>OX031058.1:69919643-70519643 GCA_943736015.1 Tridacna crocea
AAACATGGATTGTTTGATAAAGGGTTAAAACTTATTTTACTAAAGTTAACGAATTTCAGAAGCATCTCAAATTTTAAGAGGACACTAAGTGTCACAGTCAACTCAGCAAAATAATGGACTTAACCCATTTCCACACAATCCCTACTTTTGATGACGCTGAGAAAGAAGCCTTTAGAAAACATTGTGGAAAAAGGAGAAAATGCTGGTAACCAGCATTTTCTCCTTTTTCCACAATATTTTCTACCCTTCAAAAAACAAATTTCAAATATTAAGTCACTTGTATTATGTCGTCTGCAAATGCTTTCGATTTAGACAAACTTAAAATTTAGTTGTTTGCTAATGCAATAATTTTATTGAGTTAATTTTATTGAATGACTTAACCCTTTACCACACAATCCTGAATTTTAACAACCCTGAGAAAGAGGCTTTTTGAAAACATTGTGGGAAAAGGAGAAAATGCTGGTATTAAATCAGCATTTTCTCTTTTTTCTACAATGTTTCCTACCCTTCTCATAACAATTTTTAAATTTTGTGCCATATTTATCTTGTCGTGTGCAAATACTTTCAATTAGGACTTGTCCACAAATTCATTGTTTGGTAAAGGGTAAAGTCTATTATTTAACTGAGCCGAGTTTGAAACGTTTTTGTCAACTTATAATTTGAAAATGTTTCTGATGTCTGATAATGTTAGTAAAATGTGTCTGAAATAACGAAGTCATCTCAAGTCGGAAAATGGGTCTTTGTGCTGACTTGAGTTAAATTTGAGACTTAAATTTTTTCTTGAAACGGGGCCCGGCATTTTTTCCCCTATTTCTACAATGTTTTCTAAAACCTTTTCTTTCCTAAGATTGTTAAACTTGATCTTTGAGTAACCTATGTTGTATTTATTAATATTTCAATTTTTATTAAAACATTTTCTATTTATACTTTGGTGTTGTTCTTCTTCTTAAACTTGATCTCAGCACAGAGAAATCAAGTTCTATACAGTTATATAAAAAAAACAATTATTCATGTTTAATTAAACACTTCTTAATCAAAATTGATAAATCCAAATATACATAGTATGATAGTAGTAAAAGGTAATTTCCCTGGGTCCCCCCATCGCCTACCCAAGTGTCTTTCTTGCCCGTTCTCTATCCGGCTCTTGGTTTCTCAATCCAGCTGGTTTTTTTTTTTCTTCCCCCGTTCTCTATGATTTTTTTTTCTAGCTTGCGTGCGGTATCGATCTCAGGTGCTCGAGTTCCCGAGTCGAGTCCCCTGACCATTAGGCCAATTTGGAGCCTATAGGATTCAGCTTGTACTTTATATTTGAATACAATGTCTTGTAAAAACAATTTAAAAAAAAAAAGTTCTACCGGAAGTCTCGCTACACGCGCCAGAACTTCACCAAACCAGCCCATGTTTTCACAACCAGAGACGATTTTTAAAACCATTGCAGAATAGAGAGAAAAAAATTAACCAACATTTTCTTTATTTCCATACGGTTTTCTACACTTTCAAAGAAAATTCGCATTGTTTTGATCTACGTTTGATAAGCCGTCTGCAAAGGCGGTTATTATGGACGCTTGTTATTTTTTTGCAGTGGGGTAGAGCGTTCGGTTCAAGTGAAAGTACAAAACTCCGCGGTTCCAAAATCACTGGCATGCTGCAAAATAATTGCAAATGTCCTTGTTGTAAATGGCGATGATACCAAAAATAATTGCACGTGAAAAGATTGTGACAAAAGGAGCTGTTCAGGTGCCAATAACTTATAATCGGGCCTTATCACGGTCTACATACATGTAGATTTTCAAAAATAATCTTTAAATCTGCATCGTCATTTTTTGCCGTTTTTGACCAAGTAGCTTAAGCCTGTGTTTATACGACTTTTGAAAACATTGTGGGAAAAGGAGAAAAATGCTGGTAACCAGCATTTTCTTCTTTTCCCACAATGTTTTCTAAGCTGCTGGAGATAAATTTGAATTTTTGAAATGTATTCATTTTTGTCGGCTGACAGTGCTTTCAATTTGGATCAGTCTAAAATTTTGTCGTTTGGTGAAGGGTTAAAAACAGAATTAATCCGCGCTCTGATAAACAGGGGCTAAACATGTAGCTTCCTGATGCATCATACTATTGAAATTTTCAAATAATTACGAATCCATAAAATTCATTTTGTCTAACATCCAATTGTGAATAGTGGTCCTTGCAAATGCAGAAATTTTACAAAATGCAAAAAAGTTTCAACTTTTCAACTGCGCGGACTGCGCAGGCTGACCTGAGTCGAAACTTTTAGCAGATGCATTAAGTCTCCTGTTTACAGAGTATTTCCCAAATAGAAAGGAATTCCCGAAAAGATGGTCGGATTAGAACTCAGGTTGTTATTAATGACATGTTATCATTTTAAATTCAGCATAAAACTTTAAAGTTTATTGTTGGCAATGCAAGAGATCACTATCTCTTGTCCGCATGTTCAGAAAACATGGACTGATGCCAACAGAATGTTCAAACTCTCGCACAAAATCTGTGCGGAACTTTCAACTGATTTTGTCCGGATTGTCTCTACACCCAGAAGCGACCAGTCAAAAAGTGACATCGCCTTTGGGGACAGTTATCAGTACTATACCGGTTGGCTACTTGGTTGTTACCCGTGGTCGACCACGCCAAAAGACACTCTCATTAAAAAAAGTGCAACCAGTGAGGATCAACCTTAGAACCTCTGGATTTTTGTATGGTCGACTTGTCAAAAAGAAGACAATTCAAATATAATTTTATGGCACAATGCCGACTTTTAGCGACCCTGGGAAAGAAGCCTTTCCCCACGATGTTTTATGAACTGGCGCCATCGCGATCTTAATTTAAAATCGTTGCATGCTCGTAACATGGTTATATATTAGGTTACATGTGTATACGTGCAATGATTTTAAATTAAGATCCAGCGTCAGTGGTTTTATGTCAACGACTGAGCCACCGAGCTCGGCATCGAACCCACAATCCCTTAATCCAACCCCTATTGTCACCAACCTAGCAACATCCCCCACCCCACCCCCGTCCCCGACTGTGCATCGAACACTGAGCTCCTGAATCTTCTAGCCCCGCACATTACTGACCAATCCTATAAAGACGACCATCACTGAACCGATTTGGGGATGGGATGGTGTGAAAACAAGTGACAAAGATGACGATAGGAAGAATTATATACATGATTTCACAAAAAATGGTATTGAGGAGGAAAACCACAGTAATAGATTCACCCACCTCGATGTTTATTATTTCCCAGAATTTATCCATCATTAAATAATCAACAAGATCAAAAAATAAATAACCATTGTCACACAAACATTTTACACAAGTCACTAACATACTCAACAGTGAATACAAAACATATCCAAATGCAGCACGTGAAAAGTGCAAATATGGTGAATATGCTGACCGGGGGGGGGGGGGTGGGGGGAAGGCAGAGAATATTCTGACTTGTTAGAATAGCAGTACAGGGCCCGTATTCACCAACCAGTTTTCCATTTTTGCGAATATTCTTAATCTTATTCGCCAAGATTTTCTACATTTGTAAGTAACACAACTTCTGATTGGCTAAACCGAATGGTTTAGCCAATCAGAAGTTGTGTTACTTAAATTGTAGAAAAATCTGGAGAATAAGACAGAGAGAACGTTCTGAATGGTTGGTGAATACAGACCATGGTTTCCCTGTGATGTATGACAGAAAGTGTTTACCAAAGATCAGCCAGTGCAGTCTGATAGTGATCTACACCATTCCGCTCTGGTGATGTTTGAAAATATGTAATTTTTGACTAGGCTACTCCCAAATATTAGAAATCTCAGTTATCAACAAAGATTAAAGACCCTTGGACTCCCAACCCTACAGTACCGCAGGTTGCGTGCTGATATGGTTGAGGTCTACAGAGTATTAAATGATATAGATATTGTAGATAAAAAAAGGTTATTTCATATAAAGGAAAGTAACACCCGGGGTCATAGTCTTAAAATCTTCAAAGCACGGTGTAGAACCAATATTAGAAAATACAGTTTTAGCCAAAGAGTTGTCAATGTCTGGAATAGTCTGCCACCTAATGTTATTAATGTACAAAATGTAAATAGCTTTAAACATGAACTTAACAAGTTTTGGTATAATAAACAAATTTTTACCCGACTTTTACGGACCGGAAGCGGAAATAAAAACAAAAGTTCAGACTAATGAAGATGGGTCAGAGAGGCAGAAGCCTAGAAGATGACCTCGAGGACTGGTAACTGGTAACTGACGGAAACTGTTTTCTGTCTAAATCCTTGTCCTGCTAAGTAAGTGAAATGAAAGTTTCAAACTGATCGTAAAAATCTAAGTATTACTATTTGAAAGATATTTCTGGAGGAAAGATATCTCGACATGGGACAGTGTAGATCCAAGATCAGACTGCACTTTCTTTGCAGTCTGATCTTTATCTACATTGTCCGTACAAGATCAGTGAGTCGTGCGTAGCCAAAAGGTTAAGTCGACCGGAAATGGCTTGTAACCTCTATTGCTCTTTGAGGCCTTATAATCAGAATATTAGCATCTTTTTTTATGCTTTTAAAGTTTATCAGATACTATGACACACCCTGTCCGTGGATTGAAATTACCATAGTTGGATCAAGGAAGGATTGGACGCAGACAACACTTTGGTTCAAGGAAAATCGCGACGGTGCAAGTTTATTATTGAGATACGTTGGACCTTGGTTCAGACCGCAAGAAGTCTGAACATCATTCCTTAACAAAATCTTCCCCCCTTTTCCCCCCACTATAATTTCTCCCCTTTTCATAGACACTATGAATCGTATTAGCTGATGAACAAATACAACCAGTGACCAAAATGAGTAGTTTAATTTTGCACCTTATCATTATTATATAATCTTTTGATGAGTTACACTGAAAATAAGGTGTTCTAATTTTTCATATGGTACACCTATATTACACCTACATGTGCCTTTAGTAATTCTATGATCAATGTAAAAGACATTCTTGGTTCAATGTATCTGTTTTGAAAGTGTTCGCACCAATCTCCAAAAATATCTCAATAGTTTTGCAGAAATCTTTTATTCTAACTCAAACTGACAGGTATATTCTACAAAAACAACAGGGTACTTCTCTTCTCTACAAGATCTCGATAGATGGAAACTATAATCAAAGCATTGAAAGTACTGAAAGACTAACAAGTGTAGGATAAGTAGCCTTCGTGAAGATCAAACTTGGCTGTTCCGTAAGAAATAGAAGGATACGGTCAAATCCAGTTTTTATTAGCTCTGCTGGCTTTTATGTCATGGTGGGGTCTCCGTTGTCCGTCCGTATGTTTGTCTTTTTCTTGTTTACACAATAAAGTCTGCATTTGTTGTCAGATTTTTGTGAAACTTGCACAGTTTGTTTATCTCATCAACAGCTTCAAGTGTATTGATTTTGAAAAAAAATCCAACAAACAGTGCGGGAAAAGCATGAATATAGATATAAAGCTCCACCTACCTGTAAGCCACCCTTTTCGTGCTGCAAAAACTTTACCACGTTTTAAAAAACATAAGATTTGTGCTTCACAAAAGTTTACAAAACCGTGAAATTTCCCAGTGCAAGACAAAAACCTGTAAATACCAGTTGAATGCAACTACAGGCTGGTCTAATCAAAGTACTGAAAGCACTAATATAAGTAGTAAGTTGTGACCTGGAGCCCAAGGGTTTGAGCACCACTAGCTCCACTGGTCTTTTCACAGGAGTGTCCTTGGCCAAGACACCTCAGGGCCTGCCTAGTACTGTTGAAACCCAGGACAACATGAATATATGATCTGTCGCCATGAAACGTTGGAAATAATGTTGAGAGCGGTGTAAAACCCCATTCAAACAAACAAACAATTTCAATCTACAAGACCTTTTCATATATCAAATGACACAGACACATTTGTACATTGATCTGTAAGGACCTATTTTTTTCCTGAAACAGAGGAGTGATTTGTCACAGGATTTTATTTTGACGGTTGACATAAGAAGGTGAAACATGGATGGTCATCATCTTCTAAGAAAAGATAATCAAGTTTAAGGTTGAACAGTTTATTTTTAGCAGTTTATATAAGTAGCAAGTATTATAAAATGCAATATACATGGCAACTGAAACTCATTTGTGACCAGGAAGAACAGAAATATAAGTAGTACCAAACTGTCCTAAGTAAGAATCTAGGCTTAAACCTGTTATCGAATAGTCATTGAAGCAAAAAGGCTTTTAACTCTTTACCAAATGACAAAATTTTAGACTTGTCCAAATTGAATGTATTTGCAGACGAAACTAGACCTGTCACTGAATGTGATTTAATACCCTGCCAGCGCTTTCACAGAAACAGGCAATTACTAGTATTTTGTACACAGACGGACACACGGACAGACACACTGATGGATGCACAGATGGACACACAGATGCCCACACAGACAGACAAGCTGATTCCAGTACACCCTTGAAAACATTTTCTTGGGGGGCTATAATAAATGTGACTCAAAAATTGAAACTTGACTTTAGAAGAGTAGAAAACATTGTTTTCAGAAGGCTTCTTCCTCTTGGTCATACAAAACAGGGATTGTTTGGTAAAGGGTTAACTTTCTGTCAGCTCATACCTTTGGGTAAAACAGGGATCATATTATGAAAGTATAATACAGTCTCAAATAATCTGCGAAAATCACAGCCCGTGTGAACTCTGTATTAAAACTTTATAGTAACTAAACCATTAGCTTTCTGATTGGTTGAAATAATTCTCAGCCAGTCAAAGGCTAGAGCATGTACATAGTATATGTAAAGAAAATTGGATATGAAACTTCATACGTGTGTGCGGGCAATCACACAATTTTCAGTAGCACCAATGTTATTGACTATAAATCCACAATCTCAAATTATATTGCAATAACAGGGTCATTCCACCTTATTTCCTTACCATACAATAAAATGTGTTATATCAATGGTTCCAATGAAAATCTGATGAAAAAAATTGTAGGAAAAGGAGAAAATGCTGGTAACCAGCATCTTCTCCTTTTCCTAAAATTATTTCAACAAATCTCACCATTTGGGTCATATTTAAGCCTTTGCCGAACAATCCGTGGTTTTTACGACCCTGAGGTAAAGCCTTTTGAAAACAATGGGGGAAAAGGAGAAAATGCTGGTAACCAGCATTTTCTCCTTTTTCCACAAAGGTTTCTACCCTACTGGGAAATAAATCAATATTTGAGTTACTTTTAATTCATCTTCTGCAAGTGCTTTCAAATTGGACCAGTCTAAAATTTTGTTGTTTGGTAAAGAGTTAACCTGTGGATGGCAAATGCTTTCAATTTGGAGAAGTCTAAACTTTGTAGTGTGGTTCACAGGTATTGACATGGAATGATAGAAACAGATAATACTAGAATAAATATCACTAAAGGTGATAAATACCCCCGCCCCTATATTTCATGTCACAGGGGCAATAACTCATTAATTCTTCATAGAATTTTCATGAAAGTTGCGTCTTGCACATCTACAACTCCTAATGAAGACTTCTGCCAAGTTTAAAGTGAATCAGACAGAAAATGTAGGAGTTGTCCGGACAAGCATTTTTAAGTCAAATCAGGGGCAATAACTCTGGAATGTTCACACATCTACAGCTCCCAATGAACACTTCTGCCAAGTATCAAGAGAACTGGACTGAAACTGCGGACAGACCGACCGCCTGACTGACCGACAGGCTGATTCCAGTATACCCCTCACAAACTTCATTTGCGGGGTATAATAACATAATTATGAACAGATGGTGGAGAGACAGAAAAGAAAAAAAATGTAAGCAAGAGGGCCATCATGGCCCTGCTTCACTCTACTGGCTAATAAGTAAAAACCCTAATTGACAAACATTACAATTCTTGGCCAATCGGTTTTGAACTCATAAACATACAAAAGTTTCTCTATATAAAATCTGATGATAAGGTCATGAGGCCAGGGCAAGGCCATTTCTGACCACAGAGCTATGATTACTGGGTGATAGGGTCCACAAGACAAAGCCCCATATCAAATAATAAAGGTCTAGAATGTATGGTTATAACAAGAAAATTTTCAAAAGTTTCCTCTATAGAAGCCCTGTAAAACATGACAGGGCTAAATTTGGCTGAAGTATGTCTAATAGAAGCAAGACAATTTCTGAAGTTTTCACTATATAAGCCCATGTAGAACTTGGGAGATTTTGACACTAAGGCTACAATTTGGGCCCTCTTCATAGAAGCTCACTAGATACAGCTACATGCAAAATTTGGTAGCCCTAGGCCTTATGGCTAGCTAAAAAAAGATTTTTTGAGGTTTCCATAAATAAGCCCAGGTAGAACTTGTGACCCCCGGGCATGGCCAACTTTAACCTGTGGCTATAGTCTGGGTTTTTTCGTAAAGGCCCATCAGATAAAGCAACAAGCAAAATTTGGTAGCTCCTAGGGCCTTATGGCTTGGTACAAAAACTATTAATAGTTTTCTAAAGTTTTCACCATGTAAAAACTTGTTACCACCAGGGTGGGGCCAATTTTGATCCAAGGGCTATAATTTGAAGAATCTTGGTACAAGTCTGTTTGATAAAGCTGCATGCCAAATTTGGGTGCCCTTAGGGGTCTATCTTCAATATTTTTCAGTTTTGTTTCTATGTCAACCAGAGTTTTTGAAGAAATTAAATTCCTTCAAGAAAATCTGAAGAGGACAAGGGCAGAATCATTTCTGTAAAGTTTGATCTTTGAATCTGTGGTTTCAGAGAAGATGTTTCAAATAAACATTAATGTACAAATGGATGCAAGACAGACACCAGGCCACAACATATGTGTGCTGGCCTTCAGCCAGTGCAGCTAAACAGAAAATGAACACTCATACACTTACATAAACAGAGAAAAACAAACCGCACCATAAAAGATTATGACATTGCATACAAACAGTACTGAATAACAAAGGCAAGACTAGCAGGTTCAAACATGAGACTTAAATATATTTTCAAAGTGTTAAATCATTCGAGAGTAATTAATCGAAGAACTTCTTTCACCACTAATGAAAAATAAGCTATATTACACCCCATGTCACACAATATCATGTTTTAACGACCCTAGTGAAAAGGACATCTGAAAAGGAGAAAACACAAGTAACCAGCATACCTTTCACAGAAATATACCATCATATGGGAAACAATGACTTTATCATCTGCTTTCAACTTGGTTACCAGCATTTTCTCCTTTTCCCATAATGTTTTTGAAAGGCCTCTATTTCAGGGACGTTTCACTTCAGGATTGTGTGGTAAAGGATGAAAAGGTTTCACAATGATGGGTGATGAAGAATTCGAAGCAGGTGTAATGTTGTGACATATGTGGCATCACGCGAAAAGGGCATTCCAACAATTGCGTAAAGTGTCGTCTCGGATCAGCTTGTGTAGGCTAATCTGAGACGGCACTTTATGACTACATTAAATTTTGTGCTATGGTAGACTTGTGCAAAACAGAAAATTACATAAAAATGGAAAGTGTCATTTCATATCTGAGATGCTTTACCCAAATATCCGAATACCCCTTTCTGCATGTTGTTGCCCATTGTGAGATATTTGAGTACATGATTTTAATGATAAATTAAAATAGGCCAACAGCTATAGTGAGAATAAATAATATTAACCCTTTCCCAAACAAGCCCTGGCTTTTACGTGTATGCAGTAAAAGTCTTTTGAAAACACTGTGGGAAAAGGGGAAATTGCTCGTAACGAGCAATTTCTCCTTTTCCCACAGTGTTATCTACCCTTTTTGAGAACTTTCTGCCATTTTCTCCAAATCTAAAATTGTCGTCTGCAAACTCTATTGGTTTGGATGAGCCCAAAATTTGTCGTTTGGGAAAGGGTTAAATAAAGTAAAAACATAAGAGCCATTACCCAGAAAATAAAATCTATACATTTTGATCAATATTTAACTTGCAATGCCTGTCCTTGCAACAAATTCTTTAAACTCTTTATCACATAATATTAAGTATTAACGACCTTGGGGAAGAAGCCTTTTGAAGGAAAAGGAGAAAATGCTGGTAACCAGCATTTCCTATGTTTCTATGATTTCTACTCTTCTCGCAACATGTTTTAATTTTTCAGCCACATTTATGTTGTAATCTGCGAGAGCTTTCAATTTGGTATGGCCTAAAAGGCTTTTGTAGTTTGGTAGGGAAGTTAACTCTTTACCAAACAACAATATGTTTGACTCATCCAAATTGAAAGCAGTTTCAGTTCAGCACAAATGGGAAGAAATGTCTTAGAAAGGGTAGAAAACATTGTGGAAAAAGAAGAAAATGCTGGTTACCAGTATTTTCTTTCTCAGGGTTATTAAAACCAAAGGAATGTGTGTTAAAGGGTTATGAATATTTCAACAGATACAAAACAAGAGGGCCAAGATGGCCCTGGATCGCTCACCTGAATTTTTGAGATGACCATAGCCTTTTTTTTTTTTTTTTGAGGTATTGAAACATTGGAACCAAATTTATAATTTTGCTAAGCAATTTTCAAAAGGTCACCTGTAAAATTCATTTCGAAATCTGACCATCAGTTTCAAAAAGAAGAATTTTTTTAAGAATTCTTCATTTCTGTATAAGAGCAAGTGTCCCCCATCCACGAGAGCCATGTTTCTTGATAGATCAAAATTTACGAACAAGTTTTCAAAAGCGTCACCCAAGGAACATTTCGCAAATTTTTTTTTTAAAATCTGACCAGGGGTTTCAGAGAAAGAGAATTTTCAAGAATTTCATCATGTTCATATAGTGCAAGTAGCTCCCATTCACAAGAGCAAGGATCACCCAAGGAACATCCCTGTCAAATTATTTTAAAATCTGACTAGGGGTTTCAGAGAAGAAGAATTTTCAAGAATTTCTTCATTTCCATATAGTGCAAGTAGCCCCCATTCACCAGAGCCATGTTTCTTGACGGATCAAAATTTTGTGAACAAGTTTTGAAAAGGGTCACCCAAGGATCATCTCTGTGAAATCATTTCAAAATCTGTCCAGCCGTTTCAGAGAAGAAGAATTTTCAAGAATTTCTTCATTTCCCTATAGTGCAAGTAGCCCCCATTCACCAGAGCCATGTTTTTTGACCAATCAAAATTTCGCGAAAACTTTTTGAAAAGGGTCACCCAAGAAACATCCCTGAGAAATTATTTCAAAATCTGACCATCGGTTTCAGAGAAGAAAAATTTTTAAGAATTTCCTCATTTCCCTATAGTGCAAGTAGCCCCCATTCACCAGAGCCATGTTTCTTGACCAATCAAAATTTCGCGAACAAGTTTTGAAAAGGGTCACCCAAGGAACAATTCTGTGAAATTATTTCAAAATCTGACCAGCGATTTCAGAGAAGAAGATTTTTAAAGAATTCCTTCATTTCTGTATAGTGCAAGTAGCCCCCATTCACCAGAGCCAGATTTTTTGATGGATCAAAATTTCACAAACAATTTTTGAAAAGGGTCACCCAAGGAACATATCTGTGAAATTATTTCAAAATCCGACCAGCGGTTTCAGAGGAGAAGATTTTTTAAGAATTCCTTCATTTCTGTATTGTGCAAGTAGCCCCCATTCACCAGAGCCACAATTTTTGACGGATCAAAATTTCACAAACAATTTTTGAAAAGGGTCACCCAAGGAACATATCTGTGAAATAATTTCAAAATCTTACCAGCGGTTTCAGAGGAGAAGATTCTTAAAGAATTTGCTAAAAAATTCCATTTGGTTGCCATGGCAATCAGAGTTTTTGACAGAATCAAATTCTGTGAACAATTTTTAAAGAGGACCTCCCAAGGAACATTACTGCCAAGTTACTGCCAAGTTAGGTCCAAATTGGCCCAGCGGTTTAGGAGGAGTTGATGTTTAAAGAATTGTTGACAACGCACGACAGACGACGGACACCCAGTGACCCTAAAAGCTCCCCTTGAGCACGTTGTGCTCAGGTGAGCAAAAAAGCATATTTATCACAAGGACAGGTATGAACAGCATGAGACTTAACTTTAGCCTCCATAATAATACTTAACAAAACATCAAATGGAAGACAAATAAAGACTATTATACCTATGAACAGCAAAACTAATATTAAGCAAGCATCTAGCTGACATTGACGAAAAATGCTTTCTTAACTCTATTACTGAATGATAAAATTTTAGACTGGTCCAAATTGAAAGCATTAGCAGCATTTTCTACTTTTCCCACTATGTTTTCTACCCTTTTTCAAATCAAATTTTGATTTTTGATTCAGATTTATTATATCGTTTGCAAATGCTTTTAATTTGGACTATTCTAATATTTTGTCATTTTGTAAAGAGTTAACAAGCACCAAAATCTTAAGATGAGGAAATGTTGGTCACTCCTTTTCCAAAAATGATTTCAAAAGGCTTCTTTTTCAGGGTCATTAACCCTTTACCACACAATCCCAAGTTTGAACAATCCTGTGCAAGAAGCCTTTTGAAAACATAGTGGGAAAAGGAGAAAATGCTGGTAACCAGCATTTTCTCCTTTTCCCGCAATGTTTTCTACCCTATCAAAACCCAAAACATTGTTCCAGTCACATCTACATTGTCATCTGCAAAAGCTTTTGGTTTTGACCAGTCTACAATTTTGTCATTTGGTACAGCGATAAAAGTAAGGATTGAATGATAAAGTGTAAAACAATATCACTACTTGTGATGATCCCTCTCTACAAAGTGGCAGTTAATGACCGTGAAAGCATCCATGTAAAACATGGGCATTCTTTAATAACTAAGATCCAATACATTAACTTAAGATAAAACAGTGTGATTGATGGAAAACTTGCAAGTAGCTAGTTTGTTTGTTTGTCTGTTTTAATAAGAGTTTAACACCATTTTAACAGCTTAGGTACTATCATGGCGGTCAGTGACACATCGATGTGTTTCCTGGCATTCCTACACCAGTACTGACACAGACTTTCTTTCCAAAGCCACTGACTACTTTTCTGACAGGCATCACAGGTGAGAGGCGAAAAATTGCCCCAAAAAAAGTTTGCTGCAATAGGGTATCAAACCCCTGACCTCCAGGTCAAAAGTCAGATATGCTCCACCACTGAGCTACCCAACCAGGCTTGCAAGTAGCTTGCAGTTTATCCTTTCTTCTTATCCCTTTACCAGACGACAAGATTCTAGCCTTGCACAAACTGATAACAGTTGCAGATGACAAATGTAAATGCTGCAACTGTTCTTTGATAGAGTAGAAAACATTGTGGGCAAAGGAGAAAATGCTGGTTACAAGCATTTTCCCCTTTGCCCACAATTTTTTCAAAAGGTTTCTATCCAAGGGGCATCAAAACTCAAAAGTTTGCAATAAAGGGTTAAAGCTTTCAAAGTATTGTGCCAGAAGCAAGTATTCTTGTTTGTTTGTTTTTTTTTTTAAATAGATATTTGCAGAAATGAGGAAAGAAACTTATGACTTGGAAAAGGGCATCATTATGTTTCTATGGCAAAATACATTGTCTTTTTTCTTGGGAAAAAAAAATACCCTAACTGATTCTGCATAAAAGTTTTGAACTTGAATAAAACATTCCACTTGCATAAATAAAATATTGAAACCAAATACCAACTTAAAATACATTGGAAAAGATATATAATACACTCTAAATAAAATAAACTGTTACACAAAGCATTGGCAGCCAGAATCATCCAGAAAATAGAGTTTTACTCATTACCAAACGATAAAATTTTAGGTTTGTCCAAATCCAAAGCATTTGCAGACGAAAAAATAAATGTGACTAGGAATTTAAAAAACGTTTTGTGAAGGATAGAAAACATTGTGGGAAATGGAGAAAATGCTGGTTACCAGCGTTTTCTCCTTTTCCCATAATACTTTCAGGAGGCTTCTTTTTAAAGGTCGTAAAAACCAGGGATTGTTTGGGAACTGTTCAATAAACAGAAAAATGTTATTACATACTTGTCCCTTATTGAAAGTATTTGCATATGACAAACTATATATGGATCAATGATGGTAACTATATTTGAAAGGGTAGAAAACATTGTGGAAAAAGGTTAAAATGAGAGTATCTGGCATTTTCTTCTTTTCCCAAAATGTTTTCAAAAGCCATCTTACCCAAGGCTGTTTAAACACTTGATCCTTTGGTATGAGACCAAAGATTAACCCTTTACCACACATTGCTGACTTTAATCAACCCTGGGAAAGAAGCCTTTTGAAAACATTGTAGGAAAAGGAGAAATTGCTGGAAGCCAGCATCTTCTCCTTTTCCCGTACCAAAATTTCAATTTTTCAGTCACATTCATTTTGTTGTCTGCAAATGCTTTCAATTTGGACCAGTCTAAAATTTTGTTGTTTGGTAAAGAGTTAACCCTTTCCCAAACAATCCCTGGTTTTTAAGGGTTTAGAAAAGTAGCCTTTTGAAAACATAGTGGGAAAAGGAGAAAATGTTGGTAACCAGCATTTTCACCTTTTCCCACAATGTTTTCTACCCTATCATAGACAGAAATCATCTTTTCAGCAAGAGTTGAATTGTCGTCTGCAAATGCTTTCAATTTGGTCTAGTCCAAAAGTGTGTCGTTTGGGAAAGTGTTAAACACCTTTTGCTAGAGTGTGGCTCATAAATCTGCACCATACTCTGTGAAAAGTGGGTTTAATGCATTTGTGAAAAGTATCAACCCATGTCAGCCTCTGCAGTTTCCTTTCTTAAAATTTTCTTCATGTCGAAGGGTCGTTCTACCTCAAGATTCAGTCTTGTTGTTTGAAAAAAAAAATATGATTTTATGGATCCATACTGATACAATGACTTGCTTGGCATCATGGATCATGGAGATGCATTAAGCCCCCTTTTGCCAGAGCATGGGTTATATATAACCTTTACCATATTTTATAATATACTTCTGAAACAAAAAAAAATGGCTGCCAGAAAGGAAAACACAAAGTAAACAAATGGGATACAAATAAACAAAAATATATAAAAAAAAAACTATAATCTCGGAAGACCTCATCACTTTTGCTGAACTTTTGGTTCTGGTCTGTGGATTTGTGAACCCGAAAAGCCCAAGAAGAAACCCAATGGATAATTTCAGTCTAGAAAGGAACCTAAATAGGTGCTACTCCAAGGCTCCTCTTGTTCAGAATCTCTCAGCAGACAATATAGATCAAAGATCAGACTGCACATTTAGTGCTGATCTATGCAGGCTGTGAAGGAAACTTAGGTTGTAAAAGACGATTTAACCCTTCACAGCACAAAGCCTACTTTCAATGACCCTGGTAATGAAACCTTTTAAAAACAATGTGGAAAAAGGAGAAAATGCTGGGGTTACCAGCATTTTCTCCTTTTTCCACAATGTTTTTCTACCCTCCTAAAGAAAAAAGCACCATTTGAGCCACAATGAAATTGTTGTCTGCAATTGTTTTAAATTTGAACAAGGCTAAAATTTTGTTGTTTAATATAGGGTAGTGGGTTATCTCCTGGTTCCCTTGTATGTCCTCTTTCAACTTATTTTCTCTGAAAAGCACTGGGTCTCAGGTACTGGCGTAGGTAGGCTATACTCATTGGTTGTTTGGCAATCAGGTCCTCAAACGGCGTGTGATCCACACCAATTATAACATTGCCAAAATCAATCTGTGAACATAAAAAAAAGAGCTTTGCAGAGCAGTTCATATATGCCTGAAGGGGCTTATCTGTGAAGTGGGTTACAATCTATAATGCCTTCATAGATAACAATTCTAAGAGTAACGTGCCGCACACAAGAAATTGCAGATGAACGGATAGATGTATGGATAGACAGACGGACAGACATCTGGGGCAATAACATAATACGAACCTTCAGGCATATAAAAAAAAAAACACATTGAATGTACAATGAGTATAACTGAAAATATTTCAGTTTGCGATACTGTATTTTTCCGCGAACAAAATCTGTTATTTGGACAACAATGATAAACTGATTTAAATATAAGGGGTGCTATCACGAAAGAGGGTTTAATGTAACTCTGTGATAGAATATACTAAGGAAGTGATCACATAATTATGGATCCATTATATCTGATTTGTCAACTGATTCAGTGAATCATGAAATAGAATGGTCCTTGAACAGAGGAAAATTGACAAAAGCAAAAACTTTCAACCCAGGTCAACCTGGGTAGGCTGGCCTGGGTCCAAACATTTCTCCAACATGTTAAACCCCCTTCTCATAGAGCTTGACTCATATGTTTGATTAGATTTAATCAGCAAGACTTAACTCTTTACCACACAACAAAATTTTAGACTGGTCAAAATTGAAAACATTTGCATACGAAAAATTGAATGTGACTACAGAATTGAAATTTGTTTTAGTAAGGTAAGAAAACATTGTGGGAAAAAGAGAAAATTCTGGTTACCAGCATTTTTTTCCTTTTCCCACAATGTTTTCAAAAGGATTTTTTCACAAGGTTGTTAAAAAGTTGGGATTGAGTGGTAAAGGGTTAAGGTTTGCAAATTTCAGGCTGTTTTGCTACAAAATTATTGACTACTGTAGATCCAAGATCAGATTTCAGCATTTGAGCTACATTCAATCTGTAGCCTGCACATGCTTTCAAATTTTGGACCAGTATCAAATTTGGTCATTTTGTAAAGATTCAAGTGTTTAAAAAATTAAACGTACCTGCATAATATATGTTACCATGGAAACAATTTTCTTCTCCCTAGTTAATGGTTCAATTATCCATCCACTTGGCAAGACCTTATAATAAGAACAGTTACATTAAAAAATTCAATGTACCTAACTAGATAGTTAGCTATAACAACCAAAAAGAGTTTTATTAACCTTTTAACATGCAATGACGACTTTTTACTTTTAACTCTTTACCAAACGACAAAATTTTGGACTAGTCCAAATTGAAAGCACTTGCAGACAACAAAATAACAGTGAATTAAAATTTGTTTTTTTTATTTTGGGAGGGTAGAAAACATTGTGGGAAAAGGAGAAAATGCTGGTTACCAGCATTTTCTTCTTTTTTCACAATGTTTTCAAAAGCTTTCCTTCTCAGGGTCGTTAAAAGTCGGGATTGTGTGGTAAAGAGTTAACCAGCATTTTTTTCCTTTTCCCACAAAGTTTTCTACCCTATCAAAGCAAAATTGCACCTTTTGAGCCACTTTTAAAATTTTAGCATACGAAAATGTATGTGAATTCAAGACACTTGTTACTTGTTGGTATACATGTTATAAAATAGGTGAACAGAAAAGTTTGGGATTTTTTAAATTTGCAAACTTGCATGAATTTCCATGTCGCAAAAAATTCCGCTTAGACAGTATTTCTTTCCAAGGACAGATGATAGTCAGAGCCACAAAATTTATTTCTCTATTAACCCTTTCCCAAACAAGCCCTTGTTTTTACGTGTCTGCAGTACAAGTCTTTTGAAAACACTGTGGGAAAAGGAGAAATTGCTCGTAACGAGCAATTTCTCCTTTTCCCACAGTGTTTTCTACTCATGTGGGGAACTTTGTGCCATTTTTATCTAATTTGAAATTGTCATCTGCAAACTCTTTGAGTTTGGAAGAGTCTAAAATTTGTCGTTTGGGAAAGGGTTAATGTTGATCATTATTTCAACCATGGTTATGAGGGAAAGCAGCCTGTGGCTTGGGAAGAATATAGTGCACATACTAGAAAATGCTGGTTGCCAGGATTTTCTCTTCTCCGACAATATTTTTCAAAGTTATTTTTTAGGTTTGTTAAAACTCAAGATTTTGTGGTAACAGGTTAATCCATTATGGTACATGCTACTTTTGGGTTCCTGAATCTTATAAGAATTCACAAAAAGTTTGTATTATAATGTTATTAATCAAGTGATTTCGTATTGGCCCAGTTACAGGTCCGAGGACCTGTAACTGGGCCAATACGAAATCACTTGATTAATGACAATTTTATTAATTAACCCTTTACCAAACAATCCCTGGTTTTTATGACCCTGAAAAAGAAGCCTTCTGAAAACATTGTGAGAAAAGGAGAAAATGCTGGTAACCAGCATTTTCTCCTTTTTCCCACACTGTTTTCTACCCTGCTGGAAACAAATATCAATTTTTGCATTACGTTTACTGTGCCGCCTCCTTGAATGTAATTGGCTTAAAGTAAGCGCAGATGCTCACACGACTGAACTTTTGACCAATCACGTTCAAGGATTTCTGTATTGGTCGCGGGTCATCAATACTGATAAAGGTCAACTGTATTGATCAGAGGTCAAGTCGTATTAAGCCAGGGTCATGACCTGTATACTATACGAAGTCAGAAATTTGACTAGTATTGTGTGGACCGGTTTCCATGTATAACTTCTACATATCCAATAGTTAATTAATAATTCATAGTACATGTGTATGGGAAAACATTGCTGGAAAAAGACAACTGCTTGTAACTAAACAATTGATTCTTTTCCTTCAACATTTCAAAAGCAACTTATTTGAATGGTGTTTAAATCTGCTTTCAACATAATTTCGGCCATATTGAAGCAGTTCATTGCCTTTGTTAATTTCTAAGGTACAGTCGAATCTGAGTTAGCGGTCATACGTGCGTAGCGGCCAATCTGTGATTAACGGTCAGTTCAGGCCCGCCCGTGCAAATTAACTCTATAAAGTCCTTTAATTAACGGTAAACTGTGATATGTGGTCAGCGGTCACATTTGAAGATCTTAATTGCACTGAAAGCATATCCCATAAAGTGGTCACGCGACCCGACTAATTGCTAGCAGGTGGTGTGAAAAATTAATTAACACGTCTGGCTCCGTGTGCATACACCGCGACGCTATACCAATCAACATGTGTGATAAACAGTTGAACTTCATGATAGTGTAGGTGTACACCTTGCATAAACGGTGTTATAGCGGGCTATTTTTTGCTATTCGATCGGCAGATAGACGCTGCTTCCCCGCAATGCTTTACTTTACTATTGAAAGCGAGGTTACCAATTCCCAAAATGGCGTCGAGTACCGTAATTTGCGTAAATTTTGGAACAGTAAAAAATAATTATTCTTTTTCGAGGCCCAATACTGTGGTCTACAAGAAAAAACATGATCGAACAAGACAATATGTCATACTGAAAGTCACTGGCTAACCCGTGGAATATTGCCGACGTTGAACGTCAGTGATGTCAGGTTTGCAGGTTGTCTATTTTTAGATTGATTGGAATTCCACCGATCAGTTTGAGTACAAGAGTTTAAAACTTCGCTTTTTCTCATCGTTTTCGTTGATTATTAACTTTTTGCTCATTATTGTCTGCATCTTGGGATCGCGATGAATATGTTATTTTGCGTTTGTAGGTGAAATTCACAACATAATTTACCTGCTTACATATACGTGAGGTGAACAACGTTAATTCCACTCTGACAGGTAGCCTACCTGCTCGGACCGTTTTCAAATCGATCGATTGACCTTGGGTAATACTGTGTACCCTTATTTCTATTTATAAACAATGAACTCGATTGACCTAAAATACACGCGTGTCAACTTTGTCAACTTCGGATGTACACATGTACACGTTATGGGTCTTGGATAACGAAGGAAATCTACTGTTTACAATAAAAATGTATAGCAGAGAAAGACTGGAAGAGGTGAAAGTGCTCATGAGGAATGATTTCTATTTTCATTCCACAATGTTTTCAACAGTTATCATCGGCAGTGGAATTAAAAAAAAAAAAAAAAAAAAAAAAAAAAATGGACTTGTCCAAATTGAAAGCTTTTGCAGACAACAATGTAAATCATAAATGTGATTGAAAATTTTAAATTCGTTGTGAAAGAATGGAAATTATTTTTGCCAATCTGATCTGTGTTAAGCAGCCAACTGTCGTATGCAGCCACTTTTGGCTTGTCCCTTGGTTGGCTGCTTAAGACAGTTTCGACTGTATTAGCATGAGGTTCTAAAATGCTGTACCCAAGGGAACTTGCATATGGCCAAAGCTCCCTGCAGAAATCAGTCTTTGGAACTTCTGATTACGAATGTCAACCTAACTCTTTACAAAACAACAAAATCTGATGGCCCTAAAAAAGAATACTTTTGAGAACATTGAGGGAAAAGGAGAAAATACTTGTAGCCAGCATTTTCCCTTTTCCCACAATGGTTTCTACCCTATCAAAGAAACATTCCTTCATTTAAGCTATGTGTAAGTTGTCCTTTGGAAACATAAAATTTGAACAAGTCTACATTTGTACTCTTTACTAAACAAAAAATTTTTAGAAATGTCCAAATTGATAGCATTTGCAGATGACAAATGTGACTCAAAAATTGAAACTTGACTTTAGAAGAGTTGAAAACAATGTAGGAAAAGGAGAAATACTGGTTACCAGCATTTTCTCCTTTTCCTACTATGTTTTCGGGAGGTTTCTATCTCTAGGACGTAAAAAACAGTGATTGTTTGGTAAAAGATTAAAAATAGAGCCATGGGGGAACCATTCATGGGGGAACCATTCAAAATTCCTAGTCATTTCAAGATGCATTTTGATGCAAATTTTTCATTAACAAAGTACCTGCACTCTGGTCACATCGGTGGGAACAGGGACTTGGACTTTGTCCGTCGACTGCATTGCTAAAATATATTTATCACCGGAATCCATTCTCTCACTCTGGGTGACCACCATGTCACAGCACTCTGACTTAAATAGCTGAAGCACTTCATGGTAATAATACACTGTAATATACAAAAAGTTCTGACTTTTGTTCTGACATTTTAACTCTTTACCACACAATCAAGACTTGTAACGACCCTGAGAGAGAAGCCTTTGAAAAACATTGTGGGAAAAAGAGAAAATGCTGGTAACCACAATGTTTTCTTCCCTTTTTTAAACAAATTTGAATTTTTGAGTTATGCTTATGTTGTCATCTGCAAATGCTTTCAATTTCAACCAGTCTAAAAATTTGTCGTTTGGTAAAGGGTTAATCTTTACCACTGCCCAATGTTTTGACGTTTCCAAATTGAAAGCCTTTTAACTCTTTACCACATGACAAGATTTTAGGTTAGTCCAAATCCAAAGCATTTGCAGACGACAAATTAAAGTGACTGAAAATTTGAAATTTGTTTTGTGAAGGGTAGAAAACATTGTGGGAAAAGAAGAAAATGCTGGTTACCAGCATTTTCTCCTTTTCCCACAGTGTTTTCAAAAGGCTTCTTTCTCAGGGGCGTCAAATGTAGGGATTGTGTGGTAATGGGTTAAGGGGTGAAAGCAAAACTATTATATTCCATCTGTGTTCTTGAACATTTTTAACCAATACTAGCATCTTGCGTTGGTGACATAATTTGTCATGAGATTTGTTATTAGATTGAGCATGAGACAAAAATAGAGTGTGACATCTAAACTGTGTGTTCAGTTAATTGATCATTTGTATAGCATAACTAAATCTTTGTTCTGTTATTCCTTTTCATGACAGTTAGACTCTTTCTCTTCTCATTAAAAGTACAGGATTATTGTGAATTGTGACGGGTTGTAATGCAGAAACAAAACACTAGGAAAAACATGATGACCTCGACCTTGACTTACCTATCTTTATTGTGTCTGACACAGTTTCTAGTACATCCACTTTCTGAAAGAGATAAACAACATGATCAGAGCTCCAGATAAGAGGGAGTGATAGTATTCTAAATTCATAATTTCTCTTCAAAATCCTATGTTGTGGGTACTCTTTAAAATCGTCTCAATGAGACGATTCTAATGAGCACTCACAACATAGGGTTTAGTGGAGAATGATTAAAATTTTCCATTTTGAAATCAAAATCACTCCTATATCTGGAGCTCTGATCCTGTCTCAATTATTTTCTTGGTTAGGTTGAGTGAATTTTTTACTGAATGGTAGCAAATACCAGTTTCAGCATTATTTCTGTCATATCACAGCAGCAGCTCATACATTCATGTATGTACCAGGTTTCACCAGAATTAGGTTAGGGCTAAGGGCTCTAAAGTGTATTGCTCAAAGACACTCCAGTGAAAAACATGGCATATCCAAAGAGACTCATACACATGCACTTTCAGATTATAAATCCTATACTTTACCACAGAATCTTGAAGGACCCTTTTAGGTTTGTATTTTACCACCTGCATGCCACTTCTTTTATCTTGTTAGTAAATCACTTGAAAATGAAAGGATACAATGTTTTCAGAAGTGTTTATTCATTATGGTACGCAACATGCAATTCTTCCTGTGTAACCCTTTACTGAACAAACACTTTTTGGAGAGGACAGAATTGACAGCATTTGCAAACATAAAACTGAATGTGCTAGAACAATGATTTCAGCCTTTGATGGAGAAGAAAACATTATGGAAAAAGGGGAAAATGCTGGTTAACAGCATTTTCTCCTTTTCCAACAATTTTTTTGAAAGCCTTCTTTTTTCAACTGAATGTGCTAGAACAATGATTTCAGCCTTTGATGGAGAAGAAAACATTATGGAAAAAGGGGAAAATGCTGGTTAACAGCATTTTCTCCTTTTCCGACAATTTTTTTGAAAGCCTTCTTTTTTCAGAGTCCCAAAAATATGTGATTGTGTGGTAAAGGGTTAATCTAAAACCATACATATTGATGCATTATACCCCTACAAGCCCGCCCGGGTGGCTCAGTGTCGGACTCACGACCTGGTGGTTGTGAGTTTGATACCAGGTTGAGGCGAACTTCCTTTCTGGCGTATTTTCGCCTTTCACCTCTGCTGAGGCATGTGAGAAAAGTAGTTGGTGGCTTTGGAAAGAAAGTTATGTTAGTTCTGGTATGAGAAAGCCAGGAAACACATGTGCGTCACCAACCCCCATGATATGACCTTGGCTGTTAAAGTGGCTTAAAACCCCATTACAACAAATATACCCCTGAAGTTGGAAATTTTGAAAAACATTTTGAGCAAATGACCCAAGTGCTTCTTTTTCAAGATAATTTCTCATCCTGCAAATGTATGGTAAAGGGATAGAAAATATTTACCTTCAGGCTATCATCATACGTAAACCTTGTCCGAGGATTCTTTATAGCATTCCAAACCACTTTTGGATTAGCTTGGATAATTCCTTTTCCTAAATAGCTGAAAATGAACAAAATAATCTTATAAAAATCCTGCTTGATACCAGAAACTTTCTTTCACCCTTTACCACACAAGACAATTTAGACCGGTTCAAATCGAAAGCATTTGCAGACGACAAAATAAATGTGATTGAAATGTTGAAATTTGGTCTGGGAAGGGAACAAAACATTGTGGGAAAAGCAGAAAATGCTGGTTACCAGCATTTTCTCCTTTTTGCAACATTACAATGTTTTCAAAAGGCTTCTTTCTTAGGGTAGTTAAAAGTCTGGATTGTGTAGTAAACACTTAACCCATTACCAAACAATCCCTATTTTTTACAACCCAGAGGTAGAAGCTTTCTGAAAACATCATAGGAAAAGGAGAAAATGCTGGTAACCAGCATTTTCTCCTTTTCCCACAATGTTTTCTACTCTTTTAAAGTCAAGTTTCAGTTTTTGAATCACATTTATTTTGTTGTCTGCAAATGCTTTCAATTTGGACAAGTCTAAAGTTGTGCCATTTTATAAAGAGTTAATGAATTGCTCAAAGAGCGCAAGATCATTAAAAGTAGGGATTGCACTGTAAAGCTTTATCTGATAAAGGAGATATATATTTACCATTGAATGTTTTCTTTCACAGAGATTTTCTTGAGCACCACGACATCATTTTCGAGTCCACAAAACCTGGAAATAATGACAAAGTACAATGCATTAAAATCAAAGTAAAAATTCTATAGAGGATCTCCGTAATACCCTTTTTATCAGGCAAGTTGACAGCAATTACACATTGTCAGCCTTTAACCCTTTCCCAAACAATCCCTGATTTTTACTACCCTGAGATAGAAGCCCTTTGAAATCACTGTGGAAAACAGAGAAAATGCTGGTAACCAGCATTTTCTCTGTTTCCCACAATGTTTTCTACCCTTCACAGAACAAAGGTTTCCAATCAGGGCAGATCTATGAGTTGATCTAGGTCAATATTTTTTGCAGGTACAGTAAAACCCCTTTTCACAGAGCATGGCTAATTTTAGTTAACAACCTTATTACAAATGACATATACAAATACAACTGTTAGATTCTCTTTATAACATATAAGAAATGGAAGACAAGCGAACACCCAGTATCATTACCTTTACATTATAGCTTACAGGTCCCTGGTTACAGCTATAGTTCTATTTAAGAAGACTACATACACAAGAGAAAGCACAACAACATATTTTACTCCGAAGTATTTCAACAAGTCCATAGACTGAAAACTTTTTATATACTAGCATATAACAACTTCATTCTCCTTCAAAATATCAAAGTAATACAAAGTTTGCTGTAATACTCATTAGTACTGTCATTGGTTCCTTAAGTTCCACATATCCATGGATAACAAACAACAAGAATTGCGATTTGCATACCAGTGACATGCTATTGTTTTATCAAAAACTGGCATTGGATAAATTATGCTGCTGATTGGTATTTTATGTGATAAGCATTTCCTCTTTTTCCAACTATGTTCTTAGACACATTCTTCCAAACATTTGCAAAAACTCATTACAGCATAATAAAGCATTCAAGGAATAACAAACCAAATATCTTTTAACCCTTCACCAAATGATCCCTGGTTCTTACGACCCTGAGGTAGAAGCCTTTTTGCACACATTGTGGGAAAAGGAGAAAATGCTGGTAACCAGCATTATCTCCTTTTTCCACAATGTTCTCTACCATGCTGGAAACAAATTTCAATTTTTAGTTACATCCATTTTGTCATCTGCAAGTGCTTTCAATTTGGACCAGTCTAAAATTATGTCGTTTGGTAAAGAGTTAACCCATTACCACACAATCCCTACTTTTGACGACCCTGAGAAAGAAGCCTTTTGAAAACACTGTGGGAAAAGAAGAAAATGCTGGTAACCAGCATTTTCTCCTTTTCCCACAGTGTTTTCTACCCTTCCCAAACCAAATTTTAATTTTTCAGTCGCCTTCATTTTGTAGTCTGCAAATGCTTTCAATTTGGACCAGTCTGAAGTTTTCTTGTGTGGTAAAGAGTTAAGCCATGTAACAAGATACTTACATCCACCCCCCTGAGTTGAGAACCTGCTCTTCTACAGATTTGTTAAGATCTATGTTTGAAGCTTGTATTGCCTGAAATGTACATTAAAATACATTTAGAAGCAAAATATTAAGGGTTTCCTTTTGGTCATTCAAATATGAAATACTAGTACTGTAGGATTTCCAAAATTATTCTTCTCACAGACACAGTGTATCAAATATCATTGAAGCCTGGTCCATGAGGATCTGAATAATCTAATCTATTTCATGCTTTCTGGTAGTTTATCGAAAATAACAGTAAAATGTTTTTCGATATTTCATGGTCACAACCAGTGAAAATTACCAATTTTACTTTCACAGAAGCAGTGGTTCCTTCCCCACTAATTACCAGGGTAAAATGTGTGTGCCACTTAATCGGATAGGAATACGAGATAATTTATGCTACATTTCTCACACCATATGTAATATTCTAATGCACTGTTATAGGAAGGGGTTCACCACAAGGAATTACCAAAAGGAACTACTCCATTTTGATGTAAGTCCCCTTAAAAAATGGTTACAAGTATGAAATAAAGAGGAAATTTGGTGGGGTTTTTTTTTTGGTTTTTTTTGTGTGAAAGATCAAAATTTATTACACTGAGTGAACATCACGTAATATTTTCAAAAGTGGCTGAGCCACTTTTGAAAATATTACTGATGATGTTCCCTCAATGAATTAAATTTTGATCTTTCAGTATGCATTGCCACCCATGAAAATATTACCAACGATGTTCACTCAATGAAATAAATTTAGATCTTTCACAGAAAAAACAAATATCTTCCATATAACACTTTGATTTATCTTCACTATGCTATATAGAGAATACGTACCTAGTGTTGTAGAATATCAAAAATATCTAACGAGGTTGGGAGAATTGATAATTGTCGAGCCTTGGCGAGACAATTATCAATTCTCACAACCGAGTTAGATATTTTTGATATTCTACAACACTAGGTACGTATTCTATTTATCTTTCAACGTCTGATTGGTCAGTTTTTGTTATTCCTATTTATTATTCAACAAGAAAAAAACACGAATTTATCGCTATATGCAAATTAGCTAATGATACAGCACGTGCTTTTAATCTAATACACAAACAATTTACTCATAGACGTACAAGCCTGCACAAAGAAAGAAGTTCAAGATGTTTCTTCGTTTTTGTACTCAGTCAAACGTTTTCAAAAAAACAAACCGACAGAAATTGAATTTTTGTCAATATTGTAACAGAAAACAAGTGTGCATTTGACCAGAAATACGTTGGATAAGCCGTCGCTTAAAAAAAATATGTCACGGGTAACCGGCAAACTGTTTGTGTACTCTCAAACGGTCGTGTAGTGCAAATCATTGAAATTTAAACGCAGGAGAAAAGTACATGGAGTTTTTGACAATTCTATATTGATCAGATAGATTCTGATATGGATAAACATTTAACGTGCGGACGTTTAAGACGGTTCCGATGAACATTGGAGTTGTCACACTACTATTCCTAGTGGAGATACTCAAGTTTGGAATATGCAGCTGTTCAGGGTATGGCGGGTGGAGTTACTTGACCTTCACACACTGGATTTTCATGGACTCTAGCTTCATTTGCAAATGCGAATTGATTGGAAAGCAGAGATTGGGCTGTGGAGATTTGGGACGCGCTAATACTGCGTGGGGGTTAGTGATTTTCAAGACCTGAAAGCCGGTGAAAGGTACGTGTCACCGCTGCTTGTGTTTGCCAAAATGTTTGACCATATTTTATCCCGTTTCCACGATATTTTCTACACGTTTCAAAACTTACTTCAAGATGCGCGTTGAATTTGATTTTTCATCTGCAAATGATTTCAATTTGGACTGTTGTATTATTGTTCTAAAGAGTTACATTACGTATTTTTTCTCTGATATATTGAAAACAATGTGGGAAATGGATAAAATGTGCATAGCAAATTTTTTTCATCCTCCTTGTACTGTTTAAAAACCTTTCTTCCCTATGGTGGATAATTTGGAATTGTGTGCTAAAGGGATAAATTGTTTTGAAGTATGTATGAGAAAGAAAATCAAATATGCCAACATATAGAATATCAAGGAAACTCTTCCCCTCTAGTAGATTTGCCATTCTCATAGTCACTGTGCTATTCTGTAAATCCTCATTCAGAAAATCAAGAAAATGTGCTCATAACAAGACAATTTTCCATTACTGCAATGCTTTCTACTGTAAAAGTCTGCTTACTCTGAAAAAGACAATTATGATGTAAAGGGTTACTCTGCTGATTTTCTTTCTCATAATTAGGCATTCAGTTTATAATTTCTTTTTTCTAATTTCAGTGCAAGACAACTCAAAATTTTAACTGAAATAAGGCATGGAGTTATGGAAGAAGTTTTAGTAAACATTTAAAGATTTTGGAAGACGGTCAGCATTTTACCTGCCTACAGAACTACACCAGACCTGCAGTGTGACATATTCCGTATTTGTTTAATTTAAATAAAGACAACAAAAGTACTGTTTTTGTTCTATAGATTTTTTTCTAGCGACTGTTGTCTTGCTTGGATTTGTGTATTGACAAAATGTCGACAAGAGGTCATGCTTTAGGTTGAAAGTAGTTCCGGCATGTGCTATAAATATCCGTGGTATATCATTGTTCTAAAAATAACCGTGGTATATCAAAAAAAATATATCATGGGTGATATTGCATGGATATTCGCGTAGTTGAAAGATAAAAACCTTTTACCTATCAATCCCATATTTAACAACCCTGAGGGAGAATATCCCCTTTTCTCCTATTCCCACAATGTTTTTGTTTTTAAAAGGCTTTTTCTCTACAGTCATTAAAGTCAGAATTTTTTTTTTTGGAAATGTTAATGGTGCTTGTTGATGTTTTTTTTTTCTTTTAGTTTTAACTTGTTAAAAGTTGAAATTGTTTGACAAAGGGTTGAACAAGGACTACCCACAGGACAACTCCATGACAAAAATCCTTCTACATGTACCTTCTGTCAGGGGACAAAATACTATGTGACTTACTGATTAGTGCATCTAGTAACAAGCATTCTATACTTACTACTGCTAGAAGCTGAGCTGCTGTGTGATTTGCTGAAACGATGTGTTGGATATCATCTACAACAAAAATAATATACTAGTATAAGACAATGTACTCAAATTTCTTAGGAGAGGATAAAACTTTAGCCTTGTCCAAATTGAAAGCATTTTCAGACGAAAATTTCAGTGAGGCTCAAATGGTGCAATTTTTTTTCGTTAGAGTAGAAAACATTGTGGGAAAAGGAGAAAATGCTGGTCACCAGCATTTTCTTCTTTTCCCACAATGTTTTCAAAAGGGTTCTTTTCCTGAACCGTCAATAGTCGGCATTGTGTCTTAAAGGGTTAAACCCAAGGGATTATTTGGAAAATTATTAAAACAAAGATGGCTTTTTTTAGCACACAGTCAACACAGTCCTACCTGAATATAATTTTCTCTATCTTGAGGCTAGTGGATCAAAACATCTAACATAGAACAAACTTACCTTTGGAGTCTGTTGAGTTCAAAAGTTCTTTAAAACACTGTTCCTCTTTCTCATGATCATTAATATCTTCATCCAAGATCTTATCCATGTCTTTATTCTCAACTTCAGCATCAGAAGGGCTTGACTCACTCTCTTCCAACGAATCTTTTCTCATATCAAATTTATCAGTATTCTCTTGAGTGGTTGCTTTGGAATCTAGATTATAATTGCTAGAAACGTCCCCATTAATATCATTTCTTTTCTTATCTGAATTGGAAACTGCCGCCTGTTTTTTTGTAAAATTTCCGAGATCAGGCATATTTTGCTTTCTATCCAGAGAATTTGTCTTTAAGTATTTGCGTAAAGGCATTTGTGGACTAGGTGGTGTAAGATCTAATCGTGTGCTGTGATGCTGCAGAATCGACGTCGACCGTTGGATCTCCTTTTTTGGAGAGTAACCATGACTAGGTCTCGCAACGAGAGAGCGAAATCTCAATAACATCCGCTTTCCTGGACTTTGTGACTGAGCTTCATCCGAGGAGCTGTACGATGGTTCTGGCTTTTCGAAACGATGTGATGGAAGTCTAATATCAAGTACAGGTGTAGACGGTAGCTTCCTGTAGATAACGTAATCTTCCAGGGCTCCGATTATTTCAGAAATATGTGAGGCACTTGAGTGACATTTATCACAGTCTGAGTATCCACATACTGTTAGCAAGCATTCATCCACCTCTGTAAATAAATATGCAAAGATGTAATACATCTTAAACCTTAATTCTTCACATTTCGACAAGACTTTAGACATGTCCTAATTAAAAGCATTAGCAAAAAACAGATAAAAGTGCTTTAACCCTTTCCAAAAAAAATTTATACTCTTCCAAATTGACAGCAGCTGCAGATGACAAATTCAGACTTGGTGCAACCTAGCATCAGGTCTCTGATAGGGTAGAAAACATTGTGGGAAAATGAGAAAATGCTGGTTACCAGCATTTTCTCCTTTTCCCGCAATGTTTTCAAAAGCCTTCGTTCTCAGGGTCGTGAAAACCAGGGATTGTTTGGTAAAGGGTTAAATGATGTAATTTGTTTTCAAAACTCTATTCAGAATTCCAAGTTAGCTGTTTGAGCCATAGTATTTCACAGACTTGGCTAAAAACATAAGTTTAACTCACCTTCTACTGGTTGAGCTAAATAAAAGAGCCACTCTTGTCTGTTCTCACACATCTGCAAAAGCCATGACACTCCATTGTCCTCTCTATGCCAATATCTGTTGAAAAAAAGTTGGAGGTCAATACTATTTACATGTATAACTAGAGCTATCACTAAACATGGTTATACCCCCCCACCAGCTCCTTGTCACAAAAATAGGTCTTGTCACAGAGTGCAGAATGGTTTAGTACAAAAGTAAAGAGTTGAAAAAAGTTCAAGGGGAGATAATTCCATTACAAATCTCAGTAGGGTCATGAAAATTGCACATGCACAACTTCATATATATAGGATCCATCTGTGTAAATTTGAGTTCAGTGCGTGAAAAACTGTAGAAGTATTGCTCTGGACAAATTTGTGTCTATGGCAGACAGATGGACAGACGGACAGAAAGCCATGGTGATTTCAGTATACCAACCTCCACTACATTGTGCGGGGTATAAAAAGGAAAACCTGAACATGCATTTGCCTAAATAGATCATAGGTCACTCTCTACAATAAATTGGTGTCTGACTGCAACCTGACAAAATGGGGTTTAAATATACCTGATTGCAAAATTTTGGACTGCTCAAAAAAAACTTTTTGCAAATGACAAATCAATTTCAAAGTGGAATCTATCATTGAAAGGCTAGAAAATATCTTGGGAAAAGGAAAAAACTGGTTAACATAATTATTTTCTCCTATTTCCAAAATGGTTTCAGAATGCTTTTTCCTCATGGTCTGTAAGACTATGGATTGTGTGGTAAATGGTTTAACTCTTTACTATACAATACCTAATTTTAACGACCCTGAAAAAGAAGCCTTTAGAAAACATTGTGGGAAAAGGAGAAAATGCTTGTGACCAGCATTTTCTCCTTTTCCCACAATGTTTTCTACTTTTCACAAAACAAATCTTAAATTTTCAGTCACTTTTATTTTGTCATCTGCAAATGCTTTTGATTTGGACAAGTATAAAATATTGTCATTTTGTAATGAGTTAAAAAAAAAAGCCATTGTATCATTATGGTTCCGTAAAGTCCATTTTATTTAACAACAGACTGAATCATGAGGTGGAAGAGTCCTAGGACATGCAGCAAACTGACCAACAGCAAATGTGCAGCCTGCCTGCCTGGCTGACCTGGGTCTATACTTTTTGCAACTGTATCTACCTCCCTTTTCAAAGAGCAAGTCCAAAACCAAAGTTCAACAGTATAAATTTAAGCTCTGCCAAATTTACAAATACATTCATACAAAAAAAACTTAACTCTTTATCAAACGAGAAAATTTTGGAATAGTCCAAATTGAAAGCATTAATTTTGCAGACAACAAAATAAATGTGACTTAAAAAAAATTAAATTTTATTTTGGAAGGATAGAAAACATTGTGGGAAAAGGAGAAAATGCTGATAATCAGCATTTTCTCCTTTTCCCACACTGTTATCAAAAGCTATATTCCCTTTCTCCAATTACTTGTTTATGGAAACAACAGTCTCATAATATGGCCTGCAGACTCTTTTACAAATACAAAACTTGAGATTCAGTTTTCTAACGAAACCTTTCTAACTATATATAGCCCCAGGGTCGTTAAAAGTCAGGATTGTGTGGTAAAAAGTTAAACTTCACTTGTTCAGATTGTGTTTTCCTGCTTCTTTTTCAAGTCTGAAAATTATTCACACAGAAAGAATTACTAGTATATCAAGCTTTTGTATGGCCTCTATTTATACCTTTTATGTTCTTTTGTGACACTCTGTATGGTTGTATTTTGACCAAACAAGTTGAGAATGTGATACCAGATCCCGCTGGGTTCCGGCGTATTGAGACTTGTCTCCTCCATGACTATATCGTGCTGCACAGATCGATAAATCATGCTCCCCTTCGTTTTCAGTCCAGGCTCTCCATCCGGTGGCTTGAATGTAATACTTGTTGCCAGGCAACCAGGTTTCCAACTGGATGTCTTCGACACATCTTTGAGAATGTTAAGAATCACCTGTAATTTTAACATTGTAACAATTGTTTTTTTTTTGTTTTTTTTTATTTGAAAGCGAAAGTAGGGAAGGTTAGTATGTAAAGTTAAATCAAATAGCATTATCAATTGACCCTTTAAAAAACAATTCTGTATTTCAAATCTTTCCCGAACAACATAAAATTAGGCTAGCCCAAATTGGAAGGCTATCCGAAGCATTTACATAACATAGCATAACAAAATTAATGTGACCCACATACTGAAATTTATTTTTGAATGGTAGAAAACATTGCGGGAAAAGGAGAAAATGCTACATGTTCAACTTTTCCTGCAATGTTTTCATAAGACTTCTTTCTTAGAGTTGTGAAAACCCATGACATTTTTGGTAAAGGAATAAAGGCCTTGAGGAAAAAGCCTTCTGAAAACATAATGGGAAAAGGGGAAAATCCTGGTACATGTAATCAGCATTTTCTCCTTTTCCTATAATGTTTTCAAAGGGCCTTTTCCTCCAGGAGAAAATGCTGGTTACTAGGACTTTCTCCTTTTCCCACAATGTTTTTTATCCTTCCAAAATCAAATTTTGATTTTTGAGTCACAGTTAATTTGTCGTCTGCAAAATACTTTCAATTCGGACTATTCCAAGATTTTGTTGTTTGGTCAAGAGTTGAGTTTTTACCCTATCAGAGAACTTAAATTTTATTAATTCTGAATATGTCATCTTGGGAAGCTTTGAATTTGGAAGCAGCTGAGGCTTGTTCTATCGAAAAGGGTTTACTGAGTTGTATTTAGGCCCTTATCAAAAAATCCTTTTTTTTACCCACCCTGAAGAAGAGGCCCTTTGAAAATATTGTGTGAACAGGAGAAAATACCACCATTTCCTCCATTTTCACAATGTTTTCAAACATTTCAAGGAACAAATCTCATTATTTTAGCCAAATTCAATTTGTTGTCTGCATGTTTTTTTTTTTTTTCAATATGGAGGGGTTTAAAACTTTGTTGTTTGGTAAAAATTCAAAAGAGTAAAGGTCTTTATTTCAGTTATCTTGCAGCATCCAGTGCAACTAATCATACTTTCCTGGACTTTCTTGTACCAATAGTATTATACTCTGCACAATATTCTTTCCAAGCCACTGGCTGCTTTCCCACATAACCATCATTGAAACAATAATCAGCAGATGAAGAGGAATGAATCTTGTTGCAATAACTATCATCAGTCCTCAGAAAAAAAAAATGGCCAAGCCAGGGATCCAACCCACAACCCCTTGTTCTTAACTCTTTACCACAGAATGATGACTTCTGAAGACCCTGAGGAAGAAAACATTGTGGGAGAAGGAGAAAATGCTGGTAACCAGCATTTTCTCCTTCTTCCATACAGTTTTCTACCCTATGTATTTGTCGTCTGCAAATGCTTTCAATTCAGATAGGTCTAAAATTTTGCCATGTGGTAAAGGGTGAAATCCTGGGTTACTTGGACTTGGCCATTCTTAACTTATCTTTAGTTTCATTCTACATTTAGCGAGTAATGTAACCAGCAATTTCTTCTTTTCAAGATATTTTCCCATAATATTTTCAAAAGCCATCTTTTTTATGGCCATCACAACCCAGAATTGTTTTGTTTGGTAAATGATTAACTCTTTACCAAAAGACAAAATCTTATACATGTCCAAATTAAAAACATTTGCAGACGACACAACTCCAAAATTGAAATTCGTCTCCAGCAGGGAAGAAAACAATGTGGGAAAGGCAAAAATGCTGGTGTACGAACATTTTCTCCTTTTCGTACAATGTTTTCAAAGGGCTTCTACCAGGGATTGTTTGGTAAAGGATTTTAAAGTAAGTAGGCACATACCTGAGCAGGAACTCTGACCTTGACAAAGGCAGCATAAATAGGAATTCCTTCCTCATCCCCGGACTGAGAAAGTTCTTGAGTCCAAATCCTTTTATTGTTTTGGAAAGAATGAAGTTTCCACCCTTTGTGTACACTTACAGGAAATGGCTGTAACAGAAAATGAGATGTTGTCATCAATGCCATTTCAAAATAAACACTTTGTGTCATGTTGAAAGCATGAGTAGGTGATGATGAATACAACACTAAATTAGTAATGATGATGATTGTGGTAATATTGATGGTGATGATGACACATACATGTATATAATTGTAATAATAATATTTTCTTTATTCAGCACCTTCAACAGTTAAATGAAATTTTCTCTTTGAAAGGGTGGATCACCTTGTTGGAAAAGAACAAAATACTGGTTATCAGCTTTTTCTCCATTTCTCATAAAGTTTTCATAATCCTTGTTCCCAAGGTATAAACAGTCATTAAAAATTGGTAGTGAATGGAATGTGGGTTAAATATCATAAATCCAGTCTTCCATAATCCCTACATCTATAATGCTTTATCCCAGAACATCTATTCCATATCATTTTCTTCAGGCTTAGATTTCTCTTGTACAATTCTTTTCCTCATTGACTTAAATTACCTCATCCCTTGAATGATAATAAACCAAAGTGAGAGCACTTTTATGTAAGTTCTTCTCAAGAGCTGAACGTAGAAAAAGGCTCAGTACTCACTTTAAGTCTTTACCAAATGAAAAATTTTAGACTAGCCCAAATTGAAAGAAGTTGCTGACAACAAAACAAATATTACTGGAAAAAATTGTTGCTGGAATGGTAGACAATAAGGTAAAGGAGGAAATGCTGGTTACCATCATTTTCTCCTTTTCCATAGGTGTTTTCAAAAGGCTGCTTTCTCAGGGTCATTAAAAGTCAGGATTGTTTGCTAAATGATTAACACTTTGAAGTTAACAACAAAAAGCATAGTGATTATAAATAATAATAATAATAGTAGAAGTAATAGAAGTACTAGTAGTAAAAATAATAAAAAAGAATATCTTGTCTAAAATACCTTGTAGTTTTTCAGCAATGTTAAAACTTCTTTGGTGGACAGTCTAGTCTTTTTCTAAAATTGAAATAAAATGGGTTTACTTCTCTACCAGCATCTTGTTTTAGTCTTGTGTGTTGTAATTTGTTTAAATATACTTGATATTTATCATGAATAAATCTATGACAAACAGACCAGTTCATGTATGTAGAAAATTATCTATGAAAGAGAAGAAAACATTTATAATATGAGAAAAACAGAATTTCCAGTATTTTTTTTCCTTTTCCCACAATGTTTTCAACAGCTGTCTCCCTCAGGGTCACCTAAACTCTGGATTGTGTGGTGAAGGATGAACTCTTTATCATATGAACAAATTTTAGACTTATCAAAATCAGTGTTTCATCTTGGCCTTCCCCCATCTTTTTGTGACATACAAGAAGACTTCATCAAAAAAATCATACAATAAAAGTAACTACGGTAATATGACCTGGTGTCTTTTCCATAAAGTTGTATGGTATCTTTCTGTCTATAGATACTCACATTTCAATTTTCTTCAATCACATACATGTCACGTTTGGTAGTCTATTCTTCCTAAAGTAAGATTAACTCTTTCCCACACAATCCCAACTTTTTTACGAACCTGAGAAAGAAGCCTTTTAAAAACATTGTCAGAAAAGGAGAAAATGCTGGTAATCAGCATTTTCTCCTTTTCCCACAATGTTTTCTACCCTTCCCAAACAAATTTCTATCTTTCAGACACATTTAATTTGTCCTCTACATGTTTCATTTTGGCCCACTCTAAAATTTTGTGGTAAAGAGTTAAAGATTATGAATGTATGCATCATGCATGGAAACAAACCAGATATAAAAAGAAAAGTGCAGATGTAATTTGGATAAAAAAAAAAGTTCTCAAGATAAGATAAGAATGACGAAAGTATTTATCCCTACCTTTTGTTTGTCCAGCCTCATCTTGCTGATGGAGATAAACTTCAAAACACACAGCACTACTACGCAGAACACAGCCGCACAAGCGGACAGATACAAGTGGTAGATCATCGTATAAGATCTTGTATTTTCCGTGCATTACACCTTTTTATGACTAGATATCAGCATTTAGGAAAAAAAATATACTGTTTTATTACCGCATCAAAGTTTTAGTAGAGCATTTAATCGTCTGCCATCTTGAAGTCATGTGACCAGACGGTGTCTCATTATAACTGACAAAGGTGTAACTTTTACGAAATGGAAATCGTCTTCATGAAATGGGAGTCGTCTCTGACTTACATTAAAAAAAAAACTGCTTGCTGTCATTTTCTCCTTTTCCTACAATCGGTGACCCCCACCACGATATTTCAAAAGTGGTTTGCAGGGTCGTGAAAACTCGGGATTGTGTTAAGGTTCTTCTTGACAATTATAAAAATAGTTTTTTTTGTATCATAACCTATTACCTGCGCTATATTTTATACCTACTCTATAGGTAACTAGGATGGCTTTAATCATCAAATTCAAGCCTTGACGAGAAATAGGATGGCTATAATAGTTAATTTCAAGCCGTGACGAGTTCCATTGATTACCGTCAAACGATTCGCGATAGTCTACTAACTTAGTCCATTGCCTGACATAATTTACGTTTTAGTAGCTTAGTTTAACATATTTTATTGTTATACAAATGTACATGTCAACAAAAGCAATACACAAACTTAATTTCTAGTACATGGAATGACACATATATATTGGCAAAGGAGTCTGGCCACATGTTCTCACAACTTAGATTCGGACATTCCCCTCCTCCAATTGTAATGTTTAAGAAACAATATATTCTTAATGGCAGCTGAGAAAAAAAAAAAAGTAAAAATTTTCAGTAGTTATGGATAATAAAGAAAAACAGATAATGAAACATCTGAACAGCAAAGACTAATGTACCAGATAATATAAGAGTGATAAAGATTAAAGATATATTAGTATGACAAGCGCTCTATCTAACAAATATTCATTCTGTGTATATTCTTTCCAAATTTATTATTATAATTTACAATAGCCTTTTGTATTTCAATTCAGTTGAGATGACCGATTTCCACTTCGCCCACCGATTCCATTGTCTAAAAATTTAGATAGTAAGAGAAATTGACTGATAAAACTATGGCGTATCAGTGCTTTGAAAATCAGCTTAAAACGATTCAATATCATTGCAGTATTTCTCTTAGATAACTATTTTCTACCCAACTTCTAATCAAAAGTTTATGTCCTGATAAATTCCACTTCGTCAAGCAATTTACAATTTAAGATTGAACATGTAATTCGTTGCATAAGGGGTGTGGACACTAAATATGATAAGTTCGTTCAGTTGTCTTTTTTGAATTTACAGAGAATTTAATAGATCTGCTCATTACTAGCATTATAATAATAATAATAATAATAATTATTTTTATTATTTTCATTGTCATCATTATCATTATAATCATTTCAACTTTAAACTTTTATCAGTTTGATCCACGAGTTTCATTTTGCCAGGAAAACGGCATAGAAAATAAAACGAATAGGATTCTTGCTAAAAAACTAGGCCTGCCTATGGTGGAGTTAAGCATCTCGTTCATTCAATAATTCATCCAATAATCTGTGCGACTTTTAGAAATTCCTGTATCTTATGAATACTAGATTTACCGTCTTTCAACTCTGTTTACACTGATTTACGTCAAAAAGAAGTATTGTGGGAAACGAACCCAAGCCGGCTAAAATTAGGAGTAATTTTATGGTCAAAGGGAGAAAACTCGTATTTACTGATACCACTATTTAAATGATAGAGTTATGTCCCTTACATTTGCGGACAGCATAAAACCACAGACGAATAAACATCATTGTAGTTTGTGAAGACGATCTGTATCTAAAAAATGTTCTTAGAGCTTTCATTATTTTTAGTATAGTCTAAGACCGGATTGTAAATGCTGCTACATCTGAAAATATCATGACAGGTAGAAATAGAAAAAGAAAAAAACAATTGTAGACGCTGTTACTATTTTGTAAATAGGCGGTAGTCTCCCTCGTATTTCGTCACATTGTAAACAAGAAGACGCCAAAATTTAAACTTGGAAATAACAGTTCGGTTAGCAAATTAAGAGCTCACACAGATTATAAATATGATTTTTCAAACAGAATTAATTAACTGGTGAATGTATACGATGAAAAAGCTTTCTTAAGTTACAACTTAAACTTATCGACCAACGACATGTTTTCGTTCAATTAGGTTTTCGAGGTTAATAACAAATATCGTTAATATCGGCTGAATTATTGTCAAATTCAAATCATTTCTTTGACCATTGACCGAAGGAACATGGAACAGAATGTAAAAGCATGTATACCTGAATCTTCCAAGCTAATAAATGAAGATGATGAATGCTTTGTTTTTCCCGATATTATTGATGTGTATTCCAGTTTAGATCCTGCTCTCGCTTTTTTATAGTGCAACGGCGGAGGGTATAAGAGGTAAGGTCTCTTTCTATTAATTTGAACACTGTATCTATTTGACATTAAATTGATATAAAATAACCCAACAACATCCTACCTTTGACCAAAAAAAAAAAACGGCAGGCAGACCATTACTTTAAGGATCAGCTCGGACTAAACTTGATGCAGTCTGATCTTGAATTTACTAGGTCTGTAGAACATTTTACAAAAGAAAACTCCTTTGAAATGTCAAAGATTGGGTTTTAGATTCGGCTTGAAAGTTTTATTTCATCTATTTAGCAGGATAAGGGTTAACAGAGGGTCCGGGTTTTTCGATAGATCGTGTGGGTATAAAATAACGTAGCACCGGTTCTTAAAGTTTCGGTGTGACTGTATCAGTTAAAAAATAGACTATTCCGAAAAGGGGGAGGGCGGGGTTTAATAATAAGGGAGAGTACTCTGCATAACTAATGGATAAATAGATAAGTACGAGTTTTTTCCCTTTGACCATAAAAATTAAATTTTCTTATTACATATAGACAAAGTTAGTTGGCTGCTACACGAAGACGACTTACTCTCTATTCGAAGGGTAGCTCTGTGGTTTTTTTAGCTCTACTGGCTGAAAGCCAGCAGAGCTTCTGTCATGGCCTGCTTTCCTTCGACCGTCCGTCTGTCCGTCCGTCTATCCGTCCGTCTATCCGTCCTGTCTGTTAGTCTGTTATTCTATTTCTTGTTTACGCGATAAAGCCTGCATTTGCTGTCAGATTTCCATGAAACTTGCACAGTTTGTTTATCTCATCAATAGCATAAATCCTATTGATTTTGAGAAAAATCCTAAAAACAGTATGGAAAAAGTAGCCATTTCTAGTTGAAAATTTTCATTTCTTGTATACGCAATAAATTCTGCATTTGTTATCAGGTTTTTGTGAAACTTGGATTGTTTGTTTATCTCATCAATAGCTTCAACCTAAATGGTTTTGGAAAAAAAAAACAACAAACAGTATGGAAAAAGTAGCCATTTCAAGTTGGAAATTTCAATTGCTTGTATATGTGATAAATTCTGCATTTGTTGTCAGATTTCCATGAAACTTGCACAGTTTTTTTTATCTCATGAACAGCTTCAACCCTACTGATTTTGAAAAAAAATCCAACAAACAGTATGGAAAAAGTAGCCATTTCAAGTTGAAAATTTTCATTTCATGTGTACGCTATAGGTTCCGCATTTGTCATCAGATTTTTATGAAACTTGCACAGTTTGTTTATCTCATCAATAGCTTCAACCCAATTGATTTTGAAAAAAAATCCAACAAACTGTATGGAAAAAGTAGCCATTTCAAGTTGGAAATTTCAATTTCTTGTATATGTGATAAATTCTGCATTTGTGGTCAGATTTCCATGGAACTTGCAGTTTGTTTATCTCATGAAAAGCTTCAACACTATTGATTTTGAAAAAAATCCAACAAACAGTATGGAAAAAGTAGCCGATTCAAGTTGAAAACTTTCATTTTATTTGTTATCAGATTTTTATGAAACTTGCACACTTTGTTTATCTTATCAAAAGCTTCAACCCTATTGAATTTGAAAAAAAAAAAACGGAATGGGAAAAGTAATCATTTCAAGTTGAAAATTTACATTTCATGTGTATGCCATAAAGTCCGCATTTGTTATCAGATTTGTGTGAAACTTGCAGTTTGTTTATCTCATCAATAGCTTCAACAGGATTGATTTTGAAAAAAAGTCCAACAAACAGTATGGGAAAAGTAACCATTTCAAATTGGAAATTACAATTTCTTGTTTATGCGATGAAGACAGCATTTCTTGTTTTAATCTTTGTATTTTTTTCTTTTTGCATCATGAATTCATAACAAGCAAAATCAGTGCCAGGAGAGCGATTTTAGGCCCTTCAGGGCCTCTGTTTTTTTGCTTTGTTTGAAGTGCTTTACTCTCAAGCCCTTAGCTGAGAAATAATCACAAGTATAAAGTTAGGGTTTCCATTTATTTTGAATTTACAGTGATTCGGACGTACATGTATATCAAGACCAGCTGTGCATTTTCTCCTTCCCTCACAATGTTGTCAAAAATCATTGTCAATGTATAAAAGCATATGCTTACTTGGTGAAGAATTATTCATTATTGATGGTCTTGTAAAAGAGGTTGATTTAGTACATCTCCATGACCTTCCACCTTTTTTCGTATTTAACCCTTTCCCAAACAAGCCCTTGATTTTACGTGTCTGCAGTACAAGTCTTTTGAAAACACTGCGGGAAAAGGAGAAATTGCTCGTAACGAGCTATTTCTCCCTTTCCCACGGTGTTTTCTACCCATTTGGAAAACTTTCTGCCATTTTTATCAATTCTGAAATAGTCGTCTGCAAACTCTTTGAGTTTTGAAGAGTCTAAAAATTTGTCGTTTGGGAAAGGGTTAACTTTTTACCAAATGACCAGATTTTCAACTTGTCCAAATTGAAAGCATTTGTAAATGACAAAATAAACATGACTCAAAATATGAAACTTGACTTTAGAAGAGTAGAAAACATTGTTCGAAAAGGAGAAAATGCTCATTACCAGCATTTTCTCCTTTTCCCACCATGTTTACAAAAGGCATCTTCCTCTGGGTCGTAAAAGCCGGGATTGGTTGGTAAAGGGTTAAACTGCTGTGTTTATGGCTTCAATATCAAATGAATTGTATTGATTATGTTGTTTCCGACATAAATCCAGTTTATAACACATGGCCAGTGCACCTATCCATGCTTTTCTGGAGTTTCTGTCATCAGTCCTCAGTGCAATAATCTTCCAGTCACTGGCTGTGTTCCATCGTTGAAACAATGAGAGAGAAATGGATTCTGTTGCAGTGAACATGATTTTTTTGAGAGAACTTGGCAGGGCTGGGAATTCCAAGCAGTGCACTTACAAGGTCTGGGCTCAATAAGAAGAAATTAGCCATGTTAAACAAACACCAAGATTGTGGCATTTCATGTTTCATATGGAGTGAATAAAGCAAAGGGCAGGAAAATTACATACCTGTAGTGTGTAACTTTATTGAATTTTGAAGATAGAGTATCTATGCAAATAACTAAAAACTTCTGCAATGCTGTCAATAAAGCTGTCAACAAAGTCTTTTCTGGTCTCATCTTTGTAACTTTCTTTAACTCTTTCATTTTCATACCAAGTTGTCTAAAACCAGTGTCAGCTGAGCAATATCATGCGGCTGTACTTGTAAGCGCTGGAATCAATAGTGACATCATTGACTCCGAGGGACCAAATTTACAAACAATGAGAATTTACAATGTGTGTAGGTTTGAGTTTGAAGCAATTTCGTGAGAATAAAAATAGAAGATGTCACTTCTCAAAATGTTTTCTTTCACAGAGTTGTTAAAAAAGGGGATTGTGTGGTAAAGGTTTAGGATAGATGAGAGAATTTCTTCACCTTTGCAAACTCCTAATGGAGATAATCTTAGAAACAAAATGACATCAATTAGCTTCATTCTGTTACAAGGAGAAGTTATTAAACTCTTTAACTCTTTACCACACGAGAAAATTTTAGACTGGGCCAAATTGAGAGCATTTGCAGACGACAAAATAAAGGTGACTGAAAAATTGAAATTTGTTCTGAGAAGGGTAGAAAACACTGTGGGAAAAGGAGAAAATGCTGGTTACCAGCATTTTCTCCTTTTCCCACAGTGTTTTCAAAAGGCTGCTTTCTCAGGGTCGTTAAAAGTCGGGATTGTGTGGTAAAGAGTTAAAAAACAACAAAATGTTGAAGTAAGTCGAATTGACAGTATTTACAGACATCAAATTAATGTTGCTTAACTATTTACCACACAATCCCGAGTTTTTAACGACCCCGAGAAAGTAGCCTTTTGAAAACATAGTGGGAAAAGGAGAACATGCTGGTTACCAATATTTTCTCCTTTTCCCACAATGTTTTCTCTATTTTCAATAGCAAATTTCAGCATTTTATTGGCATTTATTTTGTTATCTGCAGATGCTTTCAATTTGGACAAGTCTAAGAAATTGTTGTGTGGTAAAGACTTCAGTAAATATTTCCATTTTTGTTGCGAAAGAAAATATTTGTGGGGAAATGCAAAATTGCTGGTTTCCAGCATTTTCTCCTTTTCCTACAATGTTTTCAGATGCCTTCTTCTTCAGGCTTGTTAAAAGTCATGATTTTAAGGTAAAGAGTTAATCAGCTCTCACCCTTTCATGACGTTAATTCTATACAAAACAAGACACTTTAGACTCCTCCAAATTAAAGTTACTTTCAGACAACAAATTAAATATGAATGAGGATTGAAAACTGTTCTGGAAAACAGTTCAAGAAATCATTGTGAGAAAAGGAGAAAATGCTGGTAACCAGCATTTTCTCCTTTTCTCACAAAGTTTTCAGACCTCTTTGCAACTGTTTGTTGAAACTTGAGAATATTTTGTCCTGGGTTAGCAATTTGCTCTCTTTCTATTTGCTCTAAGTAACTGTCAATATTTTTAGGAAGTTCATTATCTTTACACTTTATTAGCAAATTTTTGGCTACTATACAGCATTCTAATTTGTGGCAATGCAGAAAAGATAGAATACGAGTTAACCCTTTTCCAGAAAATATCTGGTTTTTACGACCCAGACGAAGAAGCCTTCTGAAAATATTGTGGGAAAAGGAGAAAATGCTGGTAACCACCATTGTGATCACTTACAGTCTGTTGGCGTCAGTCGGTATTCATCGGCAAAAAGTTTTGACACAGGTCGGCCAGCACAGGCTGCACAAGCTGATATGGGTCAATACTATTTGTTTATATATTAGACCCCATTTTCACAAAGCATGGCTTTTATCTGAATGAGATGATGATAAGGTGATTCATCCTTGTGCAAAAAAGGCTTTTCTAGCCTGTAGTCAACAGATTTGGGGGAAAAAAATGAGGAAAAGGAGGGATTTATTGCATGATAAGAAGCAGCTGCACCTATTCCCATAATGTTTTCTTACTTGCTCTAGAAAAAACATTTCTATTTAACTCTTTACCAAACAACAATTTTTTCCACTGGACCAAATCCAAAGCATCTACATGCAACATATTAAATCTTATTTATGCGATGATTTCTTACTTTGATGGGTTAGAAAATATTGTTGGAAAAGGAGAAAATGCTGGTTACCAGCATTTTCTCCTTTTCCCACAATGTTTTCTATAGGCTTCTCTCTTAGGGTGACAGGGACTGGCAAGTTCTGTGAGACACGAACCGGGACTGGCTTCAATTAGAAGTAATTTTATGGTCAAAGGGAGAAAATTCGTATATACTGACATCACTATCTTAATAACAAAGTTACTTCCCTTATATTTGTGGAAAGCATACAATAAAAGACGAATATATATCACTGTAGTTTGTGAAGACGATCTGTATCTAAAACTTGTTCGTAGAGCCGTCATTATTTCTTGTAAAGTTTAAGACAAGATTGTAGATGCTGCTCATTCTGAAAACATCATGATAGGAGGAGAAAAGAAAGAAAAAATAAAAATTGTAGATGTGGTTACTGTTTTGTAAATAGGCGGTAGTCTCCCTTGTATTTCGTCACATTGTAAACAGACGACCGCCAAAATCTAAACTTGGAAATAACAATTCGGTTATCAAGGTAAGAGCTCACGCAGAATTTTAATATAATTTTTAAAGAGAAATTAATTTAAACTGATGAATTAATGTATACGATGAATAAGCTTTCTTAAGTAACAAATTAAACTTATCGACCAACGACATGTTTCGTTCAATTATGTTTTCGAGGTTAATAACAAATATTGTTAATATGGGCTAAATTATTGTCAAATTCCAATCATTTCTTTGATCATTGAGCGAAGTCCCTTAACAGAGAACAGAAAGCGAAAGCATACCCGAATCTTCCAAGTTAATAAATGGAGATGATGAACGCTTTGTTCATTCTAGTTTAGATCCAGCTCCCTCTCTTTTTTTGTGGAAAAGGGGGAGTATAAGAGGGAAGATGACTCTCTATTGAGTACTGTATCTTCTAGACATTAAACTGATTTAAAATAACAGCATCCTACCTTTGACAAAAAAAAAATACCAGCGGGCAGACCATATTTTTTCAGAATCAGCTCAGACTACACTTGGATGTACTTATGATCATGCAGTCTGATCTTGCACCTACAAGGTCCAATGAGAACATTTTACAAAAGAAAACTCCGTTGAAATGTCAAAGGTTGTGTTTTAAAATTCGGCTTGAAAGTTTCATTTAATTTATTTAGCAGGATAAGGGTTAACAGAGTCCGGATTTTCCAACAGATCGTTAGGGTATAAAATAACCTTGCACCGGTTCTTCTAGTTTCGGTGTGATTGTAATGGTTGACAAATAGACTATTCCGAGAGGGGGGGGGGGGGTTGATAATAAGGGAGAGTACTCTTCATAACTTATGGGTACTGGATTGTACGAGTTTTTTCCCCTTGACCATTAAATCACAATGGAATCCTACGGTTACAGTTTCAAGACCTGCGACCAATCTACAATGATATTTAGCTGTATTTTACCTCTTTACCTATATTCTAGTCCAATTTTGATCCATTAAAACATTCTATTTCTTCACCTAGATGTATATTTCCCACTCTCTTTATTCGCAATTTTGCTGTAGATCTAGATCCATTAAATTTTGATTTTCTTATTACATGTAGACGAGTTAGCTGCTTAGGAAATGAGGCGCACTTTGGATTTGGAGGATAGCTCTGCAGATATTTTTTTGTTTTGTCTGAAGCACTCTAACCCTTAGCGGAGAAACAATCACTGATATAACATTAGGCTTACCATTCATTCTGAATTTACAGTGATTCCGACACATTTTAAGACCAGCTGTGCATTTTCTCCTTTCCTCACAATCTTGTCAAATATGACTCAAATAATGAAACTTGACTTTAGAAAAGTAGAAAACATTGTTGGAAAAGGAGAAAATGCTGATTATCAGCATTTTCTCCTTTTCCCACAATGTTTACAGAAGGTTTCTTCCTCTGGGTCATAATAACCGGGGATTGGTTAGTAAAGGATTGAACTGCTGTACTTATGGCTTTCATATCATGTGAATTGTATTGATTATGTGGCATTGAAAGTTCTTTCCAACATTAACTAAGTTTATAACACATGGCCAGTGCACCTATCCATGCTTTTCTGGAGTTTCTGTTACCAGTGCTCTGTTAAATAATCTTCCAAAACCAGTGGGTGCTTTTCATCATTGAAACAAAAGTGAGAGAGAAATGGATTCTGTAGCAATGAATACAAGATTTTGGGGAGAATTTGGCAGGGCTGGGAATTCTAAGCAACGCACTATAAGGTCTGGGCTCGGTAAGAAGAAATGAGCCATGGTAAACAAACACTAATATTGTGGCATTTCATGTTTCACATGGAGTGAATAAAGCAAAGGGCAGGAAAATTACATACCCAAGTCTGAAACTATATTGGTTTTTGAAGATAGAGTATCTATGTAAATAATTGAAAATGTCTGAAATAATGTCAAAATAGCCGACAAAAAAAGTCTGTTGTTGTCTCACCTTAGTAACTTTCTTTGTTTCTTTTTTCATTGAAAGCAGTCTCACCCTTTACCACACAATGACGACTTTTGATTTTTGGAAAGAAACCTTTTGATAATATCGTGAGAAATGGAGAAAATGCTGGCAACTTGCATTTTCTTTTGCCACAGTGTTTTCTATAGGCTTCATTCTCAGGGTCATTATAAGTCGAGATTGTTTGGTAAAGAGTAAAATGCTTGTGCTTTACATTTTTTTTTCTTTTATAGTTTCTTGTAGGTCTACAAGCAGTTTGCAAAGAACTGGGTTTATAAGCCACTGGTGTGGTGTCCGTAGTTGTGAAGTAGAGCTTCAGCCTCATCACCAGAGTGTCCAAAGTTCAATTTCCAGGAGCAGGTATCAACTGTGGGACCCTTCATTGGCCCGTGCACACTCTTGGCAATGGTGTTGTTCCCAGGGAGCAGAATCAAGAGAGATAAGTACCATGCGCGGATCCAGATATCTTTCTCAGGGGGGGTCCCACCGAAAACGCACTCATCTTATTATATGGTTTTCGGATTTCAGTGGACTTGCGCCATTTACAATAAAAGTCAACGTTTCCAGTTCTAACCATGAGGAGGTTTCCACGTTTAGAACTTTTTTAAAAATGTATGACTGTATTTTACATAAATGCTGTGCAATATTAGACCAGTCCCATTCACGAATCCGATAACCTCATTTTTGCCGAAATTCCAGGGGGGGTCCGGACCCCCGGTCCCCCCCTCTGGATCCGCCCCTGAGTACAAGGTGTTAGAACTTATTTTTCAGTCAATGTAAAATAAATGTGTCAAGCAGAACTTGGTTAACTGGCCCCATGAAAGTAATGTTTTTTTTTTAATCTTAAACCCTTTACCAAACAACCATTTCTTTAAATGGTCTTGAAAAAGTTGACTTTAGGGAAAAAGAGAAAACACTGATAGCTATCATTTTCTCTTTTACTAACATTTCTATGAAATTGCCCATCATTTAATGAATTTTTTTCACCTGCGAAAGCTTTCAGTTTTGTCAACTCTAGATGGCTTAACCCATTACCAAACGACTAAATTTTAGACTGGTCCAAATTGAAAGCATTTGCAGACAACAAAATAAAAGTGACTGAAAATTTGAAATTTGTTTTGTGAAGGGTAGAGAACATTGTGAGAAAAGGAGAAAATGCTGGTTACCAGCATTTTCTCCTTTTCCCACAATGTTTTCTAAAGGCCTCTTTCTCAGGGGCATCAAAAGTAGGGATTGTGTGGTAATGGGTTAACTGTTTACTAGATAAAAAAAAGTTAATCCAAATAAGAGGTTTGTATTCACCAATCATTTTTAAGAATGTTCTTTGTCTACCAATCCTCCAAGATTTTCCAACCTTGAAAGAAACCCAAGTTCTGACTAGCTAAACCAAATGTTCCAGAGTTGTTAAAACATGCAATTTTTTGTTAACTATTTACCGTGCGACAAAATGGAGGACTAGTCCAAATTGAAAGCATTTGCAGGCACAAAAAATATGCAAATCAAAAATTGAATTTTGATTTTGGAGGGGTAGAAAACATTGTGGGAAAAGGGGAAAATGCTGGTTACCAGCATTTTCTCCTTTTCCAACAATGTTTTCAAAGGGCTTCTTTCCCATGGTCGTTAAAAGTCAGGATTGTGTGGTAATGGATTAACCGCTTAATCCTACATAATGAGACAGTTACTCACTAATCCTGCTCTGTTAATGTCAATAGGTCATTGTATTTTCTTTTGTAGGTCACTAAACTCTTTGCCTTGTACTTATGCAAATTTTTCCATCTTTGAAATGGCTGATCATTGACCAATCACTAATTCTGTGCTCGCCAAGCCCTGGTAGATCAGTCGGTAGCGCACAGGGGTTGGGAACAGAGGGTCCCTAGTTCAGTTCTCTTTCTGGCCAATTTCTTTCTTAGGACTGATGGTCATTGCAACAGGATTCATTCCTCTCCAAATGCTGACCATTATATTGACAATGTTTATGTGGGAAAGCAGCCAATGGCTTGGACAGAATATTGTACAGAGTGTGTTGGTTACCAGTATTTTTTCCACAATGTTTTAAAAGTCTTCCTTGACAGGGTTGTTAAAACTCGGGATTAAGTGGTAAAAAATTTAAATTTTCACTATTCAGCATAGCACATCAGCTTTTTGGTACCAAACACTGGAATAAACGAAAAAAAAGATGAAAATTTGAAAGAAAGGAAACAGGAAGAATACTAGTAATACAGCAATCATCAAGCAAACAAAACTTGATTGATTGAACAGTGTTTTATGCTGCTTTTACCATTATTTCTGTCATATCATGGTCACAGTTCAAATATTCATGTATTTCTTGGGTTTCACTAGTACAAGGCTAGGGCTCTGAAGTGTCTTGCTCAAGGACAAAAACTCTCATAATAACCCTCTGGATCCAGTGAGGCTCAAACATGGGGCCTACGGCTCACGAGTCTTTCACTTTACCAGACCCACACAGGCCCCTGTAAACAAGAGCTCAACAAAGCAGGGCAATAAAGAGGGTAAAGGACAGCATTAAAAGCATGACATCTTTGACATTCCCCCCCCGCCCCCACACTGTAACCTTGACCTTGAAACCTCTGCTCTGTATGTCATCCCATCAAAGTGCTTAAATGTGTAACATCTTCAAAATTAGATCAGGGTTTAAACACATATGGAGTGGTAGAACATTTGGCCTTTGTCTTCACAAAGTGGACAGTGTAGATGAAAGATCGGACTGCATATTTTGTGCAGTCTGATCTTTGATCTACACTTTCCACACAAGCATCTTTAGCTGTAAAAGATGGTTTATGGGTTAAAGCCTTCTTTTGCTGTCCTTGTTTCTTGTAGTAACAAGTCGGTACCCCTGAGGATTAATTAGTGAGGACGTAGAGTAATTTTTCTTGTTTTGTTGCTGTTATTCTGTGAATGTCACAGAACCAGGTCAGCAAATTAGTAGATCTATGGAAATTATGGGGTTTTTTCAAGGCCAAACAAGTCCCTATAGTATTTGTAACAACTTTCAGAGTGCATAGAGGGAAGAGGGACATGCTGCGGACCAAAAGGATGTACAGGGTGTTCCATAATCATTCTGATCAATGAAAGTGAATTTTGTGAAGAGAACAAATATCCCGCAACATCAGAATTCAAATCAATTTGAACATTTGATGTAAATCAGTAAAATGTTTTGAAATGAAATAGCTGCCTTTACTGTTGTATGTTACCGTAACCCATTATCCCTACTTTTGACGCCCCTGAGAAAGAAGCCTTTAGAAAACATTGTGGGAAAAGGAGAAAATGCTGGTAACCAGCATTTTCTCCTTTTCCGAAAATGTTTTCTTCCCTTCACAAAACAAATTTCAAATTTTCACTTTTATTTTGTCGTCTGCAAATGCTTTTGATTTAGACTAGTCTAAAATATTGTCGTTTGGTAATGGGTTAAATACTGTACAAGTCATTAAACTTTGTTCTGAAACTTATTGAATGATGTAAATTTTATTGTACTACCTATTTAACCCTTTACCACACAATCCTGACTTTTGACACTCCTGTGAAAGAAGCCTTTTAAAAACATTATGGTAAGAGGGGAAAATGCTGGTAACCAGCATTTTCTCCTTTTCCCACAATGTTTTCTTCCCTTTCAAAAACTAAATTCAATTCTTTAGTCACATTAATTTTGTCGTCTGTGAATGCTCTCAATTTGGACTAGTCAAAAATTTCCTCCTTTGATAAAGAGATAAACAATGTGTCTTTAACAGATATGGAGGTGTAACATACTATGAAACGGAGCTCTAGATAGAGGGAGAGATTTTGATTTTAAAATTGAAAACATTAATTATCCTCCACCAAACCCTATGTTGTGGGTACTCATTAGAATAGTCTCATTGAGTACTCACAGCATAGGGTTTAGAATACCATCACTCCCCTTTATCTGAAGCTCTGCTTTAACCCTTTACCAAACGACAATATTTTAGGCTTGTCCAAATCAAAAGCATTTGCAGACGACAAAATAAAAGTGACTAAAAATTTAAAATTTGTTTAGTGAATGATAGAAAACATTGTGGGAAAAAGAGAAAATGCTGGTTACCAGCATTTTCTCCTTTTCCCACAATGTTTTCTAAAGGCTTCTTTTACAGGGTTGTCAAAAGTAGGGATTGTGTGGTAATGGGTTAAGTACAGGGTGTCCGGAAAGTAAGGTAACACTTTCGTACATTTATATTTTGGTTTAAAATACAAGATAACGAGATGAAATATATATATACATGTAAATAAACCGTTTAAGTTTTATTTTGTGATAATTTAATTCAATTTTCTTTACATTTTGTTTTTTTATACAGATTTCAATTCAAAAGTCCTTTTTCTGTGTTTGGCGTCATTTTACAATTAATGACGTTTTTAGTGAGACGGTAGATTATGCTCTTTCCATGCCGATCATGCCCGATGATATTGTGAATCATTTCAGTGCACATTTCAATATCAATCTTCTTTATTTCACTGCAATGGTCTTTAACAATATGGCTGTGCTGTCTTGGTTGAGGCTGTCAACCTTTGACCTTTTAAACTAACAGAAAGAAGTCGCTCAGGTTGAAATCAGAATAAAGTCGCCCTCATTCCTCATTGCAAAGCAATTGGTTCATGCAGGAAAGTGTTACGCCACACACATCTAAATATGTGGCAGACTTTTTATATAATATGTTCGGTGATATATAATAATGTCTAAACGATATCCGGAGGTAAGACATGGTTGAATATCGTGGCCTGCACACAGTCCAAAACTCAACCTAAACCTGCATGACTTTCTCCTTTGCAGTGTGTTGAAGTCAAAGGTCTACGATCCCAACCTAAACAACCCAGACATGTCGTTAAAAAAAACCCTTCTAGTGAAATCATTATGATTGATATTTGAATGCATTTCAAAGTGAGTGAAAATTTCATTGTGTGTGTTCGGAAAGGAAAGAGTGTAAAAGGTAGTCACATTGACGTGAAAACGTCATTAATTACTAAAATGACGCCAATGCCCGAAAAAGGACATTTGAAGTGAAATCTGTATAAAAGCGCAAAGTGTTATGAAAATTCAATTAAATTATCACACAAAAAACTTACACATTTTATTTACATGTATATATATTTTTCATCTCGTTATCTTATATTTTAAGCCAAAATATAAAAGAACGAAAGTGTTACCTTACTTTCCGGACACCCTGTATTATAACAAGAGGGCAAATAGGCCCCTACATCAGTCACCTGACCAAAGTTGTACAAATGAAAAGTTTGATAATTTGAGGATTAATAATCTTGCAGTAATATTAAAGAAGAATTAAATCTCCCTTTTTACATATATTACATTTATAATTCTGTAAATGTTATTGGTTTAATAGCCTTTATAGAAAGTATGGTATCTGTCAAAGGCTCAAAGCCAGACATGTGATATTGACTCTTTACCCAACTACAAAATCTTAGAATGCTAAAAAATGAAAGCATATACAAACATCAACTCAAATATTGCAATGATCCTTGAAAGGGTAGCAAACTTTGCAGGTAAAGGAGAAAAGGCTGCTCAGCTGCACTTTCTCCTTTACTTGCAATGTTTACAACTTTTCCTTCTTCCGAGTCATTCATCTCTTCACCAAACAACTAAATTTTGAACTGTTCCAAATTGAAAGCATCAGTTTTGCAGTAACAAAATAAATGTGACTCAAATACAGAAATTTGTTTTGGAAAGGGTAGAAAACACTGTGGGAAAAGGAGAAAACCCTGGTTACCATGGAAGGCTTCTTTTTAAGGATCATTAAAAGTCGGGATTGTGTGGTAAAGACTTAACTCTTTACTGAACAACAAAATTTTACACCAATCCAAATTGAAAGCCCTTGCAGACGACAAAATAAACGTAACTCAGAAATTGAACTTTTTTTCTTACAGGATAGAAAACATTGTGGGAAAAGGAGAAAATGCTGGTAACCAGCATTTTCTCCTTTTCCCACAATGTTTTCAGAAGGCTTCTATCTCAGATTGTTTGGTAAAGGGTTAAATGAAATTGTATGGTACAGGATTAGGCATGAATTATGCCTTCCCACATAACCAAAAAGGGAATAATCAGGAAGAAAATGTACCAGTGCTTAAAATCTTACACTAACAATGTCCTATTGGCAAGTGGAATTTGAAAAAAGGAAAAATAACTATTTACTAAGAAATTTATTCATTTCAACATCCTTGGAAGTTACCGAAAAGTTGACGCTATTTGTTTGTTTTTCTGAGCATCATGATTATCTTATGATTTAGATCATTGCAATGGTTATAATTCTTTCATTTAACGAAACTTTAGACTTGTATAAACTGAAAGGACTTGCACACAACAACTTACATGCTGCTTAACTCATTACCACACAATCCCTATTTTTGATAACCAGCATTTTCTCCTTTTCTCAGTTTTCTACCCTTCACAAAACAAATTTCCAATTTTCAGTCACTTCAGGACCATATAGAAAGCATTTGCAGATGACAATATAAATGTTAATCAAAAGTTGGAATTTGATTTGGAAAGGATAGAAAACATTGTGGGAAAAGGCGAAAATTTTTTCAAAAGCTTTCTTTCTCGGGGTAGTTAAAAGTCGGGCTTGTGTAGTAAAGAGTAAACTCTTTATCAAACAACAAAAGTTTATGCCAGTCCAAGTCCAATGCATTTGCAGACAAATTAATGGTGGCTAAAGTGGCAAAATTTGTCAATGTTACTGCAGAAAAGATTGTGGAAAAAGAATAAAATGCTATTAACATCATTTTCTTCTTTTTCCACAATATTTTCTAAAGGTCTCTTTCATCAGGGATCTTGAAACTTTAGGTAGTTTGGTTACACCCTTTACTACGCAATCTCTTGTTATAACAGCCCTTACAAAGAAAGCTTTTGAAAATACTCTGAAGAAAGGATAAAATGCTGGTAAGCAGCCATTCCTCCTTTTCAAAAAAATGTGTTCTGCCCTTTTTAGCACAGGCAAAATCACATCATATGAATAAAATTAAATTTGTCACTTGCAGATTATTTCAGTTTAGGAAAGAGCAAACTCTTTACAAAACAACAAAATTTTAGACTGGTCCAAATTGAGAGCATTTGCCGGCGACAAATTAAATTGTAATAAAAAATAATTTGAAACTTGATTTGGGAAGGATAGAAAACATTGTGGGAAAAGGAGAAATGCTGATTACCAGCTTTTTCTCCTTTTCCCACAACGTTTTCAAAAGCTTTCTTTGTCAGGGGCATTGAAAGTTGTCATTAAGTGGTAAAGAGTTAACCCTATAACACACATGGCAAAATTTAAGACCTAACCAAGTTCAAAGCATAATTATACAGACAACAATTTGTTAGTGGCAAAGATGACACAAGTTTTCTTTGAAAGGTAGAAATTTTTGTGGGAAAAGGAGAAAATGCTGGTTACCAGCATTTTCTCCTTTTCCCATAATGTTTTCAAAAGCTTTCTTTTTTCAGGGGTGCTAAAAGCCGTCATTGTGCGGTAAAGAGTTAAATGACATAAAACAAGGATCACAACATCCAGGGCTTGATCTGTCCTTTCCCCTAGTTTTTGATTTTCCTTTTTCCTGCTTTCTCTATCATATAATGGCATACTGGTTATACAGCAGGTCTCTCACTTTGAAGAAATCTTTTGAAATGGCCCCCTCCAGCTGCATTCTCCCAGTTTCGTTCTGGAAATAGAAATACAAAAGATGACATTAATGTTTGTCCCAATTATGCTTTTAGCTTGGCTGTTTTCAAAGAAAATGACCGTTTATTGCCACAACCCTGGCGTCATTGTCTGCGTCGTCATGCAAAACTTTGACATTTTCTAATATCTCTAATAGTACTGATGACATTTAGTTCAAACTTGGACAAGATGTTAAGTATCAAAAGGGGAATTTACACAAAAGTGACAAGTAACAATAAAAATTTTTTGACACAGTTATGCCAAATTCTTGACTTAACCCTTTCCCAAACAATCCCTGGTTTCTGTGATCCCGAGATAGACGCTTTTGAAAACATTGTGGGAAAAGGAGAAAATGCTGGTAATCAGCATTTTCTCCTATCCCACAATGTTTTCTCCCCTGCTGGAAACTTATTACATTTTTTGATTTTACATTTTTTTTGTCATCTGCAAATCCCTTCAATTTGGATCAGTCAAAATTGTTATTATTTAGTAAAGAGTTAATACTAAAGATATTCACTTCAAACTTGGACAGGATGTTAACTACAGACAAGGATACTCATACAACAGGGGCAGGTAACCATCAAAATATTGAGTTATGTCCCTTTTTCATCTTAACCCATTACCAAACGACAAAATTTTTGACTGGTCCAAACTGGAAGCATTTGCAGACAATGAAATAAAAGTGACTAAAAATTTGAAATATGTTTGTGAAGGGTATAAAACATTGTGGGAAAAGGAGAAAATGCTGGTTTACCAGCATTTTCTCCTTTTCCCACAATGTTTTCTATAGGCTTCTTTCTCAGGGGCGTCAAAAGTAGGGATTGTGTGGTAATGGGTTAAAATTTCCACTAAAATTCTAGCACTTACAGCCAAGTGTTGACAATTGTAAGCTGTGCTCTTGTTCACTTAACAATTTACCACACAATCCTGAGTTTTAAAGACTCTGTGAACGAATAAAATTTCTGAAAAAATTGTCGAAAATGAATAAAATGCTGGTAACCTGCCATAAAGAACTCAAACCAAGTACTTTACATGTTATAAAATAATCCAAAGTTTTATCCACCGGGAGACAGCAGGCTTTGAAAAACATTTTGTAAAAAGGGAAATATACTTCCATGTTTGGTGGCATTTGAGAAAAGTGGCATTTGGAAAGGACAACAATTGCAGGAAATTTTAAAAGCGATGAGCTTCCAACACAGAGTTTGTTCATCTGCCGTGAAAAAGGTCTATTTTCAATAAATAAATCATACCAAATCCTTTACCCTTTACCACACAAACCAACTTTTTAATGTCCCTGAGGGAGAATACTCTTGAAAACATTGTGGAAAAGGGAAACAATGCTGGTAAGCATTCCTCCTTTCCAATGATGTATTCTACTCTTTTGGAAATTTTCCACCTGCAAATGCACTGAATTTGGACAAGTCTAAATTGTAGCTTGGTAAAGAGTGAAAATTGATGCAAACATGTGGGTGAGGAAGGAAGCAGACTATTGTTCTAAATACATCAATCAATTGTCCCAATAGCCATGTTCAAATAGATACTGCTTTCACCCTATACCAAAAATCCCTGGTTTTTACGATCCTCAGATAGAGGCCTGTTGAAAACATTGTGGGGAAAAGGAGAAAATGCTGGTAACCAGCATTTTCTCCTTTTCCCACTAAGTTTTCTATCCTGCTGGACACAAATTTAATATTCATAGTTATGTTTATTTATTCCATCAAACCCTATCTTTTGGGTACTCATTAGTGTCGTCTAATTGAGACAATTCTAATGAGTACCCACAACATTGGGCTTTGAAGAGAAATAATGACTTAAGAATAACATCTCTTCCTCTTATCTGGAGCTCTGTAATCTGGTGCAATATCTGCCATATTTTCTGTTGGGATATTCTGGCTCAATGGCAGTATTGAAAAACCAACATAATTATGTTCTGTGTTCCTTAAAAAAGAGGTCTGATGCATCTCTGTGATGCACTATATAAAACATGTTTTAACCAACTACAACACAATTCTTACTTTTGACAACCCTGAGAAAGAAGCCTTTAGAAAACATTGTGTGAAAAGGAGAAAATGCTGGTAACTAACATTTTCTCCTTTTCCCACAATGTTTTCTGCTCTTCACAAAACTAATTTCAAATTTTCAGTCATTTATATTTTATTGTCTGCAAATGCTTTCGATTTGGACAAGCCTAAAATATTATCGTTTGGTAACGAGTTAATATAATTATGGCTCCATAAAATCCATTTCTGTAACAACTGACTGAATCAAGAGATAAACTGGTCCTCTGACAAGCAGAAAATGGACCAGTAGCAAAAGTTTCGGCCAAGGTCAGTCTGTGCAGGCTAACCTGAATGGACAGTTTCGTAAATGCGCTAAGCCCCCTTTTCACAGAGTATGGCTCATAGCTGATTTTTTTGCTATGACTTATTTTGTAAACAAAACCACACCACAAGAAAAAAAAACAGGATTTCTCCATCACAAAAACATGTTTATCTGACATATCTAACATTTCCAATGGATTGCCTCACACAACTTTTGAATTAACCCTGTACTTTATGAGTGGTATAATACTGACAGACGACACATGATTATCATTTAACCCTTTACCAAACAATCTCTGGTTTTCACAACTCTGTAAAAGAAGCCTTTTGAAAACATTGTGGGAAAAGGAGAAAATGCTGGTAACCAGCATTTTCTCCTTTTCCAACAAAGTTTTCTACCCTTCCAAAAACAAATTTCAATTTTTTCAGCTGCATTATTATGTTATCTGCAAATGCTTTCAATTTGGTCTAGTCTAAATTTTTGTTGTTGGTAAAGAGTTAAAACATTTTACACTTTATACCCTTTTATCACACAATTCTAACTTTTGATGTTCCTGCGAAAGGAAGCTTCTGAATACATTGTAGGAAAAGGAGTAAATGATGGTAACCAACATTTTCTCCTTTTCCTACAATGTTTTCAAATGTTTCAGTAACAAATCAAATAATTAGAACTAAATGTATAGTTTGTTGTCTGAAAATGCTTTCAATATGGACCAATCTAAAATTCTGTTGTTTTGTAAAGAGTTAATCCTTTACCACACAGCCCTGACTTTTAATGACCCTGAAAGAGAAAGCTTTTTAACCCATTACCAAACGACAATATTTTAGACTGGTCCAAATTGAAAGCATTTGCAGACGACAAAATAAATATAACTCCAAAATTGAAATTTGTTTCCAGCAGGGTAGAAAACATTGTGGGAAAAGGAGAAAATGCTGGTTACCAGCATTTTCTCCTTTTCCTACAGTGTTTTCTAAAGGCTTCTATCTCAGGGTCGTAAAAACCAGGGATTGTTTGGTAAAGAGTTAAAACATTGTGGGAAAAGGAGAAAAGTGCTGATAATCAGCATTTTCTCCTATTTTCACAATGTTTTCCAGCAGATCAAAGACAGGAATCATCATACATTTAATTTGTTCTTTGCAAATGCTTTCTATTTAGTCTATTCAAAAATTTTGTCCTTTGTTAAAGGGTTAAATGGGAAAACTTGTAAATGGCATGATGATAATATTTGTCAAACTTTAACTCATTCCCAAATGATAAAATTTTAGGCTTGTCCAAATCGAAAGCATTTGCAGACGACAAAATAAAAGTGATTGAAAATTTGTTTTGTAAAGGATAGAAAACATAGTGGGAAAAGGAGAAAATGCTGGTTACCAGCATTTTCTCCTTTTCCCACAATGTTTTCTAAAGGCTTCTTTCTCGGGGGGCATCAAAAGTAGGGATTGTGTGGTTGTGGGTTAAGATAAAGGTTGAAAAAAAAAACAACAAATTGCTTATCTTGACCCTTCACCACACAGTTGCTGATTCTTAACAACCCTGAAAAAAGAAGCATTTTGAAAACATTGTGGGAAAAGTAGAAAATACTGTTAAAATGCTAGTTTCAGGTGTGTGGAATGGAAGTTATACACACACATGCACCCACAAACAGATACATGCATGCATGCATGACATTACACAGGTAATCAGTAGAACTGTATCACTGTGAAAACCTTCATGAGTACCCACAACATAGATCTGAGCCATGCTCTGGCAAAAGGGTGCTTAATGCATCTCCTTGATCCATCAAATCAAGTAAGTCATCACATGCCGAAATTTTAATTGGAGATCGATAAAATGCACTTACCCTAAGCAATGACTAAATCTGGAGGAAGAGTGTTCTTGGACATACAGAAAATTGACTTAGACCAAAAAGTTTCAGTTCAGCGAAACTTATTGAAGATGCATTACTAAACAATCCCTGGTTTTTACGACCCTGGGTTAGACGCTTTTTGAAAACATCGTGGGAAAAGGAGAAAATGCTGGTAACCAGCATTTTCTCCTTTTCCCACGATGTTTTCTACTCTGCTGGTAACAAATTTGAATTTTTGAGTTATGTTTATTTTGTCGTCTGCAAGTGCTTTCAATTTGGACCAGTGTAAAATTATGCCATTTGGTAAAGGGTTAAGCCCCTGTTTCACAGAGTATGGCTCATTCTATTGAATAGGTACATAAGAACTTTTCTGATCTTTATCCTTGGATAGCATTAGCCAATGAAATACATACTCTTCTCACAGCTATGGTATCATTACAAACAAGTGCTCCTGCACTGAACTCTGCCTGTACACCTTCTTGTAGTAAGACCAGTTTGAAATCACTCAGCTTTGGTTCATTGACAAATACGGACACATGACCAGATATCTGAAAAATAAGCAGAGTTTACTAGCATGCATAAACCCTTTACCAATAATACTTTGCTTTCACTTTATGAATCAGGCTTATGAAAACCTTGTGGGAAAAGGAGATGTTTGATACAATCAGTTGACCATACTCGCTCATACAACTTTCATTCACACCATTTCAAATTTCAAAAACCCGAATTTCAGACCCATCCCTAATTTCAAAGCTAAACTCTTTACCACACAATCCAGACTTTTATCAACCCTGAGAAAGAAGCCTGAGAAAGAAGCCTTTTGAAAACACCGTGGGAAAAGGAGAAAATGCTGGTAACCAGCATTTTCTTCTTTTCCCACAGTGTTTTCTACCCTTCCCAAACCAAATTTTAGTTTTTCAGTTACATTTATTTTGTCGTCTGCAAGTGCTTTCAATTTGGACCAGTCTAAAATTTTCTTGTATGGTAAAGAGTTAACCATTTACCAAATGACAAAAATTTGGAATGGTCCAACTTCAAAGGATTTGCAGACAACAAATTAAATGTAACTGAAAGGATGATTTTTGTTTTTCAACTCATTACCAAATGACAATATTTTAGGCTTGTCCAAATCGAAAGCATTTGCAGACAACAATATAAAACTGATTGAAAATTTGATATTTGTTTTGTGAAGGGTAGAAAACATAGTGGGAAAAGGAGAAAAATGCTGGTCACCAGCGTTTTCTCCTTTTTCCACAACGTTTACTAAAGGCTTCTTTCTTAGGGGCGTCAAAAGTAGAGATTGTGTGGTAATGGGTTAATAGGGATGAAAACATTGTGGGAAAAGGAGAAAATGCTGGTCACCAGCATTTTCTCCTTTTCCCACAATGCATTTGAAAGCTTTCTCCTACAAGGTCGTTAAAAGTCGGGATTGTGTGTTAATAGGTTATTCTGGAGTCCCAATTGCTGGATTCTGCGATTTATCTTCAGGCTGACACCTTTAGAGCAGAAATTAATCATTTTCAACATGACAGTGTGCCATGTAATGACATTACATCCTCCATACAGGTTATTTACAGACCTAATCTTTGCCCGACATAAACTCACTTAATTAACCCATTACCACACAAGACCTACTTTTGACGACCCTGAGAAAGAATCGTTTAGAAAAAATTGTGGGAAAAGGAGAAAATGCTGGTAACCAGCATTTTCTCCTTTTCCCACAATGTTTTCTACCTTTCGCTTAACAAACCATGATATAACCTGTTCTTGAGATATGTAACGTTTAATTATAAAATAAAAACAAGCTTTCGGTGGTACAACCGCCTTCTTCAAGTGTGATCCTGTGATAAAATGACTGCAGGCATTTTATCACAGGATCACACTTGAAGAAGGCAGTTGTACCGCCGAAAATTTTTCGCTTAACAAATTTCAAATTTCCAGTCACTTTTATCTTGACGTCTGCAAATGCTTTCAATTTGGACTAGTCTAAAATTTTGTTGTTTGGTAAAGGGTTAAATAGGGCAAAAAATCGAGCGGAACCTTGCATTTTAACAACCCTGGGGAAGTAGGCTTTCAAAAAACACAGTCTGAAAAGGAGAAAATACCAGCATTTTCTCCTTTTCATACAATAATTTGAAAAGGACTTTTATTTATACTTGGTCAATAAACACCATCTCGTTTAGTTAACCCTTTACTCCATAGATACTCATTTCTACGCATTACTTGTAGGAGCCTTTGGAAAACATTGTGGCAAAAGGTGAAATTGCTCGTCACGAGCAATTTCACCTTTTGTCACAATGTTTTCTATGCTATCAAAAGGTGTCATATACACATAAGAAACAACTTCATCCTTGCTGTTATTTAGGGTCAATTAGATATACCATAGAAATGCCATATGGGGTAAAGGGTTAAGTTTAAAGTACAAAAAAAAAATCCTGTCTAATCATCTTACAATTGTCATTACCTGATTTGATGGCAAAGCTTCCAGAGTTGCAATCTTTTCCATTGTTCCTCTTGGCCTTAAACCTGTAAACATAAATATAAACCCTTAACCCTTTACCACATGACAAATTTTAGTCCTGTCCGAATTGAAAGCATTTGCATATGACAGTTTCAATGTGGGTCATATGAAACGATTTTTCTTCGATAGTGTATAAAACATTGTGGGAAAAGGAGAAATGCTGGTAACCAGCATTTTCTCCTTTTCCCACAATGTTTTCAAAAGCCTCTATCAGTGGTGTTAACTCTTTACCATACAGTCCTGACTATGAACAACCCTGAGAAAGAAAGCCTTTGAAAACATACTGGGAAAAGGAGAAAATGCTAGTAACTAGCATTTTCTCCTTTTCCCACAATGCTTTCTATCCTTCCCAAACTAAATTTCAACTTTTTGAGTAACATTTATTTTGTCATCTGCAAATGCTTGCAATTTGGACAAGTTTAAAATTTTGTCATTTGGTAAAGAGCTAAAAGTCGTCATTGTGTGGTAAAGGGTTAACTCATTATCATCCATTCCTGGTCTTCTGACTCTGATAAAGACAGCTTTTGGAAACACGTTGGAAATGGAGAAAATGCTGGTAACCAGCTTTCTTCTTCTTTCTCAAATGTTTTCTTCTACCCTATCAAAGACGAATTTCAACATTTCAGCCGTATCTAAAATGTTGTCTGAAAATACTTCGACCCCTTACAGTGACAGCTGTCATATTCATGTATTTTCTGGGTTTCAACAGTACTAGCCTTGGTTTCCGAAGTGTCTTACCAAAGGACACTCCCACAAAAACCTGCAATGGATCCAGCGAGGCTTGAACCAAGGACCTTCAGGCCATGAGTCCTTCCCTTTACCAGTGAGCCATGCAAGACCCCTGTCCAAATTGAAGGCATTTGCTGACAACAAAACAAATGCCATTCAAATGTGATCATTTGTCCTTGAAAGGGTGGAAAACAATGTGGGAAAAGGAAAAAATCCTGGTTCTCCTTTTACCACAATGTTTCCAGGATTGTTCAAACTGAGGTTTGTATGGTAAAGGGTTAAATGACCTCAGTACATTACCACTGTGACAAGTCTTACCAGCACTTTCTCCTTTTTCCACAATGTTTTCTATCCTTTCCAAATCAAATTTCAATTGTTGATTCACATTTAAGTTGCCCGATGCTTGACTGATTCAAAATTTTGTTGTTTGGTAAAGACATACCTTAAAATCCTGGATAATTGGTTTGTATTGGAGTTCAACACCGTTTTAACCCTTTCCCAAATGACAAATTTTAGACTGTCCCAAACTCAGAGTGATTAATTGCAGATGAAAAATTTGAATTGGATGGGAATGGCAGAAAGTTTTCCGATAGGCTAGAAAACACTGTGGGAAAGGAGAAATTCCTCGTTACGAGCAATTTCTCCTTTCCCCCCAGTGTTTTCTACGGACTTGTACTGCTGACACATAAAAACCAGGGCTTGTTTGGGGAAGGGTTAACTGCTTAGGTCATATCAAGGCGGTCAATGTACTCATGCATGTGTTTCTGGGCTTTCTCATACCAGTACAACTTTCTTTCAAAGTCACTGGCTACTTTTCTCTCAGGAATCAAAGGTCCTGCATGATGGCCTTGCCAAAGCTATGACAATGACTTATCATTTTCTCTGAAAACATTCAGCGACAAGTACAAATGCTGGTAACCAGTATTTTCTCCTTTTCCCACAATGGTTTCAAAAGCCTCCTTAGGATCATTTTAACTTGAAAACTGTGCGATAAATGGCTAATGTTATTCTCTCTAACTTACTTGCTTCTCTCTATACTTACTTGCATCAGATTCCTGATCCATGTCTTCCTCTTCATTATAAAGATCTACATCTATATCTTGTTTAGCATCAGGATCTTCTATTCTTCCATCCAACCAAGCTAATTCAGCATCTTTCGCTTTAGAAAAGTCCAGGGCTGAGACAAGGTAGTCTTTAAGTTTGACCTAAAGGTAAAACAAAATAGGACATACACAACAAGTACATTACACTGAAAAACAAAACAAGTTAAAACTTGAAAATCAACACAAAAATGATAGAACTTTCTGACAAAATTTTCCTTCACCTCATGTACCGGTAATTGTTTGTACTTAATTGAACAATGGTTAAAGATATGTTATAATAGTTAAAAAAATTTTAACATGGAGCACAAACTAAAAATGTGAAAGGTTTATTTTCCAGTATGGCTACTTCATTATCAGATTTCAACATGTCTTCTTGCTCCACCACACAGCTGACAGATTTCATCCAAGTTAAAAAACGAGATGGACATACAACACTTTAATATAAGCATTGCAGTCAGGCATCAATTGACATTGCATTTGCATGATACCGACCAACATTTCATGTCCTATCCCAACAAGCCAGACAAGCAGGTGACAAATAGAAATATTTACCTGGTAAATGTGACTCTCTGTTGTAGCATCCACCATTTCTCCAACCATGGGTGTGTAGACCTTTGTTTGTCCTAGCCCTGCAGTGTTTCTACAGTAATCAGCAAGAGATTCTGTTGCTTCTATTGTACCATGCACTAAAACCTTTAAAACAAAAACCATCAGGAAACATAGTTGTCACTAGATGCAGTGTTATCACATTAAAAGATTGAATAAATGAATGAATGTTTTGCATTACTTTATACATTATTTCAGTCATATCAGGATGGGAGCTCACTTAATTCTTTATCAAAATGACACAATTGGAGACTAGCCTAAATTGAAGTCCTTTGCAGATGACAAATTAAATTTACCTGAAACAGCGTAAATTGTCTTTTCCTTTCCTTCAAGGTTTTAAAAAGCTATTTCCTCAGAGTTGTTAAAGCTCAGGAATGTGTCATAAAAGCATGTGTTGGGTTTCACCAGTACTAGGAAGAGCTTGGAGGTATCTTGCCTAAGGGCAGTCCCATGAAAATCCCAGTGCTTCAAATAAGGCTCCAACCTGGATTCTCTAGATTAGAAGTCCTACACTATGACACAAAGCCACATAGGACCCCTTATATCATATTAAAACATATCCGCAAAGTTCAATAGTTAATTGTTATGGCACTAAGGTGCTTGGCCCATATACATCATAACAACATGCATATAAGGTCAAGCATCACATCCTATTGTAATAATATTCAGTGCCACAACAATTACATCAACAGATTAAGCCATTAAAGCAATCCCTATAGAAAAAAGGGTTTTGACAACATATTGAGAAAAGGAGGAAATGCTTCTCAACAGCAATTTCTCCTTTTTCTACTATGTTTTCTACCATTTCAATGACAAATCTGACCATTTGCACCTAATGAGTGCAAATTACCTTAATTAAAACTAGTCAAAATTTTAATCTTTTTGTAAAAAGTTTCACAAAAAATAAGACGAGAAAAATTTACCAATTGCCTGGGTTTGATCTGACTAAGAATTTTTCTCATAGATTCTCCATCAGTTCTGCCCTCAAAGTCTATAAACTGTATGTTAGCATTGACATCCAGTGTGACAGTGACTGCAATACACTTTGTTGGGACTTCAGATACATCTGTAAAACACAAGGTATCTCTCTCTTGTAATTCACTACTTCACTACTCAGTACATAACTGTTTACCAAACACCAAAATTATAGGATGGTCCAAAGTGAAAGCATTTGCAGACAACAAAATAAACACAACTGTAAAATTGGTTTTGGAAGGGTAGAAAACATTGTGGGAAAAGGAGAATATGCTAGTTACCAGCATTTTCTCCTTTTCCCACAATGTTTTCAAAAGGCCTCTTTCTCACGGTCATTAAAAGTTGGGTTTTTGTGGTAAAGTGTTAACTTGCATTTTTTTCAATGACAAACTTGCATTTGTCTCAATGGCTACTAATACGGTTCTGCTACAAAATCAAGAAACATTCATTCATAATCTAAAAAAAAGCAGAGAGCAGAGTAGAGCAAAGATCAGACTACACAGAATGTGCAGTCTGATCTTGGTCTACATTGTCCACAAAAGCTTCTACTGTCATCTTTTTTTCTGGAAAGAGTTAATCAAATAGTGTTAGAGGCCAATTTCAAGATTATTTTAGTCATTACACGCAGACAGCTCAGTTTCATTCATGTTTGTCATGGGTTTTACCAGTGTTAAGCTAGGGCTCTAAAGTGACTTGCCAAAACATACCCTGGCAATAAAATTTAGGACTTCAAGTGAGGATAAAACCTGGGGTCTCAAGCTTTACCCTGACAATAAAACTATGGGCTTCAAGTGAGGATAAAACCAGGGCCTTCAAGGTTTACCCTGGCAATAAAACTATGGGCATCAAGGTTTACCCTGGCAATAAAACTATGGGCTTCAAATGAGGGTAAAACCTAGGGCCACAAAGTTTACCATAGCAATAAAAACTTAGGGCTTTGATTGAGGATAAAACCTGGGGCCTCAAGGTTTACCCTGGCAATAAAACTATGGGCTTTAAGTGAGGATAAAACCTGGGACCTCAAGATCTACCCTGGCAATAAAACATGGGACTTCTAGGTTTACCCTGGCAATAAAACTATGGGTTTCAATTGAGGATAAAACCTTAGTGCCTCAAGGTTTACCCTGGCTTTAAAACTTAGGGCTTTAGGTGAAGATAAAACCTGGGGCCTCAGGGTTTACCCTGGCAATAAAACTATGGGCTTCAAGTGAGGATAAAACCTGGGGCCTCAAGGTTTACCCTGGCAATAAAACTATGGGCTTCAAGTGAGGATAAAACCTGAGGCCTCAAGGTTTACTCTAGCATTAAAACTATGGGCTTCAAGTGAGTATAAAACCTGGTGCCTCAAGGTTTACCCTGACAATAAAACTGGGCCTCAAGGTTTACCCTGGCAATAAAACTATGGGCTTCAAATGAGGATAAAACCTGGGGCCTCAAGGTTTACCCTGGCAAAAAAACTATGGGCTTCAAGTGAGAATAAAACCTTAAGCCTCAAGGTTTAACATGGTAATAAAACTTAGGGCTTTGAATGAGGATAAAACCAGGGCCTTCAAGGTTTACCCTCGCAATAAAACTATGGGTTTCAATTGAAGATAAAACCTGGGACCTGGCAATAAAACTATGGGCTTCAAGTGTGGATATAACCTCGGACCTCAAGGTTTACCCTGGAAATAAAAGGGCTTCAGGTGAGGATAAAATCTGATGCCTCAAGGTTTACCCTGGCAATAAAACTATGGGCTTCAATTGAAGATAAAACTTGGGGCCTCAAGGTTTCCAACCTTACATCTTAACCACTGAGCCAACCAGGAACCTGTGTAGACAGTCATCGTTGCCAGCTAAGGGTGAAAATAAATGCTACTCTAATCACCCTTTGCCGATTGAGCTTAATTTCGACATTCCTGCTATAAGCATTTTCATTGGTTGCAGTTATCTGTAACTGCATGAAAGGTTGCGACCTTTTGAATAAGAATAGGAGGTAAACATGGATATCTCCTTGGATGTGTGCAGGATCCATAATGATTTATTACTGAAAAAACATAGATGGACAATATTTACAGAAAGTTTCAATGTGACCAATCAGTTATCAGAGGTGTGAGGCTATATTCCAGCAACTGGCCATGGAATGTCGAAGTATGTTTGTGGTTATTGCTTCATGTTGAATTATTGTATTCATAAGCGGTTTGTAAAACAATATTTCATACGCTATCAGAAATGAGATGTAAAGGGGGATAATAACCATCCAATAGGAGGCATATTGCTGGAATTTCAAAATGGGGCTTGATCCGTCACGTCAAGATCCATGTAGTGATTGTAACCTTGGCTAGCGAAGATGAGATACAGTAAAATCTTAAAAGTTTCAACATAAAGAAATGAACACAAAATGTTTACAGATACATCTCTACTCGTTTCACTCAGTTTTTAAAGCAAATCATTACATCATCTTTTTTTAAATCAAACTATAATCATGTATAGATCAAAATCAAGCAGCAGTGTAGACAAAATCAACCATGAAATTGGAATTATTTGGGTAACATTTCTAGGATGAACAAATCTGATGGTTTTACCAGATGCTTAAACACACAGAGAAAGTTGTATGCCAGCATGACAACAGAGGGCCATGATAAAAATTCATTGGCCTTTGGCAAGTGGAGCTATCAAGTCATAAATATAAATACCTTGTAGCTGGTCCGATTCAGCCACCAGTTTTTCCTGAAAATAGAGAAGAAAAAACATGTGCATACTGCTTGAACAGAAGATCATCCAGCTTAATATAAAGGGTAAGTCAATAGTTTTTTCTTTACTAGAACAAAATTTTAGACCAAAAATGAAAATTTTGCTAAGAAGAGATTTAGTGTAACCTGAGGGTCATTAAAAGTCAGGATTGTGTAGAAAAGAGTTAGAACAGGAAACTTAAAACTATTGAATTCACTAAGCAATCTCAGGCTTTGCATTAATTTGCATGTAACTTTGGGGATTCTACATTCCATAAATTTACCCCATACAGTGGTTAAACCAGATTCATGTGCTTTTGTGGACAATATAGATCCAAGACAAAACTAGAGCAATCACTAAATGTGATTATACCCCTCACCAGCTCCTTGTCACAAAAACAGGTCTTGGGTCACAGAATGCAGAATGGTTTAGTACAAAAGTAGAGTTGGAAAGAGTTCAAGGGGAGATAATTCTGTAACAAATCGAAGCAGGGTCATGAAAATTGCACATGCACAACTGCATTTATATAGGAACCTGTGTGTAAATTTGAGTTCAGTACATGAAAAATTATAGGAGTATTGCTGCAGACAAATTTGTGTCTACAGACAGACAGACAGCCATGGTGATTCCAGTATACCCCCCCCTCCACTGCATTTGGGGGGTGTAACTACACAGAATAAGCCATTTGATCTGAGATTTACACTCTTTTCTTCTTTGCAGGATATTTTGATAATTCCTTTAATGTGCAATAACACACATTGCAGACGGCCATTTTATTTATATATCACTACAAGGGCTAACTTCTTATCACACAATCCCAAGTTTTAATGACCCTGAGAAAGATGGACTTTGGAAAACATTGAGGGAAAGGAGAAAACGCTGGTAAGGTTTTCCACCCAGAAAACCTTTTTTCTTTCCAGAAAAGAAATCCCATCACCTTTTTTTTTTGTCGTCTGCAAATGCTTTGAATTTGGACAAGTCTACAACTTTGTCATTTGGTAACGAATTACTAATGATAAAAAAAAAGATATCACTTGCTGTAATAACTTGGCAAATACCATGTCAGAAAAAAATCTTGACAAGATACACCAATGTAAACAGCTAGAGTATTAATTATGCTTATCTGAACAGTTCCAGCAATACCTATTAGCCATTTCACCTACTCAAACTCCCAAACAGCTGACTCTTGGAGTCAATTTCTTCAAATACAGCCGAGCTATAAAAAGGAGAATACATTGTTGGAAAAGGTTAAGATGTTGTTACCAGTATTTTCTCCTTTTCTTACAATGTTTTCAAAACTTTTACTTAAGGTTCTTTTAAATGTTGGAATTCGGAATGCTTCTCCCCAAGGGTTGTTTGAACTAATTATTGCTGCTATACGGATAGAACACAAATAAAAAGGCTAACTATTTTATTTTGTTGCCACTTCCGTTTAAAATTCAAAATTTTACTTAACCCCTTATCATACAACCCATAATTATAATGATTTGACAAAACAGCCTTTAGAAAACCTGATGGGAAAAGGAGAAGTGCTGGTGACCAGCAATTTCTCCTTTTCCCATCAGGTTTTCTTCGCTTTCACCAACAATGACTATCACTGCAGCCACATGCTATTAATTACTGTATCTACAAATCCTTTCAATTTGGACAAGTCTAAAACTTTGTCCTCTGCTGCAGTGTTAACGGATTGAATTCCAGTCTAAAACAGAGATAGAGCAGGAGCCATTACTCAACAGATAAAAAATTAATCAACATAACTTGATGGATATGTTGGATAAGATTACAAAAAACTCAGATAATATTTTCTGCAATCCACTGACAACTTGCTGACAGATTACATAATGTCTTGCAATTTATTTTTTGCAACCGAATTATTTTTCACTTCTTTTTTCTTCAAGGTGACAGCATTTCTAGCACACGGATTTCCCTGTAGATTTTTTCTCAGTTTAAACATAATTTCATATTAATTGAGAAACAAGTATTTGGAATTTTTACTAATTAATCTCGACTCTGCTCCCTGGTAACTACACTAGTAACTTGCGGTGAATGTAAGAGCCAATGAACACATCTTAAATCATTACCACACGAGAAAATTTCGGACTGGTCCAAATTGAAAGCATTTGCAGACGACAAAATAAAGGTGACTGAAAAATAGAAATTTCTTCTGGGAAGGGTAGTAAACACTGTTGGAAAAGGAGAAAATGCTGGTTACCAGCATTTTCTCCTTTTCCAACAGTGTTTTCAACAGGCTTCTTTTTCAGGGGCGTCAAAAGTAGGAATTGAGTGGTAATGGGTTAAGTTCATATCACCCCAGGGTAAGTATTCACCAACCATTCTTAAGATCGTTCTTTGTCTTAGTGTTCAAAATTTTCTGACTTTGAAAGAAACAGGACTTCTAATTGACTAAACTTAACACTTTACCAAACAACAAAATTTTATACTTAACAAAGTTGAAAATATTTGCAGACAACAATATAAAGTGATTAAAAATTCATAATTTGTTTTGTGAAAGGTAGAAAACATTGTGGAAAAAGAAGAAAATGCTGGTTACCAGCATTTTCTCCTTTTCCCACAATGTTTTCGAAAGGCTTCTTTCTCAAGGTCTTTAAACGTCGGGATTGTGTTGTAAAGAGATAAACATTTGCAGACAATCAAATAAATGTGGCTCAAAAATTGAAATTTGTTTTGGGAAGGGTAGAAAACATTGTGGGAAAAGGAGAAAATGCTGGTTACCAGCATTTTCTCCTTTTCCCCCAATGCTTTCAAATGGCTTCTTTCTCAGGGTTGTGAAAAGGAAAAGTCCGAATTGTGTGGTATTTTAAGAGTTAACTTAAACAAATAATACCAACTTTTCATGGTCTAGTGGAGGAACAATTTAAAGACAATGTGGAAAATGGAGCACCTGCTGGTAACCAGCCAGTTCAAAGATTATGAGACCCCATCATTAAAGCTACAGTTTTGCTTTTTGTTCAATAATTGCTGTCAATATAAATAGGTGTCACATGTCAATTTGCAAAGAGTTAAGAATTAATCAAGATGGTTCAGTTGATAGGCAGGTCTAGTCGACAATACTTTCAACAATCAATGAATGCAGGCTCTCTGTTGGCTTTACACTCTTTTTCGACTTGTCCAAATCAAAAGCATTTGCAGACGCCAAAATAAAAGTAACTGAAAATTTGAAATTTGTTTGGTGAAGAGTAGAAAACATTGTGGAAAAAGAAGAAAATGCTGGTAACCAACATTTTCTCCTTTTCCCACAAGCCTTCTTTCTCAGGGTTGTCGAAAGTAGGGATTGTGTGGTAATGGGTTAAATTCTTACAAGTATTAGGTTTTTTTTCATTCTCTCTCTTTTTTTTTTCTTTCATCGAAGTCTTTGTTTTATCCTTCAGATTTTCATCTTGACCTACTGCCATTTGGACTATTTTTAGCATTATCTCCTGCATTCTACAAATACTCATCTATCTAATTAGGGCATACTTGGTACAGAACCGAACCACTTTCCTACGCAACAACCATTACTTTGAATTTCGATTTAAAATAAACGTTTACTCAATAAAATGCTACCTGGTGTGATTCCTTCAGCTGTAATCAGCAGTCTAGAGAAATCAGGGGCTAAAACTGGCCTGATATTTCCTCAAATATATTGATAGAAGCCATTTTCTCAATTGGTTTATAGCATGTAATACTACAGTCTCCCCGATATTGGGGAGAGTGATGCTTCATATAAGACAGGTCGAATCTTCAAAGAATATGGGATTGTGCAGGCAAGGCTATTTTTAGCTACCAAAATCTAAAAGTCCTCTCTGCAAAAACCACCCATTAACACAATCCCGACTTTTAACCACTCAGAGAAAGAAAGCCTTTAAACACATTGTGGGAAAAAGAGAAAATGCTGGTAACCAGCATTTTCTCCTTTTTGCGCAATGTTTTCTACCCTTCCCTAATCAAATTTCAACTTTTGATTCACATTTATTTTGTTGTCTACAAATGCTTTCAATTTAGACCAGTCCTAAATTTTGTCAATTGGTACAGAGTTAAACATGATATCTTAATGTTTTCAATAATTTATAAATGAAAAAAAAAATTAAACACAATCCTGTAAAGGACAAGAAAACAGGGACCAGGTATCTTTCCGAAAATAATACGAAATCCCAGACATATGTACCTAATTTGAGCTGTCAGTTCCCCGGCAGATGAAATCTAAAGTAATCATGTCCGTATTGGATAATTAAATTGTAGGCCCAAATCTATCTACTCTATCTTCGTTTGTGTCAAGGGAGTTAACTCTTAGCATAGAACAAGTTGCCATTGGTGCTTTATTCACAGACAACAAAAAATTTGACCCCTTTTCAAGTGAATGGCGTGTTACACTATTATCAACATTATTTCCGTCATGTAGGGGTGACAGCTCACATATTCCTTTTCAAACAATCCTGTGTTTTCAAGAACCTCTAGAAGAAACCATTTGAAAACAATGTGGGAAACAAAGAAAATGCTGGTAACCGGCATTTTCTCTTTTTCCCACAATGTTTTCAACTATTTAAAGGCTAATCTCAGAATCTGATAGATTGATTGTATGGTGCTAAACACTGTTTTCAACATTATTTCAGTTATATCATGGCGGCCAGTGCACCTATCCATACATTCCTCGAGTTTCTTTTACTAGTACTTTACACAATTTTCTTTCCAAGCCACTGGCTGCTTTCCCACATGATCATCATCAAAACAATGGTCACGAATGGGAGAGGAATGAATCCTGTTGCAGTGACTATTATCAATCCTCAGAAAGAAATTGGCGAGCCAGGGGTCGAACCCTGGAACCCCTGTTCTCAAGTCCTGCAAGCTACAGACTGAGCTACTGAGCTTGGCTTCAGAATCTTAGCTACATTTATTTTGTCCTCTGCAAAATAGTGCTCTCAATTTCAACAACTAACTTTTTTATTTTGTCGTAATGGGCTAACTGTCATGCTTGTTGTCTGGAAATTTTATCCCAAAAATCACCAAAAAATACAAAATATTTCTGAAAGCCCTGTCTATTAGAAGTCAATCAATCAACTTCTAAGCAGAATTATCTCTCTACCAAACAACCCAAGGTTTTAACCGTTTCCCAAACAATCCCTGTTTTTTACGACCTTAAGATAAAAGCCTTTTAAAAGAATTATGGGAAGAGAATAAAATGCTGGTAACCAGCATTTTCTCCTTTTTCCACAATGTTTTAATCACGTTGGAAACAAATTTCAATTTTTGAGTTACGTTTATTTTGCCGTCTGCACCTGCTTTCAATTTGAACCAGTCTAACATTTTGTCGTTTGGTAAAGAGTTAATGATCCTGAGGAAGATTGTGGAAATAGGAGAAAATGCTGGTAACCAGCATTGTTCTCTTTTCCTTACGGTGTTTCCAAGCTGGTAAGAAATAAGTTACATTATTTGAGCAATATTTTAAATTGTTTTACATTTTGGACAAGTCTATGTTTATATCATCAAGTAAAGAGCTGTAGAAAAGTACTGTGAGCTAAATAATAGAATTTCAGTATAATTATATAAGTCTATCATTATTTGGTTTGTGAACAAAATACTTTTATTTCATTAATCCTTCACTACACAATCCTGACTTTTAACAACCCTGAGATAGATGGTTTTTGAAAAAAACATCGAGGGAAAAGGAGAAAAAGAAAATGCTGGTAAGCAGCATTTTCTCCTTTTTCCATAATGTTTTCTACCATTCCCAACACAAATTTGAACTTTAAATACCATTTTTTTTTGTCATCTGCAAATGCTTTCACAATTTGGCCAGCCTAAAATTATGTTAGTTGGTAAAGGGTTAATAGAATCAAAGGTTATCAGTTCCAAAACAAATATCTTGCAATAAAATTACATACTATTCCCATGCAGAAAGAAGCTTTGAGACTTAATTTAACTCATCAAAGTTATTTTCTTTTTCAAAGGGAGGGCAAATCCCAGAGAGATTTCATAGAATTAACTCATATAAGACAACAATTTCAGACACTGATCTATATTGAAAGCAATTGCAGATATGAAAAAAATGATTAAATCTACACAATTAACAACAAAATTTTACACTGGACCAAATTGAAGGCATTTGCAGATGACAAAATACATGTCGAACAAATGCAGATATTTTATTTGAGAGGGCATAAAACATTGTTGGGAAAGGAGAAAATGCTGGTCTCCAGCATTTTCTCCTTTTCCCACAATGTTTTTGGAAGCCCCCATCATCAGGGTCATCAAAACCCAAGAATGTGTGGTCAAGACTTGAACAGGTCTGAATTAAATCAGATTAATTTTTGAAAGGGTAGAAATCACTGTAGTAAGAGGAGAAAAAGCTAATTAGCAGTATTTTCTTACACAACAACAATGCTGGCAAAAGCCCTGTAAAACAAACCAACTTGGCATTTGAATAGCAGAATGGTAATTTTGCAATTGGTAACTTTTATGAGACTGTATGTAATGTCAAACTATGTGCTTTTAAATACCATCCCATGTTATCAACATGTGACAGATCCTCTGGCATTATGAAATAGAAAACAAGAGGGTCATGATGGCCCTGTATCACTCCACTCCCTTATTGAAAAAAAAAAAACATGTGCCACACAGGTAACTGGCTTCAGCCAAGCAATTTAACCATAGGAACCTGTCTTGAATTAATAAAAGTTTATAGAGAAAATAAGCCAAGTCCAAAAGAATTCTATAATTCCAAAATTAATGCCAAGACGATGCTAAGAACTAAAAGAAATGTTTTTTTTTTTCTTTTTTTTTTGGGGGGGGGGGATGTAATGCAAACCTTGTTTCAGATGTTCAAAATATCAGTATTTAACATTAACATCAAAATGAAATTAATTATCATGAATTATTAGTGCACACTTTTTCAATTAAAATAATTTGAAATACAACCCCATCCATAGTGGATCCATAATAGAAATCTGCTATTTCCACTACAATAATATCCTACGCAATTTGCTACGATTAAAAATGAGTATTATTGTACTACTTTCACCAAGCTTCCAAAATGTGGTTAATGAGAATACACACTGTATGCACTGGACACTGGGAAATGACATGAGCTCTTTGGTCATTATGAAGCCAAAAAAGAATCCTAGGAAAATTCCACCTACAATAATTGCTTTGGTAGATAGTATGGAATACAGTCTTATAATCTACATTTTTGTGATAAAAATCTGGCCAAAACATTTTAAAGAAACATATTTGGCAAATTATTAACTGCATTTAAACCTTAACCAAACAATTCAGAGCTCTTTCAAATGCCTGAGAATGAAAGCCTCTGAAGATGTGAGAAATTATGAAAATGCTGAAAAGAAAATTTTCTCCATTCCAAAAAGAATTTCTACCTTATAATACAAAAGTATCGACCATCAATTACTATTATAGAAATGTTTCCAATGTAGATGAAGCTAAAAATATGCCAACATATTTAGTATGAAAATAAGGCAAATGATTTTCTAAGATGTAAGATGATTTTAACAGTTTCTCCTTTTAGTTGCCATGCCAACCTTACTTCAGCATGGAAATAATGTCTTTTAAGAGATTTGAAAGTATATTTTCTTTTTTATACTGCCCTTTGTTTTGCAAATGATGTTTTGAACACATAGCATCAAACAGAAATTACATGATGGTAGACTTATATTTACAAAAAGCTTCAACAATAGTTATAAGTCAACAAACAAATTCCATCAACCCAGATAATGACTGTGCAGCTTATGGAAACATAAGGAAAAGGAGAAAATGCTGGTTGCAGCATTTTCTCCTTTTCATAAAATAAAGCTGTCTTTCTTTGGGTTGTTAAAATTACTGCTTGGTAAGAGGTTAAGCCTTTACCACATGGAAAAATGTTAGACCTGTCCAAATTGAAAGTATTTGTAGACGACATATTCATATTGGCTCAAACGACATACAGTACAACCTGTATTCAGATACCACTCAAGGGAAGTACTGAAATTGGTCTCTAATAGCAGGTGGTCTTTAACTCATTACCAAACGACAATATTTTAGACTGGTTCAAATTGAAAGCATTTGCAGACGACAAAATAAAATTGACTGAAAATTTAAGATTTGTTCTGTAAAGAGTAGAAAACATTGTGGATACAGGAGAAAATGCTGGTTACCAGCATTTTCTCCATTTCCCACAATGTTTTCTACAGGCTTTTTTCTCAGGGGCGTCAAAAGTAGGGATTGTGTGGTAATGGGTTAAACACAGGTTATATTAGGTTAATGTAAGAAGGGTTGTTGTATCAGAACAAAGGTCTCTTAAAGCAGGTGGTCTCTGACACAGGTTTGAATTTTTTCTTTGATAGGGTAAAAAAACTTTGTGAGAAAAGGAGAAAAAGCTGGTTACCAGCATTTTCTCCCTTTCCCACAATTTTTTTCAAAAGGCTTCTGTCTCATGGTCATTTAACTCATTACCAAACAACAATATTTTAGGTTTGCCCAAATCAAAAGCATCTGCAGACGACAAAATAAAAGTGACTGAAATTTTTTTAAATTTACTTTGTGAAGGGTAGAAAACATTGTGGGAAAAGGAGAAAATGCTGGTTACCAGCATTTTCTCCTTTTCCCACAATGTTTTCCAAAGGCTTCTTTCTCAGGGTCGTCAAAAGTAGAGATTGTGTGGTAATGGGTTAAAAGTCATCACTGTGTGGTAAAGGATTAAAGCCCTTATCACAATCCAAACTTCTTAGAATTTCTTTTGTTTGCCGGGATGTTTTTTAAGCTCATTCTATAACTAAAATGTCAAATAATGTCTGAAATATAACAAACGCTGAAGTTGACATTAAATTTATGACAACAGACCAACAGCTGATACCATGTACTGATCACATAACATGTTGTCGGTTTACTTCGAAAGCCTTGTAACTACAGCTTGAAACAAGCTGAAGTTACGAGGTTTTTGAAGTAAACCGACAATGTCCTTTTTGTCCCCCATATTTCTTTGATATGATCATATTTGTATTATATGCTTTATAACCCCAGACTGTAATGTATCAAATTCAGACCAAACAAGATTTCTCCGTGCAACGTGTAAGTCCAGTCAAGTGTTCAACGTGATGAACTCTATACCAAATGAGAAAATTCAGGACTGATCCAAATTGGAAGCATTTGAAGAAGACTACTGAAATGTGGCTGAAATGACAGGGTTTTCTTCCTATGTTGGAAAGCTTTGTTGGAAAAGAAGAAAATGTTGGCCATTTATAAGGCCTCTTTTTTAGGGCCAGGGTAAGTAAACAGTCAAGTTGTGAACTATCATAAAAGGCCAAACTTGTTGAAGAGCACTGAGTCTTGTTTTAGGTTTGGAATAACATCTACCGAAAATACCTTAATGGTCTTTTTTGTCTGGCTTGCAGGAATTTGGATTGGATTTGAAAATTTTAGTGATGTTTCTTAAATATTTGATGCATACATAGAGTGAACATGTTTGAAATGAAATTTACTGCAGGCTTGGATGGACAGACTGATGCATAGACGAACATATGGATGGATGCACAACCTACATGGTGCCATGACTTAAACTTGCAAGCCTTTGGCAAGTGGAGCTAGAAATGTATGCAAAATAGTTCTAAATCACATGAGAAGGTACATTAAAACTTTGTTCACTTCCTTGAATTTGAAATAGTGGGCAAAATTGTCATAAAATGGGCACAACTCAACTGATTTTGGGATTCAAGTCCTTTCCTTTTTATCAAGTTTTCCAAAAGATCGTGAAATATTACTGCAATTTTGCGATATGACTCAAACAAATCCTTGCCAGATGACTGATAAGCCAGATTTTTCTTTGAGGAAATTCTGTCGTAAATATTATGAGCTTGAGTTGATTGATGGTCCCAAGATAAACCACGAGGCAGAGATTCTAGGACAGTTTTTCTCACTACCTGTAGGCGTTTTTTTTGCGATTTGCAATTAACCGATATGGGTCATGTTCTGTGTAAATGGGGCTTCATGTGGCTTGCAACATGTAAAAAGGGGCATTTGGACATCTGCGTAAAGTGTCGTCTCGGATAAGCCTGCGCAGTCTGCGCATGCTAATCCCAAGACGGCACTCTACGACTACAATAGATTTTGTCCTAAAGTAGACTTGCTCAAAACAGAAAATTTCATAAAAACGTAAAGTGTCATCTCGGATTAGCCTGCACGGGCTGCGCAGGCTGATCCGAGACAACACTTTATGCAAAGGTCCGAATGCCCCTTTTCGCATTTTGCGGCCTATATATCTGCAACAAGAGGACCATGATGGTCCTATATTGCTCAGCTGAGTTTTAGTCCTTTGAGAAGTCCATAAGGAGATGCCACATACCAAATATCAAAGCTCTAGGCCTTTTAGTTTCAGACAAAAAAACATTTTTTAAGTTGGCTCTAAAGAAAATTCGGCCAAAAATTGTGACCCTTAAAGTTAATGGAATAATTAAATTCTTTAACAACTATGGCAGAGCTTCACCATGGAAATATGTCTGTCAAGTTTGGGGACAAAAGCCCACTGCTTATTTTGACAGGAAGGACAAAAGCATCTTTCTCAGGCAGGTCATTAAGTCGGCAATGTGAGGTTTAAAGGGTTAAAGTCTATACGGTTTGAAAGACAGTTGAGTGAGGGCAATTGCATCAAGCAAAATACAGACAGCATAGAACATTTTGATTAATCAGCCTTCATTCATGACCATATCATTTAGATGACCTCAGTAAATATGTTGCCATTGTAGCTGACATGTTGTGATTTACTTAGTGACCTCTTTCTGTCTATCTTCCATGCAGAGTTTGAACTGGGTGATTCAGTAACTTGATTGAAAACTTGACAACAGTATATATTGCTCAGAATTAAGACATGCTCAAGTCTCAGGCATAATATGAAATGGTACAGAGGAGGTTAACAAAGCAGGCATTAACTCTTTACCAAGCAACAAAATTTTAGACTGTTCCATACTGAAAGGACTTGCAGACAACAAAATAAACATAACTCAACAAGAGGGCCATGATGGCCCTGTATCGCTCTACTGGCTAATAAGTAAAAACACCACAAACCAAACATTACAATATTTGGCCAATTGGTTTCAAAGTTGAGGACATACAAAAATTTTCCTATAAAATCCTACGAGAAAGTTGTGACCCCCAGGCAAAGCCAATTTTGACCGCCAAGCTATAATTACTTGAATCCTGGTGGAAGTCCACAAGATACAGCCCCACACCAAATAATACAGGTCTAGAATGTGTGGTTATAAACAAGAAGACTTTGAAAGTTTTCTCAATAAAAGGCCCTGTAAACATGAAACCCATGAGACAGGGCTAAATTTAGTAGCCCTACTCTTTATTATGGTGGGTAACAATATAACTTAGAGAGTTTTCACCATGAAAGCCCATGTAAAACTTGTGACCCCTGGAGTGGGCACAAACTTGACCCCAAAGCTATATTTTGGGCCCTCCTGGTACTCAGAGAGGGACTATACAAAGCTACATGCAAAATTTGGTAGCCCTCGGCCTTATGGCTAGGTACATGTAGATTTTTAAAAATTTCGCAATATGAGCCCATATTAAACTTGTGACTCCCAGGACAGGGCGAAATTTAATACCAGGGCTATAATTTGGGCACCTTTGGTAGACAACCATTTGATAAGGCTAGATGCAAAATTGAGTAGTCCTAGGCCTAATGGCTTGGTACAAGAACATTTTTAAAGTTCTCCATATAAAAATAAAACTAGGTACCAGACGGATTTTAAAGTTTTCCGTATACAAGCCCATATAAAACTTGTGACCCCTGGGGTGGGGCCAATTTCGTCCCCAGGGCTATTATTTGAAGGAACTTGGTAGTGGTCCACTAGATAAAGCTACATGCAAAATTTGGTAGCCCTAGGCCTTATGGTTTCATGAGAAGAAGATTCTTAAAAATTTTCAATATTTTTCACTTATGCTGCCATGGCAACCAGAGTTTTTGAAGGAATAAAATTTTTTCAAGGAATTCTAAAGAGGACCACGTCAGGATCATTTCTGTGAAGTTTCATCAAAATTGGATGGGTAATTTCAGAGAAGAAGATGTTTGAAATAAAAGTTAACGCACGCACAGACGGACGGACGGATGGAAACACGACTGACACTGGGCCATGACATAAGCCCACTGGCCTTCGGCCATTGGAGCTAAAAATTGAAATTTGCTTATGGATGGGTAGAAAAAAATGTGGGAAAGGGAGAAAATGCTGGTTACCAGCATTTTCTCCTTTTTCCACAATGTTTTCAAAAGCCATTTTCCATAGGGTTGTTAAAAGTCCGGATTGTGTGGTAAAGGGCTCAACCTGTCTTTTGAGAGCTAATGTTGCAGCTTTTGGAAATGACAGAATAAATGTAACACTAAAAATTTCTAATTTGTTTTTGTAATAGAAGAAACGGTTATTGTTAAAAAAAAAAATTGACTTGTGTTTTTCCTTCTCCAACAATTTGTTCACCAGCATACTTCCTGAGAATGCAAAAACTACAGAATGGCCATAAAAAGTTCAGGACTATAAATCAAAAAGACTTTCTTTTTTTGAAAAAAGAATGATAGATTTTTTTCCCCCTCAGTATTTTTTCAGTTCATGTCCTTATAATTGTGATGTATTGGCTATTTGCTTGTATGCCTTTGATCTAGTAATAAAGTAATTAATCATCTTTATTTTCAGTGTGTTAATGATAATGATAAAAGTACAGTACTTTTTGCTATTTCTGTATCAGAACCTCAATTTACTATTTCAGTGAAAAATCAGAGAAAAAATCTTTTGGAACTACAGACATCAAACATGGTAACCAAAACTTTGTTTACTCTCTGGCTGTAAAGATGTCTCTTTTAAGCCATATTGAAAGCACTTGCAGATGACAAATGTATTGTGACTTGAAAATTGAAGTTTGTTTTGGGAAGGGTAGAAAACATTGTGGGGAAAAGGAGAAAATGCTGGTTGCCAGCGTTTTCTCCTTTCCCAACATTGTTTTCAAAGGGCCTCTCCCTCAGGGTCATGAAAACCAGGAATTATTTGGTTTAGGGTTAACGAAATTCTAGTTAAAATCTAAAATAAAATTACAAAAACTCTCAATTGCCTCCTTAAAAATTAAATGGCATCTTACAGCTGCATTCAACATTACTTCAGTCATCATTGCAAAAACTAAGTTTCTTTCACTCATAAAAAGCTCCATATGAACACTTTCTGTGCTTTGATGGGCTGAAAAAAAGCAAGAGAAATCTAATGATGGGAAATTTACTCTTCGATGTGTTTTGTCAAGTATGTCAATTCCTGTATTAGGTTGCAGAATCACGTAATTTCTACATCACTCTAGCTTATGATCCCAACAGATGTCATTATTCCTTCCAAATTAGCACTACACTAAAGTTGAGTATTCGTTTTTTTACATGATAAAATACTTTCGTTTTGTATGGTTAAAACTTTTAATTTTTAGAGCCTTAACCCCTTACCACATGATCCCAGGTTTTGACGACCCCCAAAGAAAAGGAATTTTAACTCTTTACCAAACGCCAGTACGAATTGACAGCATTTGCAGATGTCCAGATGACAAAATAAAAGTGAAAAATTTAAATTTCGTTTGGGAAGGGAAGAAAATATTGTGGGAAAAGGAGAAATGCTGATTACAAGCATTTTCTCCTTTTCCCACAATGTTTTCAGAAAGCTTCTTTCTCAAGATTGTTAAAAGTCGGGATTTTGTGGTAAAGGGTTAAATGCTGGTAACCAGCATTTTCTCATTTTTCCACAATGTTTTCTTCCTTATCAAAGACAAAACCATCATTTGAGCTACTTTATTTTGTCGTCAGCAAATGCTTTGAAATTGGACAAGTCTAAAAATTTGTCATCTGGTGAAGGCATAAGTCTCTTAACCCATTACCACACAATCCCTACTGAAAGAAGCCTTTAGAAAACATTGTGGGAAAAGGAGAAAATGCTGGTAACCAGCATTTTCTCCTTTTCCCACAATGTTTTCTACCCTTCACAAAACAAATTTCAAATTTTCAGTCACTTTTATTTTGTCATCTGCAAATTCTTTCAATTTGGACCAGTCTAAAATTTTGTCGTTTGGTAATGGGTTAACCCTTTATTACACAATCCCGACTTTAAACACCCATGTGAAAGAAGCCTTTTGAAAACACTGTGGGAAAAGGAGAAAATGCTGCTAACCAGTATTTTCTCCTTTTCCCACAATGTTTTCTTTGCTTCCTAAAACATATTTTAGTTTTTTAGTCACATTCATTTTGTCATCTGAAATTACTTTCAGTTTGAATCAATCTAAAATTTCATTTGGTAAATAGTTAAAGTGGGTAATTAAGTTTTTCACATCTCGCCAAATTAAAAAATAAATATATCACTGAAATTGATATGAAAAAACAATACAAATCAGCAAAAATTTGGAATCATAATACTACAAAAAAATATTTTATTGGGTGGTATTCCCTTAAAAGGCTACCTAGCCCCTTAAGCTATTTTTAGATTTCGCGCCAAAAATCAAAACAGGCATTGTGGGAATGTTAAGTGACTGGCACGTGACTTATGACGCTTAACCCTTTTCCAAACAAGCCCTGGTTTTTACGTGCCTGCAGTAAAAGTCTTTTGAAAACACCGTGGGAAAAGGAGAAATTGCTCGTAACGAGCAATTTCTCCTTTTCCCACAGTGTTTTCTATCTTTTTTGAGAACTTTCTGCCATTTTCTCAAAGTCTAAAATTGTCGTCTGCAACCTCTTTCAGTTCTTGATGTTTGGGAAAGGGTTAACTTCCATAAAATTACAAACATGTAATTATTTTCCATAATGTCTTCTTCGGATGCTATGTTTGTCTGCGTATTTCCAGTATATAAATTGAGCAAGTTGCTCATGTAAAAATAGACTGTGTTTCCCGTCAGCGTCGACCTTGGCTGTAGTAAATCTCTAACTTCTCTTTTTGTTGGATGGTTTTTGACTACTGGGGTTTAATGAATGGAAATTATAAGGCTTTGGGAGTATAAAGATTATTTTTGTGTATTTTATATAATTTTTGTCCCAAAATCTGAAGGGCCACCTTTAAGAGAATAGTGCAAATCAGCTTCAGACAGCAGGTAATTAAGTTTGATCTTTGATATACTCTTACTGTTAATCATCTGCAGATGATGCATCTAATGGCAGTACAAATGAATTGGAAGTTCTTTGACAAGGGGAGAAAACACTGGGAAAAGGGAAAACATGCCAGACATTATCAAGCCGAGTTCATTTGAAATGCCAGTCTTTTGTGTTACAATTATTATCTGCATCTTCTGATACAATTAGAAATTTACTTTTTATACACCTCAAGGATATAACTCTTTACCACACAATCCCGACTTTTAACGCCCCTGAGAAAGAAGCCTTTTGGTAACCAGCATTTTCTCCTTTTCCCACAGTGTTTTCTACCCTTCCCAGACCAAATTTCAATATTTCAGCCATCTTTTGTCGTCTGCAAATGCTTTCAATTTGGACCAGTCTAAAATTTTCTCATGTGGTAAAGAGTTAATTCATGTTTGTCTATCAGATAGCAGATTTGTGTCTTATCTGTATCCCTTAAGCTCTCGGATTGAAAACATTTCAAGCATATTTCACAAATGCACCTTGATAGAGACAAAATGTAGAACAGCAGTTTGAGATGCTAGGCTCCCAATGCAAGGTCACAGCAGGAGTTCAAAATAAGAATGTTATTGATACTTTCCTTAACTCTTTACCACACAATCCCGACTTTTAACGACCCTAAGTAAGAAGTATTCAGAAAACATTGTGGAAAAAGGAGAAAATGCTGGTAACCAGCATTTTCTCCTTTTCCCAGTGTTTTCTACCCTTTCCAAATCAAATTTCAATTTTTGATTCACATTTATTCTGTCGTCTGTAAATGCTTTCAATTTGGACTTGACCAAAATTTTGTTGTTTGGTAAAGAGTTAACCCTTTACCACACAATCCTGACTTTATACGACCCTGACAGAGCAAGCTTTTGAAAACATTATGGGAAAGGAGAAAATACTGGTAACCAGCATTTTCAACTTTTTCCCAAAATGTTTTCTACCCTTCCCAAAACCAATTTTAATATCTTTGTCACATCTGATTTGTCATCTGCAAATGCTTTCAATTTCGACCAGTCTATAACTTTGTTGCTTGGAAAAGAGTTAACTCTTTACCAAACTGAAAGCATTTACAGACAACAAAATAAATGTGGCTCAAAAATTGGAATTTGTTCTGGGAAGTGTACAAAACACTGTGGGAAAAGGAGAAAATGCTGGTTACCAGCATTTTCTCCTTTTCCCACAATGTTTTCCAAAGGCTTCTTTCTCAGGGGCGTCAAAATAGGGATTGTGTGGTAATGGGTTAAGTACATACTGTCTCTACTCTGCTCTCCCACCCCTTGTAAATAGCATGTTGGTAATAACTTTTTAATTACCCTGTATAATGCTCTCATAATCGCAGCCTGACATAGATCTTTGGTAGCTATATCTGTTTATTGCTTTCGTTATTATTACAGCATGGGGACATTCGAGGGTCTCCCAATGACTCGATGACTATGAATTGGGCAGATAATCTAATTATAGACTTGCTTAATGTGTGACGTAACAATTTTGAAAATGTTGGATTTGCATATTTTTAGAACAATTCAATGACAGCAAAGGGTATTTTTTATATGAGTGACTTTCCCAAAACAGTCAATGCCATCAAAAATGCATGCCGACCTTCAACAACCCTTTTTATTGTTAAAATATCCAACCAAGTCATTCTGAATGAGTTATTTGTCATTTTCTTTGGTCAGTACTTTAACCCTTTCCCAAACAAGCCCTGGTTTTTACATGTCTGCAGTAAAAGTATTTTGAAAACACTGTAACGAGCAATATCTCCTTTTCCCACAGTGTTTTCTACCCTTTTTGATAACTTTCTGCAATTTTCTCCGAATATAAAATTGTCGCCTGCAAACTCTTTTGGTTTGGAAGAGTCCAAAATTTGTCATTTGGAAAAGGGTTAAAAGATGGCTTACAGTGATCACATGATCACACTGCATGAGGCTATTAGAATTTGGTATCTATTTTTATTAGTAATTTACTTTTGGAAAGGACTGCAGCAACATCTAGCTTACTCCACTGTGAGATGGAATAAGGTTGATGTCCCTTCGGTTGGCTTTCAAACGTCCCTGAGCTGTCATTTTAAACAAAATTAACATCTAAATGAAAGAGAAGGAAAAAATTAATGGACTTGAACATAGGCTACTAATGCAAAGCTCTTAACCTTTAACAGTTAACAATAAAATGGCTACTGTGCATAAAATTTCTCTTGAAACAAACAAAAAAAAGAAATAAATCATCAATTCAAGAGTTGTCTGATTTTTTAGAAGCACTTACTTTCCTATTATACTGTGCAAACTGGCAAATTAAAATCCAATTATCTTGATTTGAAATCTTTCAACAGCTGATGTTAACATTTAATGAGATGTGATATAATTATGATTGTTAAAAAGTTCCTGTAAAGAATCACTCATTACGGCATATGCAGATGATTTTCTGGTCACGCAACATGAGATGACTGCTATTGACATAGAGTTTCTTCTTTTAGCCAAATGTTTTCACATGTAATCTTGTATTTACAAGTTACATTGATTCATTTTGATTAGGTAAGCCTAACAAGGATTTTTCCAACTTTACTGCTTTAAATTTGTTTCAAGAGGGAGGTAAGAAGGGCCAACACAGGGCATTAAACTAGGCAATCAGTGGTTCTCTAGCATGCTTAATTTCTTTTCAATGATTGTCAGTGTGACAGGATTCACCATAATCATTGTTTCAACAATGGTTCTGTGGGAAAGCAGTCAGTACCCTCGGGAGAAAACTGCAAATTTTTTGCAAAGGAAACTCCAGGAAAGCATGGACAGGTGCAGCTGCACCCTAACTGAAATAATATGGAAAATGGAGTCAAGACACCATACAAACATTCATTTAGTTTGTTGTCTGTCACTGCTTTCAATTTCGACAAGTCATAAAAATTTGTTGCTTGGTAAAAAATTAAAAAGTCATTTTTTTATGAAAAAAAAAAAGATGATCTGAAAAAATAACCTGGCCCATTTCCAATGTTGAAAAACTTGCTATGCCTATGAATATCTTAAAATAGATACAAATCAAAAGAAAAACAAAACTGAAATTAAGTGATAGCTATCATAATTAACGTCTAGATTATGTGAAACATTGCACCAACAGATCTAGGCCTGCAAAAAAGTGCAAACCACTTTTTGGGCGCTGTGAGAAATTCAATTAAAAGGATGAAAGGGCTTTAATGAGTAAACAAAAATCCCAAGGTTTGCAAATAAATTGATTTCAACCTTTCCCAAACCACCCACTAGTTTTAGAAAACCTGGGAAAACAAGTTTTTTAAAACATTTTGGGAAAAGGAGAAAAATGCTGTTTACCAGCATTCTCCCTTTTTTTCACAATGCTTTCTATCCTTTCAGAGATACATACCGTTTTTGATAAAGTATAATTTTTTGTCTGCAAATGCTTTCAATTTGGGTGAGTCTAAGATTTTGAGTTCTAGTACAGAGTCAAATAAAAAGAGGGCATAGGTGGCCCTGTATTGCTGTACTGCCTTTCGGATAAAAGTATCATGCATTTAATTGGTATTGACAGAAACATAAATTATAAAAAAGTCTGTATGCATTAAACAATCATAGAGATAAAAAAGAAAACATATTTTTTCTTTTTTTTTTCAAATGCAGAGATGATGTCATTGAATTCAAACAGGTTCAATAAAGCATCATTCAGCCAAGAAGATTTGATTGATTGAATTTGCAACGACCCAAGAAGACTGTCAGTATTGTTAGTGGGGACAGTGCAGATACAGGACGAAAACCTATCTAAGTTTCGCCAAGTTCTTTAACATGCTTGGTGTACAGCACCACCACACAGGACCATGGTTTAACACCTCATCCAAAAGACTCTTAGTAATTTTAGACAAGAAGATTTCCCGAACATTTAATAAATTAAATGAATCACAAAGTTCTGGTACATAATAAATTACCATCAATGAAAACTGAACATTTTCTGTCCAAAAAACTAGGTATACAACACCAATCATATAGCAATGCAGTTAAATAATCAAGGGAGGCAACTGTTGTGAGTGAACAGGAGTTATTTCCTTTGAAGATTATAATTATAAGCTTCAGTCATAATAACTTCTATAATACAAGAGGATTTTTAGAGTTTTCACCCTAATAAACCTTTGTAAAATGTGTAACTCACTGGAACGACTCCATGGGCTAGTTTTAACGATTTTTCTACAGGTATACAAGATAAAAAAACATGCAAAATTTAGAACATATACACCTCACTGTCAGGTCATGCAAAATTTAGAACATATACACCTCACTGAAAGGTAGAAAACATTTTTGGGAAAAGTAGAAAATGCTGGTTAACAACATTTTCTCCTTTCCCCAAAATGTTTTCTAAAGGCATCTTTGTCAAGGTTGTCAAAAGTAGGGATTGTGCGGTAATGAGTTAAGAGAAAAAGAATTTTGAAATGAAAGTTAGGGCACAGATGCATTCACAAATGGACAAAGGCACACAGCAGACATGACAAAAGCTTGGTGGCCTTTGGCCAGTGGAGCTAAAAAAAGAATCAAAGGGCAGCAACAGATTTATTTTCTCCATGAACTTCCATGATAAATGAGGGCTGGCGAGGCAGATTTTTCAAGTGGGATTGCAGAGGCATTCAATAATCACATCTGGAAGACCTGATACATCCATCAATCTTCTCCATCAGCTCTTTGAACAACCTTTTTACTAGCCTGGTTTGACAAAAGAGCCCTGATGCTTTCAGACCATAGATCTGACAGATTTTTACTTTTAATGATGTTTTTTTCTGAAAATTTATTATAGTCTTGTCCTGCAAAAAGGGGTCTTAATGCATCTGCAATAAGTACTGACCCATGTCTGCCTGTGTGGACTGCGCAGGCTTACATTGGTCAAAACTTATGACTATTGGTAAATTCTCTGCATGCCATAAGTCTAGTTAACTCCTTACCAAACGACAATATTTTAGGCTTGTCCAAATCGAAAGCATTTGCAGACGACAACATAAAAGTGACTGAAAATTTAAAATCTGTTTTGTGAAGGGTAGAAAACATTGTGGGAAAAGGAGAAAATGCTGGTTACCAGCATTTTCTCCTTTTCCCACAATGTTTTCTAAAGGCTTCTTTCTCGGGGGCATCAAAAGTAGGGATTGTGTGGTAATGGGTTAACCCTTTACCAAACAATCCCTGGTTTTTATGACTCTAAGATAGAAGCCTTCTGAAAACATTGTTTGAAAAGGAGAAAATGCTGGTAAAACCAGATTGTATGATATATAGTGTGATCTTGATCTATACTGTCCACCATAGCAAATGAAGAAGTGCTCGGTGATCAGAGAGATGAAAGGGCAAATCTAGTTATGGACCTATAGATCATATTCAATCTATTCTTTTGAATGTGTCTATTCCCAATTTTTTCCCTTAGTGTTAAAGTAACAGGCAAATACAAAATGGTAATAAGCTGAATTAACTCTTTACTACACAGTCTCAACTACATGTATTAACACTCCTGTGAAAGAAGCCTTTTGAAAACATAGTAGGAAAAGGAGAAAATTCTGGTAACCAGCATTTTCTCTTTTTTCCCACAATGTTTTCTATACTTCCCAAACAAATTTCAGTATTTCAGACACATTTGTTTTGTCGTCTGCAAACGCTTTCAATTTGGAACGGCCCAAAATTTTGTCATTTGGTAAAGAGTTAATACAGTTTGGGTAACAAATCATGGAGTTCTGTGACATCAACGCATTACCACATAACGAAAATTTTAACTGGCCCAAAATGAAAGCAGTTACAGACAACAAGTAATATATTTTTCAAAGTTGTCTTTAGACAGGTAGAAAACATTGTGGGAAAAGGAGAAATACTGTTTACCAGCATTTTTTCCTTTTCCTGCAATGTTTTCTAAGATTTTTGTCCTTGTGAGTAGTTAAAATTTGAATCGTGTGATAAGTGGTTAACCCTTTATCAGACATTCCATTTTTCTTTAATCCCAAAAGAGAAGCCTTTTCAAAACACTGTGGGAAAAGGATAAAGTGCTTGTAACCAGCATTTTTCTCCTTTTCCCACAATGTTTTCTACAGTAACAAAGACAGAAATCATCCTCTTAGTAACTTCAAAATTTGTCATCTGCAAATGCTTTCAATTTGGTCCAGACCAAAGGGTTAATAATGTACTTATCAATATAAATGAGAAAATTCTGTGGGATGACTATATTTCCATAAAAACATATTCCTATAGATCTGTCACAGCAGAATTCTTTCTGCACATTACTGCAAGTGTAATTAGCCAATTATCATGCAAATACAAATAACTTATTTGTTACACCCACCCAGATGACAGCTTCCGAACGAAATTAGGAGAAAAAAATATGGGACAAATAGCTTGTTGGGACAACTAGTCTAATACGTGTGGCACTCTTGTAAAAAGTAATCTAATGAATCTCAGTAAATCACGAACTCCTTTACCAAAGAACACAATTCTAGACTGGTCCAAACTGAATGCATTTTGCAGACGACAAAATGAATGTTACTCAAATATTGGAACTTGACTGTGGAAGAGTAGGGAACATTAGTTTAAACATATTCATTTTACATCGATTGAGAAACAAGTTCTTACAACTTATACCAATGTTTTCAAAAGGCTTCTTTTCCAGTGCTGTGAAAAAAACAGGGATTGTTTTGGAAAGGATTAAACCAAGAAAGTCACCCGAAAACTATGGAACTATAAAACCTGTTTGTCTTAACCCTTTCCCAAACAAGCCCTGGATTTTACATGTCTGCAGTAAAAGTCTTTTGAAAACACTGTGAGAAAAGGTGAAATTACTCATAAAGAGCAAGTTCTCCTTCTCCCACAGTGTTCTCTACCCTTTTTGAGATCTGTCTGCCATTTTCTCAAAATCTAAAATTGTCATCTGCAAACTCTTTCAGTTTGGTAGAGTCCAAAATTCGTTGTTTGGGAAAGGGTTAAATAAAAAGCTGAATCATGAGGTTAACTGGCCCTTGGACATGCAGAAAACTTACAAATGGCAAAAAGTTCTAACCATGTAATCCTGCATAAGGTAAAACTTACAAATGGCAAAAAGTTCTAACCATGTAATCCTGCATAAAGTAAAACTTACAAATGGCAAAAAGTTCTAACCATGTAATCCTGCATAAAGTAAAACTTACAAATGGCAAAAAGTATTAACCATGTAATCCTGCATAAGGTAAAACTTACAAATGGCAAAAAGTTCTAACCATGTAATCCTGCATAAGGTAAAACTTACAAATGGCAAAAAGTTCTAACCATGTAATCCTGCATAAGGTAGCTCACAGTAAACCCGCCCCACCTCCCCCACCTGGTCAGTAAAGCAGGAATACCATAGAACAGATAAAATTTTAAACCAAAGATCATCTGTGACCTTGACGTTTAACCCATGCCAGCTAAAAACAAAAGGACACCTCCTCAGGTCTTGAGCAACACTTGTATCAAGTTTCAGGGTCTTAAGTCAACAGCTAGTGAGTTAGAGCATAGAAACAATTTTCTAACAACATTCATCTGTGACCTTGACCCTCGATCCATGTGTCCCAAAAACAATAGGGCACCTCTTTGGGTCATTGGCAACAATATTATGAAGTTTTCAGGGTTCTAGGTCAAACAGCTAGTGAGTAAGAGCATGGAAACAATTTTCCAACAACATTAACCTGTGACCTTGACCCTTAACTCATAACCAAATGAACAAATTTTTGGCTTGTCCAAATCAAAAGCATTTGCAGATGACAATGTAAAAGTGACTGAAAATTTGTGTAAATTTGTTTTGTGCAGGGTAGAAAACATTGTGGGAAAAGGAGAAAATGCTGGTTACCAGCATTTTCTGCTTTTCCCACAATGTTTTCTAAAGGCTTCTTACTCAAGGTTGTCAAAAGTAGGGATTGTGTGGTAATTTGTTAAATCCATGTGTCCCAAAAACAATAGGGCACCTCTTTGAAGTATGTGCAACAATTGTATAAAGTTTCATCGTCCTAGGTCAATTGGCTTTTGAGTTACAGCACAGAAATGAAAAAGTCCACAGACAGATCTACTATGTTGGTATAATAATCCCTAAAAAAGTAATTACATGCATAACATGATATCACATGGATACAAATCTGTGGTGAAAAGGTCATTCTGCCATTCACTGATTGAGAAAATGATCTAAAACATAATAGAGTATTGAACTCCTGTGCTGGCCTATTTTCATTTCATCTATACAAATTAATTAAGCTCTGTAGATTCCCAGCAAAAAAGACTTCCTGGAAAATCTTAAACCTTTTACCAAACATTCCTGCATCTCAATAACCCTATATAGAGGGAAAAGGTTTCTAAAAACATATCTCGAAAAGGAGAAAATGCTTTCTCAATTTCAAACACAGTTTTCTAACTTTTCGAAGCCTGTTCACATTATTTGCTCTATTATTCATTTGTTATCTGTAAATGTCTTGAATCCTGACTTTTAACAACCCTGAGAAAGAAGCCTATAGAAAACATTGTGGGAAATGGATAAAATGCTGGTAGCCACTATTTTCTCCTTTTCCCACCATGTTTTCTACCCTTCCAAAACCAAATTTCAATTTTTCAGTCACATTTATTTTGTTTTTATTTCTATTTATTTTTTGTTGTCTGCAAATGCTTTCAATCTGAAATTTTGTTGTTTGGTAGAGACACGGAGCATTCATACTGTACTTATATAAATAAATTCTAGGTTTGTATACACAAACCATTCTAAACATCATTTTAAGTTTAATTACATATTTAGAAACTAACACATTACTTCTGATAAACTAAACTATCTGGTTTAGCCATTCAAAAGTTGTGTTACTTTCAAATTTAGAAAATCTTTGAGAATAAGGCCAAGAAAGTTCTAAAGAATGGACGTTGAATATAGACCAGATATACTATCACATGTACTGGTCTTGACAAGAAGATTTTCTGAAAGATGTCCAGAATAAGGATCATTCATTACAAATATCAAATAACTGTGACAGTTACTTTTTCTCTAGGGCCAGAATTTTTTTATTAGTTGATTTACGGGATCTTTTTTTCAAATTTAGGGTCGGGGGGACGAAAAAAAAATAAAATAAAAAACTCTAAAAATGTTCAGTCGATAAAAAAATATAAAAAAAAGAGATTTTTCTTTTCATTATTTTTTTTTCCTACCAATACCGCAAGAAACTAAAAATATAACTAGTGAAGTAAACCAACAGTCTGTATTATAGTTACATCTTTCAAGTTACCATAATTTTACTAAAAATGTATTCTGGATACCTTAAAAACTGTAATGACCACCTTTAATAGTGTCATGCCACAGATCAATGAGGTCCAAAGACACATTCAGAATTTAGCAAACATTGAAGATTCTGATCGAATTTGCTCCTTTATGAGAAGTCTGATCTGGCTCTACGACGTTTGCTGCCAAATGAATTCTTAAAAACTTTAAGGCTCTTTATGATTGTCTGACAAGAAAAAAACAGAAAGTCGCTCTTTCACAAACCACAACATTAGCTAAGAAGTTCTGAAGTTCCAATAAATTTAGCACAATTTTACAGAAACAGTTCTGGAAATTCATTGCAGTGAATCTACAAAAAACAGACTTTTTTTTTCTCATAATATTTTCCTAAGTCACCTCTATTGAGGTCGTTATGAAGCTGGCATTGTTTGAGCTCCCAAAACAAAACAAAAATAATTGAGCTATCACTAAATGTGACCCCAAACCAGCTCCTTGTCACTAAACAGCTCTTTGTCACAGAATGCAGAATGGTTTAGTACAAAAGAGGTTAAAATCAAAGTGCTGTCAGCACTGTAATCGGTAGACACTGAATAATCTCTAACCTAGCCATTCGACCCCTCGTCTGGCCACCGTGTGTACAACCTTATCCGATTAGGTACCACCACATGTGAAATACGCTATTTTATATCATAAAAGTGGAACAATGATTTTGTTCTTTTGTCATTATCAGTGCCATTTCTGAACACCATTCGTTGTATGTTTTGTTGAAGGATTACATGTCACAAGGACTATGTGTCACATTTTATTTGCGTCTTAAGTTCATGCAGAGTGTACTGCACAGCTGTTTTATTACAGAAGGGTATGGGTAGAGCTGTATTTTATTTCCATAAGTTAGTGTTGAAATCGGTGATCAAGGCGGACTAGAATAAAAGACAATATCAAATATGAAACACGGGGAGATATGTAACAGCTGCGACAGGTCATTGAACATCTACTCTTGTGGCTGTAAACAGTCACTGAAGATCGGGTTTTTGAGAGAAAAGCATCCAAACTTACAGTAATACTGTAATAGTATAAAAAGACTCGGTTTTATTCTGCTTCCTTTTTATGCGTTACAGGTGGTCCTTCGGATTTTGGGACAAAAATTTTACAAAAATACAAAAAAAAAAAATCTTTATACTCCCAAAGCCGTATAATTTTCTTTCATTAAACCCCAGTAGTCGAAAACCATCCGACAACAAGAGAAATAAGAGATTTACCACAGCCCAGGTCGACACCGACGGGACACACTGTCTATTTTTACAATTTGCTCATTTACATACTAGGAATACATAGACAAAGCTTCAAACATAGCGTCCGAAAAAGACACTATGGAAAATAAATGCATGTTTCTTATGGAATTTATGCGTCATTAGTCACATGCCAGTCACTTATTTATAATCAACATTCCCACAAACCTTTTTTTAATTTTTTGGTGCAAAATCTAAAAATAGCCTAATGGGTAACACAGCCTTTTAAGGGAATACCACCCCCATTTTTTTGTAATATTATGATTCTTAATTATTGATAATTTGTATTGTTTTTTCATATAAATTTCAGTGATATATATATTGTTTAATTTTGTGTGATGTGAAAAACCTATATACCCACCTTTAAGGAACAGAACGAATTCATGCAATAAGATTTCACAATTTGTATTCATCTGCTAATAGATAAAAAGAGGGATTCATCTGCTAATAGATAAAAAGAGGAATTACCTTTTCCTGATACAGCATCTTGGACTCATCCAATTTGGGAGAATTTAGGGGAAAATTTACAGATCTGCTTAATAAAAGTATAATTTTGAAAAAGAATAGAAAATGTTACGAGAAAGGAAGAAATTGTTCGTTGAGTGTAATTTCTTCTCAGATTTTTACAATATTTTCTTAAGTGATTGACTGATGACTCATTTCTATGAGGAATGGGAATAACCACTATAAAACAGTATTTCGCATAAAACATTCAGATTCTTCAAGAAACTTGTGAACATCCCTCACTGGTGTCTTTCTTTATGGGGCTTTTTCAATATGGTGACACATAAACAAGCCTTGAAACTCACTGTCTTAGTATCATCATTAGGTAGCAGAGGCCTGTTACATAGCTTCAAATCTTTTGGAATACTTTTGAAGGTTTTTTTTTCATACGATATTGTTTCTTTTCTTTGTGAGTCACATTCTGAAATTTTGATCTTGAGGTTTTTCCGTTATGGATTTCCAAATTGTGATTTATTATATCACCAAAGCTTGTGGTTGACAGTTTGCTGTAAAGGTATCTGAATTACTCCATTTTATAGATGAAAATGAACAGATTTATACCATCAGGCATCAGATTTGTTATCCCAAGAACCGTACAGAATATTTGAAAAAACTCCCAAGACGTCGTACAGATAGATTTCGTAAACTCGCAAGTAAGGGTAGGAATCACCAGCAAGAAACGTACAGTTGACCTACATTACATAGAGACATTAATTCTTATTTTTTATGTTCAAAATCGAACTTTAAAATGCCCAATGCCGCAAATATCTTTTTTAATTAATTAATTGCACCTGTTCAAACTCAGAAAACGTGTTTCAGCTAGCCTTAACATGATAAAAGCTGATTTAAGATCGGGTCTACTGCAAATGACGCTGTAGCCTGCGGTGAGTATTGAGAATTTCAATGTTGTAAAGCTAAGAATGATCATGTAGCAGTTTATGTATTAACAATACAGGTGTGGCATAAACTGTACATAAAGATCCACCTAGTTTTCATTCAGCAGTATGAAAGACGCAACAATTTCACGTGACTATTTTTCTATTTTTGCATAGAAGCGCTCCTCATGAATTGTTGCGTGAAAACCATGTTCTGATTTGCATAGCAAATGACTGATATCCTTGCGCATGTTTATTCAATATAGCATTTTTTTTTTGAAAGTTAATTGAACCAAGATGTCAGGCTGTTGCCTTGAGAATAACACAGTTAAATGATAAACAGATCTTTACCGCAATTTATTGAACTGCAGATGATTTGAGGTCCGGATTATGTTTTAGACTTTTTACACACTCAGTTCCCGCGCTCACCTGGACGAAAAAGTAGTTTTTGTAATAAGGTCACGACCGAACTGCGAGGCGTTAAAAAGTCGTAAGTGAGGGTTGTGACTGGTAGCAGTTACATTTGTTTGCGTTCAATTCACGGCTTTCCGAAGTTTGCCATCTCTCTAATCGCTCGGCTTTGAAGCCGACCGATTAAAAATTATATATTACAAAGGGCTATAACTCTGAAAATAGTGGGAAAAGATTTATGGTTCTTGCACAGTGCTCTTTACTTTGATGTGATTCAAAATCATATGAAGTTTGAAGTGACTAGCTTTTGTACTTTGCAAGTTATGCCCCATTTAAAAATCCAAAGTTACAATTAACAAAGGGCAATAACTCTAAATGTAGCAGGAACAGAGTTATAGTTTTGAAAACTGCACTTCTTGTTAATGTGGTCCATCTGTATATGAAGTTTGAAGGTACTAGCTTTTACACTTTGAAAGTTATGCCCCAGACAAAAATCCAAATTAAGATTTACAAAGGGAAATAAATTTATGTGAAAATAGTGGGAATATAGTTATGGTACTGGTAAAGTGCTCTTTGCTTTATGGTGATCTAATTATATATGAAGTTTGAAGTGACTAGCTTTTGTACTTTGGAAATTAAGCCCCAGATAAAAATCCAAAGTTATATATACAAAAAGATATAACCGTTAAAATAGTGGAAAAGTTATGCTTCTTGTACACTGCACTTCTCTTTAATGTGGCCGATCTGTACATGAAGTTTTTAGTTGCTAGCTGTTTTATTTTGGAAGTTAAGCCTCGAACAAAAATCCAAAGTTTGAAGTCACTAGCTGTTCTACTTTGAAAGTTATGCCAAGCTTTTTGTGACACATGGATGGACAGACATGGTGACTCCAGTATACATCCCCCATACTTTGTTTATGGGGGGTATAAGCATGATAAAAACACATAATGTAGTTAAATTTGTTTGAATCTAGAAGCAGACTTGTTCTGCAAGTAGACAGTATCCCTTTCTTGAACCTAACAAAAGAAAGTATGTGATAAGAGAATTTCTGTATGCCTTCCATGGAAGAAAAGAAGTTGAACCTAACTATCCCTTTTGGATATGATTTGCTATATCAAAGAAAGACAATTAATAAGGATTTCTATCCTGGCGTATTTGTTGACTCAAAAGAACATTATCAAACCATTTTGTTTTTGATTGCCTATGACCCCACTGATGCAGAGTTACACTTAACTCAAAACTCTAACATTTCTCATCAGATTGCAAATAGTGTCCAGACTGGTAAGAAGAGGAAAAAAAAAAAACTTCTTTATGCCTGTGATGGGGACCACAATCTTGATTCAAAAACATGATAATGACTTGTTAAAGTTTAAAAGAAAGTTAACAAGATCTATAGAGATGTAATCTATTAGTCAATAAACTAGCTGATAAGGAGGAAAAGATGTAGAGTATTCTAAAAATAGAACACTCCACTGCATATTTTGCTCGAGTTGCCGACATGAGGAAGGCAAAAGATCGTCTTCAAGATTTTTCTAATCCTTCACTTTACCATTATAATTTATTTAAAATATGTTTGGAAAAAATATCTCCAGCTGTAAGAAATGGTAATTCAAGTTTATTTTATAACTATTCATGTTTTGAGAATCAGTAATGATCGATAGTGTGACGTCATTTAAACAAATATGCAGACGCTTTACCTGTGAGAAAAAAAGTGTGATTTTCGTAGGATAAAGGGGTGGATTTAGCGAGTTAGTAACAGGTAAGGATCATAACACTCTGCTGTCTTGTCCAAACTGATAAAGTTAATTAGTGATAACCTGTCATCCTTTGTCTTAGATTGCGGATATTTCATGAATATAGGCCTGGTCGGGACTGTTTGTTAGGCGAAGTTTTTTCCCTGTGAAAGCTTGATGATGCAAATTTGAGTCATTGAAGACGACTTTTTCACCCTGTACCATACTTCCTCAAGTTCCTGCTTCAGTCTTTCTCCACGTATCTCGTGAGTTGAGACAAAAATGTCAATAAAAAATCCTTTCGACACTTATTTTCGCCAGTTAAAGAAAAACTACAACTAGCGAAAATGGCGATAAACAGCGTGGGTCCCGCTGCTGCATGTTATTGATCTTCGTATCGGAAGGTTATATAGGAGACAAGACAGGTACCAGTTTAAAAGTTTGGGTTGACGTTCGCTTTAAATACAGATTTTTTTTTTTCACGAAACGAATAAAGGTTAGGGTCGGCGGAAAAAATTTTAAAAAATCTTTTAGAACCTTTTTATATTTTTTTTCTGGTTTTTGGAAAATTGCAGTCGGCGGGTTTGTAAATCAACTAATAAAAAAATTCTCGCCTAGAAGATTTACAAATATTGCACAATAAGTCAGGGAAATAAACCTTACCCATGGCAACCAGTCTTTTTTTCCAAGTTCAAGATCCAATCAACCCAATCATTTTGATGGATTTTAGCAAATAAATCCACTTTTTTTTATTTTGGAAAATAAATCCATTGAAAAATGTACTTAATTTCATTGCCATGGCAATCAGTCTTCATCAATATGTGTTTTTTTTCAATGACTTCTTAAGAATAATAAGATAGGCACAATTCTGTCAAATTTCTGCTCAATATCATAATTGGTACAGGTAGTTTCAATAACCATCTCATGTGTTAACTCTTTACCAAACAATCCCTGGTTTTCACGACCCCGAGATTGAAGCCTTTCAAAAAAAAAAACATCATGGAAAAAGGAGAAAATGCTGGTAACCAGCATGTTCTCCTTTTCCAACAATGTTTTCTACCCTGCTAGAAACAAATTTCAATTTTTGAGTTATATTTATTTTGTCATCTGCAAATGCTTTCAATTTGGACAAGGCTAAAATTTTGTCATTTGGGTAAAGAGTTAACGCATGAGCATCCCATGCCGAAGCAAAAGCTTGGCTGCAAGTGCCAGATTTTCTGGGAAAGTTCCAAGTCAAGAAAAGGGGAATAACTGCAAATAATACTTTGCAGGTTACTTGCCCCTGCAGTATTACCGTAATTTGCTTAAATTTTGGGACAGTAAAAAATAATTAATTTTTTTCGTGTCCCAAAACTTTGGTCTACAAAAAATAATTATTTTGTCAGCTGTCCCAAAACTTACGGTCAAACAAGACTATCTGTCATGCTGAAAGTCACTCGCCTCTAACCCGTCGAATATTGTCGACGTTGAAATATTGGAACGTCACTGATGTCAAGTTTGCAGAGTGATCTATTTTTAGACAGATTGGAATTCCACCGATCAATTTGAGCACTAAGAGTTTAAAACTTCGCTTTTTCTCATTATTTTTGTTGATTAATAACTTGTCACTCATTATTGTCTGTGTCTTTGGATCGCGATGAAGATGTTATTGTGCGTTTGTAGATAAATTCGCAACATATCTTACGTCCTTAAATGTACGTGAGGTGACGTAATTCCACTCTGACAAATACCTACTCGGACCGATCTCAAAATTTGATTGGTTCGTCGATCTTCGATCGATAAACCTTGGGTAAAACTGTGTACCTGGATTTCAATTTATAGACATTAAACTCGATTGACCATGAATTACACGCGTGTCAACTCTGTCACTTAGGATGTACACACGTTATGGATCTTGGATAGAAGTTTATCACACCCTTTTTACACTTACGTCGGATTTCTGTTTGACTTGGGGTTTAAATTAGACTGTCAGGTGATGGTTTTTTGGCCTTATTCAGGTAACTCCCATTGAAATCGTGAGGGTTGGGAAGCACGCTTACGACGTTACGTGTGGAGAAATAAAACTACGCGAAAGCCGAAATAAATATTTGCAAACAAACGTTTTCAAATGGATTGAAAGATTTTTCTTTTTTTCTAAATAGATATTCACTGTCCCAATTCTTTGGAACAAAAAATTACCGATCTCACTTTGCAATTTTTAGTATGTCCCAAATCTTTGGGTCATGAAAAATAATTATTTTTGCGATTTTTGATGGTGTCCCAATTTTTTGGGTGTCCCAAAACATACGCAAATTACGGTAATCCCCCTTTTGATAGTTAACAACTTGTTCAGTTTGAACTAAGTATCTTCAGTACTAACAGAGATACAACGAAATGTCCATGTTTATGCATGATGATGCAGACAATAGCAGGGCTATGGAAATAACTCATTGTTTTCTTTGAAAACAGCCGTATTAATTTTATGAGCATGCAAAATGGTATGAGAGAAAAACATGAAGCCATGACCTTATGGTTGCATAGCTTTTCTCAGTTGAGCTTAACTCTTTACCACAAAATCCCGACTTTTAACGACCCTGAGAAAGAAGCCTTTTGAAAACAATGTAGGAAAAGGAGAAAATGCTGGTAACCAGCATTTTCTCCTTTTCCCACAATGTTTTCTACCATGCTCTATACAAATTTCAGGTTTTGAGTAACATTTATACTCTCGTCTGCAAGTGCTTTCAATTTGGACCAGTCTAAAATGTTCTCGTTTGGTAAAGAGTTAAAATCATTCAGATTCAGTTTGTGGATTTTGTTCCTAGATATTTTAATCTTTTCCTTGTTTTTATATTTCCACTTGGACTTTGGGAGAAATGTCTCTTTTATCCCTTTTCCAAACAATCCAATATTCTGGCAAACTGTGAGGATAAAGGTTTTGGAAAATATTGTGGGAAGAAGCAAAAGTATTCTGGTAAACAACAATTTCTTCTTCTCCCACGAGTTTTTGAGTCTTTCAAAATCAGTTTCCAAACTTTCCAGATTTTCCACCACAAAAACTTTTGTGCGTGCAGATACATTTGATAAAGAAACATCCAAAATTTTTCATTTGATTAAGATTTAATAACCCAGAGCAAAAGTGGATAATAAAAGAAATCGAACCATTCTGCTTCCTTTATGGGCATCGTTTTTAGGAATCACAGAGGCTCCATAACTTAAAATTTATGGCATTTTGTATAATTTAAGACCATTCTTTTACATTCAGAGCGGCCTTCAGAGCAGGAAAAATAACAATAGAAAGAGCTGAAATAAAATGGTTGGCATTTTTTTATCGGATGTTTCCAGTGTGTTTGAAATTCTAGATCAGAGACAGATTTTTCCTACCACTAACTCTTTTTACCAACCAACAAAGTTTTAAACTGGTCCAGACTGAAAGCACTTGTGGACGACAAAATAATCGTAACTCAAAAATTGGAATTTGTTTCCAGCAGGGCAGAAAACATTGTAGGAAAAGGAGAAAATGCTGGTAACCAGCATTTTCTCCTTTTCCCACAACGTTTTCAAAAGGCTTCTATCTCATGGTTGTAAAAACCAGGGATTGTTTAGTAATGGGTTAAAAGCATGAGGTGAACATTCTAAAGATGATAATGTTAACACATTACCGAGCTAAATAACTAAAATGAAATTTTCAGTTCCATGGTAAAAACCTTAATATTGCTATTTCAAACATATGTTTTTGGGAGGAATATCTCCTCAGACAGTTCAGATCCAAGATCAGACTGCACACAATGTGCAGTCTGATCTTGAATCTACACTGTCCAAAAAGGTTTGTGAGTCAGGTTTAGCACTTGAAGGGTTAATGCCCTGTAAAAGTGTTGACAACAAAATATGTAATATCAGATAACCAAATTTCATGGAAAACCATGGTTTTCCATGATTTCTCTGTGTATCAGCACATTGCAGTCAGTTAAAAGTTGACTTTTCACCACATAATCCTGAGTTTTCCTGACCCGAAGGAAGAAGACTTTTGAACAATATGGAAAAGAGACAATTTCTGGAATAAAGTTTCTTATTATTTGATACATAAGGATTTACACCGATATAATGTTTTTGCACATTTCTAACCAACCAGAAATTCCTTTGATGTCTATCTTGAAGCTATTTGTTGATACTCATGTAATTTTTTTCCTGAAAAGGAAGGTAATTTTTATCTCCCTTTGTAATGTTAATATAGTGGTTTTAGATTTTAAAAAATGATAATTCTTAGAAGGAAAAAAAAAAGAAAAAAGTGGCTTGGTGAAAGTAATACATTAATACTCAACAATACTTTTAATCTTAGCAAATTTTGTAGAATACTATTATAGTGGAAATAGCTGTTTTCCATTACAATGGTACTACCTTAACTCATTACCACACGAGAAAATTTTGGACTGGTCCAAATTGAAAGCATTTGCAGACGACAAAATAAAGGTGACTGAAAAATTGAATTTTTTTCTGGGAAAGGTAGAAAACACTGTTGGAAAAGGAGAAAATGCTGGTTACCAGCATTTTCTCCTTTTCCAAAAGTGTTTTCAAAAGGCTTCTTTCTCAGGGGCGTCAAAAGTAGGGATTGAGTGGTAATGGGTTAAACCTGGACTGTTTCGTAAAGTATTTATTGACATATTTAAAATTGTATAAATTTCATAAATTGCCACTCCATTACCAAGAACCTTTGGCAATTAAGCCATTAAAAGAATGGGAAATTGAAAGATTGCAAAAGGCATGACTGAACATCAATCAAGAAAGTTTGGCAATAAAAGATTTCTTTCATAAAATATTGATTCCTCAGGGAAGCATAGCAGTAAATGTCATTTAGTTTATTTCAAATAAATCAGCTCTAAAATTTATTGCCTGTTTGTAATATATCAAATGTCCGATGTTTTGGAAACACCTCAAAAGGTTTATTTTGCTCACTGATAAGAATCATTCAGCTGCTGATTTGAAAAGATTTTACAAACACCTAGATAACTTTTCCTGGGCACACCCGAATTCTGTAACCCTGAGTGGGCTTTTCTTTCAGTTAATTTTAATTCTTACAAGGCAAACAAAATGAGCAACACTTGGGCAAAAAAAGGGACTTAACTCTTTAACCAAACGACAAAATTTTAGACTGGTCCAAACTGAAAGCCTTTGCAGAAGACTAAATGAATGTGTCTACAGAATTAAAATTTGTTTTAGGAAGGGAAGAAAACATTGTGGGAAAAGGAGAAAATGCTGGTTACCAGCATTTTCTCCTTTTCCCACAGTGTTTTTAAAAGGCCTCTTTCACAGGGGTGTTAAAAAAAGTTGGGATTGTGTGATAGAGCATTAATATATCTGCTTTATGCATGATACCAAACAATTTATCATATACCATCCATTTTGTCTGTAAACCATCTGAATCGTGTTGTAGAATGATCCTTGCACATGCAGAAAATTTGACAAAATAAAAAAAATTCAAACCAAGGCTAGCCTGTGTAAAAAACATTGTGGGAAAAGGGTTGCAGAAGGTAGTTTACTTTCTTTCAATTTATCTTAATTTATCTGTTTGAGCCCCAAGCACCATTTTGTGCTAAATGGAAAAAAAAAATATCCTGCTAATGGAAATTTCTTCAATGTGGCTTAGACCCTTGAAAGAGCAATCAGAAAACGCTTAAATACTGCTAAGCACCTTCCTATCAAAGCACCGTACCCTAAAGATAGAAATTATTCCAGCTATCCAACACTCAGATCTTTTGCTTATCATGTTTTGTCAGACTTGTAAATGAATTTCTATAACAAAGTCAGAAAATGTTTATGTTGTAACTGACAATTTGACAAGGCGATTCATTTTAACCCTTTACCATACATTCCCAAATTTTAATGACCCCGAAAATGATGGATTTTGGAAACATTGTAGGAAAGGGAGAAAATGCTGGTAACCAGCATTTTCTCCTTGTCCAACAAAGTTTTCGATTCTATCAAAGACAGACATCCCCAGTAAAGCTACATGAAAATTGTTACGCTCTAAATTTGGTTGAGCCCAAAAGTTTGTCGTTTGGTAGAGGGTTAATTCACTGAGAGAAGAATTTTCTATAATGTGAGAACAGCCAAACATATGGACAGACAGGCAAACAGACAGACAAAACAAAAAATTCCAGTATATCCCTGCTTTTATGGGGAGGGGTGATTTAATGATAACAGAGCTTTAGAGACAAATGCAGAGCACCATATTCACCAACAGTTCTTAATTTCATTCAAAGTCTTCTTCTAAAAATTGTTTTTTTTCAATTTGAAAGTGACACAATTTCTGATTGGCTAAACCATTTGGTTTAACCAATCAGAAACTGTGTTACTTCCTAAATCTACAGTAAGAATAAAAATGTGACTATGAATAGTTAGTGAATAGAGGCAAAGATTCAATTCCTACCTTGTTGATTTCTTCCTCGGCCACTGGTGCTTCCACAATGGTGTAATCTTCTGGTCTGTAATTATAAGACAACTCATTTACCTCCTGAATACAATTCTTTATGTCCCAAATTTGATTTCCTCTAAAAACATTTTGACAAAAGGAGAAATTTGTTTTTAACAAGCACCTTTTTCATTGTCACAATGCATTTTTCTGTATTCATGTATTGGACCTTCGTTCATTTTGACTACCAGTATCCATCTACAGGATGCATGTTTTGAGCAATATAATCTTGATATACATTGGCTGCACTGACAACTAAAGCTGTGTAAGGCACTTTAAATTGACAATAAAGCCCAAAAGTAAACAAATGGATGTTTAAATGTATTTGAATTTATTATCATACCATTTAAAAGTATGGAAATTATTGTGAAGATGACAGTCTGTTATTGTAGGGTAGGTCAAAGTGTTAGTTCTTAATAGAGAAATAAATTTCAAAACTAAGTTTAGAACTTTCCTGGCAGCTGTGTCTTTTGTTTACTTTTGCCTCATTTCAAAATCCTTTTTTTTTTACCAATACATGGACTGCCCACATGAAAACAATATTTTCCATACTTTGAAATGGTATGATTTGAATTACATGTATTATGACACCTGCTTTGGTATTTTGGCCTCTACTGGGCCTTTAACCCTTTACCAAACAATCCCTGGTTTTTACAACCCTTGAGATAGAAGCCTATTGAAAAATTTGTGGGAAAAGGAGAAAATGCTGGTAATCAGTATTTTCTCCTTTTCCCACAATGTTTTCTACCCGGCTGGAAGCAAATTTCAATTTTTGAGTTACGTTTAATTTGTCGTCTGCAAATGCTTTCAATTTTGGCCAGTCTAAAATTTTGTTGTTTGGTAAAGAGTTAAGGGTAAATAGTCTGATTTGTTTTGCACAATTCCAAAATCAGGTTTACATGTTACAAAATAAGGTTGACATATTGCAAAAGTCCTTTACATGATGATGACGACACAGATGACATGGCTATGACAATACCTCAATTTTTTCTTCGAAAATAGCCCTGCTACAGATGATAAACCACTGTCAGTGTCAGGCAGGAACACATTGTCATGATTCTCAATGATAAAACTAGAGCTGTCACTGAATGTGACTTTATACACCCGCCAGCGGTTTGACAGGAAACAGGCAATTACTACTATTTTGTACACAGACAGGAACACAGACGAACACATAGACAGACAGGCTGATTCCAGTATACCCCCGAAAACATTCCTTTTGCGGGGGAATAAACACCAGTTTCATCGCTCTTGTATCAACCCTGAGTTGAATAAAACAGATATTCAGACATTAAAAAAAGTAAATCACGACTCACTTGATAACTTCTCCATATTCGTCCCACTTCAGTTTCTCCTCTGTGTATGGAAACATAGGATAGGACTTTTTGGCTTGTTTGAAGAAACCAGTTCTACCTTTGCCCTGGAAGTTAAATAAGTTAAACTCTTTACCACACAATACCGACTTTTAACAACCCTGAGAAAAAAGCCTTTTGAAAACATTGTGGGAAAAGGAGAAAATGCTGGTAAACAGCATTTTCTCCTTTTCCCACAATGTTTTCTACCCTTTCCAAATCAAATTTCAATTTTTGATTCAAACTTACGTTGTCGTCTGCAAATGCTTTCAATTTGGACTAGTCTAAAATTTTGTCGTTTGGTAAAGAGTTAAACTGTATTACATGACCATTCCTTTGGTACAATCATAGAAGGATCTTTACCAAACAGTCCTAGGTTCCCATTTATTAAGCCTAAAAAAAGAAGGCATTTGAAAATGTCCATGTATTGTGGGAGAAGGAGAAAATGCTGGTAACCAGCAATTTCTCCTTTCCGCTAAATATTTTCTGTACTTCCATAGAGAAATTTCATGTTTTCCATCACCTTTTGTTTGTCACCTGCAATTAAAGTTGTTTGTTACAGAAATAAAACCAACCAGGATGTACTCTTTACCAAATGTCACCCTTCACGCCAAAAAGGGAAAATCAAAGATTTCCAAAGATCGCAATTAGATGAAAATAAATCAAAGATAGTGCAGGTCAATTTAAGTTGACAGTCCAAAAATGATTGTATAGTAAGGAAGAATGACCACTTTTCATGTAAAAGTATTATAAAAGCAAAAACTGTCGACCCTGGTCAGCCTGTTCAATTCACGCAGTCTGACCAGGTTTAATACTTTTTGCAGTTCCCAGAAGGTCCCTTTTTGCCTGATTACCAGCATTTTCTCCTTTTCCCTAAATGTTTTCTACACTTTCCCATTATAAATTTCAATATTTGAGTCATATTTATTTTGTAGTCTGCAAATGCTTTTACTTTGGACCAGACCCAGATTTTGTCATAAGGTAAAGTGTTTTTCTAAGGTAAAGGGGGCTAAATGCATCTGGGTGAAAAGCCATCAAACAATTAGAGATCCATAGCATCTTCCACCTATGCAATCTCTAACTCGATCATTACCAAACAACAATATTTTAGGCTTGTCCAAATCGACAGCATTTGCAGACGACAAAATAAAAGTGACTGAAAATTAGAAATTTGTTTTGTGATGGGTTGAAAACATTGTGGGAAAGGGAGAAAATGCTGGTTACCAGCATTTTCTCCTTTTCCCACAATGTTTTCTTAAGGCTTCTTTCTCAGGGTCGTCAAAAGTAGGGATTGTGTGGTAACAGATTAACAACTGATGTTTCCTGAAAATATTGAAGTAGATACAACTGAGCTATACTCTGGCAAGAGGGGGTTTAATGCATGTCAAGGACACATCATACTATGTGGTTATCACATAATTATTATAGATTAAACAAGAGAGCCAAGATGGCCCTGGATCGCTCACCTGAATTTTTGAGAGGACCATAGCCAATTTTTTTCAAAATGTAATCAGCCATTTCAGAGAAGAAGAATTTTTAAGAATTTCTTCATGTCTGTATAGTGTAAATAGCCCACAGCCATCAGAGCCATGTTTTTCGATGGATCAAAATTTCTCAAGCAATTCTTGAAAAGGGTCAGCTAAGAAACATTTGTGTGAAATTATATCAAAATCTGACCAGCCCTTTCAGAGAAGAAGAATTTTAAGGAATTTCTTCATGGCCATATATTGCAAGTAGTCCCCATTCACCAGAGCCATGTTTATCGACAGATCAAAATTTCGCAAACAAATTTTGAAAAGGGTCATCCAAGGAACATTTCTGTGAAATTATTTCAAAATCTGACCAGCGGTTTCTTAGAAGAAGAGTTTTTAAGAATTTCTTCATTTCTGTATAGTGCAAACTTGTAGCCCCCATTCACCAGAGCCAAGGTTCTTGGCGGACAATTTTTGGAAAGGATCATCCAAGAAACATCTCTAAGAAACATATCCGTGAAATTATTTCAAAATCTGACTAGCGCTTTTAGAAGAAGATTTTTTAAGAATTCCTTCATTTCTGTATAGTGCAAGTAGCCCCCATTCACCAGAGCCACGTTTCTTGAACAAGTTTTGAAAAGGGTCATCCAAGGAACATTTCTGTGAAATTATTTCAAAATCTGTCCAGCAGTTTCTGAGGAGAAAAGTTTTTAAGAATTTCTTCATTTCCGTATAGTGCAAGTACCCCCCATTCACCAGAGCCATGATTCTTGATGGATCAAAATTTTGCGAACAATTTTTGAAAAGGGTCATCCAAGGAACATCTCTGTGAAAAATTATTTCAAAATATGACTAGTGGTTTTAGAGAAGAAGAATTTTTAAGAATTTCCTTCATTTCTGTATAGTGCAAGTAGTCCCCATTCACCAGAGCCACATTTCTTGACGGATAAAAATTTCACAAACAATTTTTGAAAAGGGTCATCGTAGGAACATTTCTGTGAAATTATTTCAAAATCTGATCAGTGGTTTCTGAGAAGAAGAGTTTTTAAGAATTTCTTCATTTCCGTTTAGTGCAAGTAACTCCCATTCACCAGAGCCATGATTCTTGACGGATCAAAATTTTGCGAACGTTTTTCGAAAAGGGTCATCCAAGGAACATCTCTGTGAAATTATTTTGAAATCTGACCAGCGCTTTTAGAGAAGAAGAATTTTTAAGAATTCCTCCATTTCTGTATAGTGCAAGTAGCCCCCATTCACCAGAGCCACGTTTCTTGACGGATCAAAATTTCACGCACAGTTTTTGAAAAGGGTCAGCCAAGGAACATCTCTGTGAAATTATTTCGAAATCTGACCAGCGGTTTCAGAGGAGAAGATTTTTAAAGAATTTCCTAGAAAATTCCATTTGGTTGCCATGGCAACCAGAGTTATTGATGGAATCAAATTCTGTGAACAATTCTTAAAGAGGACCTCCCAAGAAACATTCCAGCCAAGTTTGGTCCAAATTGGCCAAGGGGTTTAGGAGGAGTTGATGTTTAAAGAATTTTTGACAACGCACGACGGACACCAGGTGATCCTAAAAGCTCCCCTTGAGCACGTTGTGCTCAGGTGAGCTAAAAAATTCACTTTATATACCGACTGAATCATGAGATACACTGGTCCTTTGTCATACACAAAATTGACAATAGCATAAATCTTTGGCCAAGGTCAGCCCACACAAACTGCTCAAGCTGACTTTGGTCGATACCGTTTGCAGATGCATTAACCCTTTCCCAAACAACAAACTTTTGGACTAGACCAAATTGAAAGCATTAAAATTTGCAGACGACAATTCAACTCTTGCTGAAAAGATGATTTCTGTCTATAATAGCTAGGATAGAAAACATTGTGGGAAAGGAAGAAAATGCTGGTTACCAGCATTTTCTCCTTTCCCACGATGTTTTCAAAAGGCTACTATTCCAGACCCGTAAAAACAGGGATTATTTGGGAAAGGGTTAAGCCCCCCTTATCAAACCATGGCTCCACCATTTCCAAATTTCTGCTGATCCTGTTTTCACAGGAGCAATATTTTTCTATGGTATAAAACAAGGGAAATTTGATAAGCAATTTTCTGGAAATCTAGCCATGACCTCAATATGTCTCACTCACATCCACACATATTTCAGAATGTCTGAAAATATTCCAAACACTTGTCTGACCTGGCCTGTCTATGACATTCGGGGATTCAAAAATAGTTCACTTAACTCTTTACTACACAATTCTGAGTTTAATGACCTAAAAGAGAAGGCTGTTGAAACTTTTGTGGGAAAAGGAGAAAATGCTGGTTACCAGCATTTTCTCCTTTTCCCACAATGCTTTCTACCCTAGCAAAGATAGAAATCATCATTGAGGCAAAATCTTACATCACAAATGCATTCAATTTGGTCAAGTGAAAATTTGTTGTTTTGCAAAGTGTTAACTCCTTACCAAACAGAAAACGTAAGACTGAAAGCACTTGCAGATGACATTTCAAGATTTCAAGTGTGCAACATGTGATGGGACTTGTCGTTTACAGCTTTAAAAAAAAAATAAAAGAAAAGGAGAAATTGACTGCTTATCAGCATTTTCTCCTTTTCTATCAGTGTCCTTGATCCTTCTTCCCCTTTGGTAGACAAACATTGGTACAGTCACTTTGGTTTAACACCAGAGTGCCAAAAAAATTAATTAGATGCTTTCAGAAAAAATAAAGAATCAGCAGTTTGAGCTATTTTGGATCATTTAGTATTATAACTCTGCCAAATAACAAAATTTTTCTCCTGTCCCTTTTTGAAGCGTTTGCGGAGTAATGTCTTTTAAAATACTGAAACTGTTAGTGTACCCTTTTTCAGTGGAGTTTTTTTTTTTATTTCATAAAAAGAAAAGCAGTCTACTTCTGGCAAAGAAATTTTTAACATACTTCAGTATCAGAAAATGTAACAATCGCAAAGGAATTTATCAACAAAGCACCTGAGTTTGACACAGAAATGAATCTGATGTCATTTATTTCAACTGTTCTATAAGTGACTGCCATGTAAAACATTTAAAAATCTATTAACCCTTTACCCCGTAAGGCATTTCTATGATATCTCTAATTGACCCTAAATAACAGCAAGGATGAAGCTGTTTCTTATGTGTATATGACACCTTTTGATAGTGTAGAAAACATTGTGGCAAAAGGTGAAATTGCTCGTCACGAGCAATTTAACCTTTTGCCACAATGTTTTCCAAAGGCTCCTACAAACAATGCGTAGAAATGAGTATCTATGGAGTAAAGGGTTAAATAAGTTGTAAAACATAAATGATCTCATATATCAGTTTTAACCACCCTAACAAAGTAGTGTCGATGGTCATTAGGGCTCCGTACCGGTACTCGATATATATCGAAAACCGGTATTTTACGTTCGATAGATATATCGGATCGAACGTTTCTGTATCGAACAAAATATCGATCATCAAAAGAAAATAAAAGTAAAGCATATAAATACCCAATTTAGTTGTTTTGAACGGCGAAATTCATTACGAGTTTACTTTAGGTAATCTCTAAAGTCGAGTAGTCGTAGAGGTAGGAGTGGCTACCTGGGAAACTTACAACCAATCGAAATGCGTCATTCTTTATTACTCGCCCTGTACCCGTTACACAATGGATGACAATTAGTTAATACCCCTATTCTCGTTCCCCCGTCATGTTGTTGGAAATCTGCAAATTATGCATCAATCAGCAGATTGCAGACAAATTTACGCTGATAATTGGTCAATATAGTTGATTAAAGAAAGGTAATGAACATCTCGTGATGTGATCGAGAGGTAGCGATGGAAATAATTGAAGCCGTGACCTTTCAACCTTCCTAAGATTTTATTTGGTCGATCTTTTAATATTACCGAGAAATGTGGCTCGAAAATCAAATCTCTTTTTCCATTAGATTATCTGAAATCAGTGTTCCGACTCGCGTAAATTATTGTGTAAATCATTTTATAGACTTGAAATTTGCATAACAAATGTTAATCACACGCGAGACCTCACGTAAGAAAAAACATGGACAAAAAAAGCCATTATCTGTTTATTGTGAGTAAAATAACAGGTTTTGATGCTACATGTAGTTCTAATCCTTATTGAGAAATCTATGTCGAATCATGCGAACATACCTATCCAGAAATTAACACGCATGAAAAATTGTTCGGTGAAAAAAAAAAACACGGAAACCCATGACACAACAAAATTTCTCCTTGACATTGGCCGATCAGAGTCCTCTTAGACTGTCTTTTCAGCCTTTTAATGAGTAGTAAATGTAGATCTAGTTAGAATTCATATTAATTTAGGCCTACATAATTATGAAATTTCAATACAATCTAGAAGTGTTAAATTTGCGGTATTTTGTTTTTCAGGTATGCTGAAAAAAGAACAAACACAATTTTCGCATTTTTTTCTTTCTTTTATTGAAAATTAAAATATCATATGATATATCGAATATCGATCATTTTGTATCGATACAAATATCGTATCGATCAAACTGACCGATACGGAGCCCTAATGGTCATGTGGTAGAGTGTCGGCCTCGTAACCAAAAGGTCCTGAGTTTGATTCCTGGGAGCGGGTTTCAACTTTGCGATTTTTCATTAGCCCACACATTAGGTATACTGTTGTGGTTCCCAGGAAGCAGAATCGAGAGAGATTAGTATAAGTTCTCAGAGCTTGTTTCTCAATCGATGTAAAATAAATATGTTTAAACTAACCACCCTTACAGAGATGCTTTTAGAAAACAATGTGGAAAAAGGAGAAATTACTGGTAACCTGAATTTTCTCCTTATCCCACAATGTTTTCTACCCTTCACCAAGCATTTCTCATTTCTTTCAATATTCTTTATTTTGTCATCTGCAAAATTAATGCTTTCAATTTGGACAAGCCCAAAATTGTGTCAGGAGTTAACCACAGAACCAAACGTATGCAAGTCTTCATAATTTACTGGTATCATTCTCTCAAGCTTGGCAGGACCTCAGCAACAAGAAAAAGAGAATCTCTTTCAAATTTAGTTTGCCGGCAGCAATCAACAACCATAGAACCTTGAAGTTGCATTTGATTGAACAATTCAATAGTCATAATTATCCCCATGGGTGACAAATACAACTTTTTGTTGGAAGCAAAATCTTGACAGGTTGTGTTTACTCAAAGCAGCAGTGAATTTATTTTTAAATGGCTTAATGAATGCAACAAACTTTCACAATAGCACCGGGACATGTCAATTTCCTGGTTATTTTTGAGGAAATACGAAGCCCTTTACAAGGCAATCCCTGGTTTAAATTACCAAAAAGGAGCCTATTGAAAACCTTGTGGGAAAAGGAGAAAATGCTGGTTGACCAGCATTTTCTCCTTTTACCACAAGGTTTTTAACACCCTCACTGACAATTAGCATTGAATCAGCTATATTTAAGTCTTTACCGGACAACAAAATTTAAGACTGGTCCAAATTAATAGCATTTGCAGACGACAAAATTAAATTGTGTCAAAAATTGAAATTTGTTTTAGGAAGACAAGAAAAGATTATGGGAAAAGAGAAAATGCTGGTTGCCATCGAGTATAATCGGGCGGTACGAAAATTTTGTTAATTGTAAATGTCGGGTTTGACCCTTACTGCAGCTTAGTCACAATATAGGCTTTCGCGGATGGCATTTATAAGTCAAGATCAGCTGCACAGAAAGTGCATCTTAGATCTAAGTCACCCGCCATGTATTACCGATTTAACTCTTTTCCAGACGACAAAATTTTAGACAGGTTCAAATTGAAAGCATTTGCAGACGACAAAATGAAGGTGACTGAACAAGTGAAATTTGTTCTTGGAAGGGTAGAAAACACTGTGGGAAAAGGAGAAAATGCTGGTTACCAGCATTTTCTCCTTTTCCAACAGTGTTTTTAAAAAGCTTCTTTCTCAGGAGCGTCAAAAGTAGGGATTGTGTGGTAATGGGTTAAACCAACAAAATAATGTTTATTTCAGGTATTTTAAGTATTCTTTAAAGACACTATAAATCTATTAGCCGCCTAAAGAGTTGAAAAACATGCACTTCGTTCTGCATGCAGACGACATTAGCCGAAGTTAGGTATGGACAATAATTAAAGCATCTAATATATGGTAATAGAGGTCATCTATTTCGTGTTAATTTGTTCGGTTGGTTGTATTGGGGTTTAACGCCACTTTAACAGCTAAGGTCATATCATGGCGGTCGGTGACGCACATGTGTTTCCTGGCTTTCTCACACCGGTACTTACATTACTTTCTTTCCAAAGCCACCGACTACTTTTCTCACATGTTTCAGCAAAGGTGAGAGGTGAAAATACGCCGGAAAGAAAGTTCGCCTCAACCGGGTATCGAACTCACAACCACCAGGTCATGAGTCCGACACGCTCACCACTGAGCCACCCGGGCGGGCCTAATTTGTTCGGGTCATTCTACAAACAGAACTGCCATACTTTGATCTTGTGGTGCATTTCGGCATAAATGTGGCAGTATGTTTGCAAACTGACTAAAATTACATGTCCTTCTACAGCCACAACCAGTTTTACAAATTTAGTTAGGGTAAAATGTTCTTAGAACTACTTTGGTGCAATTGGGGCTTTAGGCATCATTAGGCCGAAATTGCACATTCTGCCCCAACCACAACCAGTGTAAAGACAGGGTAAGATGTTCTCAGACAAAATAGTAGACTGGTCCATATTGAGAGCATTTGCAGACAACATATTAACTCTTTACCCAACAATGCAAGTTTTTCAGGTCTCTGTAAAAGAAGCCTTATGAAAACATTGTTTGAAAAGGAGAAAATATATGCCAACTGCATTGGGGAGATATCTCTTTACCTCAGTGGTTGTGGTGTTGGTCTTTAAAACTTCAAAAAAGCGAAGATATTTGTCAGCATAGGTTTGAATCCTGCCAGATGCAATTATATTTCAGCAAAGCATTTTTTTGCGAACTTTCATGTTCCTAAGACCTCAAATTTGTTATAATGACCCCTTTTGCCAGAGCATTGCTAAATGCAAAATGTCATCTAGTGTCAAACACACAACCTTTTAAACAATTGATAATTTAACCCTTATAGTGCTGAATCTGGATTTCACATCTGATGTGGGCAGTGTAGATCAAGATCAGACTGCACAAAACCTGCAGTCTGATCCCAGGAATTTATTGCTCACTTCTTAGCAAGCTTTTCTGACAAAAACAGTTCTGAAATGGAAAAACTCAAGTTTTAATGACACTGCTGAAAGTGGCTTTTGACAAAATTGTGGGAAAAGGAGAAAATGCCCGTTACCAGCATTTTCTCCTTTGCCTACATTTTTTTCTACACCATCGAAGATAGAAATCATCACCTGAGCTAAATTTACTTTGTTGCATATTAAAGCTTTGAATTTGGTCTAGTTTAAAACTATATCACTTGGTAAAGAGTTAACCCATTATCACACCATCCCTACTTTTGATGCCCCAGAGAAAGAAGCCTTTAGAAAACATTGTGGGAAAAGGAGAAAATGCTGGTAACCAGCATTTTCTCCTTTTCCCACAATGTTTTCTACCCTTCACAAAACAAATTTCAATTTTTCAGTCACTTTTATTTTGTCACAAGGTTTTCAGTCACTTTTATTCCTTCGATTTGGACCGGTCTAAAATTTTGTCGTTTGGTAATGAGTTAGAGACAAACATCTGCTGCACAATTTGCATATCTATTTATCATTAACCCTTGGATATCTAGGCAAAAACTGTGTTTGTTTTTACATCCAAATGTGGAACAAGATCGGACAGCACAAAATGTGCAGTCAGATGTTTGACCCTCTCTGTGCGCTATTTTCTAGAAATATTCCTACTAAAATCAAACTTTATTATGAAATACGCTGATGTTCTTAATAACCTTAAATTTGTGTTATACTGATCTAAACTTTTGCCGCACAATACCATGTTTTAACCCATTACCAAACAACAATATTTTAGACTGGTCCAAATTGAAAGCATTTGCAGATGACAAAATAAAATTGACTGAAAATTTGAAATTTGTTTTGTGAAGGGTAGAAAACATTGTGGGAAAAGGAGAAAATGCTGGTTACCAGTATTTTCTCCTTTTCCCACAATGTTTTCTAAAGGCTTCTTTCTCAGGGGAGTCAAAAGTCCGGATTGTGTGGTAATGGGTTAATGACCCCAGAGGAAGAAGGCTTTTGAAAACATTTAGGGGAAATAAAAAAAATGCTGTATACCAGCATTTTCTTCTTCTCCCACAATGCTTTCTACTCTTCAAAGACAAAATATCATCTTTTGAGCTACATTTAAATTGTCAAGTGCAGATACTTACAATTTACACAAGTCTAAAATTTTGTCGTCTGCAGAAAGGTTAAAGCTCTAATGGGTTAAATATCTATAAAGGATTGGTAGAAACAATGACATCTGTTGTTATCTATCCATTTGGAAAAAATATATTGAATACATTTTGTAGCATATTTTTTTTCTCCATAAACACTGATTAACCCTTCACCACACAATGCTGATTTTTGACAATCCTGAGAAAGATGCCTTTTGAAAACATTGTGAGAAAAGGAGAAAATGCTGGTGAACAGCATTTTCTCCTTTTCCCACAATATTTTCTCTCCTCTTTGATACATTCATATTGTCAGTCACTTTGATTTTGATGTCTGCAAATGCTTTCAATTTGGACCAGACTAAAATTTTGTCGTTTGGTAAAGAGTTAAGGCAACAGTTCCAAGGCCCAATTCAATCTAGATTTCATTCAAAGCTCATGGACCAATAATCAGTGATTGGGATTGAATTGTTCACTTAAGTAGAAGAAGCATCTTAAAAAGTTGATGGTTTGTCTTCCCAGTAAAAAGTGAGAGAAGTACTGAAATTTGGATGAATCAGAACTTGACCTGTGGTACAGTTATAGCTGACAGCATTACCTCCCTTGGATGTATGCAAATGAGATAGGCTACGCAAACTGTTGTAGTGTATTTGTAGGTATATAGTTGGAATGCTTTCAATGCACAGTATTAATCCCATTCAGTTTTACTCTTTGATGTGACTTTGATGTAACAAAATTTAATTCGAGCTAGAAAAACAAGTTTATGGTTTATGCCAAAACAGCCTTATATTATCAAAACCTTATCATCGGTCTTACAAAAGCACCAAGTCACCAAAATTGTGACCTCTACAAAAAGAAGAGGTACTATAGCTAGCATCACTAAGCCCTTCGATGAATCCTGGACAGAGCTCCAGATAGAGGGAGTGATTCTGATTTTAAAATAAAAAAAATGTTAATCATTCTGCACCAAACCTTTGTTATGGGTACTCATTAGAATCATCTCAACAGGAAGATTCTAATGAGTATCCATAACATTGGGATTGAAAGAGAAATAATGGATTTAGAACATCATCGTTTCCCCTAATCTGGAGCTCTAAATTCCAATGAGAGATCAAAGCAAACTGAGGTGCTTGTGTAGGAATATCATCTGTGGCTGAATGGTTTTCACAAAAAATGTTGGGTATCTCAAAGCATTACTCCACAGTACAAGTGTTATGCTTAGCTTTAACTCTTTTAACGAACAACAATATGCTAGGGTTTGGTTACACCGAGCTAACTGACGAGTAATGGATAAAAAATCATTTTATAAGTTTGTGTCCGTTTGTATCCATTTATATCCGTTTCCTATCAGGTGAATCCACTACTTGTCCAGGGTGATCCTGTGATGTCCCTTCCGCCTGCTCGGAAATTTTGAGCATGTTAAAAAAATTTCCACCAGATAATACAGACAGAAACGTGCAAGCGACAAGACTCTGGATGCATCTGACTATCTATACTCTCAGCATGTCACAAGACCTGTATGTTCCTTGTACATTGGTGTTCGGTACATTTCTTTCATCATATGTTGGAAGAATGTTTTGTCTGGTTCTCATGCATTGCACTTCCGTTTTATCGGATGCAAGCCTGTTATTCATATGGTGATATCTGTTATTCAAAAGTTTATTATCTGGTACATAACCTATAAACATGTTCTTTTTTCTGTTACATGTTCGGTACTCGTGAGGTCATTGTGTGGCTTCTTCGCTTCACACAAACCGATCACATGAGCCTCAAGCTGCAGAGGTGATGAATTTTGCCACGGGATAACCAAATTCTGCATGTTTTTGTCTGTTTTCCCTCAGTTACATATCCGTTAGCCGGTCTGACCAAGACTTTAGGCTGGTCCTTACTTAAAACATTTGCAGACGACACATAAAACTGCCTCAATTTATAAAATTTGTCTCTGAACGGATAGAAAACCTTGTGGGAAAAGGAGAAAATGCTGGTTACCAGCATTTTCTTCTTTTCCCACCAGGTTTTCAAAAAGCTTTTCTTCCCACGGTCATGAAATCAAGGGCTTGTTTGGTAAACAGTAAATGGTGCAGACTTTAGCTGCAGTACTATCTATATTTACAAACACTATGACAAATAATTAAGTACATCTTAGATGAAAAGAAAAAAAACTCTTTGAAAATCCAACTTACCTCCTGTTTAATAATGATATCATGCTTGGCTCTAGAAGTACTGGCTACAGCTGTATTACCATCAACTTCCATTTCTGTGTCACTTTCATCGCTAGACTCTTCATTAAGTTCTCTGAAAGGTTAATTCATTTTGTTGAAAAATACATCTATACTCATTTTTCAGCATTCTTTAAATCTTTACTACACGAGAAAGTTTTAGACTGGTCCAAATTGAAAGCATTTGCAGACGACAAAATAAAGGTGACTGAAAAATTGAAATTTGTTCTGGGAAGGGTAGAAAACACAGTGGGAAAAGGAGAAAATGCTGGATACCAGCATTTTCTCCTTTCCCCACAGTGTTTTCAAAAGGCTTCTTTCTCAGGGGCGTCAAAAGTAGGGATTGTGTGGTAATGGGTTAACCCATTTCATGGGTTAACCCATTTCACCTCTATTTTATGAAATTAAGATAATTCTTAAATCTTCATGCCTAATATTGCCCCTGACACTTGCAAAGATCCATAGATTATGGCACGAGAAAATCTATTTGATTCTGTGTAGGCCTTTAAACAATAAATGTTGTTCCTGGTGCTAGATTGAAGACAATTCCCTTGACTTTCTTCAGCTCTTACACCATAAACACTGGTACTTTATCTAAGTCAACACAGCTGACTACATTCTGAGCCATTGTATGCCCTATCAAGTTTTAAAAGTTTTTTTTTTCTCTGACAGAAGGATGCACCTTAAACTTTTTACTAAACCACAAAATTATACCCTTTTCTAAATTAGAAGTATTTGCAGACAATAAATTTTTATCCCACATATGAAATTTCTATTAAAGGTAGAAAACATTGGGGGAAAGAAGAAAATGCTAATTAACTCATTACCAAATGAGAAAATTTTAGACTGGTCCAAATTGAAAGCATTTGCAGACAACAAAATAAAAGTGACTGAAAAATTGAAATTTGTTCTGGGAAGGGTAGAAAACACTGTGGAAAAAGGAGAAAATGCTGGTAACCCCAGTGTTTTCAAAAGGCTTCTTTCTCATGGGCATCAAAAGTAGGCATTGTGTGGTAATGGGTTAATACAGAATTAAATCATAGCCTCCTTAATTACATAGGATTACACCTTAAGCATCCTAAAAATAAAAGGGTTTTAACCCATTACCACACAATCCCTACTTTTGATAACCCTGAAAAAGAAGCCTCAGTAAACATTGTGGGAAATGGATAAAATGGTGGTAACCAGCTTTTTCTCCTTTTCCCACAATGTTTTCTACTCTTCACAAAACAAATTTCAAACTTTCAGTCACTTTTATTTTGCAAATGCTTTCTATTTGGACAAGCATAAAATATTGTCGTTTGGTAATGAGTTAAGCAGAAAAAGAACATTCTTTCTTCTGTCAATAGCAACAGTATAGAAACCAAACCAAAAGCAGCTTGTTTTCTGAAATAATTTTAGTAATTTCGTTATCCATTTCAAGCAAAAACAAGTCAATCTGTAGTCACACAAGGCAAATGCTCTAAAAATAACAGACTGTTTGTCTTGATATTTAAAGTAAAATTGCTCATGAATTTATCATTTGGTGACAATAGGTCTTCCCAATATTTCTCCCCCTCCTCCCACAACATACCAATTACTTTATACCAGACATCTAAGAATTCTAGAACCTTTGAGCTTGAAAGTGTACCAGATGACTAACTTTATGTGGCTTTTAATGATGGATTTTATCTTATTATACTGCAAAGAAATTTCTCATGATATGATTGGATAATTTGTCCCGAAAATAATATATCATGTACACTGGCAAAACCTACGTAGAAGTAGTTTCCCTTTTGGGGGACCCATACACATGACCACACTATCAACACAACATCCAAAATGGTGGCATCGATCAAGATGAACATCAAAATTATTTGCCAAGCTGCATGTTTTAGCAAGTATCACCTAGGTTTCAAACAAGGTTTCTTAACAAACATTGGAATTGTAAACCATTGTAGTACAACAAATACGTTGTTTGGTTCGGTGGCAAGAGACTTTAAAACTTGTTCATGGCTTTGGTGTATCATGGCGCCAACTCACCTTCGGCTTGGTTCACCATTGCCATAAACAAGTTTTCAAGTCCCCTGCCACCTGACCGTACAACTAATAATGTAAAGGGTAGAAAACTTTGAGGGCTCGGGAAAATAGAACTGTCCCAAAGCAGACCAATACCAGCCACCAGCACCTTGTCACAGAGGCAACACAATCAGAAAATGTAAATGATTTTCAAAACAGAGATCATCAGTGGCCTTGACCTTTGACTCATGTGTGACCCCAAAACAATAGTGCACCTTCTTGGGTCATGAGCAACATTTGTATCAAGTTTCTGGGTCCTAGCTCAAACGGCTATTGAGTTTGAGCAAGGAAACAATTTTCAAACAAACTTCACCTGTGACCTTAACCTTTGACCCATGTGACCTTAAAACAGTAAGACACCTCCTTGGGTCATGAGCAACACTTTTATAAATGTTCAGGGTCCTAGGTCCTAGGAGTTAGAGCATGGAGATGGACAGGTTGACAGACAAACAGGTAGACAGATATGTTGAAACTAGAATTCAGCTCCTTATGTCATCGGTGGGGGTTATGAAAATTCATTAGCCAGCATTGTCATCTCTTCCTAAAACATTTTCAAAAGTGAAATAAAGCACACTTATTTTGAGCTGTTTTTTTCTTTGCTTCTTCTGCTTCTTTTTCCTGTTTCTTCTTCATAAAGTCTTCTAATTCTTGGCCTTCAAGCTTAAGTCTTCTCCTGACCTGAAAAAACAACATTAATACTTAACCACACAACAAAATTGTACATTTGTCCAAATTGCAAGCACCTGAAGACGACATGATGAATTTATCATTGATAGAGAGGAAAACATTGTGGTAAAAGGAGAAAATGCTGGTTACCAGCATTTTCTCCTTTTCCCACAATGTTTTCATAAGGCTTCTTTCTCAGGATAGTTACAACTCGGGCTTGTGTGAGGAAGAGTTCATGAATCATATTAACCCATTACTATTAAGCCCACCTGGGTAGCTCAGTGGTTAGTGTACCAGACCCTGGACCCCGTGGTAGTGAGTTTGATACCTGATTGAGGCAATCTTTCTTTCTTGAGATTTTTTCGCCTCCCACCTCTGATGCATTCGAGAAAGTAGTCAGTATTTCGAAAGAAGGATAGAAAAGTTGTGTCATTACTAGTGTGAGAAAGCCAGGAAACACATGCAGAGGAGCATGAACTGCTGTTAAAATGGTCCATTTGAACAGCTTAGGTCATATCACCACAGTCAGCACACCTACACATGTTTCCTGGCTCTCTGACACCAGTGTTGACACAACTTTCAAAGCCACTTTCTAATTTTCTCACATGCATCAGAGGTGAAAGTTGAGAAATCACTGGAAAGATTGTTTGCTTCAAACAGGTATCAAACTCACAAACACCAGGTGACACCAGTATGATGTATTTACTAACCAATGAGCCATCATGCCAGGCTGGCGACAGTGTAGATCAAGACCAGATGGCACAAAATGTGCTTGCTCCACCCCCACCCCCCCCACCCCCTTTTCGAAGTTCTAATTCCTTTACTTACCAATTAAACCATAAAGGGCGAAATTAATTTAAATGGACCATTCCAAACTTAACACTTTACCACACAATCCCTACTTTTAACACCTCTGTGAAAGAAGCCTTTTGAAAACATTGTGGAAAAAGAAAAAAATGCTGGCAACCAGCATTTTCTCCTTTCCCCACAATGTTTTCCCACCTTCCTAAAACAAATTTCAATTCTTTGGTCACATTCATTTTGTTGTCTGCAAATGCTTTCAATTTGGACCAATATTTTGTCATTTGGTCAAGAGTTACAAGAAAAGGTACATCTTTTTCCAATTTCATACTTGTTTTGGCTAGAATATAAAGAGTGGACTGTGAAGGTCCATGATAAGACTGCATGTTCTTTGCAGTCCGATTTCAATCTGCCCTTATAATCTTCCCAACAAAAGCCTAACAAAAGCCAAGTTCAGAAGTTAATGTGTTAACTCTTTAGCACATTATCCCGACTTTTACCAACCCTGAGAAAAAAGCCTCTTGAAAACATTGTAGGGAAAGGAGAAAATGCTGATAGCCAGCATTTTCTCCTTTTCCCACAATGTTTTCTACCCTTCCCATGACAAATTTGAATTTTTGAGCTATACTTCTGTGGCCGTCTGCAAATGCTTTCAATTTGGACTAGTCAACAATTTTGTCGTTTGGTAGAGAGTTAAAGGGTTAATATACATTTCCTCTACAAGATCAAGAGATAGGTCCCAATCTAGATTATAGCAATGGACAGTGAAGATCAGAGATCAGACTGCACATTCCATGCAGTCTGATCTTGATCTACACTGTCCATAAAAGCTTCTGGTGTCATCTGTGGTATGGAAAGCGTCAAACTTTGGGGTGTGGAATAATCTCAATGAACTTTTTCAGTTTTGAAATAAAACTCAAATAATGACAATAGTACAGGGGTTTTTGTCTGTTGTGTTTGGCAAGGCAGACAGTTTAGATCAAAGATCAGGTTGTACATTCTGTGCAGTCTGATCTTGCTCTACATGGACGACAAAGGCAAGTATAATTGTGAAAGGTACCTTAACCCTTTACCACACAATCCCGACTTTTAACGACCCTGAGGAAGAAGCCTTTTGAAAAAATTGTGGGAAAAGGAAAAAATGCTGGTAACCAGCATTTTCTCCTTTTCCCACAATGTTTTCTACCCTATCAAAGCAAAATTGTACCATTTGAACCACTTTGAAATTGTCGTCTGCAAATGCTTTCAAGTTGGATAGGTCTAAAATTTTGACATGTGGTAAAGGTTAAAGGGTTAAGATCTTTGAATGAAGCAATCAGACACGAATTCACAGAACAAGATTTCTCTGTTTGCTCATTATGTCCTGCAGACGACATTGTGCTTCTTGCAGCAGACTGCTGTTGAGTGCACTTGAGTGGACAAATTGCTTGTGACGGGAAATTTCTCATTTTCAAACTCGCCTAAGATATCATCAAGACAAACATTCTGACCAACTTTCATGAGTATTGGGTATGAAAAATGTGGCCTCCAGAGTGTACACAAGGTTTTTCAAAGATTTGACCTGGTGATCCAGGTTTTGACCAGACATGACCCATTTTGGAACTCATCTATGATATCATCCACGCAAACATTCTAAGTTTCATGAGTACTAGACAGAAACTGTGGCCTCTAGAGTGTACACAAAATTTTACCTAAGATCTTACCTAGACTGGCCTAGTTTTTGACCCAACTTGACCCATTTTCATTCTTGTCCAAGGTATAATCCACCAGAAAAAAATTTTGACCAACTTTCAAGAGTACTGGACTACAAATTGTGTCCTCTAGTGAGTACACAAGGTTTTTCTAAGATTTGACCTTGTGACCTAGTTTTTGACCACACATGACCCATTTCTGAAGTTGTCAGAGATATTGCCAAGGCAAACATCCTGACCATTAGTCTCATCATTTCTAGGCTCAAAATGTGGCCTTTAGAGCGTACACAAACTAAAAGTTGACAACATGTGACTCAGAAGGATGCCTGATACAGCACGATCACAAAAGCTCTGACTTTGTGCTTTTGTGCTCAGAAGCGTTAAAATGGTGTGGAAAATGGAGAAAATGCAGGCTCTCAGTATTGTCTCCTTTCCCCATGTTTTCTATGGCTTTCTTTGTATGGGTTTTTATAAAACAGAAATGCATAGTAAAGGGTTATTAAATAGAAATTTGTTCACATAATGAAACTAAATGAAACAAGCACTGAGATAATTATGTAGGTAACCTTACCTCCATGGTTACAGTTTTGTTATCAGGGTGGTCCATTAACCATCTTGCCAAAGTTTTGTCTGATGTTCTACTTGTCAGTATGATACTGTTTTTAGTGTTGCCACACCAAGCCACAAACAGATCTCGGGAAAACCCACTCTGTAGGTCTGGCTGGCTGCAGAGCACAACCTGAAAGTAGAAAGGAAGATGTAAATAGAAGAGTCTACAATAATTGATTTCATTTGTTAATAACCCTGAAGAAAAGGCTTTTGGAAACATTATGGGGAAAAGGAGAAATAGCTGGTAAGAAGCATATTCTCATACACATTTTCTTTGTTTTCCCACCATGCTTTCTACCAGATCAAATCCCATCATTTTGGACACATCTAATTTGTTGTCTGTATATAATTTCAATGTTCTTTAGTTCTGTATTCTACCAATCTTTTGAATGATCCTTAAAACAGTTTTTCCTTGTCTGAGTATTTCTCTGAATTGTGCTTGTCTTTGATTGCTTGATAATCATGACTTTTTAACCCTTATCCTGTTATATAACTATATAAATTATAATAAAATTTTCAATAACATATTAATAACCCAAAATTTAATATTGTTATTACAAAGTTACGTTTTGGGGAATAATATCTCCTTATCGGACAGAGTAGATCCAAAATCAGACTGCACATTCTGTGCAGTCTGATCTTGATCTACACTGTCCGCAAAAGGTCAGTTAATTGCGCTTAGCAGCCAAAGAGTAAATTAAAGCAGTTGCAATTTCGAACAGGGAGTGAAAAAATTTTATATTTCAGATAATGAGTTCCAATACTAATGGGTTGAACAAGCCTATCCCCCAAAATTTCCTGCATCTTGACATGTGACAAAAGGTCACCATAACTCCCTAAATTTAAATCTTTATCAAACAACAAAATTTTAGATTAGTCCAAATCAAAGCATTTGCAGACGACACAATAAACATGCCTCTGAAATTAAAAACTCTTTTTTGATAGGGTAGAAAACATTTGGGAAAAGAAGAAAAGGCTGGTAACCAGCATTTTCTCCTTTTCCCACAATGTTTTCACAGGGCTTTTCGATTGACTGGTAAAGGGTTAAGTTACACTGGAAAATCAACAAAAAAATTCCTGTATAAGATTTTAAGAAAGGTTTGACATTTAACATTATTCTTTCTAGCTCCTACACAAATCTTTTTAACCCATTACCACACAATCCCTACTTTTGATGCCCCTGAGAAAGAAGCCTTTAGAAAACATTGTGGGAAAAGGAGAAAATGCTGGTAACCAGCATTTTCTCCTTTTCCCACAATGTTTTCTACCCTTCACAAAACAATTTTCAAATTTTTGGTCACTTTCATTTTGTCATCTGCAAGTGATTTCGATTTGGACAAGCCTAAAATATTGTCGTTTGGTAATGAGTTAAAATAATAAAGCTAATTTTATGCCATTACTTGCAATTCTTGACATGTAACAAGCTGTTTTCAGTTTCATTTGCAACGAACAAAAGAATTATCTTGACATTTTAAAATAGAACAAAAAGCTAATTGCATGTGTAAACTGTATTCACAAAACTTTTATTTCTGCCAAAGTGTCCTTAATTAATACCATATTCTGCCCCCAGATCTCCTCAATCAAAAGCCAAGACATGTGGCTTAGTCTTAACCCATTACCACACAATCCCTACTTTTGACGCCCCTCAGAAAGGAGCCTTTGGAAAACATGGTTGGAAAAGGAGAAAATGCTGGTAACCAGCATTTTCTCCTTTTCCCACAATGTTTTCTACCCTTCTCAAAACAATATTCAATTTTAACCCTTTACTTCATAGATACTTATTTCTACGCATTGCTTGTAAAGCCTTTGGAAAACATTGTGGCAAAAGGTGAAACTGCTTGTGACAATTAAGCATTTTCACCTTTTGTCACAGTGTTTTCTATGCTATCAAAAGGTGTCATATACCCATAAAAAACAGCTTCATCCTTGCTATTATTTAGCATCAATTAGAGATACCATATAAATGCATTACAGGGTAAATGGTTAAAGCAATATTTATTTTGTCGTCTGCAAAAGCTTTCAATTTGGTCAGGTCTACAATTTTGTCATTTGGTAAAGAGTTAACCCATTACCACACAATCCCTACTTTTGACGCCCTTGAGAAAGAAGCCTTTTGAAAACACTGTGGGAAAAGGAGAAAATGCTGCTAACCAGCATTTTCTCCTTTTCCCACAGTGTTTTCTACCCTTCCCAGAACAAATTTCTATTTTTCAGTCACCTTTATTTTGTCGTCTGCAAATGCTTTCAATTTGGACCAGTCTAAAATTTTCTTGTGTGGTAAAGAGTTAAAGATGCATCTGTACTTGTTATTATCCAGTTTTGTAAGCAATTCCATTTCTATTTGATGAAATTATGCATCATTCTTGTACCTTCATGCAAAATGTTGCCCCTGATGGTTGCATGGTTGCAAGGTTGCACAGATTATGACGGATAGAAAATGCATTTCATTCTATTGCAGCTAGCCATAGACATTAGTACAACCACAATTTCTGGTTTAAATCGAAAACAAATCCCTATGAATTTAGCCTCTTACTAAAAATATCATGGAAAGAGGAATATCATTACACTAAAACCTGTGTGCTCCATCCTCGGATACCCCGGGGTCTCCCTATTTGCCTCGCTACATCGACCCCTGGGATAATTAATTGAATTTCCCTCGCTTTATCGCTGGCCGAATGCTGGCTTTTCATTGGTTCCATCATCATTTTGTGATGGGCGAGTGGACTGTACGCTATGATGTTTCGTATCGATTTTCGGCGGCTGATTCGAAGTTTTATTAGTCAATTGTCCCAGGGGTCGATGTAGCGTAGCAAATAGGGAGACCCCGGGGTATCCGAGGATGTGTGCGCTCCATCTTGCGGCAAAGATTTTTTTCATCAATTTTAAGTCTTTTGACCAATTTTTCTCACATTATAACAAGTGAATACTGAAGGAAAATCAGGCCTCCAACATTTTCACCAGTGCAGAATTTCTGATGGTAAGCCAAGCTGATCAGAAACTGTGCTACTTCGGAATTCAGAAAAATCTTTGGTGCAACACCACAAATCCTTTTCAGGTTAAATTTCGAGTGACTTTAGACCAGGCGTCCACTAGGGCCAGGACAATACGCGGATAGCATGCGGACAACGAATTTAACATTCGGCAAAGCTTCCGCATGTTCCTGATGGCTTCTTATTGTTGTCCTTGATGTTTCCGCCTGATTCGGAGCCTTCCGGATTGGCAATTTTGTCCGCGTCGAAATTTTGATCTAGAGCAAAATTTGGACGCGGAAATGATTTTCTTTACACCTTCGGCATCTTGTCTGCGTTGTCGTCAGGACATCGTCAGGACATCGTCAGGACATCCTGAGTCTTCCGCGTATATTCCCGAAAGCTTCGGCGACGCGGACAGCTTGCGGACACTAAGAGGAAGCGATACAAAAGGTTCGCGGAACCTTTCCTGAACGTTCAGAGAGGTCACGGTATGCTCTCTGAACACGGGGAAAATGTCTCATGACTTTCTAGGCAATCTACTCCCTTAACATATCAAAATTAGTGCTCTGTCACTTGCAGTTTGACTTAACACAGGGCGGACGTGTTTTTAATCTCTCCTGCACACAATATGCCGAGACAAAAAAGAAAAAAAAACAAACAAACAAAAGGCCACGGTAAAAAAAACAGGCGACTTAAGTTTGTGGTATTTTTAATTCTTGCTTGTCTTGAGCGACGTTATTTTCTCTGATACACCGCTAATTAGTCGATGTCAGTCTATGAAACGAGAGATCCAAGCGCTTTCATATCAGTAATGAATGCAACCTCTGCATTTCCGTACAGTCTCCGCTTAGCATCGTGCACTGAAACTGGTTGCCCCAAACGTTTCCTGGTGTAATCCTTAACGTGTCCGCGTTGTCCTGAAACGATCCGCTTTCATGCCTGAACATTCGGTACCATTTCGGATTGTTTACGCGGACAATCCTAAGTATGCTAGCAAGAAGTCCGCGGACAGTCGGGGGATAACTACATTACTGTACTGAGTCTATGATTTCTGACAGGAAGGTATGCCGAAATGAATTTATTTTTACTGCGAAGCTTCCTTGTCCCATCCGGTCCTAGTAGACGCCAGGCTTTACAAGTGATAAAATATTTCCTAACTCTCAGGTCATTACCAAACAACAAAATTTTTGGCTTGTCCAAATGGAAAGCATTTGCAGACAACAAAATAAAAGAGACTGAAAATTTGAAATTTGTTCTGTGAAGGGTGGAAAACATTGGGGGGAAAGGAGAAAATGCTGGTTACCAGCATTTTCTCCTTTTCCCGTAATGTTTTTTGAAGGCTCCTTTCTCAAAGTCATTAAAAGTAGGGATTGTGTGGTAATGGGTTAACCAAACAACAGAATTTTAGATCTGCCCATATCAAAGACATTTGCAGGGAAAAAAAGAAAATACTGGTTACCAGGATTTTTTCCTTGTCCAACAATGTTTTCAAAAGGCTTCTTTCTGTTGGTGCTTTTAACTGGGAATCATGAAATAAAGGATTAAAATATGCAAATGAGACAAGAAAGTCGTTGGAAAAAAGTGGGACAACAACACTGATCATGTAATATTTATTCTAATGTTTGATCCCATGGCAGCTATAAGCATGTTTGTGGGAAACAACCAATGTTGATATCTTTTCTTGCTTGTCATTTGCATGCATTGAAAAGAAAACTTTCAACTATGGTATCAAGACTTCTCGTGCTTTGCAACCCCTTAACTCATTACCAAGCAACAAAATTTTAGGTTTGTCCAAATCCAAAGCCTTTGCAGACAACAAAATTAAAGTGACTGAAAATGTGTACATTTGTTTTGTGAAGGGTAGAAAACATGGTGGGAAAAGGAGAAAATGCTGGTTACCAGCATTTTCTCCTTTTCCAAAAATGTTTTCAAAAGGCTTTTTTTTCAGGGTCGTTAAAAGTAGGGATTGTGTGGTAATAGGCCAACACGAAACAACCTCGTAATTATAATTGTGTTTGTACAAAAACGAGATGGAAAGCTTTTGAAAACAATCGTGGAAAAAGTTGATATACAACAATTTCTTCTTTTTCTAAAATGTTTGCTAGAAGCCCTTTCAAAGCACAACCTTATCAACAATTTTGTCTTGTAGAGCATGCACTGAAATTTACAATTTTAAATCAAGAGTAGATCAATTTTTTATTAAAACCCTGTTGCCGATTCTATTAAGCTGTTGTTCATGCAACTATTTCATTTGCATCCTTTTTAGCCCTATTAGAGACACTGACAAAAACAAAATTGTTTTTCTTGCTAGTGCCAAAAAACATTAATTTGGCCTTCATCTTTGTTTTCAAAATATTCTTGTTGTTAACCCGAGTGACAGAACATAATTTTAGACCTATCAATATTCAAAACATTTAAAAACAATCAGGTGAATGTCGGTCATATAATGGGATTTGTCTTAGAAATGTTTGAAAACTTTCTGGGAAAAGGAGAAAATGGTGGTTACCAGCATTTTCTCCATTTTCAACAATGTTTTTAATAGTGGTCAACTTCAGGTCGATGAAAGTTGGGATTATGTGGTAAGGAGTTAATTGGCTGTCATGATTAAATGCACTTATTTCACTGTATCAGTTCCATTGGTCAACTGTTCTCTAAGCTTTGCCAATGCAAAGCTTGAGCTTTGACCTACATCCACACTGCTGTGAAAAGACACAAACTGTTGCTCCAAGTTTTTTTTTTTTAACAAATACCTTTTTCAGATGGAAAGTGCAATGACCCTCCAAAAGTCAAAAGACAGTGTTTGTTCAATCTGTATTGGTCAAATGTTAGCAATACTATACCAACCAACATCTTATTTATGGAAATATTGGCGGGAAATTAACCTGAAGTTCTTGCCTTGAAAAAACAAAGGGCGTATTCCTTTCGCCTGTTCTGGAACAATGTTCTGTGTTCTGGAATGCTGCTCTGGAATGGGCAAGAGGATTATTACAGAAAACAATACACTGTTCCGGAATGATGTTCTGAATGGAGCATGTTCGGAACATTGTTCTGTGTTCTGGAATGAGCAAAAGGAATATATTTCACAACACAATACACTGTTCCAGAAGTATGTTCTGAATGGAGTATGTTCGGAACATTGTTCTAAACCATATCAAAATGAAAGTACATTGGCATGATGGCTGTTGCAAGAGCCACTGTCATAGCTGTGTTAGCTAACTTACTTAAGGAAATGATTAGCTGCAGAGAGAGAGTAGACAAGTCTACTATGCCCCTATTTATGGCATTCATGCCGTAAAAAAGAACAATTGCAAATTTTGCCATGACAAAGTGTCCGTCTTTCAGCCATCTTGTTTCACCTAGCATCCATTCAGCAGGTGTGCTACACCTCGATTGGATTAGAACAGTCAGAACATGTTCTGAAGAACACAGCACACTGTTCCGAAATACTCCATTGACCTAGAACATGTTCGGAGTGTTCGGAGTAGTGAAAGGAATACGCTCAAAGTATCTATGATGTAAATCAGTGACGTATGCTTTCAAATGATCAAAACTTTAACTTCCAGCAACACTCTATTTTTTCCCTATTATATCAGTGTATGTATGATAATTCATCAAATCCATCCGATTTCCTGACAATCTCATACATCAGGCCATGACAACACATGCTGGTAGTAACCAGTTTTACCAAACAATTCCCTGATTTCCACATGACTGGGAAAGATGAGTGTAGTAAACTTTGTGGTGACCGGCATTTTCTCCTTTTGCTGCAATGTTTTCAACCCTACCCTATCAGGCAGCTTAAATTGCTTTTTAACAATTTTGAATTTGTCTTCAGCAAATTATTAAAATTTGAATGAGTATAAACTTTATTGTTTGGAAAAAACATTTCCCTCCTTTTGATGCAAACTGGGCTGTTTGCTACAAAGATATATTTTGAAAATGGATTAACTCTTTACCAAACGACATTATTTTGGACTTGTCCAAATTGGAAGCATTTGCAGATGACAAAATAAATGTGAATCAAAAATTGAAATTTGATTTGGAAAAGGTAGAAACCATTGAGAAAAAAGGAGAAAATGCTGCTTACCAGCAATCTCTCCTTTTCCAACAATGTTTTCAAAGGCTTTCTTATATGATAAAATACATAGAAGGAAAACGAGAAAATGCTGGTTATATCAGCATTGTCTTTCTTTCCCACAATATTTCCAAAAGCCTTCTATCTCATTTAGATTGTGAAAGCTCCAGACAGAGTGGTACAGGTTTATATTTTGTTCATTTTTCCTACATTTTATAGAAAAATCCGCAATTTAGGTTGAACTGTTTAAATGAGGACATTTTCTATTAACACATTACCACACAATCCCTACTTTTGAAGACCCTGAGAAAGAAGCCTTCAGAAAACATTGTGGGAAAAGGAGAAAATGCTGGTAACAAGCATTTTCTCCTTTTCCCACGTTTTCCTACACTTCACAAAACAAATTTCAAATTTTCAGTAACTTTTATTTCGTCATCTGCAAATGCTTTTGATTTGGACTAGTCTATAAATTTGTTGTTTGGTGAAGAGTTAAATGACAATAGGTAGATGTAATTATCAAAGGTTATTAAAATTCTAGTGTTTTTTTTCTGCCTAACATCAATAACGTTTCCAATAGGAAGATAAGTCCTTTCAGGTCACTGTCCCCTAGAGCATATACAAGGTCAAGGTTGACAAAGGACAACAAATGGCGAAAAAAGCACAATCACAAATGGTCAGGTGAGCTAAAAAAAGCTGGCCGTATGGTCATAAAAACTTGGTTGGTACAGGGTTCATATAGTGCCTTGGTCTGATAAGTACTGGATGCATGATAGAATAAAGGCGCTGTACCGATTGGTCTCAAAATAGAGCTATGCACTGTAGGTATGCACTCAAGTAAGTTACTTTGAAGTCTTTGAACTACTTAAGCCTCCATGCACCACTGAGAACCTTTGCCTCAAAACCCCATTTTTTTAACAACCCTTATAAAATGGACTTTTGGAGACATTGTTGGGAAAAAGAGAAATTGCTGATCAGCAGCATTATGACCTCCTTTTCCACTGTTTTAACCCTTTACTCCACAGATACTCATTTCTACGTATTGTTTGTTGGAAGATTTGGAAAACATTGTGGTAAAAGGTGAAATTGCTCGTGACGAGCAATTTCACCTTTTGCCACAATGTTTTCTATACTATCAAAAGGTTTCATATACACATAAGAAACAGCTTCATCCTTGCTATTATTTAGGGTCAATTAGAGATGCCATAGAAATGCCTTATGGGGTAAAGGGTTAAACTCCATCAAAAACAGATTCCATTACTTGAGCAAATTTAACCCTTTCCCGAATGACATAATTTTAGACAGGTCCAAATTGAAAGCACTTGCAGTCGACAAAATAAATGTAACTCAAAAATTGAAATTTGTTCCAGCAGGGTAGAAAACAACTGTGGAAAACATTGTGGGAAAAGGAGAAAATGCTGGTTACCAGCATTTTCTCCTTTTCCCACAGTGTTTTCAAAAGGCTTCTATCTCAGGGTCATAAAAACCAGGGACTATTTGGTAAAAGGTTAAAGTGTCTTCAGCAAATGCTTTAAATTTGGACTAGTTCAAAATTTTGATGGTAACCAATCATAATGAAAACTACTTGTGTATTAATATGCAAGAGGCTTCCACTGAAAGTGGAGAAGCATAGGACATGAAATTGCATCTTCCAATAGTGGGGTGGCCAAAATGATTTTAAGCCTTCAAGCCTTTAGCTTTAGCCTTCAGTAGTTTAGTTGCCTTTAGAGGCCAGTGTCAATCGAGATCAGACTGCACAAAATGTGCTGTCTGATCTTTGATATACATCATCTGATCTGCTGCTACAGTAGATCTAGATCGCGAGGCAACAAGAAACTATGAAATTGCAAATATCTGAACCAACAATGTCAGTTTGATTTCTTAGGCAGTGTAACTCTTCATACCATAGAACTTACAACACGAGAAACTTTTGTTAACTATGCAGATCAAGATCAGACTGCACAGAACATGCAGTCTGATCTCTGATCTACATTGTCCACTTCTACATTTCGAAAGATTATGAATGAAATCTCTCCTGATCTTGCGGAAGAAATGTACTTTTAGTCTGAGAAAACACAATTATATTCATTAGTGAAACAGTTATGGGCTAAAATTCTTGACTGCCCTAAGTGCATTAAGCACAACCCAAATAGACTAAGGGCAACTCATCAACCTTTTGCGGACAGTGTAGATCAAGATCAGACTGCACAGAATATGCAGTCTGATCTTGGACCTATACTGTCCCATAAGGAGATATCTTTCCTCAAAAACTACCATTTAACTCGTTACCAAACGACAAATTTATAGAGTGGTCCAAATTGAAAGTACTGGCAGATGACAAAATAAATTAATGTGACTGAAAAATTGAAATTTGATTTGGGAAGGGTAGAAAACATTGTTGGAAAAAGAAAAAATGCTGGTTACCAGCATTTTCTCCTTTTTCCTCAATGTTTTCAAAAGTCTTCTACCACAGAGTTGTCAATCGTCACTGTGTGGTAATGTGTTAAACAGCAGAATTTGGGGTTTTTACTGTCAGCATGAAAGTTTCATTTCACTTACTTAAAGCAGGATCAGGATATTAAGAAGAAAGCACAATTTCCAGTCCCATATGCTCTAGATAATATTTCCTGGATTCTTGACCCCTTTTTCAAGAGATTTTCTTATATTCTTTGCAACTCTTACAAAGTCTCCAATCCATTACTTCTCGCACTTGCTAATTGATGTGTCAGAAATATGTAAATAAGCCTCTTATTTGATCGACAGCAACCTAGATTATTATTGCTTATCCTTCAGTGTAGATATACAGCTTAAATCATTACTTCCTGGAAAAAACCTTCTGCTGCAGACAGATTTAAAAAAACATCCTGATAGAGTTGGGATAACCCAGAAAATTAAAAATTACATCTATACTGTTTAGTTTTTAAACTCTTTACCACACAAGAAAATTTTAGACTGGTCCAAATTGAAAGCATTTGCAGACAAATTAAGAGTGACTAAAATTTTGAAATTCGTTTTGTGAAGGGTAGAAAACATTGTGGGAAAAGGAGAAAATGCTGGTAACCAGCATTTTCTCCTTTTCCCACAATGTTTTCTAAAGGCTTTTGTCTCAGGGTCTTCAAAAGTAGGGGTTGAGTGGTAATGGGTTAAATCATTACTTCCTGGAAAAAACCTGCCGTAGACAGATTTAAAAACATCCTGATAGAGTTGGGATAACCCAGAAAATTAAAAATACATCTAAACAGATGTTTCCCAGACAGTTTTTCACTTATTTCATCCTTATCTTATGAAACTATTATCATTGTTTTATCTTTGTGCCAAATGTTGCCTCAAGGAGTTGCAAGTCTGAATAGAGTTAGCAGGTGAAAAACTGTAGGAGTATTGCTCCGGACAACTTTGTGTCAACAGACAGATGGACGGATGGATGGACAGACAGCCATGGTGATTCCAGTATACCTCTCTCCATCTCATTGTGGGGTATAAATATAGAAGTTATATATGCGACAAGCTCTATGTTAATATCATAATTTGACTGACCTAAGACTAAACTGAACAAATTATTCAAATTTGCACTGCTACTCATGAAGGAGAAAAATCATGCTAAATTATTCTGTCATCCATCCATAAATGTAGAAGTTGCTGCTTGGACAAGCTCCATTTTTGGCAATTTTAACATTTGACCTTCAAGCGTGACCTTGACCTTCCTGAACAAATATTACAAATGGCATTTCTAGTCTTAAAGGAGACAAATTGGGCAAAAACTATCATAAGTCCATCCATTAATGTAGAACTTCTGCTTCAGACATGCTCCATATACCACAATTTTATCATTTGACCTTAAACTATGACCATGACCTTGGAACTACCTGAACAAACATGTCAAATAGCATTTCTCTTTGTGAAGGAAAACTATTTTGCAAAATCATTTTGACAAATTTGGATGGACATAATGCACATGATTATAGAATGCTGTAATACATGTGAAAAAAGTTGTTGTGTTTCGATCCCCATGCAAGAAAGTGTCAGCTGCAACACAAGAAAACTCATCTGTTACAGGTAATGTAGTGACAAATTACCTCTCTTTTATGCCAAAAAAATGTGCACTGGTGCAACAAAAATACAAAGCAGAGAAGAATTTAATCAGGTACACATAATTATAAGCAGTGGTCCTATTTGGTTGATAAAACTGCACATAAAGAACTAATTAGTAGTATGCAACTTCATTGACTGACCAATCATCAATTTTTTTAAATCAATGATTTTTTCTTTTAAGGGGAGGGGGAGGGGAAGGGATGGAATCTTCGAAGAATATGGCATGCCCATACAACGTTGTATTTACTTTAAATGTGGACAAATCTAAATTTCTGAAATAATGAAGAATCGAGAGCTATATATGCTAGTCTAGTTTAGTTTAAACATATTTATTTTACATCGATTGAGAAACAAGTTCTTACAACTTATACTAATCTCTCTCGATTCTGCTTCCTGGGAACTACACCAGTACTCGCGCCGAATGTGTGGGCCAATGAAAAATCCCAAAGTTGACACCAGCTCCCAGGTATTGAACTCAGGACCCTAAGGTTATGAGGCCCACGCTCTACCTCACGACCACGGACACTTTCTGAAAAATTTCTAGAAAATTTGGCTGTCTGGTGTTTAATACCATTTTTAAACAATGGTCAGCTGAGTGAAAAAGGAATGAATCCTGTCATAATGACTCAAATATCAATCCTTGGAAAGAAATCAACCTGGACATGAATCAACCAGAGACCGGCCCCTGTTCTCTAGTCATGCACACCATCAAATGAGCTAGAGGGGCTTAGCATTACGAGAACAATTTGTAGAGGAAAAAATTCCTAAACTTTACAGCATTAAAAAGATATCAGTTTTCTTCCCATGAGATTCTTTCCAAGTTTTATTTAGCATCGTAGAACATGCAATGCAGCCATTTGACCCAAATTAAAATTTGTGTTGCGATATCATGTTCACACTTTTATGCATGCAATTCGACAGATTATAAGAAGTTCCCTGCGGAAATACAGCAATATACTTCCATGTAACTTAATTATTTGATAATAAAGTTAAAGAGTTACGAATTTACTGTTAAAACCTTATGGCTGTTTTCCATGTAAAATTATGTTTGCCGTTTTAACAATTTGAATCATGCAGATCCTGTCTTCCATAAAATCACATATTTTTACCCTTTACAATGTAATCCTGAGTTTTAATGACCCTCAGGTAACAGGAATTTCAAAACATTTTGGGAAATGGACAAAATGCTGGTAACCGGATGCAAACTTTTCTGCTTGTCTATTTTAACACAACAAATCACAAGCGTCTTGAATTCCCAAACATTTTTGTACCACCATTGGCAATTCACAAATTTTCATTACATGTATTATTATATCCATTTATAAAGTATTTTGCGGTGAATTTCGGAGTTAAATCCCAATTCGAAATACTGATGATATGAAAATAATCAGCATCATTAGCATGACATTATGATCCTAAAAAAATACATTTAGTCAGTTTCAGGATAGAAACATCTTTTTTTCCAGATGTTTTAGCATGTTAACCCATTACCACACAATCCCTACTTTTGATGCCCCTGAGAAAGAAGCCTTTTGAAAACACTGTAGGAAAAGGAGAAAATGCTGGTAACCAGCATTTTCTCCTTTTCCCACAGTGTTTTATACCCTTCCCAGAACAAATTTCAATTTTTCAGTCACCTTTAATTTGTCGTCTGCAAATGCTTTGAATTTGAACCAGTCTAAAATTTTGTCCCGTGGTAAAGAGTTAAAGAGACATACATTTACAAAATCCTTTTTTTTAAAAACAGTACACTTGGGTATTGTATATTGCAGAAATTATAAGAGAGAGGGAAATCAAAATAAAAAAAAGTGAGAATTAATCCTGAATTCACATCCTAAAATGTCTTTAACATTGCATTGAAAAAAAAAAAGATTTAAGTTAGGAAGTTTATACATATTGATACAGGTTTATGAAAAACTGGTGATCTTGTGAAACAAATTTCCGGCTGGTAACATTATTAAGCACTCAACAAATGTTTAGACTTGTCAAAGTTGAAAGCATTCTGATACAACAACTTAAATGTGGCTTAACCCTTTACCAAACAACAAAACTTTGGACTAGTCCAAATTGAAAGCACTTGCAGAAGACAAAATAAACGAAACTCAAAAATTGAAATTTGTTTTCAGCAGGATAGAAAACATTGTGGGAAAAGGAGAAAATGCTGGTTACCAGCATTTTCTCCTTTTCCCACAATGTTTTTAAAAGGCTTCTGTCTCAGAGTCGTAAAAACAATGGATTGTTTGGTAAATGGTTAAATGATAGAATTTGTCTTTTATAGGGTAGAAAATATTTTAAAGGTGGGTATTTACAATTTTCACATCACACCAAATTAAAAAAAATATATATCATTGAAATTTATATAAAAAAACAATACAAATCATCAATAATTAAGAATCATCAAATTATAAAAAAAAATTTTTTGATGGTATTCCCTTAAAAGGCTACATAGCCTCTTAAGCTATTTTTGACTAATAACGCTTGAATTCCATTACATAACAAACATGTAATAATTATTTTCCATAATGTCTTCGACGGATGTTAGAAACTTTGTCTGTGTTTTCCTGTATTTAAATGAGAGAACTGATACTCTAAAAATAGAACGTGTCTCCCATTGGTGTCAACCTGGTCCGCAATAAATCTCTAATTTCTCATGTTATCGTATGGTTTTCGACTACTGGGGTTTATGTACGCAAATTAAAAGGCTATGGGAGTATAAGGATGATTCTTTTGCATTTTTGTGAAATTTTCGTCCCAAAATCTGAAGGGCCACCTTTAAGACAATGCTGGTTACCAGCATTTAGACTTTTTCCCACAATGTTTCCATTTCTTTTTTTTTCAGGGTAGTTGAAACTTGGAACTACAGAAAAGAGTGACTAAAATATAAAGAGTAAATAAAATATAAACTTCTAAAATGAACCAAAATTCATAAAACTATTATACATGTGAAAAGGGCATGTTGAAAAATAGAAGAATATGCTCAATACCACTGATATCACCCTCTTACCAGAATTTTTTGAAAGTGGTCACAAGAAGTTACCAGATAAGCAATAATAAATAGAGAATGACTAGCAAAACTGTTTGTCCTCAATGACATTGATCAAAAAGGGTACCAGCTGGGTCCATAATGAAAACATCACAGGAAGCCATTTTGTTTGGTTGATTGGCAATGATGGCCATTTAAATACAGTTCATTTAATTTATGTGGGCAGTAATATTTACCCTTTGAGTACCACACAACAATGTAAAAATCCGTTTTCATAATCATTAGATCAAGATCTGAGCAGACTTCACAGAATGTTAGACAAAATATTTTCGTAGTAAATTTCCTGGTGCTGGTATTTGCTTTGAGCGGCAAAAAAGAAAACGCGATATCGTTCCAGACCAAAGATCCAGCTAGATGTTAAAATTTTCTGATACAATGAGACTAATAAATGATTGAATAATTTCCCAACATTTTACTTACTGTATTGTCTCTGTACAATGCCACATTTCCAACACCAGGCAATTAACTCATTACCAAACGACAAAATTTTAGACTGGTCCAAATTGAAAGCATTTGCAGACGACAAAATAGAAGTGACTAAAAAGTAGAAATTTGTTCTGGGAAGGGTAGAAAACACTGTGGGAAAAGGAGAAAATGCTGGTTACCAGCATTTTCTCCTTTTCCTACAGTGTTTTCAAAAGGCTTCTTTCTCAAGGGCGTCAAAAGTAGGGATTGTGTGGTAATGGGTTAATGGAGGTAAAAAAACAGAATTTTCTGAAGACGACGATAACAGTGCCATCCAGGTTTTCATGTAAGTACTGACTGCAAAGTCCTGGCCGTTTGCTGTATTTAGGCAGAGTATCGATTTTACCAAAGATCAAAAACCATTTGGACATTAACCTTTTACCACACAATCCCCAGTTTTAACAACCCTTGGCAAAAGGCATTTTGAAAACATTGTAGGAAAAGAAGAAAATGCTGGTATCCAGCATTTTCTCTTCTCTGCACAATGTTTTCTTCCTGTCTCAAATCAAATTTCTATTTTTGAGCCACATTTACTTTGTTGTCTGCTAATGCTTTCAATTTGGACAAGTCAAAAATGTTGTCTCTTGGTAAAGAGTTAAACAGCATTTATAATGCATGGGAGACATCAGTCTTTGGTACGTTCACTTTCTTAAAGTTTTTCCAAATTTTGTTACAGGAAGTTTATGATATTATCAAAAGTGTACCGGTATTTGGATTGCACGTTCAAAATGACATCAACTGTGAAGACAGGCTGATTCCTCTATACTCCTAAAACATACATTTTGACAGGGTATAATAAATAATGTTTTACAAAAGCCTTGGTACTTGGTAAGGTTGCAATCATATTTTTCAAAGATATTTTCAAAGCTATCAAATGTACACCTGTTTTAAGAGGCACAATTGAAGAAAAATCAGGAAAAACCATCTAGAACTAAGAATATTAAAAATAAGATCTAAAAGCCTGAAGTCTTGGTTTATTAATTTTATTTCAGTTCAAAAGCTTATGTTGGGATATAATTCCTGTCCAAAACATAACACTGGTCACTTCAAGTACACACATTGCATTCCTTAACCCTTTACCACACAATCCCAACTTTTAATGAACTTTAGAAAGACAACTTTTGAAAACATTCTGGGAAAGGCAGAAAATTATGGTATTAAGCACTTTTGTCCTTTTTTTTCAATGTTTTCTGTAGTTCCCAATTAAATGTAGCTCATAAGATCACTTCTATTACAGGGTTGAAAAGGAAGAACAGTTGGTTACCAGCATTTTCTCCTTTTCCCACAGTTCTTTCAAATGATTGCACATTCAGCGTCTTTAAATCTGGAGATTGTATGGTACAGGTCAGCTCTGCACCAAACAACAGAATATAATATGAATGGCCCGAACTGAAAAAAAAATCAAAGCATTGAGAACACTGAAGTGGTATTTGTCCCAGAAACCATTGTGTGGAATAATTAATTTGAAACAAAAAGAGAAATGCTATTCAAATATTGGCTTGAAAGTCAACCCACTGAGAAAATGAATACCTTTTTGGCTGAAGGGAGAGTACTCATGAGAAAGTATGGATTGTTTGTGTATTGGTGGTCTCCCTTTGATCACAAAGAGCCATCAGGAGAAATGTCCCTTGACAGTAGAATGCATGATGGATAGAAAGAGCAGTCATGTGAAACCATGTGAACAGATCAAATAAAATAAAGTCTGTGCCTGAAAATTATGATTTTGAAATATCTTTGGCTGTTAACATTTAATTCCCATAATTAGAATCCATTATTTCGATCTATAAACATTCATGCCCAATCAAATGGAACAGTGCCCAATCATGGGATGAACAAGCCATAGGACAAACTGGTTTTGGAAAGAAAAAGCCCAGGACCATGCGATCAGTAGACAAATTTTGTATCATTGCGCCAAATATAACTTTGTCTAATCTGAAAACATCTAGAGACAATAGTAACTGTTTTAATGTGGCTCAAATGGTCAAATTTTTCTTTGATAGAGTTGAAAATATTGTGGGAAAAGGAGCTAATGCTTGTTATCAGCATTTTCTTCTTGTCATCAGTATTTTCTTCTCTTCCCACAATGTTTTCAAAAGATTTCTTTCCCAGGGTCAAGCGGTTTTGTGCGGTACAGGGTTAAAGACCTGGGAGCACACAAAAGTGCCTCAGCCAAGATCATTCAATCAAAGTAAAAAAAAACATGTCTATGGAAACAAAAAACAAATTTCAATTTCCTTCTGAATTTCCAGACAGCCCTCTTCTGAAAACAATTGCATGTCATTTAATCAGAAAGAACAATCCAATATATATTCCTGGAAATGGTTGGTATTACAGCATTACCAACTCATTTTCAAGTCAGACATTTCATTAAGTGTTTATCTCTGAATGATAAATCTACACTGTCTGGACAAAGCTCTATAGTGTCATTCAGTAAGAGTTAAACTGAGAGATTTTTTGGTAGAAAAAGATCCTACATGCAGGGGTGTGGAATTCCTACGTCCGACTCGTCCGACTCGGGTAAATTTGACGTCGGACAAGTGGCTTTTTGCAATCTACTCGTCCGCGGACAAGTCGAAAACGAGGGGTAATTTGAAAGAAGAGATCATTATCAAATAACATTATCCTTGTGAAACAGATATGTTCTCACTACAAGAACAAGAACATTTCTAAATCGAATTATGATAAACTATTCCCTGATATTTGGAATGAGAAAAAAGCCCGAATATTTGGCCGACTCTGACTTTATCCCCTACGCAGGCTTTTTTTACTTCGCTGCAGTGCGGCCGAAATGTTGTGGTTTCTTGGCTCCATTTGGTTTGTTCAAGGGAGGCAACAATAACCGAATCGAGTTAGCCTATTTTTTTTTGCACATGATTACACCGCACATAGACTAGATGCGGTTGTCATTCAGTCTCTATCATTCAAAATTAAATTCTTTTTTGTCCTTTACAAGAACTTACAGTTGACAAAAGAGAAGTTGTCTCAATTTAACACTGTGGAACACATTCTTACTCGGTCGCAGTATTTGAAAGAAAACCAAACAAGCTGTATCCATGTAAAACATGTTAAGAACCGGGAAACATTACAAACAGTTTGTTAAAAGGGCTGTAGATGATAAAAGTCAGCACAGCCGCTTCACTTTCGGCGTGAAATTTTGGCGTGAAATTCTTTGCAGATCGATCTGAAGGTAATCAACTATCCGCTTTCTGAGTCTCAATCTGAAGTGTTGGACATCGCCGATCTCCCGTTGTCTGAAAACTAGACCGTTATTATCACTGCGCATCATGCAAACTCTACGTCTCCAGACACAATAACCATGCCACAGATAATTATTCCCTTGTATCATTATGACGGCTGGTAAGCAGTTCTGCAGAAGTATTACATTCGGCACCCATGGGTGTATGACAGTAGTGTTGTTAATAAGGGGCTGTAAGTGCAAACACTGAGATATTTGGCCATGGTTTAAGCAGCTATAGTGTAATTGTTGAATCTTTCTCAATTATTAAATTCTTGCACCTTTCTATTTACTAAACCTATGTACAGTGCCATTATTTTGTTAAATTGATGTACCTTGAAAGTCAGTCTGATTTTTCATAACATTAAAAAGCCAAACAAAGCAAATTCAAATAGTGAAAAGATCATAATTATCTACAAACTACATTCAATTAGGTCTTTGAATGATATATAAAATTGTTTTGTTTTGGACAAGTAAGCTTCTCTGACGGACAAGTAGATTTTTTAGATTTACTTGTCCATGGACAAGTAGAAAATCTGAATATTTCCACACCCCTGCTACATGCATTGAAAAAAACTAAACAATTTTGCAAGTCACACATAAATTTTTGAACATTTTTTAAGGCAAAGAAGAGGCATTATCGTATTAAAAATATATTGATGGTTACTTTTCCCTGTTGTATGGTTCCCTTTAGATAGGAAACAACTAGCCCCGTTTATATCACAATGATACCAAAATACATTCTTTCAAAATATTTGTTTTGCAAGTGTAAAATACATTAATTGACGCTTGTTGAATAATGAACCTCGTTTTACCTTATCTTGATCCAGGCTTCATGCTCTGTAATCAGTGTAATATCACTTTTCAAATACAAAAATTCTAGGTTAATATATTATGCAGGATCCATCAATTACTGTGTGTGCATGTTTTACAGCTGTTCCAGAGGAAGATCTGTGATAGCTATTTAACCCTTATCACACATTCACCACCCTAAAAAAAAAGGGGTTTTGAAAACATTGTAGGAAAAGGAGAAAATGCTGGTAGCCAGCATTTTCTTCTTTTCCCACAATGTTTTCTACTCATTCAGAGCCGAGTTTCATAGTCAAGCCACATTTAATTTATTGTCTGCAAAATTTAATGTCATCAGTTTGGAAATGTCCAACACTTTTTCCCTTTTTTTCCTTTGGTAAAGAGTTCAACCTTAGGGCTCTCAGCAAGTTAAAAGGATATAACATTCAATTAGCATTAAAGAACGGGCAACAAGACTTGAAACTTAAGTCATACCAATATAATCTGCATCATTTTATGGGTTAGCAAACATGCAAGGCATGCACGAAATGGTTAACTACTTAACTCTTTCCAAAACAATCCCTGGTTTTTACGACCCTGAGATAGATGCCTTTTGAAAACATATGTTTTCTACCCTTCTGGAAACAAATTCAAATTTTTGAATTGTGTTCATTCCGTTGTCTGCAAAATAACGACAAAATTGTAGACTAGTCTAAATTGAAAGCATTTACAGATGACAAACTAAATGTGACTGAAAAATTGAAATTTTATTTGGAAAGGGTAGAAAACATTGCCGGAGGAAAAAATGCTGGTTACCAGAATTTTCTCCTTTTACCACAATGTTTTCAAAAGTCTTTGCTCTAAGGGTTGTTAAAAGTTGGGATTGTGACTGGTAAAGAGTTAATATTTTCAGTCTCTTTTGATATGAAAGGTAGGTCTGAGTTAATTCTAGCAATAACTCTTGAGAAGTAAAAATAACTCTTAGCCACATGACATTAATACCTGGAAAAATTGAAAGCATTTGTAGATGACATTCTATTATATAAAGTTGACAATGAAATTAAGTTCTGAAATAGAAAACATTCTTGAAAAAGGAGAAAATGTGGTCATCAGAATGTTCTCCTTTACTCACAATGTTTTCAAAATATCCTCCTCTTGATCTTAAGAAACACCAGCTTGTATGGCAAAGAGTTTACAAGACTGGAAAAGAAACTAACAGTGCATCTAAATGTCAAAAGCACCAGGGAGTCAAGTCTACTATTAGATTTACAACTTTTTCAAGAAATACTCCAGAGATCGGTCTTCACAATATATCAAGCATACTGAGAATAGTAGAAGTAACATTAATGTCAGGGAAAAACCATAATTTGTACATAAATATAACACAAGAAGTCCTAAAATGATAAACAGGCAACTGGGTCTATAGATCATCAACAAGCGGAAAAGAAAATCTACAATGCCACTGATATGAAGGTTTCTGCAGATCGGGCAATCGTATTCACACCAAGAGCACTGTGTGCGAAGGCCAACAATTAGCTGTATTCGCTTTTAGTACACACTATAATTAAAACAAGAGCTTCGCAGAACGGCACATAAACGCCCAAAGGGGCTTGTCAGTGAAATGGATTTAAGTCTACAAAGCCTACAGAAATTTTAAACGTCACAAGCACAACTACACATCAATAGAAATTCATTGTGGAAAGTTTCAAGTTATTCCGATGGAAACTGCAGGAGGAGTTGCACCCATATATAATTGATAAGTGGCCAGACAAACAGACAGATGGGCAGATGGACGGACAACCGGGACCATAACATAATATGATCCTTCCTGTGTATAAAAAATACCTTCAGTAATGACTGATATTTGTGATATTTTACAATGTTAAAATTTTTCAAAACTCTTTATTGAAAAGGGGGCATACCTGTATCAAACTAATTTAATGGTTATTTACCCTTGATTTAGAGGTTCCATCTTTGATAGCTTATAACAAGTCCAAATTTGAAGTAAATATCTTCAGTCATTAAATACTCGAACCAATTTCATCAAACAATTTGAGAAAGTTCAGCCATGGGCAAATTATGACTGCGGTGAATGGTGATCTCTGACAATGAAGAAGATTTTAGCCCTTTACCACACAATCCCAACTTTTAACAATCATTAGAAAGACAGCTTTTGAAAACATTTTCTTCTTTTCCCACAATGTTCTCTACCCTTTCCAAAACAAATTTAGTTTTTCTGTGAAATTTATCATGGCATCTACAATGCTTTTAAATTTGACCAGTGCACGATTTTGTTGTTTGGTACAGAGGTAAGTGAAAGACTGTGCTTTGTAAATCAAGAAAACAACCAACACCACTGAAAGCCAAACATAGTTACAGTCAATTGGTTATAGGTATTATTTCAAGAGTACACCTGTTATTGGTAACAATGCAAGAGTACACTGGTTATTGGCAATAACATAAGAAGTACATATTTTTTTGTGGTCATTTATATCCGTCTACATCAGAGGATGGTCAATGCAAGACTAATGGATTTATCCAGAAAGAGCATCTTGATTTTGACAGCTGTCAGTTTCAATTATAGTGTGATTTAACGAGATGTTTGAGGTACATCTTATTAATTTGTTGTCTACAAATCCTTTGAATTTGAACAAGGCTACATTTTGGTGTCTGGTAAAGGGTTACATATAAATTCCTTTGTCATGCAGTCCCCTCTTTTAATGATCCTCAGGAAGAGGCCTATCAAAAACATTAAGGGAATAGGAGAAAGTGCTGGTAACCATAATTTTATCCTTTTCCCCACCATATTTTCTACCCTCATACAGACAACTATCATCTTTTAAGCTAAACATATGATAAGAATTGTTGTGTGAAAATGTTTTAAATTTGAATCTAAATTTTGTCAAACTAAAGTCCAAATTTTTGTGCTTCTTGTCGAAGACAATACCACTTTGAGTTCAATACTGAAATTTGAAGACCATGTATCATACTTTGTGCAAAGCAAAAGAAAATAAACCCAATTTCACTAAATTTTTACCCAGACAAATGAGTTTTGTAGCACTTTGATATGTAATTTAAAATGGCATGTTAAAATTCACTGAGGCCACTGATCATAGAAATACTAATATTTTATTGAAAATAGCCTCATCCGCTCATAGCCTTCTATTGGTACAATTATATATACAAAATATGCCTACTGATCGCTTGGTCCTGGGCTTTTTCATTCCAAAAAGTAGTTTGTTCCTTGACACATGATTGTGCATATTTAATGATTGAAAACATTGATTATAATGTTGGGAATTAAATCTTTACGACCAAAGCTATCTCAAAATCATAGTTTTCAGGTACAAACTTAAATTTAATCAATATTTTCTCTCTGTATCCATCATGCATTCTACTGTCATGTTAGGGATGTTACTCCTGACTCCTAATGATCAAAGGGAGACAACAAATACACAATGTAATCCTAACTTTGTTATGAGTACCCTCCCTTCAACCAAGAAGATATTCATTTGTTTAGTAGGTTGACTTTCAAGCAAATATTCAAATAAAATATCTTCTTTTTTGTTCAAAGTATTTTTAGAATTACACACAATGGCTTCCGTTACAAATACCACTCCAGCCTTTTCAATGCTTTGATTGTTGTTGGGTACTGCGTTAAACCGAAATTTAACCCATGACAAAAGTACAAGTTGAGTGTCTGTTTCCCCCTACACCCCTTGATCCTTTCATTCCCGAGCTTACTTTCAAGCAGGCTTCTATATATACACATTAGATCTTTTACCATAACAGACATTTTTAACAAGTAAGCTTGTACCACAACACGGTGTATCTAGAATTTAATGTCTGCATAAACCAAGCAAGCCAAAAACAAAACAAAAAAGTATCTTCTGTTTTGTTTTTAAGATAAATAATAACTTAATGGGTGAGATACTATAGTATGCATTTCTAAAATAATGCTCAGAATGAAAGGGCTGAGGGTTATTGCATTATTTAGGTTTAGTGTAAATACATGTAGCATATCTACAAGAGTTCAAGCCCACTAACGAATGTAATCAAATCACTTTAATTGAATCAAATGAACATGGCGAGTGACCTAAGCAAACAAACCCAGGGCTCTATGATACCTCAGCAAATTTGTAATCAACCCTTTTCTATACAATCCTAAATTTTAATGGCTCTGAGGAATAAAAGTGGACTACTTAAAAAAAAAACATGGTGGGAAAAAGAGAAAATGCTGGTAACCAGCATTTTCTCCTTTTCCCAAAATGTTTTCTTCCATTCCACAAAACAAATTCAATGTTTGAGTCAGATATAATTTCTTGCATGGAAATGTTTTTTCAATTTGGACTAGTCTGAAATTTTGTCATTAATTTTGGCGAGGAGTTATATGATCTATTAATAATGTTATGTACATGCCCAGTTATTATTAGCTTTGTTCATGTGTGTATCTATTTTTGAATGGTTTTCCCCTGTTGCTATTTTTAGAACTGGATTCTCTCTTGTGGAATATTGTGCTGGAAGTTTCCAGGCCTTTATACAATCTGTTTACTAGAAGTTATGCAACTGATTTTAACATGAATTTTCTGGAAGTTTCTCTGTTATTATAAAAGGAAAAGCTTTTTACATCTCAGTGTTCACTAGTTAATACATGATTGCCAGACTACAGTGGGGATTATCTTGTGTTTGTGTCCTATAATTAGTGCTTGGATTATATTCAGTTTGGATTTGGATCAGACTAGACTAAAGTGAGGATTACTTTGTGTGCTTAGATTACATTCAGTTTGGATCAGGATCAGATTGGAATTAAGACTGGAATAGTTTGTCTTCTGAATTTAACGTCTAAGGTATTGTTTTGTACTATTGTAACTGTTTATTTGATATTTTTGTTAATAAATTCTGTTAATTGTTATCGTTTGTTGCTGGCTTCTTCTTTCTAGTTACGCCTGACTCGTAACAGAAATTGGGGGCTCGTCCGGGATTGGAAAATAGACTAACGTATTTGTTTTCCATTTTGGACTATCCATCGATTGGAAAATAGACTAACGCATTCGTCTACTAATCAGTAATTATAATACAATTTTGTACTTGAATCCAGCAACAAACAAACATGTCTTTTGACTTAGATAAATTTACGGCTGAACCATCTGTGGAGTTACTGAATTTGGGTAAAAAGACTGATTTGCTTAATCTTGCTAAGCACTATAAATTGTCTGAAATAAAATCTTCAATGCGTAAACATGAAATTAAGAACATTTTGGTACAATATTTTGTTGATGAGGAGATTTTTAATGAAAATGCTCTTTCCCTGATAGTTGACATTCAGTCAGTTTCAAGTTCGAAAGAACTTGAATTAAAACTTCAGATCAGACAGTTAGAAATAGAAAGAGAAAGGGAAAGACAGAGAGAAGAAAGAGAAGAGAGAGAGAAGGAAAGAGAAAGGGAAAGAGAAGAGAGAGAGAAGGAAAGAGAAGAGAGAGAGAAGGAAAGAGAAAGGGAAAGAGAAGAGAGAGAGAAGGAGAGAGAATTTCAATTAAGAATGAGGGAAATTGAAATGCAAGAAAGAGCAAATCAGCCCAAGGAAAAGGTTGAATACAATTTCGATGTTACAAAACATATTAGGCTTGTTCCTCCATTTCAAGAAAAAGAAGTTGATAAATACTTCCTACACTTTGAAAAAGTTGCAGAAAACTTAAATTGGCCAAAAGAGCACTGGACTTTGCTTCTGCAAAGTGTTTTGATAGGCAAAGCTCGTGAAATTTATACACAACTAGGCGTTGAACAATGTCATCATTATGAGACTGTTAAAGAACTTATTCTCAAAGGTTATGAGCTGGTCCCAGAAGCATATAGACAAAAATTTAGAAATTGTAAAAAAGATTCCAACCAGACTCATGTTGAATTTGCTAGAAACAAAGAACAGTTATTTGATAGATGGTGCTGTGCTAAGAAAATAGACCAAAATTTTGATAAACTCAGACAACTTATGTTAGTTGAAGAATTCAAACGTTGTATTCAATTTGATGTTAAGACATTCTTAGACGAAAAACAAGTTGAAACTTTGGAAGAAGCAGCTCGTCTGGCTGATAATTACTACCTTACACATAAAGTTTCTTTTATTAATAAACCAAAACCTACTTCCTCACATCCCCAAAATAAATCTACGTCTGGTAATTCATCTGGCATGCCCAGTCAATCCAATACACCCAAACCCAATTCTACTAGTGAAACCAAAAGTCAATCCTTATCTCGACCCACTTGTAACTATTGTAAGAAACCTGGTCACCTTGTTTCTGAATGTTTGAAACTAAAAAGGAAGTTAGAAAGTGATGAAGCCAAACCAACAGGGCTCACCACTCTTAGACCAAGGCCACAGTCTTCTACTAAAACCAATACAATTGACATAGTCACAAAACCCAAGTCTGATTCTACTATGGAGATTTTTGAACCATTTATGTTGAATGGTTTTGTATCACTTTCAGGTGATAATTGCCCACCTACCCCTATTAAAATTTTAAGAGACACAGGAGCTTCTCAATCTCTTATTTTGGCAGATATACTGCCTTTTTCTGAGAAGACTTCTTCCGGTACTAGTGTCCTTATTCAGGGTGTAGAGTGTGGAACTGTTAATATCCCTCTCCATCATGTTAATTTGTCATCAGATTTGGTTACTGGGCCTGTGGTTATTGGTATTAAACCTTCCTTACCATTTAAAGGTGTCCATTTACTGCTAGGCAATGACTTAGCTGGAGATAAGGTTGTGGTTAATCCACTTGTAACTGACACACCAAATATAGGTCAAACAGATGACCCCATCGAGCAGGAAATTCCTGACTTGTATCCTTCTTGTGCAGTTACCCGAGCTATGGCTAAAAAAAAAGGCCATTTTGAAAAACTCAAGCTCTGACATTGACTTGACGGATACTTTTATCGGTCAATATTTTAATAATGAGATTAAAAAGTCTCTTGATCCCAGTTTGTCTGATACTCAGACAGACTCGTCAATGTCTTGTCATTCACTACCACGGTCTATTGACCAAGGTCACGACACGCTGTCAAAGTCACAGCTTATCCAGGAACAGCAAACTGATCCTGAGATTTCAAAATTAATTTTTAGGGCTTTACCTGAAGATGAAATTTCACAGGTCCCAATGTGTTACTATATAAAGCATGGGATTCTTATGAGAAAATGGCGACCATTTGATGTCCCAGCTGATGATGAATGGGCTGTTTACCACCAAATTGTGGTTCCAAAGTCATATCGCCATGAAATACTAAGTATAGCCCATGAAAGTCCTATGTCAGGTCATCTAGGTATAAACAAGACCTATCACAAAATTATTACTCATTTTTATTGGCCTGGTCTCAAATCAGATGTCTCTAAATATTGTAAAACTTGCCATACATGTCAAATGGTAGGTAAACCCAACCAAACCATTCCCAAAGCTCAATTACAACCTATTCCTGCTTTTGATGAACCTTTCAGTAGGATACTTATAGATTGTGTTGGTCCTTTACCTCGAACCAAGTCAGGAAATGAGTATCTCTTAACAATTATGTGTACTTCTACACGTTTTCCTGAAGCTATTCCTTTAAGGAACATCAAAACAAAGTCAATAGTCAAAGCTCTTATAAAATTTTTCACATTTGTTGGTCTTCCAAAATCAGTTCAGTCTGATCAAGGGTCAAATTTTATGTCTGGTATATTCCAACAGGTTATGCATGAATTAGGGATCAAGCAATACAGGTCATCCGCCTATCACCCTGAAAGTCAAGGTGCTTTAGAAAGATTTCACCAGACATTAAAAAATATGATAAGATCATATTGCTTTGACACTGAAAAAGATTGGGATGAGGGCATCCATTTGTTACTATTTGCAGCCAGAGAATCTGTACAAGAATCTCTTGGTTTCAGTCCTTTTGAATTAGTTTTTGGCCATTCTGTTCGTGGACCTTTAAAACTTTTGAAGGAGAAATTTCTCTCAAATGATGAAACACCTTTGAATTTACTGCAGTATGTTTCTGACTTCAGAAATAGACTGTCTAGGGCATGTGAGGTTGCTAGGTCTAATCTTGAAATGTCTCAGGGCAAAATGAAAGCAAGATATGACAACCATGTTATTGATAGAAAATTTAAACCAGGTGACAAAGTCCTTGCTCTTTTGCCAATACCTGGCAGACCTCTACAGGCAAGATATTTTGGACCCTACACTATTGACAAGAAAACAAGTGATTTGAACTATATAATTAATACTCCAGGAAGGCGTAAAAACAAACAAATGTGTCATGTAAATATGTTAAAGGAATACTTTGACAGAGATAGCTCTATTTCAAAACCAATTACAGTTGTTAACACTGTCCCACAAGAATCAAATGTATCTGATCTTGAAGTAAATTCGGACTTTATTGATAAATCTGATCCTGGTCCATCTAAACTTGAGAATTCTGATATTTTGAGAAACCTCGACAACAAACTTTCTCACTTGGAACCATCGCAGCAGGAAGAGCTGAAACAGTTGATACATGAATATGAACATTTATTTCCCGATATCCCCACAAGAACAGATAAAATCTATCATGATGTCATTGTGGAAGATTCTAAACCAATAAAGCAACATCCATATAGAATGAATCCTTTGAAACAGAAATACCTCCAAGATGAAGTAAAATACTTACTGGAAAATGACTTTATTGAACCTAGCCAGAGTAATTACAGTTCACCATGTATATTAGTACCTAAATCAAATGGAACTTATAGAATGTGTACTGATTATCGTAAAGTGAACTCTGTGACAAAAACAGACTCTTTTCCAATACCAAGAATTGATGACTGTATTGACAAAGTTGGAAATTCTAAATATGTCACCAAATTTGACCTGCTAAAAGGATTCTGGCAAGTTCCACTGACTGATAGAGCAAAAGAAGTATCAGCCTTTGCTACTCCAAACGGTCTGTACCAATACAAAGTTATGCCGTTTGGGATGAAAAATTCTCCTGCAACGTTTCAGCGGCTTATAAACAATGTTATATGTGGATTAGATGGTTGTGATGCATATATTGACGATGTCATCATCTACTCAGACAGTTGGAGTGACCACCTTCAAAGAATCAGGAAGTTCTTCGACAGACTCAGTAAAGCGAAACTGACTGTGAATCTTGCAAAAACTGAATTTTGTCATGCTACTGTAACATTTCTAGGACATCTTGTGGGACAGGGTCAAGTTAAACCTTTAGAAGCTAAAGTCAATGCTATCTCTGAGTTCCCTGTGCCTAAATGTAAAAGACAGCTGATGCGATTTCTTGGTATGGCTGGCTACTACAGGAAATTCTGTAAAAATTTCTCGGGTATTGCTGAACCTTTAACAAATTTACTTAAGAAAAGCACAAAGTTCAAATGGAATGACAAATGTCAAGATGCATTTGATCGTCTGAAAGCCATACTAAAGAGCGCACCAGTTCTCTTGGCACCTGATTTTGACAAATGTTTCAAATTAGCTGTTGATGCAAGTGATGTTGGTATTGGTGCTGTTCTTTTACAAGAAGATAATAATGGTATTGATCACCCAGTTTGTTACTTTTCTAAGAAATTTAACAAACATCAGAAAAATTACTCTACCATAGAAAAAGAGTGTCTTGCCTTAATTCTGGCAATCCAGCAGTTTGAAGTTTATTTAACCTCTTCAACTTCACCAATTGTTGTTTTCAGTGATCATAACCCTTTAAGTTTTCTACACAAACTTAAGAATAAGAATCAAAGATTACTGAGGTGGAGTTTATTGCTTCAAGAGTTTAATCTTGACATAAGACACATAAAAGGGAAAGATAACATTATACCAGATGCTCTTTCAAGAGTTTGAAATTTCAATAGTCGTTTTTCCATAAATCAAGTTTAAACTGTTTTTTCTTTTAAATTGTAATTTCATTACCTTGATTATTTTCATTAGTCTGAAATAATTAATATTTGAGTTTATCATTTTCTCTGTAATACTTCAGTTAAAGTGTCATATACATGTATATAAATAATATTGCAAAAAAGAAAGATTTATTTCATAAACCTTTCTTTTTCTTTTCAAGGGGGGAAGTGTTATGTACATGCCCAGTTATTATTAGCTTTGTTCATGTGTGTATCTATTTTTGAATGGTTTTCCCCTGTTGCTATTTTTAGAACTGGATTCTCTCTTGTGGAATATTGTGCTGGAAGTTTCCAGGCCTTTATACAATCTGTTTACTAGAAGTTATGCAACTGATTTTAACATGAATTTTCTGGAAGTTTCTCTGTTATTATAAAAGGAAAAGCTTTTTACATCTCAGTGTTCACTAGTTAATACATGATTGCCAGACTACAGTGGGGATTATCTTGTGTTTGTGTCCTATAATTAGTGCTTGGATTATATTCAGTTTGGATTTGGATCAGACTAGACTAAAGTGAGGATTACTTTGTGTGCTTAGATTACATTCAGTTTGGATCAGGATCAGATTGGAATTAAGACTGGAATAGTTTGTCTTCTGAATTTAACGTCTAAGGTATTGTTTTGTACTATTGTAACTGTTTATTTGATATTTTTGTTAATAAATTCTGTTAATTGTTATCGTTTGTTGCTGGCTTCTTCTTTCTAGTTACGCCTGACTCGTAACAATAAATTCCCCAACTGTCTACACCCCAAGCCCAAATGATCATATGTTTTTATAATCTTTATGAAGAGGAAGCATTGTGGAAAAAAAGTAAAAAAAATGTCGATAAGTAGAATTATTCTTCTTCTACTTACTACTTACTAAAAGACAGGGGATTAAGATTACTAAGCCCCTTTTTTGCCAGATTCAGGGATCCACTTACAGCCAACTTGAACATGACAATGAGAATTTCTTTCTTTGAAACCCTATTATCTATAATGTACTGGTTGTTTATTGATGCAATATTTTTTCCAGGAGTTTTTCAGGTGTTTTAATTACATCAATTTGTAGGTGAAATAAACAGCTGAGATGGCTACAGCTCAGTCTGTGGGGTATGTCGGATATAACTAGATTTCCATAGAACAATCAGGAGATACAATTAGAGCGGTAGAGTACATACATATCACCATGCTTTATGACAAGGGGCTTTCATGTATTTGTAAAAAGTATGAACCCAGGTTAGCTTGCACAGTCTGTGCAGGCCGCACTAGGTAAAAGAAATAGAGGATAATCAACTGGTTATTTTTGATATGAAAAATATCTCGCGAGGATGGTTTGTTAGGCGTTAAAAAAAAAACGAGTGCGCAGCAGGAGTTATTTTTTTAACGCCTTACGACGCATCCGAGTGAGATATTTTTCATATCAAAAATAACCAGTTGATTATTCTATTTACTGTATACCTTATTAACATTATTATTTTTAATTTTTCATTTGAAAGTCGAAATCAATACTTTGGGTAGAGAGAAGAAATCAGGGACATAGTGCGGATGAATACCTTTATTATGGCAGGAAATGAAAGTTGGTATCGTCACTAGTGATGATATCAAAATTTATTACACTGGGATATTCCAGGATTTCACTGCTAGGTATACAATAAATGTTGCTTTTGGTAATTTTTTTGTATGTCAAAAGACCAGTCTACCACATAAGTCAGTTGACTGTCAGACAAAATGGATTCTAATGGGTCAAAAAGTCTCAGCTTTGCAAAGTGATGCATATATACCTGAAGGGGCTTGTCAGTGAAACAGCTTAAAATCTATACCTACAGATATCCAAATTTAAAAGTCACATGCACAAGTACACATGATAGAGAATTGTAGTAGTTTAAATTCAACTTATTCCAGTGAAAACTGTTGGAGGATTTGGATAAGAAAGAAATTGCTAACAGACAGATGCAGGAAAGGGGGCTTAAGACAATACCACTTAGGTAAATTTTACTCCTCCCCTTCTTTAAATTTGGAAGATTCCAAAATTCTGTCATTTCCCTTTCCTTTTCTCTTCTCTCCCTTGCGCCACTTAAGCCAAGGTTACACCTGAACCGAATTCTCCCGTATAAATTCGGACTGATTCTGCCCGAATATGGCCTGAATCAGATGGATTCGGTTGATTCGGAACTTATTCGTCTCTGATTCAGGGAGCTTCCTGAATCAGAGACGAATAGGTCCGAATAGGTTCCGAATTAAGCAGAATCGCCTAGAATTGACCTGAATCGATTTTGGGCATCCCGAATAAAGTCGAAGGGCAATCCGAATAGAGGCCAGAATCGAGCCTAATGTGACCAGAATTGAGCCCAATATGGCCCAAATTCCCCAATTACACCACACTAATGACCCGAATGTCGACCCGAATCCGGACGAATATGGCCGAATACCCCACCGAATTACCCGAATTCGCATCAGAATCATTGGATTTTGGCTAAATTTGGACCCGGATTATGTCCATATTAAAGAAAACATGATTTTCCTTGAGGTATATATGGGTGTGCAGGAGCTGTGTGCATCTCACATGCACCTTGCCATTCGACCTGTGCACACCATGGAAAATCACAATCTTCTCATTGCTACCCAACTGCTGCTGGAGGATGACATTTTCCAAAACGAGGTAACGCAATAGATATGTCTACAGACAGTGACAGCGATATCAGCGATGCTTTAGTCGGTGATGCTGGCGGTGACGATAATGCACCAGCATGTCGGCGCATATGAAGATAGTGGGTCCGCTCCTGGATCGAAAGACGAGTGGAGTATGGCCAATATAACGGAACTGGAGCTTGAAGACGCCCAATCGTTCCAGAACTTCTTGCGGTTTGATCCAGATCAGTTTGAAGAGATCCTAATGCCAGGGTTGGTCCAGCACTCACAAAGAGAAGAACCAACTACAGAGAACCATTACAGCCTGGTTTAAAGCTGGCGCTGGTCCTGCGACACTATGCATCAGGCCCTGATGTCCTGGACAGCCGGGTATGGCAAAAACAAAGATTTTATCTCGTTGTATGCTACAGGAGCAATGAGGCAGAGGTATGCCTGCACAATCTGTCTACATTCGCGAGGCTATTCAGGTTTATTCTGGCCCCTCATTCGGAGCTATTCGGCTGTTTTCTGACCTCTTTCGCTTATTTGCCTGTATTCTGCTCTATATTCGGATGGCGATTCAGATGGATTCTGGGAGCTATTCAGGGCATTCTGGGCAGATTCCGCTCTATTCGTGTTATTTGGGTCTATTTGGCTAGATGATTCGATCGCTCCACCCCTTACGATACGAATAACACCGAATCAGCCTAGAACACCCCGAATGCCTCCCCGAATCCGGCCGAATTCCATCCGAATATGTTCCGAATATGGCCCGAATGAAATTTGTCGGGGCCACATTCGGGACCTTTTTTTAGGGTATTTGGCTGGTTTTGAACATTTCAAAACAAGCCGAATCCCTCCACGAACGTTGCAGAATCCCTCCCGAATTTTCGCCCATTCGGGGAGGGAGAACAGAATGCTCCCGAATCCACCTGGGTGTATTCGCAGCTGATTCGGTTCCGGTGTAACCGAGGCTTTAACCATTTACCACACAATCCTGGGTTTTAACAACCCTGAAGTCAAGAAGGCATTTGAAAACATTTTGGGAAAAGGAGAAAATGTTTTCTTCTCTATCGAAGACAAATACATCATTTTAGCCACATAATTATAAATTGACGTCTGTGTGTGCTTTGAATTTGAACTTGTCTACATTTTTTGTTGTATGGCAAAGAGTTAATTAAATCAGTTCACTGTGTCTAAAGATAGACAATGTGGTTAATGAATTATGCCAATACCACACAAGTGTATATCAGAAAAGTCAAAACAAAAAAACCTGATAAAAAGATCAGTCATTGACTCTTTTCTCTTTAATCAATCCTGTGCTCTGAAGACCATAGGAAGGAAGACTTTAAACACATTGTGGGAAACAGGGTCGTTAAAAATGGGGATAGTTGTGTCATTAAGGAATAACTTGCATGGATCCTAAGTTTTGTCATCTGACTAAAAGATAGACAGGCCTCATTCCCACGCCTCCTCCCCCCTCCCCCACAAAATGCCACAGTGGCTCAGTATCTCACTTGGTAGCATACAGGACACAAGAGCAGGGCATGGCTGGTTGGATCCCCAGCATAGCTAGTTTGATGATAAGTCATTGCGACAGGATTCATTCCTCTCCAATGGCTGACCTTTGTTTTGATGATGGTTATGCAGGAAAGCAGCCAGTGACTGGAAAAGATTAACCCTTTACTACACAATGACGAGTTATAATGACCCTGAGGGAATAGCCTTTAGAAAACATTGTTGGAAAAGGAGAAAATGCTGGTAACCAGCATTTTCTCCTTTTCCCACAAAGTTTTCCACCCTATCAAAGAAAAAATACACCATTTGAACCACTATGAAATTGCAGTCTGCAAATGCTTTCAATTTGGATAGGTCAAAAATTTTGCACTGTGGTAAAGGGTTAAGCAGATTACTGATTAAAGAAACTCCACCAAAAGCACGGACAGCACTGGCTGCTACAAAAAATGTTGAGAATGGTGTTAGACACCATGCAGTTAATCCTTAGCTCTCACAGTTTTACAACAAAATAAATACCGTGTGGAAAGAAGCTTTTAAGAACATAATGGGAGAAGAAAATGCTTGTAACCAGTATTTTCTCATTTTTCCACAATGTTTTGTACTCTTCAACTGATTGCCTAACGCTTTACCACACAATCCCAACTTTTAGCACCCATGTGAAAGAAGCCTTTAAATGCAAATGCTTTCAATTTGGACCAGTCCAAAATTTTGTTGTGTGGTACAGATTTAAAAATGTAAGAAAAGTAGTCACAGAAGGTTAAAAAAAAAATCAGACTACATGTTCCATGAAGTCTAATCTTAATCTATATTATCTGCTAAACCAACACTTATAATGTAATCAGTGCTGTACAGGGAAATATAAAAGAGGATAGATGAAAACAAGTGATAATGGACTCTAATGTTTTTTATATACTCAATAGTCTAGAATGTCAAATGCAAGGATTATCAAAGAAAACATGTCTCTAACAGTTAGCCTGCTCACAAAGGTGTTCCACTTCAAAAACGTTATTACCCATCTGTTTCACCTTTTACCACACTATGAAGACTTTTGATAATCCTGAGGAAGAAGCCTTTTGAAAATATTCTGAGAAAAGGAGAAAATGCTTGTAACCAGTATTTTCTCCTTTTCCCACTATGTTTTCTACCCTATTTAAGGGAAATCGGTAAAACTTGCAACATTTGAGCCACTATGAAATCTTCAAATGCCCTCGAAATGGACAGGACTGAAATTTCTGTGTGGTAAAGTTTGCCAAAAAATGAAATTACTTGTAGGTGACCAATAAATTGTGGCTCAAAACATGAAATTTGTCTTCCAAAGGACAGAAAACATTCTGGAGGAAAAAGCAAACAAGAGGACTATGATGGCCCTGTATCATCCCACTGCTTAATAAATTGTGTGGAATCTGTATGCTTAACCCTTTCCCAAACAATCCCTGGTTTTTACGACCCTGAGATAGAAGCCTTTTGAGAACATTTTGGGGAAAGGAGAAAATGCTGGTAACCAGCATTTTCTCCTTTTCCCACAATGTTTTCTATTCTGCTGGAAACAAATTTCAATTTTTGAGGTACATTTATTTTGTCATCTGCAAGTGCTTTCAATTTGGACCAGTCTAAAATTTTGCCATTTGGTGAAGGCTTAAAACAGTTAACCCTTTCCCAAACAATCCCTTGTTTTTACGGGTCAGGAATAGGAGCCTTTTGAATACATTGTGGGAAAAGGAGAAAATGCTGGTAACCAGCATTTTCTCCTTTTCCCACAATGTTTTCTACCCTATCATATAGAAAAATCATCTTTTTAGCAACTTTTAATTTGTCATCTGCAAAATGCTTTGAATTTGGTCTGGTCCAAAATTTGCCGTTTGGGAAAGGGTTAAAAGGTCACTGAGCCATGTCCTGGAACAAGAGGCCAACATGGCCCTGGATCCTTCACCTTAACTTTTAAGAAGAACATAACCAACTTTTTATAAAGTAATGAAACTTTGGAAACAAAATCATTATTTTACCAAGCAATTATGAAAAGGTCACCTGTAAGAAATCATTTCAAAATATGTCAACAACCCTACAATCATCACCACAGCCATGTTTTTGACAAATCAGAATTCTGCAAATAAATTTTTGAATAGGTCAGCCAAAGACTACTTCTTGAACAAAAGCACATGCCCAAAAGTGGCTAAAATTACAAGTTGAATAAGAGTACCTCATGAGGATGCCAATGAATGGCTGTCGGTAACGCTGGATAATAAGTTAAAATTCCAAGTCGCAAAAGGAGCATAATTAGAAAAATTAATAAAAGAATTTTTTGGAAATACCTGCCCTTTTTGTATGGGTTGCTTTTTTAAGTAAATAATTATTTCGAGTTTCAAGTACATGTGTTTAGTGGAAGCTGAGAGATGACAGACTGTCAAAGTTTTTGCACAACAACAACAACGCTGATGACGACAACAGGGCTATGTCAATACCTGAATGTTTTCTTTGAAAACAGCTAAGCTAAATAAGGTGTATAATATAAGCATTATATCTGTGAGATATATATCTTAACGGTTAAGATTTCATGAACAAAAATTTTCAAACAGGGCATCCAAGGAACATTTCTGTGAAATTATTTCGAAGTCTGGCATGTGATCTAAGAGAAGAAAAGTTTAAATGAATTTCATACAGTGCAAAGAGGCGCATCCCCAACCCAGCCATGTTTTTCGACGGATCAAAATTTTGTGAACAGTTTTTGAAAAGGGTCACTTAACTCATTACCACACGAGAAAATTTTGGACTGGTCCAAATTGAAAGCATTTGCAGATGACAAAATAAAGGTGACTGAAAAATAGAATTTCTTTCTGGGAAGGGTAGAAAACACTGTTGGAAAAGGAGAAAATGCTGGTTACCAGCATTTTCTCCTTTTCCAACAGTGTTTTCAAAAGGCATCTTTCTCAGGGGCGTCAAAAGTAGGGATTGAGTGGTAATGGGTTAAGGAACATATATGGGAATTATTTTTCAAAATCTGACTAGAGGTTTCAGAGAAGATCTTTAAAGAATTTCTTGGAAAATTCAATTTGTTTTATATGCGAGTGTATATGTATATAATATATAAACCTTGTGCTGTAGTATATAAGAAATATACTCTCACAAACACTCTTCTATATTTCCAGTATAAAATGGCACTCATTTTCTAGCTAAAGATAACTTACCAAAGTTCAAAGGAGTTTTCATCACCAGATATGTATTAATGAGCATTCTATATCAACGAAATCCTCTTGGGTACCATTGCCTTTCATTAAACCCTTTACAAACTTATCCTGACTTTTGACAACCAGAAAAAAGAAGACATTTGAAAACAGTGTGGACAAAGGAGAAAATGCTGGTAACAATACGGTCTGGTAACAAGCATTTTCTCCTTTTCCAACAGTGTTTTCTACTCTATCAAAGACAGAATCATTATTTAAGCTACTTCTATTTTGTTGTCTGCAAGTGCCGGCCTTTGAGTTACACCTGGACTGACCATACAATGACAATTTTTCATCTGCACAATAATTTCCATATTTTTATCTGGTATGATATAAATTTAACCCATTACCACACGATCCCTACTTTTGACGACCCTAAGGAAGAAGCCTCTAGAAAACATTGTGGAAAAAGGGGAAAATGCTGGTTATCAGCATTTTCTCCTTTTCCCAAAATGTTTTCTACTCTTCACAAAACAAATTTCAAATTTTCAGTCCCTTTTATTTTGTCGTCTGCAAATGCTTTCCATTTGGACAAGCCTAAAATATTGTTGTTTGGTAATGAGTTAAATGCATTTAACCACACCCTCTGTTTACTTTTGGTTACCTTAATGACCCTGCGTTTCGAGACACTGGCTTTTTAACCCTTTACCAAACAATCCCTGGTTTTAATGCCTCTGGGAAAGAAGCCTTTAGAAAACAGTGTGGGAAAAGGAGAAAATACTGGTAATCAGTATTTTCTCCTTTTCCCACTACATTTTCTACCCTTCTCAAAATGAATTTCAGTTTTTTAGTCTCTTTAATTTTGTTGTTGGCAAATCTTTCAATTTGGACCAGTCTAAAATTTTGACGTCTGGTAAAGGGTTATTTTAGTTATTGTCAGAAAAGGGGTAAGCTTGGTAAATAAATATTTTCTCCTTAATTTTGATATTTTCTACCCATAAAAAGACAAATCTCATCACGGATTTCAAGTCAAATTTAATTTGTCTTCTGCAAATGCTTTCAATATGGGCAAATCTAATTTTCTACTGTCTGGCACTACACAGTCTTCTTACATTTTGGTTTAAACATGGCATCTAAATTTTGAAAGACACAATACCTATTCATAAATGCTGAATTAACTTTTACATTACAACAAAATATAAGGTTCAGGTCCGGATTGAAAGCCTTTTGTAGACAAAAAAAGTTAACCCTTAGTTACCAAAAAACAAAATTTAAGACTTGTCCAAACAGAAGGAATTTGTATACAATAAATCTAATGGTGCCCAAATAGCAAAAGTACATTTTGATTGTGTAGAAAACATTGTGAGAAAAAGGAGAAAATACTGGTTACCAGCATTTTCTCCTTTTTCCCGTAATGTTTTCAAAAGCCTCCCCTCCACGGGTCATTAAAACTGACAGGACTGTGTGGTCAAAAGTCGAATGTGTCTCATAATTATGCTGAAGTTGATCTTGGAAAGGGTAGAAAAGCTTGTAGAAGACATTGTGGGAAAAGGAGAAAATGCTGGTAACCATTACCTTTTCTAGTCCCTCAATTTTTCCTGCCATTAAAAGAAATTGTTATCATTTGAACCTTCCTGAATTTGTTGTCTGCAAATTCTTTCAATTTGTTTAACTTCTTTTTTTTTTTACTTCGGTAGAGTTCACCATATTCAGGTTAGCAGCTCTAAATAACTGTCATCTTGGACAAAACTGTAGGTAATTCAAGTAGATCAAATCAACTGTGATTAGTAGACAGTATGTCTAAAGTAATAATTCTTACTTTAGCTGCTGGAAAATGAGAAACATGAAGAGAAAATAATGATAGCTATAAATATTCATTAAGGCACCTAATTATATTATCATTCAACCACTGCAATTTGTCACCATTGTTGCTTTCAATACCTCGGCCTCTCTTAAATACACAGTTAACTTTGAGAGAGCTCATCCACTGCTGTGATCAATTTAACTGCTTACCATTGACAAAAACATAGGTCTCCATGTCCAAATTGGAAGCATTTGTAGATGACAATTTAAAAGGTTAGAACAGAATATTTTTGTGATTTCCACAGCCAGCCCTTAGGGGGATAAATAACACAGGGCCGTAGGAACAGGGGGGGGGGGGGGGGGGGGGGGGGGGGGGCCCAGGGCCCCACCCCAATAATTTGATCACCAATAAAATGACTGTTAGTGTTTGGATGAATATTGCTAGACAATTGTCGTATATAAAGAGGATGAAATAATATTTCAGAGTAGCTTACTGACGATATGCTGACAGAAAGTGTCAAATGAATTATATCTACAATAGTTTTAAACAAACGGCGGCAAGCCACGGAAATTTTGATCTACTTTTGTTATCTGACAGACACCAAACAATTTCTGACGTCACATTTCATTCAGTGTGATTTTCTGCTTTATTCTTTCTCCAAATCTCATAATTCGACCACATTATTGAATAAATTTCCTTCTATTTGGTCCCTAGTATTAGTAGGTGGATTAATCCTCACTGCATAACCAAATGCAATATATGTCAAATCCGGACTAGCTGATTTGGAAAATTTTGCACCCCCCCCCCCCCCATCCAAAATTGCTTCTTATGGGCCTGTAACATGTATCATATACAACTAGAGCTGTCACTGAATATGACTTAATACCCCCGCCAACACTTTGACAGAAACAGGCAATTACTAATATTTTGTACACAGACTGACACACGGATGGACACACACACTAACAGACAGGCTGATTCCAGTATGCCCCTGAAAACATTTGTGTTACCGGGGTATAATAAATGAAGCATACATATATTAACTCTTTACTCTTAAGCTACAAAGTCTTAAGACCAGTCCAAACTGAAAGCCTTTGCAGATGAGAATATAAACATAGTCCTTAACCCTTTACCACACAATCCCGACTTTTAACGACCCTGAGAGAGAAGCTTTCTGAAAACATTGTGCGAAAAGGAGAAAATGCTGGTAACCAGCATTTTCTCCTTTTCCCACAAAGTTTTCTTCCCTTCCGATAAGAAATTTCAAATTTTCAGTTACTTTTATTTTGTCGTCTGCAAATGCTTTCAATTTGGACCAGTTTAAAACTTTGTCATTTGGTAAAGAGTTAAATGATGAAATTTGTCTTTGATAGGATAAAAATCATTGTGGGAAAAGGTGAAAATGCTGGCTACCAGCATTTTTCCTTTTCCCACAATGTTTTCAAAAGGCTTCTTCCTCAGGGGTGTTAAAATTTGAGATAGTATAGTAAAGGGTTATTTAAAATACATTATATATGAGACACCCTGTGACATCACCAACAAATAGACAAAGACACCCAGCACACTCAGATCAGCCTGTGTACCAGCTTGCCATTCAAATATGGCCCAAAATAGGCCTAGTTATTGATCCAACATGACCCGATTTTAAACTTGTTCGTGATATCACCAAAACGAACATTCTGACCAAGTTTCATGAATATCAGATTGAAAATATGGCTTATGGAGTAAGGACAAAAGATTTTTTCTAGGTTTTGGCCAGTGACCTAACTTTTTGACCCTATTTAACCAAATTTTGATATATTATCCAGACAGAAATTCTGACCAAGTTTCATGAGTACTGGACTGAAAATGTGGCCTCTACGAATGCACATAAGGTAACAACAGATAACAGTATGAAACAGACTTTTAGACTGGTCCAACTTGAAAGCATTTGCAGACGTCAAAATAAAAGTGACTGAAAATTCGAAATCTGTATCAAAGAGGAGAGAAAATATTGTGGGAAAAGGAGAAAATGCTGGTTACCAGCATTTTCTCCTTCTCCCACAATGTTTTCAAAAATGCTTCTTTCTAGGGATCGGCGTTGTGTGGTGAAGAGTTAACTAACACAGGGTTGCAAAGTTTCCAATATTGCTGCTACAGGTTACTCTAGCATGTTGTAGGATGCCATCCATTGATAAATTCTGTTTATCAGTCAACTAGAGACACTTTCTTGTGTGACATGCAGTGAGATAGATACCAAGTCCACAGGAATTATTGCAACAGGAGTAACATTTCCGAGTAAAGTCATTTCTAGGCAGTTTTCAGGAATTTTTAAGAAAGCTTTTCTGAACTGTAACAAGCAAAAAGGTAATTAATCTTGTGTCATGTATTTCGTAATTCTTTGTTGGTATATTTTTTATATTGCTTTGGAAAGTTAACTGAATAGAGAGAGAGCACTTTTCAGACTTAAGACTTTTTTTGCACACAATTATAGAATCTGATTTTATGATGATGGTCATCAAACTTTACTTGCTTAAATTTTACAAACAAAAGCATATCTTTATGAAAAATATCATAAAAAAATCTCTCTTTAAAGGTGGGTATTTAGCTTTTTCACATCTCACCAAATTAAAAAAAATATTATATCACTGAAATTTACATGAAAAAGAAATATAAATCATCAATAATTAGGAATAAAAAAAATACAAACAAACTTTTTTTTGATGGTGTTCCCCTAGATGGCTATGTAGCCTCTAAAGGTATTTTTAGATTGCACGCCAAAAATCAAAAAGGCATAAAATGTGGGAATGTCAAGTGACTTGCACGTGACTAATGACGCTTAAATTCAGTAACATAGCAAATATTTAACCCATTACCAAACGACGATGTTTTAGACTGGTCCAAATTGAAAGCATTTGCAGACGACAAAATGAAAGTGACTGAAAATTTGAAATTAGTTTTGTGAAGGGTAGAAAACATTGTGGGAAAAGGAGATAATGCTGGTTACCAGCATTTTCTCCTTTTCCCACAATGTTTTCAAAAGGCTTCTTTCTCAGGGGCGTCAGAAGTAGGGATTGTGTGGTAATGGGTTAATTATTTTCCATAATGTCTTCTTCAGAAGCCATGTATGAAGCTTCATCTGTGTATTTCTAGTATGTAAATGAGCGAATTGCTCATGTAAAAATAGACTGTCTTTCCCCGTCAGCATTGTCCTGGGCTGTAGTAAATCTCTAATATATTTGACTTTTCAAGAATTACAATTCATTGTACTTGGAAAATTGTGTCTTTTATAAAAAAATTCATAATTTCAGGTCAATTTCAATCCTGCAAAAATGGACATTTAAAGAAACAAAAAAGGAGAAAATGCTTGTACAAGTCACCTATACATTTTTTATAGAATTGCCCCTTTTTTTTTTTGTCTTTAAACATGAATTAAGGCTGCTAGGCATTAGAAATTACAGTCTTTTCCTGAACTGCACTGACCACCCAAGTTACTATAGCTGTAATAGGCTTTTTTTTTACTCTTCCCCAAATGACAAAATTTTGGACGGGTCCAAATTAAAAGCAATTAAAGACGACAAAATAAATGTGATTAAAGAATTGAAATTATTTTAAGAAGGGAATAAAACTGTGTTGGAAAAGGAGAAAATGCTGGTTACAAGGATTTCTCCTTTTCCCACAATGCTTGTAAAGGGATTCTTTCACAAGGGTGTTAAAAAGTCAGGATTGTGTGTTCAAGGGCTATTAGGTTATGTCAGTCAATAAAATCCGTAAAATTTTATAATAATAAACCTGTAACTTGGTAAAAATCTAATATTAAAATTTCACAAATCCTTTTGCTGTAAAATCTCAGTTGTAACTTTTAGTGTAAACCTACCTTCAGATTGTGCATTTTTTTGCAATCTAGGTCCTATTCATCATTTTTTTCTAAAAACATTCTTAGGTCTTTTTCTCAAGATTTTTCAAAATATGCAAGTACAAAAATTTCTGATTGGCTTAACCATTTGGTAAACTACCAGTAATTACCAAACAACAATATTTTAGACTTGTCCAAATCGACAGCATTAATTAACAGACAGAACAAAAGTGACTTAAAATTTGAAATTTGTTTTGTGAAGGGTAGAAAACATTGTGGGAAAAGGAGAAAATGCTGGTTACCAGCATTTTCTCCTTTTCCCACAATGTTTTCTAAAGGCTTCTTTCTCAGGGTTGTCAAACATAGGGATTGTGTGGTAATGGGTAAAACCAAATGGCCTGAGGAATCTAAGATGTATATGTTTGTAATGAATAAATTCTGGAATGTTGTGTGTTATTGAGAATGAAATTCAAAAATATTTTAGAAAAATCCTTCCCTGCCAACACACTTACGAGTTTGCACAAAAATAAAAGAAACAATATTAACCACTATCCTGCTAAATAACTAAAGTGAAATTTTCTTTTTCGGTTTTAAAAACCTTAATACTGCTGTTTCAAAACTATGTGTTGGGAATAATATCTCCTTCTATGACAGTATAGATCCAAGATCAGACTGCACATTCGGTGCAATCTGATCTTGATCTACACCGTACGCAAATGGTCAGGGAGTCGCGCTTAGCAGCTAAAGAGTTAATAAGACTTGTAACTGGAGGCAGGTGCCAAAGTGCAGCAGCAGGTGCTTGATTTTCAGTGAGAATTCTCAGAAAAAAAAGGGGCATAATTGTGTCAAAAATACTTTAATATTTATCTGCCTTTGTTGTATAGGTTACCCTTTTTATAGTAAGCAACTTGAAGTAAATATCATAAGTAATAACGGAAATATTCCAAAACTTCAATGTAGAAGAAAACTGTAAAATCATCCTTGTAAAATCCCTATGATTGTATATTCTAGGCCTAACAAGTGCTTAGCTAGGGCTCTACAGTGCTTTACCAAAAGGAAGATTTGTGTTTGTCATATTCATATATATTTTTAGATCATAACAGCATTTTTAAAGTTTTTGCACAATGACGCTGGCAATGTGAGGGCAATGAGAACTCCTTAATTTTTCTATAGAAAACATCCAAGCTAAAAATAAACACGTTTTTTTATCAACATTTTAAGAGAATCAAAGGAATTTCATAACAGTTCTCAAGTCATTAGTAAAATGATGAATCCCCGCAAGTTTTGAAGAAGGGTTTCAAAACATGGACTTTGTTGCCAAACTAGAATAAATCATCTGTATTTACTCTCTAACCAAACAACAAAAAGGTAGACTTGTCCCAATTGAAAGCACTTGCACTATATCAAAAATTAATGTAAAAATAAAAAACATGGCAGGAAAAGCAGAAAATGCTGGTAACCGGCATTTTCTCTTTATTAATTTATAAAAGGCTTTTGTCTTAGACCCTGAGGATAATGTGCAGCAAAGAATGAGATGACTACAATTCTATAATGGTTTAATTTTCTCGGTTTTAAATTTTGATCCAGCCTTTGGTACAAATATTATTGGTGTAAGTTTTGTAGCCATTGTTGAAAAAGGAGAAAAACTGGTAACCAGCACTTATCCCTTTTCCCACATTGTTTTCTACGCATTCTAAGACAAATTTTAGTACATGTAACTGAACCTCCATTAAATTCTCTGCAAATGCTGTCAAACCCTTTACCCAATAAGCCCTGGTTTTAATGACCCGAGAAAGAAGTCTTTTAGAAATATTGCGGGAAAAGGAGAAGATGCTGGTAACCAGTATTAAAAATTCTCCTTTACCCACAATCTGAAATGCTGATGTTCATCAGAAGGTGCAAATTTAGACTAAAGCTTTGTATTTTTTGATTGGTTAATGCCATCTTGACAGCTTTTGGTCACATCAGGGTGGTCAGAGTACCAAACCTGTTTCTTGGGCTTTCTTGTTGCAGTACTTACACAACTCCCCCCCCCCCCCCCCCCAAAGTCACTGACTGCTTTTTTCATATGCATAAGAGATGAGACATGAACAAATTGCCAGAAAGAATATTTGCCTCATCTGGATATTGAACTCGCAACCACCTGGTCACCTAGTCAGATCCATGTATGCTAACCAATGAGCTACCTGGGTTGGCCTGCTTTTATCTGAAACAAGTTATGACGCAAAGATGCTGTGAAACACCGATCATGCTCATGGGAGGGTGCTAATTTGAATAAAGTATTTTTGTACACTGAGAAATTGGTTGAGTAACTCTCTACCACACAATCCAGACTTTTAACGACCCTAAGTAAGAAGCCTTTTGAAAACATTGTGGAAAAAGGATAAAATGCTGGTAACCAGCAGTTTCTCCTTTTCCCACAATGTTTTCTACCCTTTCCAAACCAAATTTCAGTTTTTCAGTCATATTTATTTTGTCATCTGCAAATGTTTTCGATTTGAACAAACCTAAAATTTTGTTGTTTGGAAATGAGTTAACTCTTTACCAAATGACAAAATGTTTGACCGGTCCAAACTGACAGCACTTGCAGATAACAAAATAAACTTAACTCAAAAACTGAAATTTGTTTTGGGAAGATTAGAAAACATTGTGGGAAAAGGAGAAAATGTTGGTCACCAGCACTTTCTCCTCTTCCCATAATGATTTCATAAAGCCTTTGTTTTAACCCATTACCACACGAGAAAAATTTAGACTGGTCCAAATTGAAAGCATTTGCAGACGACAAAATGAAGGTGACTGAAAAATTGAAATTTTTTCTGGGAAGGGTAGAAAACACTGTGGGAAAAGGAGAAAATGCTGGTTACCAGCATTTTCTCCTTTTCCCACAGTGTTTTCAAAAGGCTTCTTTCTCGGGGGTGTCAAAAGTAGGGATTGTGTGGTAATTGGTTAAGGGTCATTTTAAGTTTGAACTGTGTTGCAAAAGGCTAAATATAACAGGTTAAATATAGCCAAATCAACACAGTTCAATGACACAGATATAAATAAGATATTATTTATAACAGTCTGATTGCGAAATCCGACACTTAAGCACTGATTGCTGGAGCCCGAAATGAATAATTGAAAGAAAAAAAATCTTCTTGTGGACAATTATCTTCTTGGACAACTATATACGGCCATCTCAAATGTCAGATGTAGAGATAACTCATTGCCCTTGTATCTGGCTTCCACAAACTAATACCCTAGCCTGGCATTCAGGCCACGTATTTAAGTCATTCTAATAAACAAGGTACACAACTACATCAACTCACAGAAATATGTGTTGTTACTTGCCCTTCTTCTGAAATACAGACATCAGAACATTGAGAACACAGAGATTTAATTTTGCAGTTTTACTTGATTTTGTTTTAATGAAAAGGCTCTATATTTAACGGACTGACACCAGTCTAACTAATACTGCTGTGAGAGGACTTATTGAAGCTGAAAGGGAAGCAGGCTTGAATATTTCTTGAACAAAATTTCAGGCTTGTCCAAACTGAAAGCATTTCCAGATGACAAAACAGATGTGACTAAACCTGTTACTAAAACGCAAAATTTTAGACCTAACCAAATTGAAAGCATTTGCAGACGACAAATTCAAAGTGGCTCAAATGGTGCAATTTTGCTCTGATAAGGTAGAAGACTTTGTAGGAAAAGGAGAAAATGCTGGATACCATCATTTTCTCCTTTTCGCACAATGTTTTCAAAAGGCTTCTTCCTCAGGGTCATTAAAAGTCGTCATTGTGTGGTAAAAGGTTAAAAGTTAAAAGATACTTGACTTCAGAAGGGTAGAAAACATTGTGGGAAAAAGAGAAAATGCTGATTACCAGCATTTTCTCCTTTTCCCACAATGTTTTCAAATGGCCAGGCCTCTTGCTCTCATTGGAGAAACCAGGGATTGTTTGGAAAAGGCTTAAAGCTTTACCAGCAACATTCAGATTTTTAACAATCCTCAGAACAAGATGGCTTTTGACAATATAAGGGAAAAGGAGAAAATTGAGAAAATGCTTGAAACCAGCATTCTCTTGTTTGCCACAATGTTTTTTTTAAACCATCAAAGGCAAAAATCGTTATTCAGACTACATTTAATTTGTAGTCTGAAACTGCTTTCAATTTGGTCCAGTCCAAATTATTTTCATTTTGTATATAGGTTACTTTTCCCCAAACAACTATAATGTAGCCTAAAATGAAGAAAGCATTAAAAATTTAGCAGGCTACAAATTGAATGTTTATATATTTTATACATTTAATTTGTAGTCTGAAACTGCTTTCAATTTGGTCAAGTCCAAATTATTTTCATTTGGTATATAGGTTACTTTTCACTAAACAACTGTAATGTGGCCTAAAATGAAGAAAGCATTTGCAGACTGCAAATTGAATGTTTATATAGGAAGGAAAGAAAACATTGAAGGAAAAGGAGAAAATGCTGTATACCAGCATTTCTCTTTTTTGTACAATATCTATAGAGGCTTCTTTCCCAGTGTTGTTAAAACATGGAATCATTTGGACAAAAAACAGTGTGCTTTCTAGGTAGATTTTGGCAAGAGTATCTGAGCAGAAAAACCACAAATATTGCAGATCCAAGATAAGGTTGCACACTCTGTGCTTCTGATCTTAATCTATGAAGGCACTAGGAAGAAATAATGGCTTTATGATGAGAATACCCTCAAATGCACCCATGATAATTGTCCTAAGCTCCTGGTTTAACCCATTACCACACAATCCGTACTTTTGATGCCCTTGAGAAAGACGGCCGTTAGAAAACATTGTGGGAAAAGAAGAAAATGCTGGTAACCAGCATTTTCTCCTTTTTCCACAATGTTTTCCATCCTTCACAAATCAAATTTAAAATTTTCAGTCACTTTTACTTTGTCATCTGCAAATCCTTTCGATTTGGGCAAACCTAAAATTTTGTTGTTTGGTAATGGGTTGACTCTGTACTGAGTGACAAGATTTTGGACTTGTCCAAATTGAAAGCATTTGCAGATGACAATTTCAGTGTGGCTCACTGACAACTGGTGCAACGTTTCTTTGACAGGGTAGAAAAGATTGTGGGTAAAGGAGAAAATGCTAGTTACCAGCATTTTCACCTTTTCCCACAATGTTTTCAAAAAGCCTTCTTTTCCAGGAGCATCAAAAGTTGGCATTGTTTGGTAAAGGGTTACTCTTCACCAAATGACAAAATTTTGGACTTGTCCAAATTGAAAGCATTTGCAGAGGACATCATAAATGTGACTCAAAATTTGAAATTTGTGGAAAACATTGTTGGAAAAGGAGAAAATGCTGGTTACTAGCCTTTTCTTCATTCCCTACAATTTTTTCAGAAGGCTTCTATCTTATGAAATGGAAAAAAAAAATTCTTCTAGGAAAAAGGCAAAAATGCTTGTGACTAAAAATTTGAAATTTGTTTTTGGAAGAGTAGAAAACACTGTGGGAAAAGGAGAAAATTCTGGTTACCCACAATGTTTTCAAAAGCCTTCTTCTTCAGGACTCGTTAAAAATTTGGGATTGAATGGTAATGGGTTAACCCTTTACCCCATAAGGCATTTCTATGGTATCTCTGATTGACCCTAAATAATAGCCAGGATGAAGCTGTTTCTCATGTGTATATGACACCTTTTGATAGCATAGAAAACATTGTGACAAAAGGTGAAATTGCTCGTCATGAGCAATTTCACCTTTTGCCACAATGTTTTCCAAAGGCTCCCACAAGCAATGCGTAGAAATGAGTACCTATGAAGCAAAGGGATAAAAAGTCAATAGAAGTCAATAAGGGGGTAATCATTATTTTTTTCTCTTCAAATTTTTACAAAGACGTTTCCAAACTTATCTTGTGTAAGTCTGATGCTGCTGCTGCTGATGATGATGATGATGTAGATGATCATGATTATGTTGATGATGATGTAGATGATTATGATGATGACTGCATAGGATCTATTTTAAGTGTTGATGATGATAATATTTTCTTAGGATCAAAATACAACATACCTCCATGCTTGCTTCTGGAGGTAAAAAAGCAAACGTTATAAATCCCCCTAATCTATCTTCAAGAAGAAGACAGCTTTTAGTGTCTTATCAGCATTTATCTGACATTAGAGGTAATCCTCTAATTGAGAAATAATTCCTTTCTAACATTATTGTAGATATTTATGCCAAGCACAGGTAGGGCAATCAATGAGCAGACACTTACTATCTAACAGGGTTCCCACAACTTTCTGCTTGCAAAATTCCAGACTTTTTCCAGACTTTTTCCAGGATTTTTTTCAAAATTCAAGGTTTTTTCCAATAGAAAAACTGGAAATGCAAAACCTTTTGAAAGCTACTTTCTTACATACATTCCTTGTTTAAATGAAAAATTAAGATTTAAAGAACATTCTAACTGCATCATAGTTATTTCATTTCTTTACTTGGCCAGTTAAAAAAACTACAAATGACCGAATATATAGATTCAGATTAGCCTATCCATACAGGCAGTTTAATAAAGATCCATGCTGTTCACTTACAGTTCCTGCAAGTAATGAAGTATTTGAAGGCAAATAGTATAGATCCTTATAAGACTACATACCGGTAACCAGGCAAATTGGGAACAATAGGACCATGATGGTCCTATATCACTAACCTGAGTACAAAGCAGTAAAGGTCTACAGTGAAGATAAATACCAAATATCGAAGTTCAAGTCCAAATAATTATGACAGGGTATATAACTGTGCAAAAAGCATTCTCTTCTTTTCCCAAAATGCTTTCACAACCCTTCTTCTTCAGGGTCATTGAAAGTCGGGATTGTATAGTAAGGGATTGAATTAACTTTCAGAGGCAAAGCATTTATTTCCTGGTCAAAATGGTGGTTGAATGACAGATTAAAAAACATCATTTGCTCATTGTTAAGACACGAACGAGATTTGTCTCAATAACTTTTTATCAAATTTCAAAGGATGTTGGCTGAGACAGTAATCAAGCCAGCGCAAACTGGGAACCCTAAACTTACAGAAGAAAATTGTAACACAAGACTATCCTAAGGAAGACATGTATGAAGTTTCATAAAGGCCAAGGACTTTAGAAGATAACCGTCAATGTGGATGGATGGGCCAACTGACTGTAACTGGTCCGTAATGAAATTATACATTTAGGCCCCTTTTTTGATAACATGTCGTTTCATGAAATAAAATCAAATAACAATTGTCTGTGGCTCAACAAGATGAACTTTAATTACATTTTGCCCTGTAATGAAAAAGATATTGGTCCACTGTGAAAATATACACCAAGCCCCCTTTTTTCATGACATGACATTTAATGAAAAAATGTAAAATATTGTTATTGGCAAACTATCATATGTACATAAATTTCATCTTGTTTCAGAGCAGAAGAATTTTAAAGTCTTCCCTCTTTGTTCCCATGCTCAAACTTGTGACCACCAGGGCAGGGCCAGCTTGAACCCTAGGGGCATCATATGAACAAACTTGGTAGAGGTCCTCTAGAAGTTAGTACATACAAAATATCAAAGCTCTAGGACTTCCAGTTTCAGAGAAAAAAAACAGTTTTCTGTCTTTGTTCCTATATTTCAAATTTGTGACCCCTGGGGCAGGGCCAGTTTGAACCCCGTGGCCATCATATGAGCAATCTTGGTAGATGCTGCACACCAAATATCAAAGCTCTACCCCTTCTTGTTTCAGAGAAAAAGATTTTTTTCAAAGTTTTCTTTTATTATTCCCATGTACGAACTTGTGACCCCCGGGATGGGGCCAGTTTTGACACCAGGGGCATTATATGAACAATCTTTGTAGAAGTCTACTACGAGATCCTACACACCAATTATCAAAGCTCTATGCCTTCTAGTTTCAGAGAAGATTTTCAAAGATTTTGCTTTTCTTTTCTTTGGTTGCCATGGCAACCAGCGTTATGGGTGGAATTTAATCTCTTGAACAACTTTGGTAGAAATTCGAATGAGGAACATCCCTGCCAAGTTTCATCAAGATTGGCCCAGTGGTTTAGGAGAAGAAGATGTTAAGAAATTGTGGACGATGCACGACAGCCATAGGGCGATCACAAGGCTCACCTTGAGCACTTTGTGCTCAGGTGAGCTAAAAATGTGTTGTTTTTTCTTATATTGGGAATTATTTTCTTTATGATTTAAGACACCGATTCAAGTCCTTGCATATCATTTACTATCATTGTGCACAACAGTTTTGTTGTAAGCCTTCAAATAGAGGTTATTTTCCCTCTTCAGTCATTGAAACTAAAACCTAATTCAAAAGTACCATGTTTTACTTTCACTTTAACTGTTCAGTTTTCATGACCTGAAATACATGAATAAATAAATTGGTCTTTTCAATGGCAATATCCCTGCTTTTAAAGTTTCTGAAAATACGAAAAACCGTAACTTTGTTAGATTTAATACTTGACGTGTTTTGATCCATGATTGCAGACAGGCGCTTACTTTCAGTTTCCTCTGACTCGTCAACCTCATTCCGACTAGAATCATAACGTGGCTTCATAAAGATAAAGTCTGTTAACCTTTCAGACCCCTATGCATTTAAATTTTCAGTAATATTTACTGTTGTAGCTCATTTTCACGTCAATTCACATCATCTCGTCTCCCGGAAAATACAAAGCGCAGCCGCATTGTATTTTAGGGTAAGTGCCGAGTTCTCCGAAATCAATACACTGGATCCCGGTTTGTTTAAATATTAGAGTAACTATTCCGGGACCAGTGAACCTAAAAAAAGACCGTCATGTATTTGGGAAATTCACCTACTTCGACCAATGACGGTCTATATATTTTACAAAATATTGGATCTTTATCCGAAAAATGGAGGACGCAGACCAGAGATTATTATCGTCCTAAATTCTTGTTTCACACCCAAAACGTTTCGTACTTTTCCCGGTTTTTTCCCGATTTTTCAGAGATATAACAAAAATCAAGACTTTTTCAAGACCGGGAACGGGTATTTCGAAATTCCCGACTTTTTCCCGTTTTCCCGACTGCGTGGGAACCCTGATCTAAAGTTTGCATTTTAAGTGATGATGATTTTGTTGGATTTCTAAACTTTAACCCTTTACCACACAATGACTTTCATTGACCCTGAGGAAATAGCCTTTTGAAAAAATTGTGGAAAAATTCTGTCTGTTATTGATACGTAAACATGAGTATCTATGGAGTAAAGGGTTAAGTAAGTACTACAAATCTGTCTAAATCTAATCTACAAAAAATTCAAGGCAGCATTTAGTGTTATCATTTTCTGACATTAGCCAACAGATCAGATCTGAAGTAATCCAATTCAAAATAATTTCCTATGAAGAGTATTTCAGATAATCACTAAAAACAAAATTTGCCTATCAGCGGCAAGAAAAGATCATGAGAAAAGGACAATATCGTCTGTTTACTTCGAAAACCTCGTAACTACAGTTTATTGCAAGCTGTAGTTATGAGATTTTTAAAGTAAACGGACAAAAAGCCTGTTAAGTTCGTAGGTTGTTTTCTTTGTATACTGGGGTATCGTGTGGCTCTGTGGTATAGTGAAGGACTCGTGACCTGGAGGTCCCAGGCTAAAGCCTCGCTGGGATTTTCGTAGAGAGTCCCTGGACAAGACACTTCAGAGCCCTTAGAGCCTGATGCTAGTGGAAACCGGGAAATATGTTAATGATTATGTGAGCTGTTGCTGTGATAGTATGACTAAGTAATGTCAAAAGTTTTAATCAATCTTATTTGCATAATATACAGTACTGTATCTATTGTTCCTACTTCAATTGATTCAAGGGCAGTGCACTAGCTTTTTACAGCACTATCAAGACTTTTAACAACCTTGAAAAAAAAAAGCTTTTGAAAATATTTTGGGAAAAGGAGAAAATGCTGGTAACCAGCATTTTCTCTTTTTTCCACAATGTTTTCTAACCTTCCTCGACCAAATATCAACTTTTTGTTGTCTGCAAATGCTTTCAATTTGTACAAGCCTAAAATTTTTTTCGTCTGGTAAAGCATTAACCCTTTACCACACAATCCCTACTTTTAATGACCCTGAGAAAGAAGCCTTTTGAAAATATTGTGGATAAGAGAAAATACTGGTACCAAGCATTTTCTCCTTTTTACCACAATGTTTTCTACAATTTTCAATTCATGAGCCATGTATATTTCATTGTATGCTTTCAATTTGGACTGGTCTATAATTTTGTTGTTTGGTAATATGTTAACTCATTACCAAACAACAATATTTAAGGCTTTTCCCAATCCAAAGCATTTGCAGATGACAAAATAAAAGTGACTAATAAAAATTTGAAATTTGTTTTGAGAAGTGAAGAAAACATTGTGGGAAAAGGAGAAAATGCTGGTTACCAGCATTTTCTCCTTTTTCCACCATGTTTTCGAAAGGCTTCTTCCACAGGGTCTTTAAAAGTCGGGATTGTGCGGTAAAGGGTTAAAAGATGTCTTGTGCTGCCAACTAAAATTGAAACAGATAGAGACATCATGCAACAAAATTGACAGCAAAGGGAAAAATATTTGCTCTGACAAATTCTCCACAATTAATGGTGTTGAAAAACCATCTCTTGCTAAAAAGCTAAAAGGCATCTGAAAATAGAGGAAAGAAAAATACCACCAAAAAATTGTCTACTACATTGTTTTGCTTGTTTTTCCTACCTGCTTTCACAGTTTTTATAGTGATTAAGATCATGAACACTTCTGTATGCTCCCCACATGTTCCTGTGCTTGTTAAATGTCATGCTCCTGGTATTTCCTTGGGACAGAACTTGGTCTTACAGCCTTCCAAGGTTTTCCAAAGAAACAACATTTTTCAAAACGGGTCTTAAATCTGGTATCACATAATCGTGGCTTTTAATTTCTGGAAAATTGTCGGAAAAGGAGAAAACAGCTGGTTGCCAAGGCACATTGTATCCCGATGGATCGAGCAAATTAGGGTCAATCTCGCAGGTTGGATATGACCGTGCACCTTAATTTGAACCCGGTAATATCTGCACTTTGAAGTTCGACCCCTTATCTATATCTACTTACAAGATACCAGAAGAATTACTGGATCAAGTCCCAGTGGTTCCCCTGTGGTTTTAACCCGGTACCAAAGGACAGAATTAGACTTGTCCAAATGGAAAGTATTTTCAGATGGTAGAATAAATCTGACTAAAAGACTGATATTTCAGTTCACACTGTACCAAACAATCCCTGATTTTTACGAGCATTTTCTCCTTATTTTTCACGATGTTTTCCAAAGTCTTTTTACATCAGAAACTGTAAAACTCTGAATTTTCTTGTAAAGTGTTAACACCCGATTATGACAGTTGTCCATGCTTTACTGATTACGATATTGCTGCTCGAGTCCTGGGAAAACATCCTAGAGTTATTAATAATGGCGAATTCTCATTGAAATGCACTTGGGAATTACACTGAAGATTACAAATCGCTCATCAATTAATCATTTATTTTTATGACATCTCTGTTGACATAACAGTGACAGGTATATCATGGAATATCATGTCCAATTCCTGTTCATTTCCTGTCAATCAGGCAGAAGCATTTATGTATTAATGTGATCTGGATCAATAATCATAATTATACCTAAACTTTTTTTTTGAACCCCTGAGAAGTTGGATTTATCCACAATACAAGCATTAACTCTCTACCAAACAACAAAAATTTCAGACTTGTCCACATGCAAAGCTTTGCAGGCGACAAATTGAATGCAACTTAAATGATAAAATTTGTCTTTGACAGAATGAATGTTGTTTTATGGCGCATCCACAGCTTACGTTATTTAGTGAGAGTGTCTTTGACAGAGTAGAAAACATTGTGGGAAAAGGAGAAAATGCTGGTTACCAGCATTTTCTCCTTTTCCAACAATGTTTTCAAAAGCCCTCTGCTCTAGGGTCGTCAAAAGTGGGGATTGTATAGGAAAGAGTTAAAGGCAGCCAAAATTAAACAATTTCGAAGTCAAAAGAAGTCGTACCATTTAGATTTATGGGTTGTAAAGTGTTCAACACCATTTTTCAACATTACTTCAGTTATCTCCTTGCAGCCAGTGCACCTATCTATCAATGCTTTCCTTGAATTTCTGTTGTTAGTACTTCCCATGTTTAACTCTTTACCAAATGACAAAATTTTAGACAGGTCAAAATTGAAAGCACTTCCAGAGGGAAAAAAAAACGTAAGTGAAAAATTGAAATTTGATTCCGGCAGGGTTACCTGAGAAAACATTGTGGGAAAAGGAGAAAATGCTGGTTACCAGCATTTTTTCCTTTTCCCACAATATTTTCAAATGCTGGTTACCAGCATTTTTTCCTTTTCCCACAATATTTTCAAAAGGCTTCTTTCTCAGGGTTGTTAAAAGTCGGGATTGTGTGGAAAAGAGTTAAAGACACAGACAATATAGTGAAGGCCATTTCTTTTTTCACACCGCTAAGGTCAAGAGTTCTCTTGCAAACTGACATGCTACAGAGACTTTATATCCTTGCCAAAAACTTTCTTTGGAACTGTCTGTCACAGGGAAACATAAAACCTGACATACCAGCTCAATGGCAAACAGTCATGGAATGTCAGAGGTTGGTAAACCCCGCTAGCAACAACTTGTTATTCTGTCCAATCTCTCTAAGACAGCTCCTCATGCTCTACAATGGTTCTTCATGGAATTGGTTATCATGTGCCCCAAAGTAACCCTTTAACATATCGCCAAACAACAAAATTTTAGGTTTATCCAAATCAAAAGCATTTGCAGACGACAAAATAAAAGTGACTGAATATTTGAAATTTGTTTTGTCAAGGGTAGAAAACATTGTGGGAAAGGAGAAAATGCTGGTTACCAGCATTTCTCCTTTTCCCACAATGTTTCCTGAAGGCCTCTTTCTCAGGGTCGTCAAAAGTAGGGATTGTGTGGTAATGGGTTAAGTCTTTCCATTCCATAGACAACACCAGAACCAATTGTGGACAGTGTAGGTCAAGATCAAACTGCTCAGAACATGCATCTACAAAGCAAAAAAACTTTTGGACTGGACCAAAATTGAAGTATTTGCAGATGGCATATTAACTAACCACCATGTTCGTATAAGTTGTCAGAACTTGTTTCTCAATCAATGTAAAATAAATATGTTTAAACTAATCACCAAACAACAATATTTTAGGCTTGTCCAAATCGAAAGCATTTGCAGACAACGGAATAAAAGTGACTGAAAATTTGAAATTTGTTTTATGAAGGGTAGAAAACATTGTGGGAAAGGAGAAAATGCTGGATACCAGCATTTTCTCCTTTTCCAACAGTGTTTTCAAAACGCCTCTTTCTTAGGGGCGTCAAAAGTAGGGATTGTGTGGTAACGGGTTAAAGCAACACAAATTGGCGTCTTTTTTGATACAAAGTTACTCAGTTGTACTTGTTATTCTATACGGGAACCTGACCCTCCTGCCCTCCTTGATTTACAGTGCAGAGACAGATTTATAGAATTGTTATGACCAAATAAGGGGAAAGTCAGAAAAGAAATCTTTATCATAATAATTGTTCGCAGTATTATTCCACATAGGTCTGCAGGTCGTGAAATATGACATAACCTTAATCGAGTATCTTTAGATATTATTCTTTTTATAACCCTTCTCCACACCATCCTGAGTTTTAATGACCCTCAGGTAAAAAAAGCTTTTTTGAACATAAAGAGGGAAAAGGAGAAAATGCTGGTTACTAACCAGTATTCTCTCCTTTTCCCACGATGTTTCTTTTTACTCAATGAAAGGCACTTAGTTTTATCATTTTAGCTATAATGAAATCATCATCTGTAGATGCTTTCAATTTGAACATGTCTGTATTTATGGCCTGTGGTAGAGTCAACTTGACAAAATTGTAGACTTGTCCAAACTGAAGGCTTGCAGACTGTAATTTGACGTACGATATGGAATTTGTCTTTATAAAGGATGAAAACAGTGTGGGAAAGGAAGAAAATGCTGGTTACCAGCATTTTCTTCCTTTTCTCACAATGTTTTCAAAAGGCTTCTTTTTTCAGGATTGTTAAAACTTGGGATTGTGTTGTAAAGGGTTAAGCCTAGAGCTCTGAATTAACCCCTATGGACATTTTTAGTTGTTAAGCCTAGAGCTCTGAATTAACCCCTATGGACATTTTTAGTTGTTAAGCCTAGAGCTCTGAATTAACCCCTATAGACATTTTTAGTTGTTAAGCCTAGAGCTCTGAATTAACCCCTATGGACATTTTTAGTCTTGATTTAGACTCAAATAATAGCAATTTAGTAGTTGCTTTTTGTTTATAGCATTTCAGCAAAGCCAACAGTGTACATGTATATTGAAGATCAGACAGCACTTTTTTTATGGTCTGATCTTGATCTTCAATGGCAGCAGAACATGCAGTCTGATCTAAATCTAACCTACCCAATCTATAAAAGTGGAAATTTATGTGACACGGAAATTTTTGCAATTTCACAAATTGTTCTTGTACTTTTAATACAAGTATACCAACAAATAACAAGTAGTTGGAATTTGCAAATACCATATTTCCTTACGCAAAATATTTAATGTCCATCATCATTAATTTGCAAGTTTCTCGACAACAAATACAGTATTTTGTTTTGTGTTCCGCTGGAAACCTTGAAATAACAATAATCAGGCTGTTTTTCTTAACTCATTACCAAAGGACAATATTTTAAGCTTGTCCAAATCAAAAGCATTTGCAGACGACAAAATCAAACTGACTGAAAATTCAAAATTTGTTTTGTGAAGAGTTAGGAAAAATTGTGGGAAAAGGAGAAAATGCTGGTTACTTGCATTTTCTCCTTTTTCCACGATGTTTTCCAATGGCTTCTTTCTCAGGTTGTCAAAAGTCAGGGTTTGTGTGGTAATGGGTTAATTGAAAACATGGAATTATTAATTCCAGGCTGCAAGGGTTGAAAACATCATTGTAAGTGGCACCATGAAAAGTTTCCCACAAAAAGCAATAAAGTCTATCCACTGCCATGATCATGAACAAGTAAATTCATCAATGTCTATTGTACTTTTCTTAACACTTTCCCAAACAATCCCTGGCTTTTACGACCCTGGGATAAAAACCTTTTTGAAAACATTGTGGGAAAAGGAGAAAATGATGGTTACCAGCATTTTCTCCTTTTCCCACAATGTTTTCTACCCTGCTGGAAACAAATTTCAATTTTTGAGTTATGTTTATTTCGTTGTCAGTAAGTGCTTTCAGTTTGGACCAGTCTAAAGGTTTGTCGTTTAGTACAGAGTTAACACTTACCAGACAAAAAAGTTTACAAGGTAGTCAAATTGAAAGCAGTTGTATACAACATTGAAATAAATGCAACTGAAAGATTGAAATTTGTTTTGGGAAGGATAGAAAACATTGAGGGAAAAGGAGAAAAATGCTGATTAGCAGCATTTTCTGCTTTTCCCACAATGTTTTCAAAAGGCTTCTTCTGTAGGGGCATTAAAAGTAGGGATTGTGTGGTAAAGGGCTAACCCTTTCCAAGGTAACTCTTGTTTTTTATGGCTCTGAGGCTGAAGGTGCTTGAAAACACTGGAAAAACCAGCAATTTCTCCTTTTCCCACAGTGTTTTCAAAAGACTTTTACTGCAGACAAGCAAAAACCAGGACTTGTTTGGGAAAGGGTTAATTTGTCATCAGCAAACACATACTCTAAATTTGGACTAGTCCTATTTTGTCCTTTAAGAGTTAAGAAAAAACTATTTGTATGGAAATACCTTCGTTGAAATACGATATTTATTGCAGATTATAATGTCTTGTGCTTTTCTCTTTTTTTTCCAGATTGATGCTGTGGCCGAGACTCTTATTTTATAGCACTGAAGATTAGATGTCCAAGGTTTCCGGACTCAAAGGAGAGAAAAACATCCAAAAATCAATTACGGAATTTGGAAATTGAACGATCCAGACCACCATGACGCCATCTTGTCATTTTTTAGGAAATTTTTTCACAGATGAGATGATGAACAGTCCATAAAATACAGACATCTACTATTGAGGATCTATTTTCAATCAATTTTCACATAAAAATTTGAAAAGACTATATAGATAACAGTTTATGAAGAAAAACAAATTCTAATATTTCATACAAAAAAAAAAGAATGACTCAAATACAGACTCTACAGCTCTGTACAAAACATTTAAATAAGTGTATTTTTGTACAACATAATAGACTTTGAAAATATCTATGTGTTGATGTCACTTCAAATGCATCTTCCAAACCATCAAGGTAGTACAACAACAACAGCTATTATGGAGAGAACAAGCAGTGAGGCACCAACCTTAGACACTGGGGTCACAAGAATATCTGTTGACCTTTTTAACATGACCTTTGAGGAAATTCAAAGACATTTTGAAATGCTGGAGAACTTGACCCAGCCTCCTGAAGACTTGGACATCATGAAGCAAAAGAACTGGCAAATAGCAGTGATTGCAATATACAGTATTGTCATACTGTCTGGGTTTCTGGAGAACTTCGTTATTGTCTGTGTGTTACTGAAAAACTCCCATCTTCATACTCCAACAAATATTTTCATTATGGGATTGGCCACATCAGATATTTTACTGTGCTCATTCAATTTACCATTCCAACTTCACTATCAACTGACTGATGTATGGATATTTGGGAGTACCTTGTGTCACGTCATTATGCCCACATTTGGTGTGCCAGTGTTTGTTTCATCCATGTCCATATTAATGATAGCTATTGACCGATACATGCTGATTGTACATCCATTCAAGAAACGTATGACAAAACTTACAGCAGTGTGCATATTTCTTTCAATAGCTGTTTTAACGACACTTATTGCTGTTCCAATCATAATACACACAGACTATGTTGTGATTGACCTCCCTGGATTGAGGATTTATCGAACATATTGTATTGAAACATGGAAAAACATAGCAATTCGACATTTCTACACTGTATCAACAGTTTTTATACAGTTTTTTGTGCCTTTGATAGTCACAAGTTTGCTTTATATCCAAATCAGTAATGTGTTGAAAAGAAGGCCAGTGAAGAAAAATGAGCAACGAAAGAATCATAAAACGAACTGTATACTGATTTCTATTGTGCTTCTATTCTTTACCTGCTGGTTGCCATGGAATGTGTTCTATATCCTGTCTGAATTCAATCACAAATTAGTTTCGGGAAAATACTATAAGTTGATAGATCTCTTACTTAAAATCTTTGCAATGAGTTCTGCATGCATTAATCCATTCCTTTATGGCTGGCTCAATGACAATTTCCGTCGGGAACTGGACATTATCGTGAAGCGGCCTGGCCGAAACAGGATTAGACAAAATGGGCACACATACACGCTAGCTGACTATTCAAGGACAGATATGGTGGACAAATACACGATGGCAAATGTGTAACTCCTAACTAATCACACAGTTTTAGACTTGTCCAAATTTATAGCAATGGCAGACAACAGATTCAGTGTTACTAAAACATATCATACAGTAGAAAACATTGTGGGAAAAGGCGAAAATGCTCTTCACAAGCATTTTCTCCTTTTTCCAAAAAAATTCCTGAAGATTTCTTCTATAGGGTCATTAAAATTCTTACCAAACAAGAAATTTGGAACTCTTTCAAATTCAAACTCTGCTGACTGTAACACTAAATGATATGGTAGTGAACAAAGGAGAAAATGTTGGTTACAAGCATTTTCTCCTTTTTCAAACAATATTTTTAAAAGCTTTTTCCCTGGGGTTGTTTAGTAAACGGTTTCAATGCCTTAGTTTTAGATTTTTATATTTAAAACATATAAGTTCGCAACGAATGCATAGCTGAAATATATAAAAAATATCTGGCGGGCCGACAAATATCCTTGTTTTTCGAGGTATAAAAGACCAATTCCATAACCACTGAGCTAAAGAGATATCTCCCTAACGCTGTTGTTAGGTATTTTTTTTAACCCTTTACCCCATAAGGCATTACTATGGTATCTCTAATTGACCCTAAATAACAGCAAGGAGGAAGCCATTTCTTATGTGTATATGATACCTTTTGATAGCATAGAAAACATTGTGACAAAAGGTGAAATTGCTCGTCACGAGCAATTTCACCTTTTGCCACAATGTTTTCCAAAGGCTCCTACAAGCAATAGAAATGAGTATCTATGGAGTAAAGGGTTGAACTGGGACAAAGCCATGCATGAAGATCAGTAGGCTCCCATAACAGTGACTCAACTGATGTGATTTGCCTTTGAAAGGGTATATAACTAGCATTGTGAAAGGGGAAAATGCTGGTAACTGGCATTTTATCCTTTTTCTTTTAAATGTTTTCAAAGGCCTTATTCCCAAGGGTTGTAAAAAACTTGTCTGTTTTTTTTTTCCTGTAAAATAAAAAAAAATATGCTCACTCTACCAAGAGTTGTTGTTTTCCGTGATTCCATTATATACCATTGCATTTGTTTATCATTATCTATTACATATTAATAATATATTTATATATACACAATACAATAAATTTGATATTATTATCTAAATTTGAAAGTAACACAATTTCTGATTGGCTTAACATTTGGTTTGGCCAATCAGAAGTTGTGTAACTTTCTAAATATAGCATAGGACTAAGAATGCTCTGAAGAAAGGTGGATGAATACAGACTGATTTCAAGTAATACAACAGTACAATTACCCACATCTGGACCATGCACCAGTTAAAGTATAGAGTGGAAAAGTAAAACTGAAGGTCATGACAAACACGAGTCAAGTGTCAACAACATGTGCAAAAGACAACAGAACAACAGTTGCAACTGACAGAATGTCAAATAAAGCACAACATATGACAGACAAGGAATCTGTTGTGCTCTAACTTCAACCTTTTCAGGCCTGCAGGCAATAAATCTGGGTTTTTACAGATGGCATCAATCGAGATCAGACTGCACAGAATGTGTGGTCTAATCTTGGATCTGTACCATTGGCTTGCTTAGTCAAGCCAAAAAGGAAAACAATATGAGGTTTGGGGGATTGTATTTCGAACCATCACAAGACTGGTCAACTTTAATTTTGGGGCCCTTAATGAGTACACTGGCATTTACCACACAAGAGTTTTAACCTCGCTGAAGGTTTTTGCAAACATGCAAATATTGTGGGGAAAAAAAGAAAATGCTGGCTACCCGCTTCCCAAATTTTTTTTATACCCTTGCATGAAAACTAAAAATTCCATCAGTTCACCAATATTTAATCCTTTACCACACAACAGTATTTTGGACTAGTGCAAATTGAAAGGATGACAAAGGTGACTCAAAATCTGAAACTAACACTTAAATCCAGGGAACAACAACAGTTGTTATCGCCACAATAAATTCATTACTTGTAATTGGCTTGAATTAAATTTAAATGCATTTCAACAACTATACTGTTTACTTTTGGCTGCTATTGGGGCTATAAGTAGTCATCTACAGCCCTTTCAATTTGGACAAGTCCAAAACTTTAGCATGTGGTAACAAATTAAGCCGTTACCAGATAACAAAATTTAAGCCTTGTCCAAATTAAAAGCATTTAATTGCAGACAACAATTTCAGTGTGGCTCAACCTAAGTGCAATCATTTAAGATGGAGTAGAAAACATTTGGGAAATGGAGAAAATGCTGTTTACCAGCATTTTCTCTTTTTCCAAAAATGTTTTCATGAGGCTTCTTTCCCACTGGGTTGTTAAAAGTTGTCATTGTGTGATAAAGGGTTAACAAATCATACATGCAGAAAAAAGTTTTATTTTGAGCTCTAATCTGACCTGTCAAATGGACGACTAATTGGTTTGATGATGGGTACTTTAGTACCAGTAGTTGTCCAATTTAGAAACTAATGGATACTCCTGTAATTGCGGCTTTACATCGTAATCACTGATGTTTTAAAAGGGTGTTCAAAACACACAAGATAAAAACAATGATTTGGAAAACAGGGGAAAAAAAATTTAATTTTTCACACTGCTCATCTAATGTCCAACAGAAGTTTAACTCTTTACTAAATGGTGAACTTTTAGATTTGTCAAATGCAAAAGTATTTGTAGATGCAAAATTGAATGTTTCTCCAAGCAATGTACAAACTGTTTTTGTCTTTGAAAGGGTAGAAAACATTGTGGGAAAGGAGAAAATGCTGGCAGCCAGCATTTTCTTTTTTCATAATGTTTTAAAAAGGTTTTCTTTCTCAGGGTCGTTAAAGCCCGGGTTTGTGTGGTAAAGGGTTTGGAGAAAAAAAGTTTGAAGGGAGTTCAAGAAAATGTATCTTTTTTGGGGGGAAAAAATTCCATCAAACGAAACCAATTTTAACTTTAAATAATTAGAATCTTCTAAAAATGCAAATCACCCATCACTCTCTGCCAGACCCTTTACCAGTGGGCTTGAACTATTTCACTACCCTAATAATTGAGGAGGGGTTTCAAAAAAATTGTAGAAAAGGAAGAAATACTGGTTTACAAGCATTTTCTAGTTTCACTTAACCCTTTACTCCATAGATACTCATTTCTACGCATTGCTTGTGGGAGCCTTTGGAAAACATTGTGGCAAAAGGTGAAATTGCTCGTGACAAGCAATTTCACCTTTTGCCGCAATAGTTTCTATGCTATCAAAAGGTGTCATATACACATTAGAAACAGCTTCATCCTTGCTGTTATTTAGGGTCAATTAGAGATACCATAGAAATGTTTTATGGGGTAAAGGGTTAATGTTTTCTGCCTTTTCACAACTGACATCAATGGACCCTCAAATAACTCTAGGACAAATGACAAAATTTTGGACTTAACCAACTTCAAAGCATTAGCAGACAACAAACTACATGTAGCTCAAACTACATGTAGCTCACATAATACATGTAGTTCAAGTGTTGATTTCTGTCTTCGATAGGATAGAAAACTTTTTTGGGGAAGGGAGGTAATGCTGAATATCACCACTTGGTCCTTTCCAACATTTTCAAAAACCTTGTTCTTCTACGTCATTAAAATTTGGGACTGTATGGAAAAGAATTACTTACATGTCTGAAAATGCCTTGAACCAGTAAAACCTATCAATCACCTGCTTAACTCATTACCAAACGACAACAATATTGACTTGTCCAAATTGAAAGCATATGCAGACGACAAAATAAAAGTGACTGAAAATCTGAAATTTGTTTTGTTAAGGGTAGAAAACATTGTGGGAAAAAGAGAAAATGCTGCTTACCAGCATTTTCTCCTTTTCCCACAATGTTTTCTAAAGGCTTCTTTCCCAGTGGCAATGGGTTAAAGTTTGGTAAGGATTTTACTTACTCAGATTTTCCTCAGCAAATGCCTTTTTTTTCTCTGTAAATTTTTGTCATCTGGCAAGTCATTTTGAGAGAAGGTAGACTAACACAGAGGCCAATAAAATTCAAAATAGCATTATGCTCAACACTTTACTGACAGAATCAGACATAGCCAAGCAGTAAAACTAAATCTTTTTTCACAGATTTCTGAACTCAAAATATTGTAGTAAAACGGGAAAATGTTGGTTACCAGCGTTTTCTCCTTTTACCGAAAAGTTTTGGCCATATCCCAGTAGCTGATCCCACATCTGGATATTAGGGTCCATCTGGGAAATCTCTTAATTCGATCTAGATCTTTACCACACAATCCTGATTTTTAACAACCCCAAGAAAAAAGCCTTTTGAAAACACAGCAGGAAAAGGAGAAAATGCTGGTAACCAGCATTTTCTTCTTTTCCCATGATGTTTTCTACCAATCCAAAGACAAATTTCAATTTTTGAGACATACTTACGTTGTCATCAGCAGATGCTTTCTATTTGGACTGGTCTACAATTCTGTCATTTGGTAAATCAGTCTTGTAGAAACTGAGGTCTACTTCACAATACCTTGGAGAAAGGTGACTGGTTAACATGGCATTACTTTTTAAAGTAAAAATTTGCAATAGTTTGGTAAGAGAAAAATAGAAAATATTTGAGAACCTGTCAGTGCTTTGCTTTTTTTTTTATCAGTAATGGTTCCCATCCCATGCATAAACAAAGTATTTAACACAAAAGCAAGTACATTTTTTTTCTATTAGTTCTGCTGTTTTTGGAGAAAATGACAAATTGTTTCATAGGCCTGTTGTCTGTGTCATTGTCATGCATAAACTTTGACATTTTGCAATATCTGTTACTACTTGTAAGATTGTTATTTACTTCAAACTTGGACAAGTTGTTGACATTTCTGGTGATGGGAACCATCAAATCTCTGAACTGTATTGCATTGATAGATATGCACCAAAACGGTACATTTAATTGCTGAAAATATGCTGGTTTACCGTTCTAAAAATTGTTAGACTCCTCTGAAAAAAGAAAGCTTTCCAACTATATTTCAGTTGACAAACAGTTTGTACATTCATTTTTAACATGGTTTATCAATTCAGATTGAAGTTTTCACCGACAGATAGATAGATGGATATGAATAATTTTATCGAGGTTGTTTATGTTGTTGCTAAACAAATTACAGAGGGCGTTGTAAGATCACATGATTTGCAGTTTAACCCTTTCCCAAACGACAAACTTTTGGACTACACCAAATTGAAAGCATTTACAGACGACAATTCAACTCTTGCTGAAAACATGATTTCTGTCTATGATAGGGTAGAAAACATTGTGGGAAAAGGAGAAAATGCTGGTTACCAGCATTTTCTCCTTTTTCCACAATGTTTTCAAAAAGCTAGTATTCAAGACCCGTAAAAACCAGGGATTGTTTGGGAAAGGGTTAAATGGAAACCAGTATTATACAGACGAGGTTAGATGAAGTACGGAATCAACTAAATTTGGTAAGTATCAAAAGAACCTATACAATAAGGGCAGGTAACTATCAAGCTATTTTTGATAGAGTTATGCTTTTTTTTTTCAACTTGAATTTCCCCTGAAAATCAACCCTTTGCAGTCAAGTGTTGGAACCCGCAGGTGGTGCTCTTGTTTTTTAACAGGATCTAGCAAGAGCTCATTTTTGAATGCTTCCCAAGACATTACTGAAATAACATTTACAGCTTAGAAATATTATGTAATATAAACAGTTGACTTATAAACATTTACTTAAATCTGCCTCCTATAGATCAGGCTTTTTCTAACCCTATACCAAATGATCCTAATTTTTAACAAGCCTTTTGAAAACATTGTGGGGGAAAAGGGGGAAAATGCCAGTAACCTGTATTTTTTCCTTTTCCCACAATGTTTTCTTCCATTTCAATGACAGCAATCATCTGTTCCCTTCAAATACTTTCAATTTTGACAAGTCTTCTTTATTGAAGCGTTGAGCCGTCACCATACAATTCCATTATTTAACAACCTTGGGGGACACAGGTTTTGAAAAGAAACAATGTGGGAAAAGAAAGAAAATGCTGGAAGCCATAATTTCTCACAGTCCTTTTCAACTCTTTCAAAGAGATTTTTTACTTTGCTATATTAAATTTGTCATCTGCAAAATCTTTTATTATAAACAAGGCTAAAATTCTGCAATTTGTAAATCATTTCTGTGGCACAGATAACAGGCCTTCTCTTTAAAATGGTAGAAAACATGGTGGGAAAAGGAGACAATGCTAGAAACCAGCATATTCACAGTATTTCCAAAAGCCTTTTAAATTAAAGCATTATTGACCCATCAACAAAAACAATCCCTGATCTTCAAAACCCAGGTAATGAGGGTTTTCCCACAATGTTTTCTATCCTATCACAGACCTTAAGTTCATTTGTTCCAATTTCAATGAATTATCTGCACATGTTCTGGAGATAAGAGAGAATCAGAAATTTGCCAAAAACTTACCCATTACCACACAATCACACCTTTTAAGAAGAAAGAAGACTTTTGCAAACATTGTGGGAAAACGAGAAAATGCTGGTAACCACAATGTTTTTTATACCCTGCTGGAAACAAATTTCAGTTTATGTTTATTTCATTGTCTGCATGTGCCTTCGACAATTTGGACCAGTCTAAAATGTTGTTGTTTGATAAAGAATTAAAAATACAGGACAATGTGGTGAAGAGGTAACCCTTTACCAGGGAACAAAATTTTAGCCTTGTCCAAATCGAAAGCAGTTGCAGATTTGTCTTTGATTGGGTAGAAAACATTATGGGAAGAGGAGAAAATGCTGGTTACCAGCATTTTCTCCTTTTCCCACAATGTTTTCAAAAGGCTTCTTCCTAAGGGTCGTTAAAACTCAGAATTTTGTTGTAAAAGGGTTAAAGACCAGTTAATGATACAAGATTGCATGATGGATTCCATTACAAATCCAGAAAATTATGTGTTGTCTAAGACTTACTTAATTCTAGAAAAACAACTTAATACTGCAAAATTAACCCCACATTATTTAGTCTACCTTCACTATAACACTTATAAACTTTGTGCAGACTGATCCTCAGGGCTGTTACATTCACCAACCATACTTAAGAACCTTCTTTGTCTTATTCTCCAGAATTTTCTACTTTTGAAAGTAACACAAATTCTGACTGGCTCAACCATTCAGTTTAGCCAATCAGAAGTTATGTTACTTACAGATTAAGAACGAAATACAGGCCCTCATCTACAATGTTCACACAAAAGGCTAAAAAAACTGAGTTTAGCTCTTTATATGACCTGACATGTGAAATACATTGTACAGGCACTTAGAATAGTGTTGCACTCACCTATCGAAATGCTAAAGCATTTGCAGACAACAAATCAAACTAGAGCTGTCACTGAATGTTATTCAATACCCCTGTAAGCGCTTTGACAGAAAAAAGTGTCAAGTTCAAGGGGAGATAATTCCTCTACCAGGAAGAGTTGACACTTGAAAATTGTGTCTTGCAAATCTTCAATATATGATCAGTATATGTGCAGTTTCAATACAATTGCAGGAAAACTGTAGGAGGAGTTTGCGACAGAAAATTACAAGTATTTTGTACACAGACAGACACACAGACGAACAGACAGATGCACGGACAGACAGACAGAGAGACAGGGTGATTCCAGTATACCCTGAAAACTTAGTTTTTGTGGGGCTATAATAATGTATAGTGTTTAATGCCTTTTTCAACATTATTTCGGTTAAATTGCTGCAGCCAGTGTACCTGTAACCCATGGCTTCATGGAGTTTCTGTTACCAGAACTTTGCAAAAAGTACTACCCAAGCCACTATCGCAAGAGAGAAATGAATCCTGATGCACTGACTATCATCAGGCATCCTCAGAAAAAAATCCCCATCCACAGAAAAAAATTGCTGAGCTACTGATTCGAACCCAAAACGCCCCGATCTCAAGTCAAGTACGCTACCAACTGTGCTACCATGGCTCGGCAACAACAACAAACGTGGTTCAATGATGAAATCTTTGGAAATGTAGAAAACAGTGTTGGAAAAGGAGGAAATGCTGGTAACCAGCATTTTCTTGTTTTCCCAAAGTATTTTCAAGAGGTCCTCTTACACAGATTCATTAACTCTTTCCTTACTGTAGAGGACACAAAAAGCTTTCATTTACAAAATCGTACACCATTGTAAGTTTTATATAAATTTAACTTGATTTGAGAATAAAATTCAGCTTGAATTGAATTGATGGTTTAATGAGGGTTTTAATATTAATTAACGTTTCATTTAGTTTGGTTGTTGTCTCTACTTGACAGGCTACATAATAGAATAGAACTGAACAGTTTGTACCTGCCTCTCGTTCTTTACCATTGGTAGGCAAGCTGAGCTTAGAAAAAATGCGAGTCTAATTCTAATTTTGCAAGTGGAAATAAAAGCTAATTGCTAAAATTTTTAAGAGGATAAAAACAATGAAATTTGAACCCTGCACTCTGATCTCCGATCTTCCACTTCTTTTTTCTAGATTATGATGGGTCACCAACCGTTCTTAAGAATATTCTTAGGCTTATTCTTCAGAATTTTGTCAATGTGAAAGTAACAAGACTTCTGATTGGCTAAACCAATTGGTTTAGCCAAATCAGAAGTCCTGTTACTTTCACAGACAGAAAATCTTGAAGATTTAGATAAAGAACGTTCTTAAGAATGGTTGGTGAATACAGACCCTGGTTTGGTTATTTGGCCTGGTTCTCCATTTTGCAGAGAAAGTGACTATTAGTGGCCTTTGAAAAAAATGTAGCTTTATTTATTTTGTACTCAAAGAGTTAATAAAATGGATTAAAGGCAAAGGGTTGAACTATTATTGTTGATCAATTGGTTTATTGTATCATCTTTAACACTACTTTCAACATCGTTACAGTTTTATCTTGGCCATCAGTGCACCTATCCATATTTTCCTGGAGTTTCTTTTACCAGTACTCCCCACAATATTCTTTCCAAACCAATGGCTGCTTTTGAACATAACCATGATTATTGCAACTATAGTCACCGTTGGGACAGGAATGAATCCTGTTGCAATGACCATCATCGATCCTCTGATCGAGCCCTTGACCTCTTGTACTCAAGTCTTGTATGCTACCAACTGAGCTATTGGAGCCTAAAGCTAGAGAAGTGGCCTTTGAAAAAAAATAAACTTTATTTTGTAGTGAAAGAGTTAAATCAAGGGATTACAAAACAAAGGGTTAAATTATCATAAAATAACATATCATGAACTAACTGACAGGATCCTGATTCCAACAACAATTTCCCATCCTATGTACAAGTTCTCGCAGCTTTGGTGCTGACTTCTGTTGTAAACAATTTTAAAACAAATTGTGAAAAACAGAAATAAGACCATTTTCCATTATAAAAGGCCAAAGATCATTAAATCCTTTCTCACAAAATCTAGACTTTCAAACACCTTAAAGAGGACTTTCGTACACATTAAAGGAAAAGGTGTTACCAGAATTTCTCCTTTTCCCACAATATTTCCGAAAGCCTCTTTCTCTTGGTTGTTAAAAATCAACAGTGAGTTGTAAAGGGTTAATTACATGCCATTTGAAAGATAGCATATCTGTTTAATCAGTGTTAAATATTTCATGGAAAAATGATAAAAATACATGGCATCATCAATGTTTTTGACAGGTATGTAATTTGTCAACTAAATGATTCGATGGTGTTCTGTTTACGAATTAAACAACAAAATTTTGGACAAGTCCAAATTGAAAGCATTTGCAGACGACAAAATAAGTGTGAATCAAAAATTGAAATCTGACATGGAAAGGAGAGAAAACATTGTGGGAAAAGGAGAAAATGCTGGTTACCAGCATTTTCTCCTCTTCCCACAATGTTTTCTATAAACTTCTTTCTCAGCATCGTTACCACTCAGGATTGTGTGTAAAGAGTAAAATGATTCGATGGTGTTTTATGCTACTTTCAACATCATTTTAGTAATATAACGGAATAAGCCCATTTATTTTATCCATGTACGTTCAATGTTTAAAGATGCCTGTCTGCAGCCGGTGAGCAGAAACGCTGTTAAATTTCAAAAAGAAAAATAGAATGGTACAGAAATCTGTCCTTTGTGTACACAAGGATAAATTACTGACATACATTGTGTAAATGAAAAAAGAAACACGAGGGTTTGTGTGAAAAACTGAAAATTGGCCAGAAGAAAACTGGCTGACGATCGAGGCTGTAAACAATGGCGGTGACTCACTGAAATTTATTGTTGGTTTCCGCCTAGAGTCGGATACGGTGTAACTTACATATAGGCCTCGATCTCCGTCTAAAAATAGAGGCTGCAACAGAGAAGCATCCATTTTCTTTCATTTACCACATCAAGGCCAAGGTCAAATACAGTCAAGTTATAGAATGCATGATCATCATATGAATTTACCTGAGTGTATAACGGATATCGAAAATCTTCGATTCAAAATCCGGAAGCGACCAGTCTGTTTACATTGAAGGCCGCAAGTCCGCAAAATGCATTTTCTATCAGGCGTAATCTAAGCAACCTTGCAACCGTCAGGCGCAATATTTGGCATAGATATATAAGAATGACTATATTTTGTTAAAATAAAAACAAAATGAGTTAAAACTGGCTTAAAATGAGTATTATTGCATCTTTAACTCATTACCAAATGACAAAATTTTAAGTTTGTGCAAAGCGAAAGCATTTGCAGACGACAAAATAAATGTGAACCAAAATTTGTGATTTGTTTTGTGAAGGGTAGAAAACATTGTGGGAAAAGGAGAAAATTCTGGTTACCAGCATTTTCTCCTTTTCCTACAATGTTTTCTAAAGGCTTCTTTCTCAGGGGCGTCAAAAGTAGGAATTGTGTGGTAATGGGTTAAGCAATACAAGACTGAAGGGCTCTGACAGGTCTTGCTAAAAGACACTCCCAAAGTAAACCCAGTGCTTCCAGTAAGGCTTGAACACTTTACCATTGAGCCACCACAGGACACCATTTTCTTCCCATGATAATATCTTTCTTTACCTTGTACAAAGCAGGTTTTTACTCTTAAACTCTTTACCACATAATCCCGACTTTTAACGACCCTGAGAAAGAAAGCCTTAGAAAACATTGTAAGAAAAGGAGAAAATGCTGGTAACCAGCATTTTCTCCTTTTCCTACAATGTTTTCTACCCTTTCAAAATCAAATTTCAATTTTTGATTCATGTTTGTTCTGTAGTCTGCAAATGCTTTCATTTTGGACTAGTCCAAAAGTTTGTCGTTTGGTAAAGAGTTAACCAAACAACATGATTTTAGAATTGTCCAAATTGCAAACATTTGCAGACGACAAAATTAATGTGACCCAAAAATGTGTTTTGGGAAGGAAAAAAAACATTGTGGGAAAAGGAGAAAATGCTGGTTACCAGTATTTTCTGCTTTTCCCACAATTTTTTTCTAAAGGCTTCTTTTCCATAATGTTTTCAACCGTCTACAAATCCAATTTTAATTTTTGATTCTCATTTATTTTGTCGTCTGCAAATGCTTTGAATTTGGACCAGTCCAAAATTTTGTTGTTTGATGAAGTGTCAACTCTTTATTAAATGCCATCATTTAAGACTGGTTCTAATTGAAATCATTCGCAGATGATGATAAATTGAATTTGGACAAAATGACAAAATTAGTTGTTTTTTTTTTTGTCTTCAGGACCATTACAACTACAGATTGTGTGGTAAAGAGTAAAAGGCCATCCTTCCAAGGAAACAGGGTATTATCAGATTTCCCTAATCTTTGTTTAAAACCTTGTCATTTACACAATCTGCTTGCAAGCCCAGCCATTTAATGAGTTTGGCTGCCTTCCTTCATTAACCCTTTACAAAACAATCCCTGGTTTTAACGACCCTGAGGAGGAAGCCTTCTGAAAACACGGTGGGAAAAGGAGAAAATGCTGGTAACCAGCATTTTCTCCTTCTTCCACAATGTTTTCTACTCTTCCAAAGTTAAGTTTCAATTTTTTGGTCATGTTTATTTTTCTTCTGCAAATGGTTTCAATTTGGACAAGTCTAAAATCTTGTTGTTTTCGATACAGGGTTAAACCTTACCACTCAGTCCCAAATCAATGAAAAAAGTAATTATTTTATAAACATGGGAGAAGCACAGAATGCTGGTTACCAACATTTTCTCCTTTTTCCACATTGTTTCAGCCTTATCAAGGACCAATCCTATCATTTTAGCTTTATAGAAATTGCTTTTGATTCCAAAAACTATAGATTTTGTGTGAGAAAGAGTAAACCCTTCACCAAACCAGAAAAAATTTGAACCTATTTAAATGGAGAGCATTTGCGGACGGCAATTATTATGTATCTAAACTAATGATTTCTTTCTTTGAAGGAGTAGAAACAACAAAGGAAAAGAAGACAATACCGCTTAGCAGCATTTTCACCTTTTTTCACAATATTTACAATGACTTTCTATATAAGGTTTATCAAAAATTGAGACAACCCTGGGAAAGAGTGCTTTCGAAATTATCGTGGGGAAAAAGAGAAAATGATGGTAACTGACATTTTACTTTTTTTTTCCAAACAATGTTTTTTCTATCTTTTCAAAAACAAATTTCATCATTTAAGTGCCGACACTGTCCTTGTTACCTGCAAAATCTTCCATTTGCATCAGCCTAAAATTTTGCCATTATGATAAAGACCTAGGATTTGCATCAATTTGCATTTATGATTTACTTTTACAAGAGTTCCCTTTCATCTTCTTTTTCTCATCAGCTCTTTACCTAACAACCCAATTTTTGACTGGACCAAATTCAAAGCATTTGCAGAATTTGTCCTTGATAAGGTAGAAAACATTGTGGAAAAAATGCTGGTTACCAGCATTTTCTCCTTTTCCCATAATATTTTCATAAGGCTTCTTTCCCAGGATCATTAAAAGCGGAGACTGTTTGGTAAAAGATTAAGCCTTGGCCTGATTTTTCTTGCAATTGGTCATTAGCCGAGGTGGAATTTAAAGGAAAACATTGTTTTCTACTCTGGAAAAATCTAATGTAATCACCAAACAATCTTGTCTATTAATGACTGTGAGTAACACTTTTCACAATGTTGTTGGAAAAAGGAGAAAATGCTGGTTAACTCATTACCAAACGACAATATTTTAGGCTTGTCCAAATCGAAAGCATTGGCAGACGACAAAATAAAAGTGACTGAAAATTTGGAATCTGTTCTGTGAAGGGTAGAAAACATTGTGGGAAGAGGAGAAAATGCTGGTTACCAGCATTTTCTCCTTTTCCCACAATGTTTTCATAGGGCTTCTCTCTCAGGCTCGTAGAAAGTAGGGATTGTGTGGTAATGGGTTAATCTTGTTGTAATGGCTATCATCAATCCAGGGAAAGGAACTGGCGGAGATGTGTGATTCAGACCAGTGGCCTTTCCGTCAAAAGTCCTGCATGCAACAGACCTTGATACAAGGCTTTGGAACAAAAGGGACTATCACTTGATCAAATCTATTGGGTCAACTCTTATTCTGCCATTCATGACCACAGATGTATTTCTTAAACAGGCTCTACTGCAAAAGCAGCCTGCACATACATGCAGCCTAATCTTGCATTATGCATTACACTCTTCACTGCTCTATCAGTATGAAACCACTAAATGTCATGAGATTTAACTTTATTTTTATTAATTCTTTACTAAACGATAAAATTTTGGACTAGTCGAAATTGAAAGCATCTGCAGATGACAAAATAAATGTGACTCAAAAATTCAATTTTGATTTTGGAAGGGTAGAAAACATTGTGGGAAAAGGAGAAAATGCTGGTTGCCAGCATTTTCTCCTTTTTCCACAATGTTTTCAAAGGCTTTCAGTTGTTAAAAGTCGGGATTGTGTAATAAAGAGTTAAAGGTGTATCTTTACTCTTTTTGATCCTTTTGTAACCAGTTTTCTGACATTGCAATCATTCTTGTTCCTTTGTACCAAATGTTGCCTCTGACGGTTGCACTGTTGCACAGATTACAAGAGACAGAAAATGCATTTCATTCTTCTGCAGCTAGCCACAGACATCACAACCTCAGTTTTCAGCTTAAATCAAAGATAAATCCCATACACCTTATTTTTTTACTATATTTACACAGCTATCTATATTCTACATACTGTAAAGTTCTAAAAGTGTTTTTTACTCTCTGGGTGCATCTTTAAGGTTGACTATCTAATGTGGCAGGATAAAGATTGAAAACGCTTTGTTGACCCACTTCCACATGGCAAAAGTTTGGACATGTCCAAATTCAAAGGATTTTCAGGCAACAACTTTACTGCGACTCAAATAGTCAATTTGTCCTCCGACAGAAAACATTGTGGGAAAAGGAGAAAATGCTGGTTGGTAACCAGCATTTTCTCCTTTACCTACAATGTTTAAAAAAGATTTCTTCCTCAGGCTATAAAAACTTAGGACTGTGTGATAAGTGTGGCATGTGCAAGTAATGCTTGAAATGGAAGGTGACAAAAACAGAACTTTAACAAGGCTGTGTAAGAAAGTTACAGATCTGACCAGGAGAAAACAGAATATTGGGAACCTGTCAGTCATGCAGTATGCCAACTGACAAGGGTATTTTCTCAACCTGTTTCCAATTAATATGAATCTTCCAATGCTCTTCACCGAGTAATTGAGAGCTTCGAAATCCCAAAAGAAAATCAACATTTGAAAACATTGTGGGAAAAGAAGAAAAACTGAGAAAATGTTGGTGACTAGCATTTTCTGCTTTCCCAACATGTTTGTAGTCTTTCAGGGGCAAATTCTACCATGTCTGCAAAATTTTATGTCAACCGTTTACAACTTGAGTGTTGGTGGCCTGGAAAGAGATGGCCTTATGAAACATTGTGGGAATATAAGAAAATGCTGGTAACCAACATTTTCTTTTTGTTACAAGTTTTTTATTATAGAGATATTACAATATGTCCAAGTTTGTGCATAGGGACACAGATGATGCCAGGGTTGCAGCAATAGCCCTGGGTTTTCTATTAACTCTTTACGATGAAACTATGAAATTTAAGACTGGTCCAAATTGAAAGAACCTGCAGGTGAGAAAAGTAAATGTCACTCAAAAATAGAAATTTGTTTCAAGCAGGGTAAAAAACATGGCTACCAGCATTTTCTTCTTTTCCACAATGTTTTCAAAAGGCCTCTATATCTCAGGGTCGTAAAAACCTGGGTTTGTTTGGTAAAGGGTTAAAACAACCAACCTCCACCAGCAACCGACCTTTCCTTAAATTTGACAACTAAAATAAAAAACTTTCAAACATAGACTGACAGAAATAAATGAAGAACCAATATTTTATAAACTCTGGTATGGCATAATCCTAATTACTTCACAAATCCATGTCATGAACACCTAATCATCACAAAACGCTTCTGCTAACAGACTTATCCAAATTGCAACTGTGACTTGCAGGCGACAAAATAAACATGGCTCAAAAATTGAAATTTGTCTTACCCGGAGGGGTAGAAAACATTCTGAGAAAAGGAGAAAATGCTGGTCCTTTTCCCACAATGTTTTCAAAATGCTCCTTTCTCAGGGTAGTTAAAAGTCGGGATTATGTGGTAAAGAATTAAAGCAAGCCATTTGTCTTTAAGAGTCTTGACCATTTCCCGTCTTCACCCACTGAGCATAAATCTTTTTGACAACAAAGGCTATAAAAGCACGTAGATAACAATTTGCTTTGCTGTGTTTTCCCTGGTACAATATGATGTGATGCCATTACAACCATTTGTCATGCAGTTCTGAAGTTATTACTGCCTTTTTTCTTCTTCTCCAAGTCATTACTGCAATTGTTTGGGACATCCATCTCCTTAAATCTGTACAATCTATACATTTTGGACTTGTCCGAATTTAAGGCATTATGCAGACAGCAAATTGGACAAGTTTCAACTGATAGAATTTTCTTTTAATGGGTAGAAAAATTTGTGGGGAAAGGAGAAAAAGATGGTTAGCTGGCACTGCTCACACATTTTTTCCAGTTAAACAAAATTAAGAGGCCTTAACATAAGCCTTACCCTGAAATTTCTATCCTATATGGATTGCACAATCATGATCTCGCTGTTACCCTGAACATTGACCTACAGATATGATTCTTACCCTGGTTTTAAAGACCTTTGGAAAGAAGCTTTTTGAAAACATAGTTGGAAAAGGGGAAAATGCTGGCACTAGCATTTTCTCCTTTTCCAACTATGTTTTCTTATCTATCATGGACAAATTCCGCCATCTGACCCACTTTTGATTTGTCGTCTGCAAATGTTTTCAATTTTGACAAGACTAAAATTTTGTGGCTTGGTAAAGGATTCATGTGGTGGACATTTCTGACCAGTCATACAGAATTATTTCAGCCAGCCAGATGGGAAGACAGACAGCTAGGCGGACAACATGGCCCATAATATACTACAACCCTTCAGATGTATACAAAAAAAGCTTGACAAGTTCACCATTTATGTGCCACATTATTTTTCGTAAGCCTTCGGCTTTCACATGTATACATAGCATTTCATTCTGAACACTATTCTATTACCCGCAGTTTGAAAGAAACAAATACACCTCTTACGTCACTACCGGAAGTAAACTCCATGTGAATTCATATTCATTCTGGCGTTCTACCCGCAAGGTTGGTCGTCGGAAAACAGAGGCATTTTGTGGACGCTGTCCCAAATTTTTTTCACTCAGCCACGAGTTTACGGCTCAGTATTGTTATGGCCTCAGAACAGGACGATGTCCTTGCCGTTTCTGAACATTCTAGCGAGGAATTTTCTGGCTTTAGTCAGTCTGAAATCCCCGACGTACCGCCGGTTCGCGAGAAGAAAAAGCAAGCGAAGAACAAACCTTCGTCGAAGGTTAAAGAAAAACAGAAAGGTGTCAAGCCTAGTGAAAAACAGAGTGGTTCGAACGATGTTCAACCTGTTACTTCAAATTTTGACATTACTTCTTTAAGTTCGTCGGACATTGTACAACTTAGAAACTTACTCGGTATTAAGCCGAAGGACACCCAGCAAAGTATTTCGCAGCAGAACGATGTTTTTGCTGATGATGATGATTTGCATTCTTATTTTGGGTATCAGTTGGACAATTTGCCAAATTTGTCAGTTGAATTTGATCCTAAGGATTTGTCGGGGGGTGAATCCCCAAGACCCAAAGCAAAGAATATTTCCACTGACTTTTCCAGTGCTCTCTTTTCAAGTGAAAAAGAAAATGTTGAAGAAAATGATGACTGGGATCTTCCCAAATTGAAAATTCCTGAGAAAGGAAAGCCTATAGCTAAGTCATTAGCAGAATTAATTAACACAGCGTGTACTACGCAATGTGAGACTGACTTGTTGATAAACAAGTACAAAATTCCTCAGAATTGTGACAGAGCATGTCCTCCTACAGTAAATGGTGAAATATGGAAAGTCATGGAAAGGAAATGTCAGTCTCAGGATAGGGGTATTGCAGAAACCCAGAATCTTCTTGCTACAGCCATGATTCCTATTATTAAGTTGGCAGAAACTTTCAAGACACAGTTCTCTAGTAATCCTGATGCAAGAACCTTGTTGTCTGATGCACTTACACTTGTTGGTCAGGCTCAATTCCACCTGTCTGTGCGCAGGCGTTACATGATTCGTCCGGTATTGAAGAAAAAGTACCATTCACTGTGCAACATCTCTATGCCTATCACAACACAGTTGTTTGGTGACGATGTGTCGAAGGATATCAAGTCATGTGATTCCCTTGTTTCTATTGGGAAAGAACAGTTTCAAAGAGACAGATCTGGATTTACCTCTAGAGGTAGAGGTGGAAGAGGCCAATATGGAAATTCCAATTACTCTGGTGGTAGATATCAACCTTATCAAAGGGGGCAACGTAGACCATGGAACTATAAGATTCCAAAAAAGGCCTCAGCGACTGTTACGTCGGCCCCAAACGATCAGAAACAATAGAGGTAAGCTCTGTTTGTAGAATAAAAAATTTCTTACATGAATGGAACAAAATAACAAATGATCAATGGGTTTTAGACACTGTGAAAGGGTACAAAATTGATTTTGATAATTATCCCGTTCAAGACTATATTCCAATGGAAATACCTTTCAATCAAGAGCAATGGCTTCTGGTAAATGAAGAAGTTAAAAATCTACTTTCAAAAGGTGCTATAGTTCCATCTTCTCATGAAGAAGGAGAATTTATTTCCACTCTTTTCATTGTTCCTAAACCAAATGGTAAATTTAGACCCATTATTAACCTGAAATATTTGAATAATTTTGTTCATTATGATCATTTTAAACAGGAAACATTTAAGATAGTTTTGGAACTAGTGCAAAAAGGAGATTTCTTTACATCAGTCGATCTCTGTGATGCATATTTTTCTATTCCAATTCACAGAGATTTCCAAAAATATCTTAAATTCTCATGGAATGGTTTGTTGTATAAGTTCATTTGTTTACCATTTGGGTTGAAATCAGCACCATACGTTTTCACTAAAGTACTTAAACCAATTTTTTCTTGGTTCAGAGAACAAGGTATCAGATGCAATTATTATATTGACAATTCTTTAAATATGAACCAAAGGTTTTCACAGTGTCAAGCAAATACAGATGTCATTGTCAGAACATTGCAAAAGCTTGGGTTCTCAATAAACGAGAAAAAGTCTGTTTTGGTACCATGTCAAAAAATTATTTTCTTTGGGTTCTTGCTAGACTCAGAAGAATTTAAGGTTTTTCTGACTGATGAAAAGGTAAATAAGATAATTTGCAAAGCTCAGTCTTTACTGAAAAGTCAAAAAGTCATTGTTCGTGACTTAGCATCTTTTATTGGATTGATTATTAATGCTTTTTATGCAGTAAAACAAGCACCATTATACTATAGAAACATGGAAAGAAACAAGATTTTGGGTTTACAACCCAATGGATGTTTTGATAACAAGGTTTACCTGACTAGTTGCTCTAGAAATGAAATTTTGTGGTGGCTAAACAATGTTAAGTCCCACAATGGGAAAGGTATCAGACCCTTAAAAGCAACAGAGCATTGTATTACTGATGCTAGTCTGCACGGCTGGGGAGCAGTTGATTTAAAATTAAATGAAATAAGTCAAGGAAGATGGTCATCTGCAGAAAGAACAAAAAGCATTAACTTTTTAGAATTACTAGCTATTTATTTAGCTCTGAAAGCATTGTACAAAAACTCTAGCAATGTGCATATTAATTTTCAGTGTGATAACACTTCTGCCATAGCATATATTAATGATATGGGTGGCATGAATTCTGCTTCAATGGATGAATTGGCCAAAGCCATATGGTTGTGGTGCATAGACAGAAATATCCATGTATCAGCAACATATGTGGCTAGCTCTGTCAATACTGCAGATTTCTTTTCAAGAAACTTTTCGGATTCTACTGAATGGATGTTGAAAAATGATATTTTCTTGAGAATTTGTAAACAATTTTTTGTTCCAGACATAGATCTGTTTGCTTCTAGATTAAATAAAAAGACAAGTCCTTATGTTTCTTGGTTTCCAGATCCTGAAGCCTTTCATTTTGACGCTTTCACCTTAGAATGGGGTAGTTTACAACCATATATTTTCCCTCCATTCAATCTTATTGGAAGGGTCATAAATAAGGTTATTCAAGATAAGGTTAAAAAGGCTATTCTTATTTTTCCCCTTTGGAGAGCTCAAACATGGTTTCCAGTGCTTCTAGAAAATATGTGCTCTTTTCCTGTCAGATTACCTCGATACAAAGATCTACTCACTCTGGCTCACAACGGAAATCAGCATCCCCTTGTTCGAAGTTTACGGATCATCACAACAACAGTCTCAGGACAGCCCTTGGTAGTCGAGGAATTCAGAAAGAAATTACGGACATTATCTCTTCTTCGTGGAAAGAAGGAACCAGGAAACAGTACTCTTGTGCTTGGAGAAGGTGGTTATTTTGGAATGGTATCAGGTTTGCCAATCCCTTTATTACGACTGAAACTTTAGTTCTACAGTTTTTGTTTTTTCTTTATAAAACTGGCAAGTCGTACAGTGTTTTGAATACACATAAGGCCATGCTTTTACAAACTTTACCGTTCCTTGGTAATAGTTGGTGTTCAAACACTGTTCTCATTAACAGATTTATGAAGGGGTTATATAATAAAATACCTCCTAAACCAAGATATATGTTCACTTGGGATGTATCATTAGTTCTTAATTACCTCAAAGGCTTATATCCGCTAGAGGAATTGACTTTGAAACTTCTAACATTAAAAACTACAGCTCTCATTGCCCTGGCTGCAGCTCCCAGAGCGCAAACGTTACAATCCATGTGTTTGGATAACATGACTGTTCAAGATGATCATGTTCTTTTTCATTTTCCATTAGGGTTAAAAACCTCCAGATATGGACACTCATACATGTTAAAACTTGAACATTATAGTGATGAGCGTCTTTGTGCTTTACATACTTTACTTCATTACATTAGTAAGACCAAATCCATTCGTTTGAGTCAAAATGTTCTTGTTTCCTATGTTACCTACAAATCTGTCACTACCAGTACCATAGCTAGATGGTTAAAAAGTGTTTTAACTGCTTCAGGTATAGATACTGATATGTTTAAAGCTCATTCATTCAGAAGCGCATCAACATCAGCAGCTTTCAGCAAAGGTTGTTCTCTTGATAGTATTCTTAAAACAGCAGACTGGTCTTCTGATAAAAATTTCAAACGGTTTTATTTGAGACATTCCATTGGTAAGGATATCTCTTTTGCACAGAGTGTTTTTTCGGTGGACAATGATTAACTGTTTGATGTTATATGTATGTACTGAGGGTAATACAGTTCTTTTGGTATTGCTGCATCAAATGTTTTGTTTACTTTAAAGATGCTATGTATACATGTGAAAGCCGAAGGCTTACGAAAAATAATGTCCCCTCATCCAAGCTTTAGTGATGGATGAGGAGCATTATTTGAGTAAAGCCGGAGGCTGAGCATGTATACATATACCCTCCCATCTAGGTGTTGTATCAATTGCTTTGAACCCACCCAGTAATACGTTTGTTGACTAACAAAACATTTGTCGCCTTTAAATTATGAATTCACATGGAGTTTACTTCCGGTAGTGACGTAAGAGGTGTATTTGTTTCTTTCAAACTGCGGGTAATAGAATAGTGTTCAGAATGAAATGCTATGTATACATGCTCAGCCTCCGGCTTTACTCAAATAATGCTCCTCATCCATCACTAAAGCTTGGATGAGGGGACATTTTACTCAATGTCTTCAGCAATTGTCTCATTAACTTTGAAAATGGATAGGTCTACAAATTTGTGGCCTTAGTAAAGGATCAAATGCTGTCTGAAACAGTGATATAACAACAAATTATTACTCTTTCCCCCCCCCCCCCCCCCCCATCCTGGCATTAAAGACAAATATGAGTTTGAATTAACTAGGACAATGACTTACTATATCTAAATAAATCTAGCATAATTTGTATAAGAGAACCATGTGAAAAGAACAGCTGATACGGTACCAATTAATTCTTAACTATGTGCCAAACGACAACGTTTGAGACCTGTCTGATTTGAAAGCATTTGGCGACGACATATCAAATTTAGCTGAAATGGTGGTAATTGTCTGTGAAAGTGTAGAAAACCTTGAGGGAAAAGGAGAAAATGCTGGTTATATGCATTTTCTCCTTTTCCCTCGTGGTTTTCAAAAGGCTATTTTCTCAGGCTTGCTAAAAACCTATGATTGTGTGGTAAAGAGTTAAACCACTTCAGAGCTCTAAATAAGTGGGTGTAATGGTATTCTGAATCCATTATTTCCCTTCAAAACCCTATGTTGTGGTACTCATTAGAATCGTCTTTGCAAGACCATTCTAATGAATACCCACAACATAGGGTTTAGCTTAGAATAATTCATATTTTCAAGTTTGAAATCAAAATCACTCCCTCTATCTGGAGCTTTTGCACTTTTCAATACCCTTGTTTCCTTTGCTGCCATTATGAAGATCAAATATCAGACAGTATAAAAAATGCAATCTGATCTTTAACTTTTGCCATGAGACATTGTGGCACAGGAAAAAAGTCCTCATTGACAATTTTCAATTTACTTGATGTAGAACTTGTACATTAGCACCATCTGCCGAGGACTCCATGTCAATGTCTTGATATGGACAAAAGATGATGCCAATGACCGCAGAATTTGCTTTCTTGGATGTTTTATCATTCTATAATTGGTCGCCCGGCAGAAGCCGGCGACCTTATATTTAATATAGTTCAGAAGAGATGTTCATGGAGAGTGTAGGTACTTCCGGTTGAAATCTTTCATCATATTCGCCAGGTTTAATTTGGTAAAATAGGTGTGAAAGTTTGTGAAATTGTTGTGTGGGGTTTTCTTCACCTTTTTTGAGGTTGTTTACTTGTTTTTAAACCGATAAAGAATCGTGAAAGAATTATTAACGGTCTGCTGCGCAACATTTTGTGAAACAATTAATGTTCTTGTGCAGAATGCATCTATTTTTAACGCAAATGAACTCGTCCAGTCACATGATCTTAGGAACCAATGGAAATGCAGAATTGCTCCTACTCTTTACCGTGGTCTGCGCATGTCATATTCTTCGATGATTCGAGTATTTATAGAATGCCATCTAGCGGGAGATAATGACTCTTTACCGGTAGGCCTAAAGAGCGGAATGGAAATATTCTAGAACAATGGACGGAATGGAAAAGAAAATACGCATGGAAATATATCATGCCTGTTTATTAAATAGAATAACAATAATGATTTGATTTTTTCTACCCATTAAAGGTAATTTACAAGTAAAAACCAAAATTTATGTTTTTGTACCGCTGAAAAAAATGTACTTGTAGTGATATTTTTCCTTTATGCACGTATTCCTAGATGGCGAAATGAAAAATTTACCAACAGTATATTGTACCTAAAGTGTTATGTACAGGTCTTTAATGTATTTTCTTATGGGTAGTTAATTGAAGAAAATGATTAGAATTTCTTTATGCTTATAAGTACAAATGTTAAAACCTTTTAACCCTTTCCAAACGACAAACTTTTGGACTGGACCAAATTGAAAGCGTTAGAAGACGAAATTTAAACTCTTGCTGAAAAGATGATTTCTGTCTATGATAGGGTAGAAAACTTTGTGGGAAAAGCAGAAAATGCTGGTTACCAGCATTTTCTTCTCAAAGTTTCCCACAATGTTTTCAAAAGGCTACTATTCTAGATCCGTAAAAACCAGGGATTGTTTGGGAAAGGGTTAAATTTCCTTTGTGCGGGACTGGTGCAATGGAAAAGAAAACTTGTACGCAATTTAGACATTATACATTTGTTACTATATAAAGTAAATATGTATGATTTCAAAGGTGTGTATTTGTACTCGTATATCTTTCCTAGGGTATATCTACAGGAATATTGAAAAATAAAGTTTTTACTGTTAAAAAATATATATTTGTAGCAATATCTCCTTCTTTAAGCAGGTAATCTCAGAAGGGGAAATAGAAAAAAATACCAAGTTCGAATAAGTACAATATAATGCACCCAACACAGGTCTTAAAGTTCAGATTGAATTTTAAAATGGATAATAACTTGATTTATATATCAGCTAACATGCATTAGACTGCGTGAATCTAGGATCAGACTTCAGTTTTGGTAAGTCTGATCTTGATCTACACCCTCTTCAGATATTTCACTGATCGGCTTTGGTTACATGTATCATCTTATATACCGGTACATTACATTGCGTGAATCTAGGATCAGATTGTAATTTTGGTAAGTCTGATCTTGATCTACACCGTCTTCAGATATTTCGGATTGTTCTAAAAATTTTGTCATTTGGTGTGCAAAATAAAGATTATGTGTTAAGTTATAAGTTAAATAAACTGAAACTTTTTTCCCAATACATATTGAGTACCCAGATAATAAAACTTCATTTCAAATTTCCATTGCGCGGGATAGGCGCAATGGAAAAACAAGATTCGCATTGGAAATATAATGTTACTATAATATAAGTTGTAAAGTAAAGTATTTGGTAACCACGTATGGTTTCAAATGTGTTTATTTTATTTGTACTCATTGACCAACTATATCTCCAGTTATAAACGAAATACAATATTTTTGTAATCATGGCTGAAAAAATATATTTGTAGCATTTTTTTTTTTCATTATGCAGTTATTCTCAGATGGCGAAATTGAAAATAGACATAAAAGTAGCATAAAATGTAAATCGGGCATTTGAACGTTTTCCAGCCCGAAAACCCATACTTTATCTTGACAGTTGGTTATATGACATTGTAGGTCACTATTATCATGTCAATTTATTGGAAAACAATATCTATTTTTTTCTCAAGTGAAAAATAACTGAAAAAATTGAAGTTGGATATATTCTCTTGACTGCATATTTGTTTAATAATGGAAAGAAAAAAAATCATTTTCGGGCGACCTTTGACGCTCTTGCGTCTTCTTTTTCTCTTGTTTGAAGAATATGATGGTAAACAACGAACTGCCTACAATGACAACAGGGGTCATGGATACATTTAATTACTTAATTCACAGACTTTAATTTCCTTTTCTATGTCTTTTACTAAAATATTCTTATGAACTTTGCAAAACAGTATCATGTTTAATGCTAAACTGCATAACAAAAATGTAGACTTGTCCAAACTGAAAGTGTTTGAAGACTACAGTTTAAATTAGGTTCAATTGACATAATTTATTATTAGAATTTATGAATAATATGGTAGAAAAAATGTTGGGAAAAGAAGAAAGATGCTGTATACCAAAATTTTCTCCTTTTCCCAGAAAATTTTCAGGAAGCTTCTTTTCAGAGTTCATAAACTTGGGATTTCTTGTAAAGAGTTACGGGAGAAGGCCTGTGAAGACTTAACCCTTTACCAGACGACAAAATATTAGCCTTGTCCAAATTGAAAGCATTTACAGACTACAATTTCAGAGTGGCTTAAGTGGTGCAAAAACACTGTTGGAAAAAGAGAAAATGCTGGTTACCAGCATTTTCTTCTTTTCCCACAATGTTTTCAAAAAGGCTTCTTTTCCAGGAGTGTCAAAAGTCGGCAGAGGTGGTGTGGTAAAGGGATAAGTTGAAAATGAGAAATGCTGGTAACCAGCATTTTCTTTTTTTTCCCACCTATCCTTTCACAAACAAATCCTATATTATCTCACAGACAAATCTTTATTAATATTTCAGTTTTATTGACCCTGGAGAAGACTTTAGAAAATATTGAAGGAACAGCAGAATATGTCTGTAATCTTTTTAGACAATGTTTTCTCACATACTAATCCCATCATTGGGTTTTATTGAACTTGTTGTCTATGGGCGTATTCTTTTCACCTGTTCTAGCACAATGTTCTGTGTTCTGGAAGACTGTTCTGGAACGTGCGAAAGGAATATTTCAGAACACAATACACTGTTCCGGAAGTATGTCCTGAATGAATCACGTTTGGAACATTATTCTAAATCATATCGAAATGAAAGTACATTGGCATGATGGCTGTTGCAAGAGCTACTGTTTTTTTCCTGTGTTAGTTGAGGATATGATTAGCTGCAGAGAGAGAGAGTAGAGACGAGTCTATTATGCCCCTATTTATGGCATATTTATCATAAACAAGAGCTTTGCAGGGCAGGCATATACGCCTGAAGGGGCTTGTCAGTAAAATGAGTTGCATTGACGGATGGGCCATGAATGAAGAGTAGTTATTCTCCATGATATGTGAAAATTATTAAAGGGCAATAACTAAAAGAATAAGGGTGGCAAAGTTACAAATTTTGTGATTTGCTCTTATCCACAAGCTGTTCTATCAGTCTTTGAAGGTCCCAGTTCATATCTTTTATATTTTAGAAATTATGGCCCAGACAAAAATTCAAAGTGAAAAGGGCAATAACTCAAGAGGAACAATGGCAGAGTTATGGTTCTTGCGCAATGCACTTCTTCATAATGTGTTCTGTTAGTCTTTCAAGTTTCAAGATGATGGATTTTGAAGTTTGGAAGTTATGGTCTTTACAAAAATTCAAACTGAAAATTAACAAATGGAAATAACTCAAATAATAAAGGTGGCAGAGTTATAATTCATGTGCAATGCACTTCTCCATAATGGGTTCTATCAGTGAATGAATTTCCAAGTTAATAGCTTTTATAGTTTGGAAGTTATGGCCTGGACAAAGATTCAAACTGAAAACTAACAAAGGGCAATAACTCAAAAAATAAAGATAGCAGAGTTATGGTTCATGTGCACTGCACTTCTCCAAAATGGTTTCTATCAGTGTATGGAGTTCCAAGTTAATAGCTTTTATAGTTTACAGTGTACAGTGTTTAGAAGATATGCCTTGGACAAAAATTCAACCTGAAAATTAACAAAGGGCAGTAACTCAAAAAATAATGGTGGCAGAGTTATGGTTCATGTGCACTGCACTTCTCCATAATGTGTTCTATCAGTGTATGTAGTTTCAAGTTGATACCTTTTATAGTATGGAAGTTCTAGCCTGAACAAAAATTCAAAGTGAAAAGTTGGTTATTTCAGAAATCAGGGGCAGACAATTTTAGAACACAAACAGCGATCCAAATTCTAAGACCCAGGTGCAAAACTAGACATCATGGAGATTCATTGTAGCAAGTTTCAAATAATTCCGATGGAAACTGTAGGAGAAGTTGCGCACGCAAGAAATTGCTAACGGACAGACCGACGACCGGGGGTATAACATAATACCACCCTTCGGATGAATAAAAGGGACAATTGCAAATTTTGCCATGAAGAATTGTCCATCTATCAGCCATCTTGTATCATCTAGCAACTGTTCAGCAGGTGCGCTACACCTCGATTGGATAAGAACTGTCAGAACATGTTTTGAAGAACACGGCACAGTGTTCCGAAATACACCATTGACCAAGAACATGTTCGTAGTAGCAAAAGGAATAGGCCCTATATAGCTTTAATTATGGATGATTCTAAGTTTTGTTTGGTAAAGAGTTAAAAGCACCCTGTTTGTCAGAAACTAGAGCTGTCACAGAGGGCGTCATAACATGTGCTTTGATAAAAGACAGATATTTAACTCTTTACCGGATGACAAAAATTTCAGACAGATTCAAATTGATAGTAATCTTAGACAATATATTAAATGTGATGAACAAAAACTGAACTTTGTCTATGAAGTGTTGAAAATATTGTGGGGCAAGAAAGGAAGTGCTTGTTGTGAATATTTTCTTCAGTTCCCAGTATTTTTTTCTAAATTTTCTACTCAAAAGAAGAAAACATCATTTGGGCTACACTTAGCAGTTCTGTATACAAAGGCTTTGAATCAAGACAAGTCTTGAATTATGTTGTTTGTAAAGATATGATCAATAACCAGAATGATTACAACAATGTTTATCCCTTTGCAAGTGTTTAGATACTTCCTTGGGAAAAGAAGCATTTGTTACAGGTAAAATAAGGCATAACTTTGCTTCTTGTTTCGTTCACAATGGATTTTCAAACCACCTGAAAATCAAACTTTCATCAGTTAAACTGTAACGAGGACAAGAGTTCTACATGATTTTTTCTTGTCTTAAAACTAAGTCTACCCAACACCTTTATAACTATTTATAACTAATCTTACTTTCATTATCAGTGTTATTCTGGACTTTGAAAGTAACACAATTTCTGATTGACTGAACCAAATGATTAGGCTAATCAGAAAATCTGTTACTTTGCAATAAAGAAACTTCCTCCGAAGTAGATGAAGAATAGTATTAACTCTTTACCACACAAGAAAATTTTAGACTGGTCCAAATTGAAAGCATTTGCAGACGACAAAATAAATGTGACTGAAAAATTGAAATTTGTTCTGGGAAGGGTAGAAAACACTATGGGAAAAGGAGAAAATGCTGGTTACCAGCATTTTCTCCTTTTCCCACAGTGTTTTCAAAAGGCTTCTTTCTCAGGGGCGTCAAAAGTAGGGATTGTGTGGTAATGGGTTAAGAATGGTGTAAATGTACAGGTATATTACTGTGAACAATTTCATCAATTATTCTAAATTGCTTTCTTGGTCTTATTCAAGACTGGAAACAAAATTCAGAAAATGGGTGACTTTTGAGATAGAATTTCTTGAGAATTAAGCAAAGAACTTGATACATGTATAAGAAAAGTTGGTGAAATTATGGGCCTGGTTTGGTCAACTACTGTCAAAAGCCCTTACGTCAGATCGTAAATATCTGGGAACCCGAAAAAAAAATGTGGAAAATAATTTAGTAATACGAAATGATAGCCTAGAGACACCCAATGTGACTGTAATTATGGAGGCCGAACCTTCCAGCTATCTATCAATGATATTAGTTCAGGTTATTATATTCCCATTGTATGTCAACATCCAGTATGAATCTTCCGTAATGGAAACATTCTGTCTGACCACCGATTATGGCAAAATTGTCGGGACATCGAATTTATCAAACTTTTACACTTACTGTGTGACAAATACCAGTATAGAAGCTAGGTCAATGCTTGTAAAACTTTTTCATGCCTGACAAGTGCTGAGCATGAAATTTCAATGTTGTATAAATTTTATTTGAAAACATTATGAAGTAACTTCTCAAATATTTTCTTTTCTGTTAATTCATCACAATTGATTTAAATTTTTATTGCTTGAAAAGGAGATATGTTGTTAATAAAGACCTTGGATTAAACCTTCATCACACAGTCCCGGCTTTTAATGACGCCGAGAAAGAACGAAGCCTTTAGAAAACATTTTGGGAAAAGGAGAAAATGCTGATAACCAGCATTTCCTCCTTTTCCCACATTTTCTATCTTTCCCAAAGCAAATTTTAATTTTTCAGTCACATTTATTTTGTTTTATGCAAATGTCTTTAATCTGGATAAGTCTAAAATTTTGTCATTAGGTAAAGGGTTAAAATCTATTTCGATAACCAATGAGCTACATAGCTCCCTAACAGTTAAGTTGTTCATTTGATGTGTATTCTAGTTTTCAACATATTTTCTTTATATTACTAAGGCCAGTGCACAATTTCTTTGTCCTCCACCCAGGAGTTTCTTTTACTAGTATCTTGTGCATCAAGTCTTTTCCAAAGCCAATGGCTGCCTTCCAAAATAAACATTTGCCAATCTGGATGTTCTGAGGACAGAGAGCAATGAATCTGGAAGCAATGACTGTCATCAAGACTGCATGTTTTGTCCAGGTTGGCACTTGAAGGTAAATCTGGGGAACCTGAGCAAAATTTCTCCTTTACCAACAATGCTTTTGCAAGTTTCTTTCTGAAAAACAAGGGACTGAACTATAAGGGATTGAACTATAACTTGGGTTGAATACTTTGGTGTCCATGGTTGTGACTGTCAGCCTCATAACCTAAAGGCATCAAGTATGATACCAGGGAGTGGGTGTCAACTTACGGATTTTTCATTGGCCCACAAATTGGAAACACAATCGAGAGAGATAAGTATCGGTTGAAAGAACTTGGTTCTCAACTGATGTAAAATAAATATGTTTAAACTAAATACTTGATGAAAATGAAAAAAAACCCATTTCGCCATCTCATCTTAACTCTTTACCACACAAGAAAATTCTAGACTGGTCCAAATTGAAAGCATTTGCAGACGACAAAATAGAGGTGACTAAAAAATAGAAATTTGTTCTGGGAAGGGTAGAAAACACTGTGGGAAAAGGAGAAAATGCTGGTTACCAGCATTTTCTCCTTTTCCCATAGTGTTTTCAAAAGACCTCTTTCTCAGGGGCGTCAAAAGTAGGGAATGTGTGGTAATGGGTTAAACTACATCGACTGCAAAGCCAACCACCGTTGCAAAGGACACTCTGAGGGTTAAATGTACTATAGCAATTTGAGTAGGTGTAGAACGTAATGTGACATCATTGAAATCATAATTTCATAATATTTCCTCTTTTTGATGACAATCGTGTCTCACACAATAGGTGACGTGACAGTGTTTGTGTCAGATGACATTATGTCAGCGACATTTGTATCCTAAGTAAACATGTGAACCCCTGCAATGTAACTCTTTACCAAATGATAAAATTTAAGACTGGTTCATATTGAAAGTAATTGCAGACAACAAAATTAACATAACTCAAAAATTGAAATTTGTTTCCAGCAAGGTAGGAAACATTGGGGGAAAAGGAGGAAATGCTGGCACCAGCGTTTTCTCCTTTTTTACCCCAATGTTTTCAAAAGGCATCTATCTCTGGGTGGTAAAAAACAGGGACTGTTTTGTAAAGGATTATTACCACTGGCAACAAAACTTTAAACTTCAAAATTGAAAGGATTTGCAGACAACACATTCATTGCTTCCCTTATGAATGCTTTAACACACAATGCCGACATTCGACAAGATTCTGGTCATTTAACCTGTTGCAGAGATGTATGGTGAGAGTAACGAAAAACAACTCTGCTCGGAGATTGGCAATAGTGTACAGGCTATTTGACTTATTCTTACATATTTTCTAGCCAATATAAACTAAATTACATCATTTGAGCCACACTTTACATCATATTCAAACGCTTCTGGTAAAGTCTAGTCTAAATCTATGTATTTTGCTAATGAGCATACCCTTTACCCAACGACAACATCTCAGACCTTGTTCTAATTGAAAGCATTTGCAAACTACACTTTAAATGTTGCTCAAACTGTAAAATATGTCTTTATTAGGGTGAAAAATATTGTGGGAAAAGGAGAAAATGCTGGTTACCAGCATTTTCTCCTTTTCCCACAATTTGTTCAACGGGCCTCTTCCTCGGGGTAGTTAAAACTTTGAACATCGTAAAGCGTTAAAAGAAAATCAGTATGCTGCAATGTTTTTGTATTTGAGCATATGCACATTTCATCAAACTTCTCATCTACCTGTGAAATTCATCAAATGACTGCTCTTGAATAAGAGTTGGCATACAATTAGTGTGATGGTTCTTCCATTAAATCTGTTTTCAAATAGTATTCTCTATAATTCTCAAATGCTTTTTTTGTTTCTTAATTTAAGGAAAATTGGTGCAATGTGCTTAATTATAAATCAAACAGTAATATGATAAGCAAACTCCTTTTTTTTTTTTGTGAATTCCACTTAACTTTAGGGTACAGGTATTCAGAATAGAACGGAATGACTGTTGAGCTTATTATGCTTATGTACGAGTCAAATAAAATTTGTTCTGTTCTTATACTTAGTCTACATTTCTTAGATAAGAAAGAAGTTGAAACTTTAGAAGAAGCTGCTTGCTTAGCCGACAGCTTTGCCTTGACACATAAAGTCTCTTGCATGAATAAATCAAACTGTCGAAAACCTCTTTATTCATCGACTAGTCATAAACCAAATTTAGTTTAAACATATTTATTTTACTTTGATTAAGAAACAAGTTCCAACAACTTATAGTAATTTTTCTCGATTCTGCATTTGGGAACTACACCCGTACTGATGCCGAACGTGTGTGCCAATGAAAAATCCCAAAGTTGACACCCGCTCCCCGGTATCGAACTCGGGACTTTATGGTTACGAGGCCGACGCTCTACCTCACAGCCACGGACACCACTTGATGATGCTTGATGATTTTATTAACCCATTACGACACAATCCCTACTTTTGACGACCCTGAGAATTCTCAAAAAGCCTTTAAAAAACATTGTGGGAAAAGGAGAAAATGCTGGTAACCAACAATTTCTCCTTTTCCCACAATGTTTTCTACACTTCCGAAATCAAATTTTGATTTTGCAGTCACATTTATTTTGTCGTCTGCGAATGCTTTCAATTTGAACCATTCTATAAAGTTGTCGTTTGTGAAAGAATTAAATGCAGGTAACAAACTTTTTTTCCTTTTCCATCCCTTTCAAAGACCATACCCACCCTGGGAGCACACTTGATTTATAATGTCTGCAGATTCTTTTGATGAGTCTCAAATTTTGTTCTACAGTACAAACTTTTAGTAAGACTGAGATCAACTAGAGCTGTCACTGAATGTGACTTAACCCTTTCCCAAACGACAAACTTTTGGACTAGACCAAATTGAAAGCATTTGCAGACGACAATTCAACTCTTGCTGAAATGATGATTTCTTTCTATAATAGGGTAGAAAACATTGTGGGAAAAGGAGAAAATGCTGGTTATCAGCATTTTCTCCTTTTCCCACAATGTTTTCAAAAGGCTACTGTTCCAGACCCGTAAAAACCAGGGATTGTTTTGGAAAGGGTTAATACCCCCGCCAACGCTTTGAGAGAAACTTGCAATTGGTAGTACATGTACATGTATTCTGTACAAAGACGGACACACGGACAGACACACACACGGACAGGCTGATTCCTGCTGGGTATAATACTTTTAATATTATTATAGAGATACATGTACATTATACTTGTTCTCAGCCAGTTTTCAACCAGTTTCATCAACGATATCACTGTTGTGATGTTCTGATGTTAAATAATAGATTTCAGATACTTATCCCTTACCACATATTATATTGCTAACTTATCTAAGTTTACGCAGCTGACTTAGTTCTGAACCATTCCATTCCCTGTCAATTTTCACTTTGTTTTCTTTTTCTCTCTAGCTTTAATTAACTCTTTACCACACAGTCCAGTGACTAAATCAAATGACCCTGAGAAAGAAGCCTTTTGAAAACCTTGCAGGAAAAGGAGAAAATACTGGTAACCAAAATTTTTTTCTTTTCCCACAATGTTTTCTACCCCCCTAAAAACAAATTTCGATTTTTCAGCCATGTTTATTTTGTTGTCTGCAAGATTTTAATGCTTTCAATTTGGAAATGTCTACAATTTGTCATTTGGTAAAGAGTAAAGGATGTATCATTAACCCATTACCACACAATCCCTACTTTTGACGACCCTGAGACAGAAGTCTTTAGAAAACATTGTGGGAAAAGGAGAAAATGCTGGTAACCAACATTTTCTCCTTTTCCCACAATGTTTTCTACCCTTCACATAACAAATTTCAAATTGTCAGTCTCTTTTATTTTGTCGTCTGCAAATGCTTTCGATTTGGACAAACCTAAAATTTTGCCATTTGGTAATGAGTTAAGCCCATGACCCACGTACGCTACTACTAATAGGTTTCAAAAAGCTCATTCTATTTTGGCAAATATTTACAGAGTGATTTTCCAGATAATCTAGTAATTTTGTACTGGTGAAAAAAATCAACTGAAATCATTTAGATCAACAGAAACAAATAATTAGGTTAAAAGCTCTATTTTGATCATTAGGATGCCCCTATATACCAGCTTTAACATTGACAGATTTAAGATACCATCAAACTCATGCTGGTTCTCATTAAACCATCACCACACAGCATTATTTTAGAGCTACCCAAATTGAAAGCATTTGCAGTCGACAAAATAAAAGTGACTGAAAATTTGAAATTTGTTTTGTGAAGGGTAGAAAACATTGTGGGAAAAGGAGAAAATGCTGGTTACCAGCATTTTCTCCTTTTCCCACAATGTTTTCTAAAGGCTTTTTTCTCAGGGGCATCAAAAGTAGGGATTATGTGGTAATGGGTTGACCTTTCACCACATAATTCTGAATTTCAACAACCTTTAAACCCTTTAGCAGATGACAAAAATTTAGCCTTGTCCAAATTGAAAGCATATGCAGATAACAATTTTAATGTTGCACAAATGGTGCAGTTTTTCTTTGATAGGGTAGAAAACATTGTGGGAAAAGGAGAAAATGCTGGGTACCAGCATTTTCTTCTTTTTCACAATGTTTTTTTCAAAGACTTCTTTCCAAGGGTTGTTAAAAGTCTGCATTGTGTGGTAAAGGGTTAAGGAAGACATCATTTAGGTAAATGAAAATGAATAATCAGGTTAAAAGCCAAAAGTTTGATCATTTACCAGTCCCAACATAGACATTTCAGATATCATCAAATTCATGCTGGGTCTCATTAATGCTTTATTACACAATCCCCTGTTTCAATAACCCTGAAAACATTATAGGAAAAGGAGAAAATGGTGATAAACAGCATTTTCTCCTCTTCCCATGATGTTTACTATCCTTTCAAGATAGAAGTCTTTGTTTGGGCCGAGTTCTTGTCTGAAAAAGCACCCATTGGACAGGTTTCAGATTTTATTATTTGGTGGAAAGTTAATTGCTTACCTAATGAGATTTTAGAATACTTTACAGATAATTTAACCCCTTACCAAACAACAAAATTCTAGACTGGCCCAAATTGAAAGCACTTGCGGACAACAAAATAAACCTAAGTCAAAAATTGAAATTTGTATCCAGCAGGGTAGAAAACATTGTGGGAAAAGGAGAAATTGCTGATTACCAGCATTTTCTCCTTTTCCTACAATGTTTTCAAAAGACTTGGGGTCTTAAAAACCACGGATTGTTTGGTAAAGGGTTAAACAAGGCTCAAATGATGGGATATTTGTAAACAAGAGAGCAACTGGCCCTATAGCACTCACCTGAGTTAACCAGTCATCTAGGGATGAAAAAGCTGCAGATATTGTGGTGTGATGGAGTAAAACATAATTAGATTAAGTGATCTACTTTTTGAACAGGCATTATCCAATTTCCAACTTGTCCCAGGTATCAACGTCTCAGACAAACATTCTGACCAAATTTCAAATGTACACGAAGCCTCTGGACAGCATACAAGGTTTTCTTAAGATTTAGTCTACTTTTTGACCCAACATGACCCAAATTCAAATTTGTATGATATATCATCACGACAAACACTCTGACCTAGTTTTATGAGTATCAAGCCAAAAAAGTGACCTGCAAGGTGCACACATTTTTGTTTTCTAATTCAGTCCAGTGACCTACTTTTTCATCTGACGTCTCCTTAATCTTATGTAAGATAAATATTCTGATCATGTTTTATGAGTTTGACTGGCTGAAAATAACTGGCCTCCAGACTGCACAGTTGTTTTTTTCTAAGTTTTAGCTAAGTGATCTACTGTTTGACCCAATGTGACCCAATTTCAAACATGTCTGAGAAACCAAGACAAATAACTGGAGTGCAGATGAGAATTTTATAGGATTTGGTTTAGTGAATTATTTTCAACATATTTCAACATTCACAGGGAAATCATGAAGACAAACATTCTGACCTAGTTTCATGAGTATCAGACTGGAAATGTGTACACACATGTTTTTTTTTTTCACTTTTTACTAAGTGACCTTTAGACCTGAGGTGACCCAATTTCACATTATCATTTAGACAAACCATCTGACCTAGTTTTATAAGTTTCAGGCAAAATCTGTGACCTGTACAGTGCAAAAAGTTTTTCTTAGAGTTGGTCCTTATTGGCCTACTTTTTGGTCAGACATGACCCAATTTCAAACTTGTCCAACATAATCATCACCAAGGCAAACACTCTGTCCTAGCTCCATCAGTATTAAGCTAAAAACTTTGCCTGTAAAGTGCACGCAAAGTTTTTTCTAAGATCTGGCCCAGTGACCTACTTTTTGATCCAATGACCCAATTTTTTAACTTGTCCAAGATATTACCAAGACAACAATTCCACCCAAGTTTCAAAAGTATCAGGCTGAAAATTTGGTCTTTAGAATGCATGCAAGGTTTTTCTACAATTTTGCCTGATTACCTAGTTTTTGACCTGGCATAATCCAATTTTGAACTTGTACAAGATAATTATCATCAAGACAAAGTTAACATTCTGATCATGTTTCATGAGTTTCTGACTGAATTTGTGGCCTCTATAAGAGTGCACACAAGGTAAATGTGGACAACCCAACAACATACGACTCATGATGAATGACAGACACAGCACGATCACAGAAGCTCAAGCTGATGTTTACTTGGGAAAACATTGTGGGACAAAAAGCCAATGCATTTTAAAGCATTGTTTCATTTCATAAACAGACATTAACAAATATACCATCTTTTAAATGTTTGGTTTTCACATAGCAACCACTTATGTTTAAAATCAGTCATATAAAGCAATTGGTTGATAATCTGATAGAAAATTTCAAACAGAAGAATATTGATTTCCTTATGCCTGTTACCACACAGCAAAATTTCAGACCCGTCCAAATTGAAAGCATTTGCAGACGACAATTTCAAAGTGGTTCAAATGGAGCAATTTTGCTTTGATAGAGTAGAAAACTTTGTGGGAAAAAGAGAAAATGCTGGTTATCAGCATTTCCTCCGTTTCCCACCAAGTTTTCAAAAGGTTTCTTCCTCCAGGGCATTAAAAGTCGTCATCGTGAGGACTCAAGGGTTAACTGACAATACTTTCTTATCTTTCAAATGCATGGCTTTTATACAATAACTTTTGATCATCTAAAATCAGCAAGGTTCTGCAATTGGCCAATAAATTAACTGAAGATTTCAAAAGGAAGAAAACTTATTGATCTTGTTTATGAGGTTTGAATCAGCTGTGACATGGCCTAATCCCATAATATCGCCCAATAATGACCACTCGCCTATGATATGTCTCTTTTAGAACATATTACATGGGGAAACAGCTTGTCATCATTCGGCAAGGATCGGAGTTGATACTGAGCAAATAATATCAATATTGGAATAAACTAGTACTTCCCTATAGTGATCAACTTAACCCATTACCACACAATCCCTACTTTTGACGCCCCCAAGAAAGAAGCCTTTTGAAAACACTGTAGGAAAAGGAGAAAATGCTGGTATCCAGCATTTTCTCCTTTTCCAAATGTTTTCTATCCTTTCCCAAAACAAATTTCAGTTTTTCAGTGATAATGATCCTATCATCTGCAAGTGCTTTCAATTTGGACAAGTCTACAATTTTGTCACCTAAGTACTGGTATGCCATAGTTAAAAAAAATATACAAGGACAAAAAAGAAATACAGGGTACCATACAAGACATTGAACAAGCTTTGATGAGTCTCCATATGCAGTCAGTCACTACTTTTTTCCCTGAGTAGGGGGTACTGTCAATAAGAAGCCATTTTCTCATTTCCTTTTGGCCGCATTGAAATGAAATTTCTTCAAAATATTCAAAACTGATCAGAGTTAAACATAAGACATAATTTAGAATTCTCAATCAAGTTATACACCTCTAACCTTAGCTGTACCTTGAAAGGTTACCCTGCATTTGTTTCTTTTTCATCGTAGTATATAACTTATATTTAAACTCTGAGCAACCTGCTACAAGTTTGTTTCAGTATGTGATAAAAACACATACATAACTATAGGAATGCTTAGAAAAGTAGTATTAAAAAAAACAACAACCTCTCCTATTTCTTTACCAATTTTCAATTGAAAAATGGTCATATTTGTTGTTCTGGGTCCCCATGTCCTTTGGTCTGTGACAAAGAGGAAATGGTAACATATTGCTTCTGTCACAGACCACCAAATAAATGTGTTAATTCATGGAATAATGTAATTGAAGTATCTGTAAGTGTTGTGCCTATTAGTGGACCCTGGGTATTATAGAAACAGAATGGCTGTATGTCATGTCATCAAAGGATAAGTAATACAGTCATGTTCAGATGATGCAATTTACAGTTTATAAGGTAGGAAACATAATTATGTGATCCATCACGCGAAAAGGCACCATCTGGGAATTCTGTACATCAATTAGATGAAAACAGATCAACAGTCGTGCTGGTCAGTTTATGTTGACATTTCAAAAATGATTGTATACCAAGGTATAATGACCACTTTTCATACCAAAAATGTCATTAAAGCGAAAAGTGTCAACCCTGGTAGGCCTGCGCAATTCGCACGGTCTGACCAGGGTTGACACTTTTCGCTGTTCTCCGAAGGTCCCTTTTTGTGTGATGGGTCACATTTTTGTTATATATTCTGGCCAAAACTATCTTGAAATGGCAATATTTCAGATGTTTATCATAACTGAATAGATCCTTTAATTACTTCAGCTCTCTGGGGTTAAAGCTTAAATTTGTATTACTCTATGAAAAGGAGGCTAAATGCATATGCTTAAAGTGTCTACCCATGTGACATGAAATGAAACCTTTTGCTATTTTTAAATTTTCTGCTTGTCCAAACACTATCCCACCACCAAGTTGATTGTTTGAAAAAACTGATTCTATGTATGAACCTTGTCCCAAACGACAAATTTTAGACTCTTCCAAACCACAACAGTTTGCAGACGACAATTTTAGATTTGGAGAAAATGGCAGAGAGTTCTCATACAGGGTAGAAAACACTGTGGGAAAACAGAGCCAAGGTCATATCATCGATGGCAGTCAGTGACACACATATTTCCTGACTTTGTCACACCAGTACTACCACAACTTTCTTTCCATAGCCACAGACTACTTTTCTCATATGCTTCAGCAGAGGTGAGAGGTGAAAAAAAGCCTGAAAGAAAGTTTGCCTCAACCTGGTATCGAACTCACAATCACCAGGTCACAAGTCCTACATGCTCACCACTGAGCCACCCTGGCGGGCAGAAACATGTCAAGCCTGACTCTTTGTGAGAGCACAGTTCAACATTATGTTTACCCAGTGAAACTGATGTTTCATTTTGTATGCTATTAATTCCGGTTTTGCAAAACTGCTTCTTGCACAATTTGTTACTGGTAATCTATCAAAGTCACTGATGCTTGTTTTTTTTTGGGCTAGAAGGGAAGACTACTGCAGAAAATGATAATCATAAATTTCCATTAGGTTTCTAAGGAGAAACAAACAATTGCAAAACAGCAAATCCAAGATAATAGATGAATATTTTTATTTGTATGGCTGTCAAATGTCTCCATTGTTGCAAAAACAGTGTTTTATGATAACAAGGTTTACAAGCATGCTCAAAGCATTTGCCTGATCAGCCTTTTACAAAACAATTCAATGTTATAACCCTTTACAATATAATCCCTGGTTTTTAAAAGCTTATACATTTTACCACACAATCTTGACTTTTAACGACCCATAGAAATAAAGCTTTTGAAAACATTGTGGGAAAAGGAGAAAATGCTGGTAACCAGCATTTTCTCCTTTTCCAACAATGTTTTCTACCCCATCAAAAATAACTTGCCACAGTGACATTGTCTTCTGCAAATGTTTTCATTTTGGACAGGTCTAAAATTTTGTCATGTGGTATAGGGTTAAAAATGCTTTTGAAAAATATTGTGAGAAAAGAGAAAATACCTGTAACAAGCATTTTCTCCATTTACAACAATGTTTTTTAGCCCTTCAGAGACAAATCCCACCATTTCAGCCACATTTGATTTGTCATCCTATGTGCATTTGGACTAGTTTGGTTTGAGATATTGTTTTATTTTGTTGTGAAGAGTTTAAAAGCCTGAATTAAAAGGTTTTCCTAGGTTCTCTTAAAGTATTACCATCCTAATGCTTCTAAGCCTCAATTATGCTTGTCACACCATCAAAAAGATCAAATATAAAAATAACTACCAGGGAACTCAACAACAGTTGTCTATCAGTTAGGGAAGGGAAGAAAACATTGTGGCAAAAGGAGAAAATGATGGTTATCAGCATTTTCTTCTTTTCCCACAATGTTTCAGAAGGCTTCTTTCTCAGGGTCATTTAAACTCTGGATTGTGTGGTAAAGGGTTAATTTCTTTGTATGGTAAATAGTAAAGTGTCTCTCTGAATTCAGAGATTGTTGTCAGATGGACTGAATTTGGCCATGTTACCAAATTTGACTTCAAAGGAACCAGTTAAATTAGGATCATAAATAAACTTGGGTCTATTTTTGGGATTCATATTTTTCATCAATAGCATAAAATCAAGTTAAGAGAAAAAACATGAAAAGAACCAACTTTTATCAGCTTTTAGACAATCAGGCAAAAACATCTGGATTGAAAAAGGATTTTGTTAAATTGAATTATTATTTGGTGTCATCAAAATACTTTTCCAAGATAACAAATTTAGCATTTTAGTGGTATTGAATTTGGATCTCCTTGCAACAAATTGATAATTCATTTTAGTCGAATTAGTATTTCATTACAATGAAATAAAAAATTGTCTGCCACATGACATTTACAGGGCTAATGTAAACATCAGGAAAAGAAAAGAAGAACCAATGATAATATGAAATACAAATTAACAAGAGAAATCATGACATGAAAAACATTGATGGAAAAGAAACAATTGCTTACAAGCAATAACTCCTTTCCTTTTACTGTATTCTGCAAAGCTGTCAACTGATTTCTATAGCTGTCAGCTAACCCTTTACCATACAGCAAAATTTTATGTTCATACAGAATGAAGGAATTTACAGACAATAATTCACCTGATTTTTTTTAAACTATAGTATTTGTACTTGAAAAGATAGAAAACATTGTGGAAAAAGAAGGAAATACTGGATACAATGTTTTCAACAGCTTTCTTTCGAAGGCTCATTAAAACTTAAAACCGTGTAGTAAATACCTCAGGGACTTTGTTTGTTCAGAAAAATGAGCAAATCTTCCAGAAAAACAAACCTACAATACTTTTTATTACACAACAATAAAGTTAACTGTCTCATCATTGTAATGGATTCTAATGAGCACCAACAAGGCCTCCAGAGTTTAAAAGTCAGACCCAATCTAACGAGACCAATATTAAAATTTCTTTGAACCCTTGAAGATATAAGATCATTTATGGTGTACAATCTTTGATCACTGTTTCAAAGGTATTCTGACTGAACTTAGTCATATAACATTTTGGATTTTTCAAAAGTGTTTTGACATGCCAATATCAAAAGCATTTGAAGATAATGAATGAAAAGTGCTTAATTCTTTACCAAACAATCCCTGGTTTTTATGTTCCCGAATTAGAGAAGTCTTTTGAAGTCCTTTGAGAAAAGGAGAAAATGCTGGCAACCAGCAATTTCTCCTTTACCCACAATGTTTTTTACCTTGCTCTAGAAAATTTTCAGTTTTTGAGTTACATTTATATTGTTGTCTGCACGTGCTTTGAATTTGGATCAGTCTAAAATTTTGCTGTTTGATAAAGAGTTAGAATGATGATCTTTGTCAGACAGAATAGAAACCATTCTAAAGGAGACTTCTTTCCCAATGGTCATAAAAAGATTCAACTCTTTACCAGATAATTTTCAGTTTGAATAACCCTGAAGTAACTTTGGAAAACACTGCCAAAAAAGGAGAAAATGCAGGTAACCTGCATTTTTTCTTTTCCCCATAGTTTTCTATCCTATCTGACTAGTTGAGCATTATATTTGTTACCTGAAAATGCTTTAAATTTGTATCAGTCAAATTCAGTCATTAGGCAAAGAGTTAACCTTTTACTCCATAGATACTCATTTCTATGCATTGCTTGTAGGAGCCTTTGGAAAACATTGTGGCAAAAGGTGAAATTGCTCGTGACGAGCAATTTCACATTTTGTCACAATATTTTCTATGCTATCATAAGGTGTCATAATTATACACATAGACGGCTTCATCCTTGCTGTTATTTAGGGTCAATTTGAGATACTTTAGAAATGCCTTATGGGGTAAAGGGTTAAATTTGGATCAGTCAAATTCAGTCATTTGGCAAAGAGTTAAAACTGGGGATCTACCTTAGTCCTTAGTGCTCTATGGAAAAGCTAGGTCTTGTAACAGGCTCGCGGGAGAAAACTGGCTCAAAGCTTATCTTGTGAAATGTCAAAGCCACCAGTAATGCTTTAAAGTTAATTTGTTGTAATAAGAACAGAAATTCCTAATGATCCCCTTATCAATAATGCCAGATTCGCCCGTAGAATTTGAGGCTAGAAGCTCTAATGACATTGTGGTGTACAGGTGAACCATGGCAGCCCTAATGCACACACCTGAGCTAACATAATTGAATGATGGACCGCAAGTAGTTCAATATTCTGACAGTATTGTCAATTTAGAAAAGAAGAGGGCCATGATGGCCTTGTATCGCCAAACATTACCTATTATTATAATAGGCCAAAAGGTTTCCAAGTAATAGACATACAAAATTTGGTAGCCTGAAGTCTTAAGTTCCAAATTATTTTACTACATAAGCCCATGGCAGTGACCCCTGAGGTGGGGGCCAAACCACACCCCAGCGCTATAACATGGCCCTCTTGGTAGAGACCCACTAGACAAAGCTATGTGCTGAATTTGGTAGCCTTATGCCTTATGGCTCATAATTTTCTCTATGTAAGTCCTTGTAAAACTTGTAACCCCCCGTCCTAGGCCAAATTTGGCTCCTGCTATAATTTGAACACTCTTGGTATAGGCCCACTTATAAAGCATAAGACTCCGAATTGTGTAGCCCTTTGCTTACCAGTAGGCACAGGACATTTCACTTAGGCCTGCCCTCCACTACAACCCAGATTGCTTATCAAAGGGTTGCAGATGAAAATTGGCTAATTTCGGGGAGCTTTTGGAATGAAAATGGGCGGAGCTTGGCAAACAGGGCTTGTTCGGCAGTGATACACAGAACAGTATGCGAAAGGTTGCCGAAATCTTATTGAAGTATGCGGATCCAGTACAGAAAAATCAGATCGGTCCAGGATTATTGATCAAGTGTTTCCGTGTCATGCAGAATGGCTGCAGTTCACTAGCAGAACAAACAGAAGCATTTAAGAATCAATGCCGACATGTTGGCGATGTGAGTGCCAAGGTATATATATATGCAAGCTATCTTTCCTGAACTCCTCGGGGTAACACAGTGACAAAGAAACCTCGCAAAATGCTGCCAGATTGTGCCCGATGTGTTTCAGAAAGTCTGGAATGATTGCTGAAGGTTCTCGAAGGGATGCCGACGGTTTGGACGCTTCCCAGAACTCAACAATCGGCATCCAAATTTTAAAAATTTTCAAATTTGGATCCCGAAGTTTTTTTTATCCCGAATCGGCCCCAACACACTAAGAATGTTTCAAGATGGGTTTAAGAAACACCAATAACGGTTCCCGATCATTGTGAAGATGTGCCGAAGCATCCAGTTCCTGTCATTTTTATGATCGGGAACCTTTCAGGGTCCTAGTGGAGGGCCCGTCTTAGAGTTCTATTAGGTAAAGCTTTATGCCATATTTGGCAGCTCTGGGCCTTACAGGTTCTGACAAGAAGATTTTGAAAGATTTTATATATTTTCACTTTTGTTGCTAGGATAACATCAACAAATTATGAAGGGAAGCACAACAGGATCTTTTCCGTAAAGTTTCATCCGAATTGAATAGGTAGTTTCTGTAAAGAAGAGATCCGAGATAAAAGTTCAGACACACACAGACAGATGGATGTATAATAGACACTGTCTCTTCAGGATTGTGCAGTACAGGATTAATTTTCAATATTAAATCAGTAACTCTTTCTACTGACTAAAATCATCTTCGCATTTCATTTGCAAGCAAAGGTTTAACTTTTTACAAAAAAATCCTGCATTTTTTATAACCCTCTGAAGAAAGCTTGTTCTAGCAATGTATTCTGTCCTTTTGTAGAAAGATTCTATCATTCTTAAAATATTTAGTTTGTCATCTGCCCATGCTTTTGAACTGGATAAGTGTTTAACATTGTTTTTTCGTGAAGGCAAACAAGGAAAAAAAACAAGGAAATGATTTTCAAAGGAAAAAAAAGGAAGAACTTCATTTGCATTTCAAGGCCTATACTAAATAGAGCAAACTACATTACTTCATCCCTAATTCACAAATTGGCGTCTGAGCACTTGTAATTTCAATATCGGATATCAAATATAGGATTTAGAAATGAGTTTTGGTCTCCTTATTTTCTTTGACCGAATCTCTATAAAAGATGGATTCTCGGTTCCCAGTAGGGTATTTATTCCAATCTGTAGAAACCAGATCTATCATTTAATGACAATTTCCTTCGATAACCCACTCACTGTCTTGGAGCCCCATGTGACTTTCCGAAATTGTTTGTTCCTAATGGAATTATCTCTACCTAAAGAGGCTAATTGAACATTATCCATTAACTTTTTTACCTGAAGACAGGATTATTCAGTAAAAGGTTCAGTTATCCATTTTACTATTCCTGCAATCATTTTACTCTTTACCAAATGATAAAAATTTAGACTGGTCCAATTTGAAAGCATTTGCAGACGACAAGTCAAATGTCAATTAAGTATTGAAATTAGTTTTGGAAGGGAAGAAAACATTGTGGGAAAAGGAGAAAATGCTGGTTACCAGCATTTCCTCCTTTACCTTAAATGTTTACAGAAGGCTAAATCTTTCTCAGGGTCATTAAAATTTGGTAATGTCAGTTTACAAGGCTCCTTTCTCAGAGTCATTAAAAGTCGGTAATGCTTACAGAAGGCTCCTTTCTCAGGGTCATTAAAATTTGGTAATGTTTACAGAAGGCTCCTTTCTCAGGGTCATTAAAAGTCGGGATTGTGTGCTATAGTGCTGGTTACCAGCATTTCTTTCATTTTCCACAATGTTTTCTACCCTTCCCAACCCAAGTTTATTTTTTTCTTTCACATCTATTTTGTTGTCTGCGAATACTTTCAATTTAGACCACTGTAAAATTTTGTCATTAGGTGAAGAGTTAAGAAACAGAATGACAAGTGAAGAAACTGTCATTACAAGCAATATCTCTAATATTTCACACAATGCCTGTTTGAATCCTCAAACATCAAACATTTATGTTGAGTCACTGTTCCTTTTTTCTGTATTTTCTTTGTACTTCAAAAGTCTTTTATTTCAAAGGGTGGTTCTCATTGTGAATTCTTACAGCACTGAATGAGTAAAACAGGGTCCATATTTACCAATCATTCTTAACCCTGTACCAAAAATCAAAATTATGACTGGTCCAAATTAAAAGCGCTTGAAGACGACAAAATGAATGAGACTTAAGAATCAAAATTTGTTTTAGGACCGGAAGAAAGTATTGTGGGAAAAGGAGAAAATGCTGGTTACCAGCATTTTCTCCTTTTCCCACAATGCTTTCAAAACAGGAGGCTAATTGTTTTACAGGGGTGTTAAAAGTTGGGATTGTGTTGTAAAGGGTTAAGAACATTCTCAGTCTTACTCTTACGAATTCCGTAAATGTGAAAGTCACAGAACTTATGGTTGGCTAAACCATTTGGTTTAGCCAATTAGAAGTTCTGTTACTTTCACAGTCAGAAAATCTTGTAGAATAAGACAAAGAATGTTCTGAAGAAAAGTTGAATACGGACCCAGGCCTTTCCATTTAGGAAAAACAGCCAATTTGCAAAAGCTATCCAGTAGATCTATGACTGTGTTACAAGAAGTGACATGGAGTCTGAGACATAATGAATGAAACTACTATTACATGACGACATGGGAAAAATTGTGAACTATATGGTGTTTTTATCCTGCATTCAACACAATTTCTGTCATATCACGGTGAAAGGTGACACAAACTCGTGTGTTTCCTGTATTTCACTAGTATAGGCTAGGGCTCTCAAGTCTCTTTCCCAAGGAACCTCCTATGAAAAACCCAATGGATCCAGTGAGGCTCAATCCCATTGGCCTCAAGGTCACTAGTCCTACACTTAACCACTCAGCCACGCAGGACCTTGAAAAACATTGTGTGGAAAAAAAACCAAATGGTTAGTGCTTATATCAACTACCTCTTTCGTAAAACACACACAACCTGTCTTTTGCAGAGGCATCAAAGTAAACCAGATATTGGTTACAGGCTTCAAAATGATATCACTGATATGACCTGTTATTGCTGGACGTTCATGTTTTAGATCAATTCCCTTTTGGATTAGATAGATAGGCTGAGCTATTATGTAAATATCTGAATCAATCATATTGTCTTAGATTTCTTGTTGGTATTACATTTAGATTTATGTTTCTATAGTGATGTGTCAGGCCAGAAAAAAGATCACTCAACAAATCATCAAGAGCCATCACAGAATAAGAGTTACAATAGCTTATCTTTGTTTGGGTGCCAGAGTGCTAGAGGTTCCTTCGGCATGCACCAAAACAATCAAACAACTGTAAGCACAAACAGGATTTACATGAGAGTGTTCTTGGGCAAGACACTTCAGAGCCCAAGCCTAGTGCTGGTAAAACCCAGGACATACAGTAACCGAGGGGTTAGTGCAAGACTATTGTAAGTGCATATTCAATGTATAATGCACTTACCCCTAGATACATACATTATTGTGAGAGGTATTGCCATGATATAAGTGAAATAATGTTAAAAGCTGCCTAAAACTTCTTTCAATTAATCAAATACTTGCTTTATTCAGAAGATAACAGAATATTGCATAATAGATATTGTGATGCCATTATGGAATGGGAAGAAATAAAAAATGATATGTAACAAAGTCATCAGCTGGACATGTTTGATTACATAAGAATAAGTTTATCTCATTCTGTAGACAATTGACACTTTCTGAAAGGCTTCAAGTTTTAATATCCCCTACAAGGAATCTCTGAAAACAGTGGAAAAACAAGAAAATGCATATTCTCTTTATCCAGGCCATTTTTTTCCTGTTCATTCTTAGAGTAAATCCTGTTAATGAAGGCATATTTGTCATTTAAACCTGCTTTCAGTTTGGCAAAGTCTAAAATTTTGTCGTCCAGTAAAACACGAACAGACTTATCCCAATACGACTATGGAGTTTTTCATCACAAAATAATGGAATGAAAACATTAAGTAGACACATTAAACCAGCATACCCTAGGACAAACAAGGAAAAACACTCCTTGAAATCCTAAGAGTGCCAAATAAGTAACAGGAAGAATTTCAGCCAGTAATCAAGACCTAAACATCCCCATGTCGAGGCCGAAATTGTCAGAATATAATCTCAAAAGTGGCTGTCTAGATAAAAGGTCAGACTGTACCTTCTCTGCAGTCTGATTTTGATTTAAATGTCCACAAAAATTAAGATATTTGTGATAGGCATCGTTAAAATAAATATGTCTGTGCACAAGTCTCCATTTTCCTATCAATGTTTGAAAGACTCTCCAGATGAAGAAATCAGAAAAAGCATGATGTTATCCAGAAAAGAGTTGATGTAATTTTGTTCACTATATCCTAAAGGCAGTGATTAGTTCTCTAGCCCTTAAAATGCAGAGAACAAAAATGGATGATTTTGCAGACAGTGTAGATTAAACCAATAAGCAGTCTAACCTCTGATCTGTATTGTTGAACGCCTTGAGCAAATTTTCGGGTAAAATGGCCAGAAACTTTGGAAAAGATGGTGCTTTATTCTGACAGAAAATGTGTTTTGCTTATCCAGCACGGAAAGGGCCAGTTATATGTAATCAGAACTAACAGGTAACAAGATTAATCCTTGTATCTAGCATAGATAAAATTGGAATTGAATCAAACCTTACAGTGCCAGATGAATGAAATGGTAACTTTAAATACTTTAAATTATTTACCCTACAATCTTTACTGATCCTGAAGACCCTGAGAAAGATGGCTTTTGAAAAAATTGCAGGAAAAGGAGAAAATTTTGGAAACCAGGGTTTTCTCCTTTTCTGACATTTTCAAACCTTTCAAATTACCATAAATCCCATCAGTTGGTCAACATTTGTTGCTGGCAAAATTTACTTTAGTCTCGGTGTTTTCAATCTCTTTCAAGCTAAATCTAACAATTTCATCCAGTGTTTTTCAAATGCTTTCAATATGGAAAAATATAAAATTTTGTCGTTGAGAAAAAAATATGACACTGTCAAGGCTTTTGTTGGAATTCGTCACAAAACATTTTGAAGTTATTGTTGGTTCAGCATATTTTTCTATTTTTGGAGATGCTTTATGTTGAGAGAGCCTTGATACAAAAGTACAAGCTCCAAGCAATCAAATTTTATTCTAGTTGATTCCCTCTCTTTCTGTTTTTTTTTTCCAGAAGCAAAAAGGGGAGGCCATCTAGTACTTTTACCGACAAAACTCTTCACCAGACATTGGAACTTTAGGGTAGTCCATTTTGGAAGCTTTTGAACTGCCAACAACAAATCAAGTGTTGAAAAAACAATGAAAAGTATCTTTGACAGGGTACAAAACATTGTGTGAAAAGGGGAAAATATTTACCAGCATTTTCTCCTTTTCGGATGAAGTTTTTCAGGGTTGTGAAACCAGGGGAATTTGTTTGGTATTAAAGGCTGAAACTTGGCACAATCCAGTGTCTGAAACACTACAAAGTGTGAAATCGGGTAAATCACATTAATAATTTGCTTGGGGTGCCAGTTTGATGACATTCCCTTCTGTAAGTGAATTTACAGGAGCCTAGAATGACCCCCAAGTGACCAATAAGTTTAGCACTAAACACTTTACCTAACAATAATGGTTGGAAGGAGGGTTTCAAAAAGACAAGAAAAGAAGTCTTTCAGAAACGCTGTTAGAAAAGGATAACAGGAAGTTCACCAATTAATTCTAGTTTTCCCACAATTTACCTCCCCCTACAAAAACAAATCCCACCATTTGAGCTGCATTTCATGTGCTGTCTTCAATGCTTTCGTTTCCAACTAGTCTCAAATACAGTTGTCTGATGAAGAGTTATAATCCCTTAACAAATGTACTAGATGTTCTCTGTCAGTGCAAATTACCTAATTCAGCGAAAAATACAAACAGTCACCCAGTAGTCCAATGTGACTAAAAGATTGATGAAACAGTGAAATTTGCCAGGGTGGTACCAACTGGTGGCAGTGCACTGGTCCTTTTAGATGTTATGTGCTATTTTTGTGTTATGGAAACTTTTTGTGCAAAGTACAATTTTGCAGCTCAAACCCTGTGGTTGAAAAATTTACCACCTTAATGCTCTACTGAGGTACAGATTGGATACAGATCATGCATTTAACTCTAAGACAAAATTTAAGACCGGTTCAAATTGAAAGGATTTGCAGACGACAAATTAATGATGTCTCAAAAAAGGTCAAATTTGTCAATTTTTCCTTGATTGAGTATAAAACATTGTGGGACTTGTGGGAGAAGGAAAAAGTGCTTGTTACCAGCAATTTTTGCTTTTCCCACAATGTTTTCAAAAGGTTTCTCTTCACAGGTCCCTAAAACCTGACCCAAGATTGTTTGTAAATGAAGGATTAAAAAAAAAAGGGGGAGGGTTAAATTTCTACAAGTCAGGAGCCAAGGAAAGATCAGCAAGAGGGCCATGATAGCCCTACATTGCTCAACTGATCAAAATGATACCTATGGAATGCTAGATAGAGACCATCTTGTTAATCAAAATAAAACAGTTTGAGCTGCGGGTCACCAAAGAGTTTTCTGTAAAATTTTTTCAAACGCCTCCTTTCTAGACACAGAGATTTTTTTTTCGATATCCCCACTGACTGTTGTAACTAGTAAAGCTCAACCTTTTTCAACAATGGCGGACATTGCAATTATGCTAGTCTTCCTGTTGGTTTAGGAAGCCAAGTTGTTCAGAAAGTTTTCCATCGTTACCTCTGGTGGCCGTCTTGTTGAGTGAAGCACAACAATTTTGAGCTTTTTTTCGAAGACTAGGGCCATCCAAAAATTATTCCTTTGCTGGTATTTCCTTCCACTGTTCTAAGGTAATAAGTGGTTTAAATCTTAATATAAAGACTGATACAAAGCTTTGATAGATTGATTGATTGTATGGTGTTTAGGGCCATTTTCAACAATATTTCAGATATATCACAAAGGCCAGTGCACCTATCCATGCTTTTCAGGAGTTTCTTTAACCCATTACCACACAATCCCTACTTTTGACACCCCTGAGAAAGAAGCCTTTTGAAAACACTGTAGGAAAAGGAGAAAATGCTGGTAACCAGCATTTTCTCCTTTTCCCACAGTGTTTTCTACCCTTCCCAAAACAAATTTCAATTTTTCAGTCACCTTCATTTTGTAGTCTGCAACTGCAATTGGACAAGTCTAAAATTTTGTCATTTGGTAAAGGGTTAACCAATACTCTACACAAGCCACTGGCTACTGTCCCACATAACAATCATTGAAACAATGGTCAGTAGTGAGAGAGGAATAAATCCTGTTTCAATGACTACCACCAATCCATGGAAAGAAATTGGCCAAGCCTGGGATTGAACCAGCGACTCCCTGTTCTCAAGTCCTACGCACTACCGATTGTGCTATCAAGACTCTGCATGAGACTAAAGGATAAACAAACAAAGCAGGCAGACCTACAAACCCATCTGCTACCCCAATCTTTGATCTTGGGGGCACAAAAAGTGCCAACACGTTCATGCCACCTACTTGATTACATGGATTACTGTGGATTAGCTAGTGCACATGATTTCCACTGCAATGTTCATAATTTGCACCAGGGATTAACCCTTTACCACACAATCAAGAGTTTAAACAATCTCAGGGACAAAGGCTTTTGAAAAACATTGTAGGAAAAGGAGAAAATGCCGGTTACACTTTCCCACAATGTTTTCTGACCTTCTCAAAACAAATTTTCCTTTTTTTTGACACACTTATTTTGTCATCTACAAATGCTTTCAATTTAGACAAGTCTTAAGATTTTGTTATTAGGTAAAGAGTTAATTCTCTAGAAGATATCCTTGGATACAAATCACTGAACAAGTTTCCTTTTCAAGTAAATTCCTGAGGATTATGTGTATCCACAGTGCTTTCTTACATGAACATGGTACACTGATAGATGAACAGTGCTGAAGAAAGGAACATCCCTGCTCAATAAAATTACAGTTTTGGACATAATAACTGAAATTATTCAGCTTATAGAAAGTACCATCGAGGTCACCATCACACTGTAACACTATGACCTTTGGAGTGGTACGAACATGCATCCATGGATACACATTTGGAGATGTACTTTTTAACCCTTCACAACAAAATTTTAGACTGGTCCAAATTGAAAGCACTTGCAGACGACAAAATAAAAACATAATTCAAAAATTGAAATTTGTTTCCAGCTGGGTAGAAAACATTGTGGGAAAAGGAGAAAATGCTGTGTAACCAGCATTTTCTCCTTTTCTCACAATGTTTTCAAAAGGCTTCTATCTCAGGGTCGTAAAAACCAGGGATTGTTTGGTAAAGGGTTGATATTATTCATGCCCTGGGCTATCAAGTGAAATATGTGATCCCAGCGTGTTCTATAGTCTGCCTGTGTCTGCATGGTCTGTCCGACCACATAAATATGTGTGCGAGATGAGCAAGCGGCAGAGAACAAAAATAAGACAGCAAGAGAACTGGACAAGATAGAGAGAGAGAGAGAGCGTCACAGAGAGCAGGCTTGTTTTAACTTTAAATCTGACTGATATCAAATAACTTTAATCTGACTGAATCTATTGAATTCTAATAAAACTTTTCAACTCTTTTTGTGTTTTGGTGATTCTTAAAACAAGGGCTTGTTTGGGAGAGGGTTAAGTAATTGTTGAATATTAATGAGGGGGGTAGGGTTTAGGTACACATGCGCAGTAAATCCAGATAAACTCCAGATAAACTGCGACGTTTAAATGGATAAATGATCAAAATAAACCTGCGTTTGGTAGTTTATGGAAGATAGACGGTCAAAATTTTTCAAATATGAGCGTTCTGATTGGATAGAAAAGTAGGACAAAGACTAAGTGGTAGTGTCACAAAGACAATCCTGGAAGAAAAATCAGAGGACTATCACATTAGAAGACATTAATCACATTATAACATCTGATGTGATGTCAGTCTGATTTAGCTTAAATTTCAGTCAATTAAATCAATTAAATTCTAAGATCTCCTTCTTCAATTGCTTTAATTCAGCTTAACTATGATTATACAATTATTAGCCCTTGTGTAAAAAGTCTTGAAAGTATTGTAAAAAAAAAAAGAGAGAAAACAAGAATAATGCTGTCATTTTCTCTCTGTCCCATAATATATGTATTTTCAACTCTTTCAAAGATACCTTCTCTCATTCGTATCATATTTTATTTACATGTATATTCTTTAGATAATTTCAAAGTGGACACATCAGAAAGTTTGACATTTGGCTAAGAGTTCACTCATTACCAAACAATTGCTGGTTTTCGCAACCCTGATGAAGAGGCCTTTGGAAAACATTGTGGGAAAAGGAGAAAATGCTGATAACCAGCATTTTCTCCTTTTCCCACAATGTTTCTAACCTTCCCAAAACAAGCTTTAATTTTTGAGTCACATTAATTTTGTCATCTTCCAAATGCTTTCAATTTGGACAAGTCTAGAATTTTGTCATTTGGTATAAACAGTTAAGTGTCAAACCCTGATGAAGTTAGAAAAGGGACTGGCATCTTGATCCTATAGAGAATTGCTGAAGATATGTTTAATTTGATAAGGGGAAACCTTGATTCAAGGATTGCTTGTCTGGTGTCAAGGCTTTTTGTCAAAAAAAAGAGACTGTGACAGGGAAAATAAATTTATTTTAAACCTAAGGAAGCTGAGGATACCGCTGTTGCAGTTTGCCAGTCTGCCTACGAAAGGTTCTGACAAAAAACAGTGTGTGTAGCTTGGTCTTAGATCTATGTTGCCTGATGATACGTGAAGCTTGGAGCCCCCAAAAATAGTGAGTGATAATTATGTTTTGTTTGTTCAGTCTTTCACCACATGACAATATTTTCTAAAATTATCTTAACCCATTACCACACAATCTCTACTTTTGATGCTTCTGAGAAAGAAGCCTTTTAAAAACACTATGGGAAAAGGAGAAAATGCTGGTAACCAGCATTTTCTCCTTTTCCCACAGTGTTTTCTACCCTTCCCAGAACAAATTTCTATTTTTTAGTCACCTTTATTTTGGCATCTGCAAATGCTTTCAATTTGGACCAGTCTAAAATTTTCTCGTGTGGTAATGGGCCTTTGCTACAGGGCAAAATTTTAGACCTGTCCTAATTGAAAGCAATTACAGACAACAATTCAAAAGTGTCTTGATTTATGAAATTTGCCTCTGAAAGGGTAGAAAATCTTGTGGGAAAGAGAAGCATTTCTTCCTTTTCCCAAAAGGTTTTCAAAAGGCTTCTTCCTCAGGGTCAGTAATAGTCAACATTATGTGGTAAAGGGTTAAATGAAAGCTTTTAGATGGCAAATGAAGGAGAAAATGCTGGCAACCAGCATTTTCAGGAGAAAATGCTGGTAACTACCATTTTCTCTTTTATCACAATATTTTTAAAGTATTTTCCTACAGGGTCATGAAAATGAGATTTGTTTGGTTAACCCTTTACCACACAATTCAACTTTTAACAACCCTGATGAAGAGGCCTATTGAAAGCATTGAGGGAAAAGGAGAAAATGCTAGTGACCAGCATTTTCTTCTTTTTTACATTGTTTTCTACCCATTCCAAAACAAATTTCAATTTTTGAACCACACTTATTTTTTCATCTACAAAATGAATGCTCTCAATTTGGACAAGTCTACAATTCTGTCATCTGGTAATGAGTTAACTCTTTACCACACGACAAAATTCTAGACTGGTTCAAACTGAAAGCATTTGCAGATGACAAAATAAAGGTGACTGAAAAATTGAAATTTGTTCTGGAACGTGTAGAAAACACTGTGGGAAAAGGAGAAAATGCTGGTTATCAGCATTCTCTCCTTTTCCCACAGTGTTTTCAAAAGGCTTCTTTCTTAAAGGTGGGTATTTAGAAATTTTACATCTCACCAAATTAAAAAATATATATATCACTGAAATTCATATGAAAAAATAATACAAATCATCAATAATTAAAATTCATAAAATTACCCCCAAAAATATTTTTGATGGTGTTCCCTTAAAAGGCTACGTAGCCTCTTAAGGTATTTTTAGATTTCGCGCCAAAAATCAACAAAGCATTTTGGGAATGCCAGGTGACTGGCACGTGACTCATAATGCTTAAATTCCATTACATAACAAATATGTAATAATTATTTTCCATTATATCTTCTTCGGGCGTTATGTTTGAAACCTCGTTTGTGTATTCCTGTATGTAAATGAGCGAAATGGTCCTCTAAAAATAGAATGTGTCTCCCGTCGGTGTCGACCTGGGCTGTAGTAAATCTCTTATTTCTTGTGTTGTCGGACGGTGTTCGACTACTCGGGTTTTATGAATGAAAATTGAAAGGTTTTGGGAGTATAAGAATGAATGTTTTGCACTTTTGTACAATTTTCGTCCCAAATTCTGAAGGGCCACCTTTAAGGGCGTCAAAAGTAGGGATTGTGTGGTAACAGGTAAAAGGTTACACAACCTGACTCTAAAAGACATGAAGACACTGGGGCATTGACTCCTTGTCTGATTATCCATCCCACTGTCAATTGTCTCCAGAGATGATATCAGAAATTTAGACATTAAAAAGAAACCCCTCCCACATAAAAGATCTGTGATATTCACAGATGGGAATGTTTGAAGACGGGAAAACATTTCATTCATACTTTACCAAACAACAAAGTTATAGACTGGCCAAAATGAAAGCATTTGCAGGTGGCATGAAACAAAGAATGATCAGTGAATAGAGGGTCTGGCTTATCTTAAATGGTACAGTTTATAACTTTAATTCATATCATAGAGATGACCAAAAGTTTTCAGGTAAGGCCTTAATTGAGATGATTCAATCAAAGCTGCCAGCCTATCTTGTTTGAAAGTTGACATAGAGACAGACCTATCTTTCTGGCCCCATAGAATCCAGTTTATCCCTTTAAAAAAAATGTAGATTTCTGTTTATATAACCTGACAAAAAAAATGTAGATTTCTGTTTATATACCCTGACAAATAGTGGTTTTTTTTTTTGAAGAATTGTAGGAGCAAGAGAAAATGCTGATAACTAATATTATCTACTTTTTCTACAATGTTTTCTAAGCCTACAAAGACAAATTCAATCATCTGAACCATACTGAATTTGTTGGCCAGTGGAGTTAAAAACTGATTGTGTTTGATGCCCCTTTAACTCTTTACTAAACAACAAAATTCTATATTTGTCCAAATTGAAATCTTTTGCAGACGATAAAATAAATATGATTCAATTGATAAGATTTTATTGGGAAGGGGAGAAAGCATTTAGGAAAAGTAGAAATTGCTGGTTATCTCAATGTTTTCGAAAGGATCCTTTCACAATTGTTAAAAAGTCAGGATTGTTTGGTAGAGGGTTAACATTATTACCTTGGCTGTTTTATGAACAGAACATCAAGACATTGTCATAGCTCTGGAGTCAGCAGTCGTCCGCATGTCTCTGCTTCTTTTTGCATAACTTTGACATTTTATACTATCTCTATCATTAATGAAGATGTTTTCTTCAAACTTTGACTAGTTATTGATTATCCATGTTGGAGAACCCGATACAACAAGGTAGGTAGCCACCAAAGTATCTTTGACACAGCTGTGCTCCTTTTCCAACTTTGAATTTTCAATGAAATCAATCTATTTCTAAAAGCAATGCAATGGTTATGTGGGAAAGCAGCCAGTGGCTTGGAAATAAAATTGTGTGGCGTATTGGTATAAGAGACTCCGGAAAAGCATGGATAGGTGCTCTGGCTGCTACGATCTAACTGGAATTATGTTGAAAATGCCATTAAACACCTTACAATAAATCAATCAACAAAAAGCAACAGCAGCCCAGGGTTGGCATGTGTTCGTCTTGGGTTTCACCATTGCTACATCATGTAGGCTAGGGCTCTCAAGTGCATTGCTCAAGCCAGGATCAAACCAGAAGTATCCAGGTAATTAACCTGCAGTGCTTGCAAAAGGTCAGCGAGTCGCGCTTGGGGTTAAACTGATATACTGTAATGGATAAATAGTAATCTGCAATAGCTACTGGTCAAAAAAGAAAATATCATTATCTCCCACTAGATGGCATTTTACAAATTAATACACATCTATCTAAATTGGGCATTCTGAGTACAGAACCGGACTACTTTTCTAGGTGACAACCGTTACTTTGAATTTCAAACTGAAATAAACAATTACTCAATAAAACGCTACCTGGTGCAATTCATTCAGCTATGATCAGCAGTTTAGAGAAATCTGGAGCTAAAATACAGGCCCGATTTCTCCTCAAAAGTAAGGACAAAAGCCATTTTCTCGATTGCTACTTTATAGCATGTATTACTACTTACAATCTCCCCAAAAATGGGGGGGAATGATGTGTCAAAGGAGACAGGTCAAATCTTCGAAGAATTTGACATGCCCATACAACAGATGAAAATCAAGTACATCCTATCTTTTTGGGTGGTACATGTATCTCACTCAACATTACTGCTACAAAGAAACAACAGCCTGCATGCAGATGCCAACAGTCTGCTGCAGTTGCTTCATTTTCAGTAAACATTCCGAGTCAAAAAAGGGGCATAACTTCATCAAAAATATCTTGATGATTACCAACCCTTGTTGCACAGGTTCTCCTTTTGATACTTTAAAACTTGTCCATGTTTAACTCTTTACCAAACAACACAATTTTATACTTGTCCAAATTGAAAGCACTTGCAGACGACAAAACAAACGTAACTCCAAGATTGAAATTTGTCTCCAGCTGGGTAGAAAACATTGTGGGAAATGGAGAAAATGCTGGTTACCAGCATTTTCTCCTTTTCCCACAATGTTTTCCAAAGGCTTCTATCTCAGGGTCGTAAAAACCAGGCATTATTTGGTAAGGGGTTAAAGTAAATATCTTCAGTGATGGCACAAACATTTCAAAATGTCAATGTTTTTGCAAGATGATGAGAACGACTGATGACGATGGATGACAACGATGTTGCCGCTGGCACATGACGTCTGTGCTTTGACAGTATCTCGCTATTTTCTTTGAAAACAGCCAAGCAAAAAACGGTCATGCTGGAATTACCCAATTTATCAAAATCATTACAGAAGATATTTTGTAAATTGGATTCCAATAGAAGAATGACCATACAGAGAGAATAGGATAGGACCACAATTATCAACCATGTTATGTCTGATTTGATGATAGCCCTCCTCATTCTCCTGTATAATTAACCCCTTCACCCTTTAACGACTTTTGACAACCCTGAGAGATAATTAAGCCTTTAGAAAACATTGCAGGAAAAGAAGAAAATGCTGGTAACCAGCATTTTCTCCTTTTCCCACAAAGTTTTCCACCCTTCCCAAACCAAGTTTAATTTTTTCAGTCACATTTATTTTGTCATCTACAAATGCGTTCCATTTTGGCAAGTCTACATTGACAATTTTGATGTCTGGTAAAGAGTTTTGACTATGGCAAGTTGCCTTTGTGACCAGTGAAGGTCAAGATCAGGCAGCACAAAACCTGCAACCTGATCTGTGATCCACACTGTCCACTTAATGCTGATAAGCTGTAGGCAAAAGTGACAATGAAATTGCTATTATTCCAATTATATTTCTAGCATTAATGCTCTTTTGGTTTTATTCTATGCTCTAATGGTTAAGCATTTTCCACCCACCTTTCTAATGTATAGCATAACTCTTTACCACACGAGAAAATTTTACACTTGTCCAAATTGAAAACATTTGCAGACAACAAAATAAAAGTGACTGAAAAATTGAAATTTGTTCTGGAAAGGGTAGAAAACACTGTGGGAAAAGGAGAAAATGCTGGTTACCAGCATTTTCTCCTTTTCCCACAGTGTTTTCAAAAGGCTTCTTCCTTTGGGTCATTAAAAGTCGGGATTGTGTGGTAAAGAGTTAACTCTTTACAGCATGACAAACTTTTTAGACATTGTTAAATTATTATTTTGTGTTGACAAATTAAGATTAGTGCGGCTGAACGAATGGGATTTATCAACAAAAGGGTAGAAAGCATTGTTTCAATAGAGGAACCTGTTGAAAACAGACATTGTTTCATTGTCCATTGAAGTTTTCAACGCCTTTTCCATGGATGGTCATTAACCCATTACCAAACGACAATATTTTAGGCTTGTCTAATTTGAAAGCATTTGCAGACCACAAAATAAAAGTGACTGAAAATTTGAAATTTGTTTTGTGAAGGGTAGAAAACATTGTGCGAAAAGGAGAAAATGCTGGTTACCAGCATTTTCTCCTTTTCCCACCATGTTTTCTAAAGGCTTCTTTCTCCGGGGCGTCAAAAGTAGGGATTGTGTGGTAATGGGTTAAATTGGGGATTGTTCCACTAATGTCTGAAAATATCATTGCCCATACATTCCTGTTATCCAAGAAATGACTTCTGTCTGCTTTAGGGGCTATCTCTCTCTGTTATCTTAGCACCATTGGGTCCATGGAGACCAAATGAAGTCCTCTTGGAAAATATGTGGACTTCTCGAATAGCAACAGACTTTACAACAAAATATAGGTTTAACCCACTAAATGAAAAATAAATCTTCAATCTGTAGGTGTTGGAAAGGCTTTAATCTCTTCAGCAGTCCACAAATTTTCAATCTTGTCTAAATTAGTTTTATTTTTGCAGATGATAAAATTTTGTGTCTACGGACAGACAGCGATGGTTATTCCAGTATACCCCCACTCCACTTCATTGTGGGATAATAACAAAAAAGATGCTTTTCAAACAATGAAAGTAGTCTTTGAAAAGATGTCAGTATTTTCTCTGTGCTATGCCCTCTCTTCCCCAGTGCTTTCAGACAGCTACATCTTCAAGATCATGAAAATATAGGACTGTACAAAAATTAAGAAAATAATAATGTTGTTTGGCTCTAAATTTCAAAAGATAACGATACCTGTGAGACTACAAAGAAACTGTTTAAAGGGCAAATCAACAAGTTTCTGATATGACTAATTTTGAAATCTACATCTATCAAATGGCAACCTGGTAATATTGTAATTTGAAAAAAAAATTAGTAAAAGTACTTTTTTTCAATTTATATTTTTGCTTATTAGTTTTTCTTGCATCGCTTACCTCCCTTACTTATTGTAGCGCACCTTGATCTGTGACGTCATAGGAGCGTTTGTTTCAATATGGACCTTGTTTCAGATAGTGAAATGAGCGATATTTAAGACGAAGGAATACACGATTCTAGGCCGGTAAGGCCGTACATGTACCACCAAGTTTTTAATGAAACTTAATAGTTTCTGATGATGAGGATAAAAGTAAAAATTCGCCCACCAATGGCGAAAATAACGATGTTATGCCGGACTTTTGAACAGCGTGATGAGTATCACGCCTACATGTATTAGGCTACGGGACGAACGTCGCTTACAGAAATATTATTCGATACATGATAAAATTAAGTGTACGGCATAAGCTTTGTTTCACTTGAATTATTTTCAGTAGATTTACGGGTGGCATTAATAATAATAATAAAAAAGACGGTTTCAAGACAGTGTCACGACTACACAGTTCCCCGACACTTTTAAAGACATTTCTCCTACACTTTAGTTTCACGTCAAATAACCGATTTCTTGACTTTTACGATTGATAATCGTGAGATGTTAGTTCTAACTATTTGTTGATGGATTCTATATTTGTACCTTGTAAAGAATTCTGTAAACATTGACAGGTACAAAATTTGTTCTCTCATGGGTGAAGGGTTACACAATAAATCGCGATTTTCGTGAGGATAAGAATAGTTTGAAATGCTGTTAACGAGCGTGAAATTTGAGAAATTAATATGTTCCGAGATCCAATCATCAAAATTATTTATATTCTGGGTAACTACGTTTGTATCAATTTATCCTTTATCCACAATATGTTCTACTTTTAACTCTTTACCATACGACAAAATATTAAACAGGTCCAAACTGAAATAGCTTGCAGACGACAAAATAAAGTTATATATTTCAAAAATTGAAATTTTTTTCCAACAGAGTAAAACACTGTGTTAACAGGAGAATATGCTGGTTACTAGGTTACTTTCTACTAGGTACCTGGTTACTTTCTTACAATGTTTTTAAAAGTCTGCTGTCTTCAGGGTCGTAAAAATTATGGATTGATTGGTAAAGGGTTAAATATAAATCCCACACATTGGGCACAAGTTCTGGTTAAGTTCACAGGGAGCAGTATCCGAATTTGAATTTTGATTTGAATTTGGTCTGGTCCAAAATTTGCCGTCTGGGAAAGCGTTAAATTGTTACCAAACATCAAATTTATTGACTCAACCGAATTGAAAGCAATTAGAGTCAACAAATTAGATTTAACTCGCATGTTTGTACTTGTTTTTGATGGGTAAAAAACATTGTAGAAAAAGGAGAAAATGCTGGTCAGCAACATTTCTCTTTTACCTATAATGTTTTCGAAAGTTTTTTCTATCTTTACAAGGGTCGTAAAAACAAAAGATTTCTCTCAGTAGCCTGTCTAGAAGACAGAGTATGGAGAGGAACAGGGAAATATCCACAAATCAGAAATGTAAAGATACAATTCAAAATTTGTTCAAAATGTTAGTAAGTTGTCAAATCATTTTTAAGAGTGAAATGTCGAAGAGAAGAAGTGTACGGGATAAAAGCTGTAACATGGGTTTACTGTCACAAACAAACATTACAGAGTAAAGGGGTGAGATATGCAAATGTTATGTAACCATTTCCTGTATTGTTTCAACTGGCCGGTGATGGATTAACATTTATGACCATGACTAGGGGTAGCCAGATACTGACTTCACCCTTTACCATGCAAACCCTAGGTCTAGTTTCCAATACCCAAAGAAAGAGTGTTTGAAAAACAGTGTGGGAAGAAATAGATGTTTACTGTTTCAGGGCAAATCCTAATATATTTTGACCATACTGTTTTTTATTCCAATCAGCTGCAAATGTTTTTGGTTCACAATTCTTTTGTTATCAGCAAATTATTTCAATTTGAACCAGTCTAAAATTTTTGTGTTTGGTGAATGGTCACTTGACCCTTTGTTTTTTACAACCCTGAGACAGAAGCCTTCTGAAAACATTGTGGAAAAGGAAGAAAAAGCTGAAACACTTGAAAGTTAACATCATTTGAACAATCGAGACTTTGGTACTTGCAAAATCTATGTTATGAATTTGGATGAATATGTTATGTTGTTGCCTTTGAAAACATTGTGAGGAAAAGAGAAAATGCTAAGATTTTCTCCTTTTCCCATAATGTTTTCCATCCTTTCCAAATCAAATTTCATTTCAACTTTTGATTACCATTTTTTGTCATGTGCAAATTAACCCTTTACCAAACAATCCCTGGTTTTTACAACCCTGAGATGGAAGCCTTTTTAAAACATTGTGGGAAAAGGAAAGAATGCGGATAACCAACATTTTCTTCTTATCCTACAATGTTTTCTATCCTGGTGGAAACAAATTTCAATATTTCAGTTAGGCTTACTTTGTTTGCAAATGCTTTTAATTTGGACCATTCTAAAATTTTGTCTCTTGGTAAAGGGTTAAATGTTGAAAACATTTGGGGAAAAAAAAAGGGAGAAATCGGCACCAATTTCTCCTTTGTCCAGAATGTAGATCTAGAAAAGGATAAAATATTACGAAAAACAATTAAAGGAATTACTGACCTTATGTTTGTTTTTCTTTTTGGAGATTGCCATTGCGGAATGTCTGTCTTATGGCCTATCTTATTTCGACTCGGAGTTTCGAACAATGTCGGCACAGCATCAGGTTTTAATTGCAGCCTAATATTCCTATAACCAACTTCTTTTACGAGTTTTGGACTTAATAAGAACTGACTGTCCTCGAAGTGTTTCAAACACAATTTGGAATGAACTGATGGCACAAAATCCTCCGTTACTGTCCGGCCCCGGTTTAAACGTTGAATCCATATATAGTTTCCTCCTTTTTAATTCCTTCGGAAATTTGAACATACTAATTCTATGTGTTCCTGATTCGACGATGAAGCCATAAGCTGCACAATTTACCATTTTTTCGGCTGAATTCTGTGTTAATACTCAGATATCTGCGTATAATCATCAGCGTCCCTACTTATTTCTACTGACTGTAAACACAGGCTTACGCGACTATGACGTCACACAGGTACGGAAGATAAGCGAATCAGGGGAAGTAAGCCATGCACCATTTTTGGGGCCGTATATCAGCGTGACAATTCGAGCGTGATTTATGGCATGTTACAGAGTGGTATTTATGAAAACTGATGGACACGTGTTTACTAACATCATTTGCAGCTGACTGGAGCAAAAAAACAGTATGGTCAAAAAATCTTAGGATTTGCCCTTTAACTCTTTACCAAAAGACAATAATTTCGGTTTGTCCAAATCGAAAGCATTTGCAGATGGCAAAGAAAAAATTGACTGAAAATTTGTTTTGTAAAGGGTAGAAAACATTGTGGGAAAAGGAGAAAATGCTGGTTACCAGCATTTTCTCCTTTTCCCACGATGTTTTCTTATGGTTTCTTTCTCAGGGTCGTCAAAAGTAGGGGTTGTGTGGTAATGGCTTAAACCTGATTTCATTCGCAAGTGCAATTTCATTTTTTCCAACATGAAAGTATGTAAACTGCTTTGTTGTCTTGCACATATGCCAAAGAACTGTAAGACTTTTAAAGCCAAATAAACACTTGAAGCAATTCAAAAGTATTTGAGAACTGAAGAACTTTAATTTTATGGAGGTTCAACCCTTAACCCAGAGAGCACCAAATAAATCATAGGGACATTTTCACCCCAGAAATAAAACGCAAATAATGGTAATTTTACGGTTTCTTTAATTGAGATTGTCTTTGGAAAGCAAACAGTGAAGATCTTAGATTAGACTGCACCTTTGGTGCAGTCAGATTTTGGTCTAATTACCAGCATTTTCTTCTTTTCCCAATGCTTGTTACCAGCATTTTTCTGCAATGTTTTCTACCTTTTCAAGGACAAATCTTATAATTTAAGCCATACTTGAACTTTTATCTGCAAATGCTTTCACTTTGGACAAATTTACAACTTTGTTATTAAGAAAAGAGTTGGCAGCCCTATTTTGTTTGGGACCATTTTATTGAACGACAGTTACTTTGATGAAACACATCTGTTATAAGAAAAAAAAAAGCGTAATGTTTCCATGAATAGCTGAGCGTATTATTCTTCATAATATCAAGAAATACTAGTACTATTTACTGACAAAGAAGCTTTTGTATATATATATATACTGGTAATCAACTTGTATCATTCAAGAATGAAGGTCAGCTTTGTTTATTTTGCTTGATGTTTTTACCCAGTATTCAACAGGACTTAGTTATATTCCAGGGCCCAGTTTTACTAAAGTAGCAACATACAAAATTTTCTTCCAGGGCCCAGTTTTACTAAAGTAGCAACATACAAAATTTTTCTTCCAAGGCCCAGTTTTACTAAAGTAGTAACATACAAAATTTTCCAACTAAATCAAATGAAAAGAAAAAATTTCCAGGGAACTTTAGTGCAATAGTTGTCTAAAATAATCATGATAGTTATCTGGTATCTCGTGGCATAAAAATGCAACTATGATAGTCATATACTATAGTTGATTAAGACCTACAAAAAATGTGTTTGTGACTACCTCAGTAAAACGGGTCCTGGTCTGTAGTCACCTAACAATCATAAAAACATTCTTTGGCTTTATATCTGAGATTTTCTAAATTTGAAAGGAACACAACTACTGATTGGCTTAACTCTTTACCATACAATCCCGACTTTTAACGACCCTGAGAAAGAAAGCCTTTGAAAACATTGTGAGAAAAGGAGAAAATGCTGGTAACCAGCATTTTCTCCTTTTCCCACAATGTTTTCTACCCTTTCCAAATCAACTTTCAATTTTTTGATTCCCATTTATATTGTCGTCTGCAAGTGCTTTCAATTTGGACTGGTCCAAAATTTTGTTGTATGGTAAAGAGTTAACCAAATGGTTAAGCCAATCAAAGCTTTGTTCCTTTCAAATTTAGAAAATTCTTGAGGACAAAAATAAAATGTTCTAAAAAATGATTGCTGAATACAGACCAAGGACCTGTATTGACCAACTGTCCTAAACTGCATTCTTAATCTTACTCTACTCATAGATTTTGAAAGTAAGACAATTTCTGAGTGTCTAATCTATTTGATTAAGCCAATCAGTAGCTGTATTACATGTACTTTTAAATTTGGGAAATACTACAGAATAAGACTAAGAATATTATGAACAAGAGTTGGTGAATGTGGACCAAGGTGTTTCTTTAACCCTTTGCGACACAATCCTGAGTTTCAACAATCTGAGGGAAAATAGTAGTTTAAAACATTGTGGGAAAAGGAGAAAATGCTGGTAACCAGCATTTTCTTCTTTTCCAACTATGTTTTCAACTCCTGTTTTCCTTTAGATTGGTAAAACTTAGGATAATGTGCTGCCTACAATGTTTTCAACTGCTGCCCACAAAGTTTTCAACTGCTGCCCACAACATTTTCTAGTCAATTGAAGGCAAGTTTCATCATTTGAGCCATACATTATTTGTCTTCTGTATCTGCTTTAAACTTGGACAAGTCTAAAATTTTATTGTGTAGTAAAGGGTTAATGAATAATGAGCACAACCCTTTTTCCAAGGCACAGGTTGCTTACCAAACAACTGGTATTTAAAAATGTTTATTTGTGAAAAAAGCAAGATGCCCGACACATTGACAATAATTAATTGCTTAGATTTTAAATAGATAATGTTTTACACAGGAACTTTTTACATTCATCATGAAGATTAATTTACATGCAAATTTTCTCCCTTTTCCTCTACAAAGTAAAACTCTTCTCATGTTTTTACATTATACTCATGAATTTTTTTTTTTTAAGAGCATTCTGGGAAAAAATATGATTGCTGTTAATGACATTGTTTTCCTTTTTATCACAACTAAAATTTTGCTGTCTGGTATTGAGTTAAGTCTTTACCAAACCACACAATCTTAGACTGGTCCAAATTGAAAGCTCTTGCAGACAACAACATAAATGTAACTCAAAAATTGAAATTTGTTTCCAGCCAGGTAGAAAAAATAGTGGGAAATGGAGAAATTGCTGGTAACCACAACGTTTTCTAGTCAACTGAATGCAAGCTTCATCATTTATGACACCAATTATTTGTCTTCTGTGTGTTCTTTGAACTTGGAAAAGTCTGAAATTCTATAGTGTGCTAAAGGGCAGCAGTAGAAATTGTTTTGGGCAGCAGTTGAAAACAGCATTTTCTCCATTTCCCACAGTGTTTTCAGAAGGCTTCTTCCACTTGCTCGTAAAAACCACAGATTGTTTGGTTAAGAAGTCTCATTTATTGCATTGTGTATGAAAATGCTTTCAATTTGGACAAGGCAAAAATTTTTACCGTTTGGTACTGAGTTAAGTGTTTAGATAGGCTGTAAAGGTACTTTAGCCTGATGCCTGTTCTATAGAATATATATACTGATTTTATAACAGAAAAAAATCTCTTTATTTGTAATGAAATTACATTTATGATAGCCATCAAAAGAAGGCGTTTTCACCTACTTTGGCAGGAGCGGAGTTAACCCTTAACGGCACAGCAAAAAATAAAAGAACAGATTTATTCTTGAAATAACATGCTATTACATTACTACTTTCAAGTCTTTCTTTTTGGCCTATATATTCTGAAATTACCAGATGGTGCAGATCAAAGACCAGACAGTTCAACTGGTGCAGTATGATCTTAAGCTACACTTGCTGTAAATCTAACTAAAGCTTTGAAAAGCCATTTCACCCTTTACCACATAATCCTCAGTTTTAATGACCATGAGACTAAGAAGGCTTTTGAAAAGATCGTGGGACAAGAAGGGAATGCTGGTAACCAGCATTTTCTCCTTTTTCCACAATATTTTTTACCCTATCAGACAGAATCATCATTTGAACTTTACTTAGCATGTCGTCTACAAATGCTTTAAAATTCGTCAATATGAAAATTTTTCACTTGGCAAAGACATAACCCTTTACCAAACAATGATGAATTGACGACCCTGAGAAAGAAGCCTTTTGAAAAAATTGTGGGAAAGGGAGAAAATGCTGGTAACCAGCATTTTCTCCTTTTTCCACAATGTTTCCTCTCCTCTTCAAGACAAATTTCAAATTTTCAGTCACTTTTATTTAGCCATCTGCAAATGCTTTCAATTTGGACCAGTCTAAAATTATGTCATTTGGCAAAGAGTAAAGGATCAACACTTAGAATACCTACTTAACAAAAGAGATATTTTCTACCAGAAGCAATGACTCAAATACTGCCAAAGATCAAGGCAAGTTGCATGAAGAGTATCTCTACATAGTGCACACTGTCGGTCAGTGATCAGGCTTCATGTTTGTGCAGTCTGATACTGATCCACTCAATCAAAGCAATGGTTACTATAGAAAAGGCTGGCGTTCTTGAGCTAAGGGTTAAGTAACAATATAATAGAATCTGAAAATAGTATGGACTTCAAAGAAAATATGAAATGGCATTTCTGACAGGTAAATGGAATAATTTTCAGCTGATTATGGAGACTTGGACAGTCACGTACCACAATTCCACCTGCACACAACTCCTTCAATCTTGAAGACCACCATTAGAAAACATGGGCAAGATATGGCAAAAGGGGGCTTAATGCATCTCTGTGATCCATGATAGCAAGCAACTCATTACATTTATATGGACCCATACCAGAGCTCCATATAGAGGGAGTGATTTTGATTTCAAAACTGAAATATTGACATTTTTCCATTTAACCCTACGTTGTGGGTACTCATTAGAATCGTCTCATTGAGACGATTCTAATGAGTACCCACAACATAGGGCCATACAATCAATTTTGTCAAACTGAGCCATACAATCAATTTTGTCAAACAACCATCCGAAACATGAGGTACACTGGTCCTTTAACATGCTGAAAATTGACCGATAACAAAAATTTTGGTCCATGTCAGTCTGCGCACACTGCACAGGCTGACCTGGGTAGATACTTTTTGCAAATGGATTAAGCCCCATTTCCACAGAACAATGATCGTCTATTTTTACCTTAACCCTTTACAAAAAAAACCCTGGTTTTTACGGCCCTGAAAAAGAAGCCTTTTGAAAACACCGTGGGAAAAGGAGAAATGCTGGTAACCAGCATTTTCTCCTTTTCCCACAGTATTTTCAACCCTACTGGAAACAAATTTTAATTTTTGGCTTGCGTTTATTTTGTCATCTGCAACTGCTTCGACTTTGGACCAGTCTAAAATTTTATTATTTCGGAAAGGGTCGATTCATCTGATACCAATGAAAGGCACCATCAAGGATGTTTGTCACTTTTCGATTGAGGAGAAAGCTTCATGAAAAAGGAGAAAAGGATGGTTATTAGGGAAAGAAAAAAAATATACTCATGTAGAACAAGGCCTTTGAAACCACGATAGGAAAAGAGGGAGAACACTCATACAAAAACTTTCTTGAAAATAAACGGGGGTATTCAGGTAGAACATAGCTTTTGAAACCATGATATGAAAAGGGAAAGAGAGAAAATACAAAATACTTATATAGAAGACAGCTTTTGAAAACATGGCAGGACACAGGGGTATTCAGGTAGAATAGCTTTTGAAAACATGAAAGGAAAAGTGTATTCAGGTAGAACATATCCCAAAATCAAGCAACATGAATATAATACAACATAAACCCTGTAGTTCCAGCCATTTCCCATACTTTAGATCTTTTTAATTTTTCCGCGATTATGGAGATGGTGAGTTGAAGTTCTACAAAGTGTTGCCTCCACAAAATATAGTATTTGGTGAAACATGGCATTGGCAAGACAGCTGTTCCAAGAAACTATTTTTCCATCACAAAGCAGTCAGGACAAAATGTAATGGATCCACAGTATGAAAGTAGTAATGGTTCTTAACCCTTTACCAAACAATCCCTGGTTTTTACAGTCAAGAGATAAAACATTTTCTACTTTTCCCACAATGTTTTCCACCCTGCTGGAAACAAATTTCAATTTTTTGAGTTACACTTTTCTTGTAATCTGCAAATGCCTTCAATCTGGGCTAGTCTAAAATTTTGTTGTTTGGTAAAGAGTTAAACATGAGCACACAATTGGTCTCATAGACAGGAGTGTGACCCAAGAGATGCCAGTGAACAAAGTATAAAACAGGACTTACCTTTGGTTCTGGTATCTTGCCCAGCTCTGATAAGTTATGGCAAAGTTTCATGTGTTTAAAATGATAAGGGTTACTTCGATTGTCTTCAAAGGCTCGCATGATCTTATCGCTCATCCATTCCACCTGCAAAAGACACCCATGGGTTATTTATTGGCTACACAATGTCCTGATTCTCCTAGTGAAAGGTGACAAATTTCCTGTAATAAGATCAGCTACTCTCCTACATTGTGGGTACTTCTAAGAATTATCTCATACAGTTTACTTTAGAGCCAGGCAGGGCCTGAGAAACCAATGACCATTCATGCTGAAAGAATCTGAGCCTCACAACCTCAACAGGACAAAAATATTAATTCTTTACCAAACGATAAAATTTTAGACTTGTCCAAATTGAAAAGATTTGCAGATGACAAATTAAATGTAACTGAAATAATGATTTTTGTTTTAGATGGGGAAGAAAACATTGTGGGAAAAGGAGAAAATGCTGGTTACCAGCATTTTCTCCTTTTCCAACAATGTTTTCAGAAGGCTTCTTATACAGGGTTGTTAAAAGTCCTGACTGTGTAGTAAAGAGTTAACCCTTTACTCCATAGATACTCATTTCTACGCATATAAGAGCCTTTGGAAAACATTATGGCAAAAGGTGAAATTGCTCGTGACGAGCAATTTCACCCTTTGCCACAATGTTTTCTACACTATCAAAAGGTGTCATATATACATAAGAAACGGCTTCATCTTTGCTGTTATTTAGGGTCGATTAGAGATACCATAGAAATGCCTTATGGGGTAAAGGGTTAAACATAGCAATGCTGAATGAATGGATGTTGTATTATGGCACATCAAATTCTTGCTAAGCCCCAGTATCTCAGTTGGCAGTGTGCAGGACTTGAGAACAGGGGGTCACGGGTTCCATACCTGGCTCGGCCACTTTCCTTCCAAGGTTTGATGATAGTCATTGCAAAAGAATTCATTCCTCTCCTGTCTTTGACCGCTGTTTCGACAATGGTAATGTGGTAATTAGACAGCCAGTGGCTTGGAAAGAAAATTAAGGGGAATACTGGAGAAAGAAACTCCAGTCGAGCATGGATAAGTGCACTGGCAGCCGTGATACAACTAAATTAATGTTGAAAATGGCATTAAACACAGTCAATAAATCAATCAATCAACCAACCAACCAACCAATCAACCAAACCAAACCAAACCAAACCAAACCAAACCAACCAACCAATGAACCAATCGTCGACTGCTTTAGTCTATACTGCACATATCCGTGTAATAGCCATATTGAAAGCATTAATTTTGTAGACAACAGAGTTTGCTCAAATGATAAAGTCAGTCTTTTAATAGGTAGAAAACATTTTGGGAAAGGGAGACAAAAATGCTGGTTACCATTACGTTCTCCATTTCCCACCACGCCACCATGTCTTCAATGCCGTTTTTCTCAAGGTTAAGAAAAGCCAAAAAACTTTGTAGGAAAAGGAGAAAATGCTGGTTACCATCATTTTCTCCTTTTCCCACAATGTTTTCAAAGGCATCTTTCTTGCCCAATAAATCATGGGGTTGTTTGGTACAAGGTTAACATACCTAATTCATTAAGGACACCTGCAATTGAAAGCCTACTTCAATCAGTCATCAATTACAGTGAGTTGCTGCTATGAAAACTGTTCTGTAATTGACATAATAACTAGACATGCATCAATTTGTATTCTAGAGGTGAATTCTGAGAACATATTCAGTAGTTAAAGCACTTCAATAACATATCTTCCAATTAAACCTTTACCAAACGATTCCGACTTCTAACGACCCACAAATGGAAAGCCTCTGAAAACACTGAAAAATGAGAAAATGCTGATTAACAGCATTTTGATATTTTTCCACAATGTTTATTTTATTATTTCAGACACAAATTTCATCATATGAGCCTATCTTAGTTCTGTCATCTGTGACACCTTTGAATTTGGTGGAGTATGAATGTTTGTTCTTTGTTTGGTTAAGAATTAAACCTTACCAAACAAACTCAACTCTTGCATTTTCTCCTTTGAATTATTATCTGCTGTTCTGCATAAGAACAAATCTTGAATATTTGAGTCACATTTAATTTATTGCCTGAAAATACCATCATTTAGTTCTGGATGAGTAATATCTTTTTTATTTGGTAGAGTTAAAGCTAATTTAACCTTTCATCAACTGATTAAATTTTAGACTTGCCCAAATTGAAAGCATTTTGCAGACAACAAATAAAATGTAGCTAAAAGAGTCTTGCTGTCCCAAAACCTTGAATTAATGTCTAGAAATGTTACATTCACTACTGGTCAAAAATTGAAAAGGCATGCACAAGAACTGATAAAAATAAAGAAGGGCACCGATTATGTGGGCCGGCTATGACAATGTTATTCGGCACCGATTCATGGGCGCTCCCTTTCAAAAATTTAGTTTTCTGTAAATAATTAGTAAGGAAGTAAGTTTTGTTTTTCCATTAATATCTCTCAGTCCAAAATTTAGTTCATTTGTTGGATGGAACATGGCCGCATGTATGAAAATACAAAGGACTCGTAATGTTACTGTAGAAAAATGCTGCTTATCATAAGTCTATCTAAATTTTGAAAATACTTCTGCATAGCTATTGATTAGACCGAATGGTCCATGTATAAAATTTCTAGTGCTTTTGTCGTAAGTGCAGCCCACACATAAGCACAAATAATTATAAAAAAAAATATATATATTTTCTTTTAGAAGTATGAGAATGATAAACGCAACGCGTATTAAAATGGTCTAGATGCATGAATTGGCATTATGCAGTTCATGAATCATTATTCAGTCATCGATAATAATACATGATTGAACATGTTGAAACAAAATCACTATTTTGCCAAGCAATTTTAAAAAGGTCACCTGTAAAAGTCATTTCAAAATCTGTCACCACCCCTACAATCATCACCACAGCAATGATTTTGATGAATCAGAATTCTGCAAATAAATTTTTGGATAGTTCACCCAAGAACAATTTCTTGCAGAAGAGCAAATGCTCGAAAGTGACTAAAAACATATGTCGAACTAGAGATTCAGGGTCACCCTTGGAAAATATCTGTGAAATTATTTCAAAATCTGACCAGCCGTTTCAGAGAAGATTGTTTTAGAATTTCTTCATGACCATATAGTGTTAATAGCCCACAGCCATGTTTTTTGATGGATCAAAATTTCTCAGACACTTTGTGAAAAGGGTCACCCAAGGAACATTTTTGTGAAATTATTTCAAACTCTGACCAGCCATTTCAGGGAAGAAGAATTTTTAAGAATTTCTTCATTTCCGTATAGTGCGAGTAGCCCCCAGTTACCAGAGCCATGTTTATTTGATGGATCAAAATTTTGCGAACAAATTTTAAAAATGGTTATCCAAGGAACTTAATTGTGAAATTATTTTAAACTCTGATCAGCCGTTTCAGAGAAGAATAATGTTTGAGAATTTCTTTATTTCCGTATAGGGCAAGTAGTCCCCATTCACCAGAGCCATGTTTATTGATGGATCAAAATTTTGCGTACAGTTTTTGAAAAGGGTATTCCAGTCACATCTCTGTGAAATTATTTCAAAATCTGACCAGCGGTTTCAGAAGAATTTTTGACCAGCATTTTCTCCTTTTCCCACAATGTTTTCTATAGGCTTCTTTCTCTGGGTTGTCAAAAGTAGGGATTGTGTGGTAACGAGTTAACTCTTTACCACACATCAAAATTTTAGACTGGTCCAAATTGAAAGCAGTTGCAGATGACAAAATAAACATAACTCAAAAATTGAAATGTGTTTCCAGTACCATAGAAAACATGGTGGGAAAAGGCGAAAATGCTGACCAGCATTTTCTCCTTTTCCTACAATGTTTTTTAAAGCCTCTTTCTCTGGCTCATCAAAAGTAGGGATTGTGTGGTAATGAGTTAAACCAACAACATAAAAGTATTTACTAACTCGTAAAAAGTATAGGAAATATTTTCGGCAATGAGTATGATTCGATTAGCTAATTATCTTTACTGTAATTACCATAAACCTCTAAATTGGGTATTTACAAACACATCAATATGCAAATTGTTCATGTTTTGCTCAAAGAGACAATTTTTCCTCATTAACTTATTACATCATGTGCTAATTATAGAAACATCAAAAACTAATACCAGAGAGAAACACTTAACTATTTACCAAACAGCAAATTTTTGGACTGGTCCAAATTGAAAGCATTTGCAGCTGACAGAATAAAAGTGACTGAAAATTTGAAATTTGTATTGGGTAGAAAAGAAAACACTGTGGAAAAAGGAGAAAATGCTGGTTACCAGCATTTTCTCCTTTTCGCACAGTGTTTTCGAAAGGCTTCTTTCTCAGGGTCGTTATAAGTCGGGATTGTGTGGTAAAGAGTTAACCCTTTGGTAGACAATCCTTGCTTTAAAGAACCAAGAAAAAGAGGAATTTTGAAAACATTTTGGGAAATGAAGAAAATGCTGGTAACCAGCATTTTCTCAATTTCCCACAATGTTTTCTTCCCTATTAAAGATAGGTATCATCATTTTAGCAACATTTAATTTGTTGTTTGCGAATTTATTCCAGTACAAAATTTTGTCTTTGGGTAAAGATGTAACCCTTTACCATGCAACAAAATTTATCATCCCTGTTGACAGCACTATTTGCAGACAACAATTTTTGAAATATGGCCCATATCTTGGACTTCATCCACAAAAGAATAGAAAACATCGTGGGAGAAGGTGAAAATGCTGGTTAACCCTTTCCCAAATGACAAATTTTAGACTTTTCCAAACTGGAAAAGTTTGCAGACGACAATTTTAACTTTCATAACAATGGCAGAAAATTATCTGAACGGGCAGAAAACACTGTGGGAAAATGAGAAATTGCTCGTTACGAGCAATTTCTCCTTTTCCCACAGTGTTTTCAAAAGACTTGTACTGCAGACACGTAAAAACAAGGGCTTGTTTGGGAAAGGGTTAATAGCATTTTTTTCTCTTTCCAACAATATTTTCACAAGTTTAAATTCTCACAGATGTCAAAGAAACAGAACATTTTGGCAAAGGCCCAGAGTCGATGACAGTTTGTCAAGTTCACTATCAATAGAATTACTGAATAATCACTTCTGCAAAACTTTTCTTCCAAACCCAACTCAGGGCCTGTCAACCAAGGTTTTGATGAAAAAAAAAAATTGGAATAATTTTAAGAGTTTATCCCTTTATAGGGTCAGAAGTAAAGAATTTGTCACAGAAATGCTTCATTACATTACTTCAGACAATGAACTTGACATTCTGTTTACTAGATAATTGCATTTTTCTTTTCTGTCTGTTTTCAGTCAATTGGCCAAAATACTTGAAAAAAGATTGTTTTCATTTATGCATTATACTACATTTAAATTCCTTACAGAATTATTATCACTGTGAAAAAAACATTTTATCAAACAACATGGAAAGTTTAATATGAGTTTTTTAAATCATTTATTTCGTATGAAATCCCTTCTCTCACAACAAACTGCAACAAACTGCCGAAGCCAATCAGGTGGCTATGTCCTGCAGTTTAGAATTACGACAGTATTTAACTAGAGCTGTCAGTGAATGTGACTTGCGTTTTGACAGAAAAAAAGGGTCAAGTTCAAGGGGAGATAATTCCTCAACCAGGAAGAGTTAACATTTGAAAATTGTGTCTTGCAAATCTTCAACATATGATCAATATAATTATGTGCAAAAATTCAAAACAATTGACGAAAATTTGTAGGAGTTTGCAACATAAAATTACTAGTATTTTGTAAACAGACAGACACATGGACAGACAGGCTGATTCCAGTATACCCTCGAAAACATGTTTTGCTAGGGGTATAAAAAAACTAATACCTCTGACGATCTTTGAATCTCCAGAATTTATGAAGCAAATTAATTTTGTTGATCACATTTTTCAAGCGATTTCTTAGAATTAATCTTAGGTCAGATTCTGGGCATTGATGATACCTAATGAAGTATATCAAGTAGGCACAAAAAGGTTGGTACATCCCATGGTAAAAATGATTAGTTGGTGCTGAACCCTACACCAAAAGACCCCAAGAAATCATTTAGAAAACATCATAACCAGCATTTTCTCCCGTTCCCAACAATGTTTTCTACCCTTTAACAGATGAAAGCATTAACTCTTAAATTAAGATCCATGAATTGTTCAAGAATGTTCATGACTTGGTCCTTAAAGTTCATCATCATATTTATCAATGTTCATTGACCAAAGCTAAAAGGTGAAGGTTGCAATGTTTTGGGAAACATTTCCCTTACATTTACATTTTAAACAAACCTGAATATAATCCATTTAGACACAAAAAAATCAGGACAAAATACCCTCTAATAGCATACACGCATCAACAACAGTCACCGTTCATGCACAATTCATGATCATGATTTATGAACAGTTTGTGAGATGTGAATTAACTGTATATTGGACATAAAATTTCATGAACTGTTCAAATGGTCGAGGAACTAATTCACGAACAATTTATGAATTTTGTCCAAATTTCTTGTTACTTCATGCAGGATTCATGAACTATTAAGAAATTGTATTCATGAACATTGCATGAACAGTTCCTCATAACTATGACAGACTTTTGTTTTATTTCTGTTTTTTTTTTTTTTATAAATTGTATTGGGGGGGGGGGGGGGGGGCAGAAAGGGGAAATCAGGTTATGGGATAGTATTTATACAGATTTATTATCATTATCATACAATTTTATTATTAGAGTCCACAATATTTTGGAATTCTGATCTTTATCAAACAATAACATTTGAGTGTTATACATACTGAAACCATATCGAGGGTTCAACGCAAGACTGTAGTAACTCTGTTTTAAAAAATTTTACAGGAGAGGGAAAAAACGTTCTCTTTTTATTATTTTCAATATTTGAAAGAACAAATTTTCAACATATTCTTATTTTCACATACAAAGGTTACAGAAAACAAAAGAAATAGGAAACATGTTGTATTCTATGAGATACATGGAAATATATGAGTTACTACTGTATTGCACTGGAATTGTAATATTTTTCAGAAAAAAATTAGTGCATGACTGTAGTAACTTGAGTTACTACAGTCTTGCACATTAAAAGTGGTATATCTAGGAAAAAGTATCTTTGCAATAATGTAGTAAAAGTTAAATTCTTTTGATGAAATTGGGATTACAGAGTCAAATAACTTGTATTCTTTATGATTAGTAATAGATGAACTTCTGAATTTTTTTTTTTCAACCCTTGCCCTACCATAGCCATAAAACCATTACTTCCATTAATCGTCATACCAGTCTTGTATTTCATCCTTCAGATTAAACCTCAAATGATACGAGTAGATCATGATCAGTTTGCAAAATGACAACAGCACATCTTTATGATTGATCCCAAATTGTGATCCACAAAATGGGATAAATACTGCATTGCCAAAACTTGAACAAGCGGCTAGAGGGTCATCCTGAAACACTACTGATCAGAAAGAAAACCCAAATATAAAAGACAGTTACAAGGAATAGTAACTCATAGTAACTAAAGCAAAAAAAAGCAATCTCTAAATGGGGCAAATTAACATCATTTTATTTATCCAGCTTTGTATGCCAGTGATAGACTTTCATCAAAAAGTTAAATTTGAATTATGTTAATTTGTTCACTAATCTTTAACTACATCACATTCTTATGTTCCATGTCTGTATTACAGTCATCTTTTTCATGGACATAATTATGCAAAAATACACAAACACAGAGCAAAAGGAGCAATATTTAATGAATTTGAGCTAAATTCAAAGCACTAACAGGCATGAATCTTCACAGAAGTGGTAACTTTCTTCCTGACAACAAAATCTGAGACTTATTCAAATTGAAAACATTTCAAATTGACATATTGTTAAAAATTGTGGTATTTCTATTGGATAATACAGAAAGCATTGTATAGAAAACTGATGATTACCAGCATTCTTTTTACCAAAATGTTTTCAAAAGCTCAGTATTTTTATAGTGGTTAAATTTTTAATGTTTTGTAAAATTTTACATAGTTGTGTTCTGATTAAGTTAACCATATTAATTTGAATAATTCAAATTTTGAACAATGTATAAAGATAAAGAAGGACTGAAACAGTTCAGTTTTATGCTGATGAATAGCTGCATTATATTAATTCATAATCACTTTCACACATGTTGTTCCAGAATCCATGAATTACTAAAATTTTGTGGTAGGGTCTAGCTACTCCCATTTTCATTATGTCAACAGTAGTAGATAGAATGACATTAATGTAATTAATGTAATTTCTTAATGAATACTCATGTAACAGATATTTTATAATTCTTAAATTCTATCAGCTATTGCTAGAACTATTTCCACAGACATCAAATATTGTAGAAACTATTGTAGACAGGTAACTAAACCAGCAACAAGATACAGTTTAATTCTTGGCCGCCAAAATTGGCTGTCAGCCATCTGAATAAAAACTTGAAAGTCTAGTAAGTTACTTTGTAAATTGTACTTCATTGTCAGAGATTTGGCTATATGAAGTGACAGAATATTATTTTATTAAGAAGAAAATGTTATATGAAATAAATTTATATTCCTACATGCTCAAATAAGCAGTATATGACAACTCATCATGCCACTCACACTAAGCTGGCTGTATTATGTATACTGGATATATAGGTAATAATACTTTTGGTTTTCAATATTGTATAATAACAAGTCCATATCACAATATGTCTTTTTCAAGTGTACAGGACTAAAATTGGCCATTTCATTTTCAATGAGTCTTATTTCAAACTATATGAGCATGGATATTTTTATATCATTGTGGGTATTAAAATCTACAGTGTTATACCTAGATTATCTTGTTATTCTCAAACACAATAACTACAAAAAACAGCGTGTTACAGCATTAAGTAATTAATAAGAGAACAGGGCTTCCCTGTAAACATAAACTGAGATCAGTTAGAATGAATGTTTTCATTTGTGAATATATTGGTTATAAAATATTTTTATGTAATAGAAATAGGGTTTCCTTATTTCCATTTGTTTTAGAAAAAAAAGGAAATATAAATTAACAGAATATAATGACATTGTAAATGAAAATATTGTCCTATTAAGTTAAAGAAAGAAATTGCTGGTTACTTTGACATTCAAGATGTTTAATAAGAGAACAGCAGACCTCGACTTATATAACTGATAAGGCAATAAGACAAAGAAGGAATTATAATAAACTCTAAGGATAATACATGTACTTTTTTGACATAAGTAAAGGAAATCATGATATTTTTCTTTGCTTATTGTGAAACCAGCTGCTGCAAGATATTTTAATTTAATGTTTTGAGGGAGAAGGATATCTTTTGATCTCAACCTATATAACAACTCTACTTCAATTACAGATATAATCAGCATGTATCATCACCCTCACTTGTTATTGAAAGCCCAGTCAGAACACTTTCAGAATCATCAGACTCATGAATTTGTGTATTATCTGGACAGGGACATAAGATGGATATAAGATCCCTGATCTGGCAAATTCAAAGATGGTGCTGCCATGTAGACTTAATCAAAATGCAAGTTTCTCATAAAATTACAAAGCAGTTCTCATAATGGTCAGCTTTGTCATTGTCACCATACCATCAGATGTAACAAAACCATCATTATTTCTGCTATGATGCCAGAGTGTTTTATAATGGCACTGCATAAGCATCTTCCTTTGACTTACATGTACCATTTAAAGTATGAAATGTATCAACTAGCTTACAAAAAGATATTTACTAGTGTTTCTGATAAATTCATTTGTCTATAGCATAGAGGTGGTTTTCAAAGTAAGTAACTGATATCATTTGCAATGCCATCAGTAGTTAGGTATAAAATACCAACGCTGGTAAAGACTGTCACTAGTATGTAAGATACTGACAAGGAATTGTGGGATCCTAAGTTGATAGACAACTTTTAATGGATACTTTATTGCAGCAACAGAATTTGAAAGGCACTGCTTGCCATACTCTTTACTGAAAGACAAAATACATGTGTAAGACTGGTCCAAATTGAAAACATTTACAGATGACAAATTAGATGTTATTCAACTGATCAAACTTAGATCATAGATCATAAAGGATTAAGATCATTATAGGAAAACTATATACTGCTGGATTCATGTTTTCAAAAGTCCTTTTCCTTTGGATCATTAAAATTTGGGACTGTGTGGTCAAGAGTTAAACTTCGAATGTAGTGTTGCCTTGATGGCAACAGGCTTTTAGGGCCATGATTCAACCTTCAATAAGAAAGCCGGCCTGTTTGATTATAATTTAGGAAAACAGATCATTTTTTGTGTGTGCTTTGATTAAGTGATTAATCATTATTAAAAACCTTCACATAGCTTATTTTATAAACTTTGTCTAACTTTATGACAAGAATAATACTTAAACCATAAGCATAAACATGTAATTTAAACTTTTAAAAATCCTGAGGAGGGAGGATTTTGAAAACAGTGTGGTAAAGGAGAAAATCCTGGGAACCAGCATTTCTCCCATCCTTGGATACCCGGGGTCTCCCTATTTGCTACGCTACATCGACCCCTGGGACAATTAATTGAATTTCCCTCGCTTTACCGCTGGCCGAATGCTGGCTTTTCATTGGTTCCATCATCATTTTGTGATGGGCGAGTGGACTGTACGCTATGACGTTTCGTATCGATTTTCGGCGGCTGAATCAAAGTTTTATTAGTCAGTTGTCCCAGGGGTCGATGTAGCGTAGCAAATAGGGAGACCCCAAGGTATCCGAGGATGCATTTCTCCCTTTTCCAACAGAATTTTCTATCCTATCAAAAGCAAATTTCGTCATTTTGGCCACCTCACAGTTTGCTGTATGAAAATGATTTCAGCTACTCTATAAAATCTAGCCATTGTCAAGCTGGACCTGAAAGTTAACTTTTGCAGACATTCGAGGCAAGATCACCCTGAAGGGGTAGAAATGGAAAAGAGGAGAAAATGCAGGTTTCCAGCATTTGTTCTTTTTCCACAGTGTTTTCAAGAGCCTTCTTCCTAAAAGGGGGGCTGGGGAGGGGCTATTTCTGTTATTTTTTTGTTCTCTAATACATGTTAACAATAATAAATTTAGCTTAATTTGAAAGGTGAAATATATTTTCAATGCTTGTCTCGTGTCTGATGTTGGTGCATCTGGTGATTTCTAATAGTTAGTCTGATGTCATAATGAAAAAAAAAGATGCTGTCATAAAGAGATGATGTCATTTCAATACATTTTATTGAGATACTACTTTATTGCATGAATTCAACAGTATAATATTATATCTTTTTTATTTGCAAGACTGTAGTAACTAGAGATACTACAGTCTTGCAATGACAGATTTTGTTAATTTGACTTACTACTATATGGCAATTATAAAATATCTCCTAAAATTGTTTGATTTGAAGGCTAATATTTTTAAAGGACATGTATTGTGAATTAAGTTGTACAAAACTGTAAAAACATGAATTTTAGAAAAAAAGGTAGTTACTACAGTCTTGCGTTGAACCCTCGATATGCAGACAACAAAATGGTGACAATTTGCAACAAAATTCACCTAGAAAATATTATTTATAATCCAGAGAACAGCGTGTTCAGAAAACAGCTTTCCCCATTATTGCACTGGATGAAAGTTTCTGGGGAAACATCAGCCTTGTTATCCGACATAAAAGAGATGTATCTTGACACCAATTGTGTGACCCTTTATTGATATCTAATTTGTGTTTTCTATTAACTCAGAATATGGCATAATTAGGTAGAGCCAGTATCATATTTATGAATCACAGTAAGGCTTTCAACCCTGTCCTCTTGCGAGCAAATCTTTGACACACTTATTGGACACAAAACTCCTGAAAACACTAAAACAAAAAGAGATGTAGGTTAACATTAGCAAGAATTATCTTCTTTTAGATATATCTTTTTTTTTTTCTTGTTTGAGATTTAATTGATTTCTATTTAATCTGTCTAAAATGTATGTAAAAGAAGCATCAATTTTTCCATACAAGGAGATAGGTTTACTATTTCCCCAGTCCTTCCACATTGCGTGTGGCATGTTATATTGCATGCGATAATATGATGTAATCAATTCATCTTACATCAGATAAAAAGACCTTGATTTGAAAAAAAGAAAAGTGAAACTTTCAAGGCAATAGTAAAAACCCCAGAAATTGTTATTTAAAAGTAATGTTTGCAGGAAAGTTATTTCCCAAAAGGACAGTGTAGATCCAAGATCAGACTGCATGTTTTTTGCAGTCTGATTTTGATCTTTTCTGTCTGCAAATGGTCAGTGAGTCGCACTTTGGAGCTTAAGGGTTAACCCTTTACCCCATAAGGCATTTCTGTGGTATCTCTAATTGACCCTAAATAACAGCAAGGGTGAAGCCGTTTCTTATTTGTTTATGGCACCTTTTGCTCGTCACAAGCAATTTCACCTTTTGCCACAATATTTTCCAAAGGCTCCTACAGGCAATGCATAGAAATGAGTATCTATGGGGTAAAGGGTTAATGCAATTTACTGACACTGCATGCAACAAAGCTGATATATTTAGAATTATGGAACAGGCTGTTAACCTTTAAATAAGCTTATTTCTTGTATGAAAAAAAACATAAAGGTTATTAGAACACAGAATGTTGTAAAAGCCATCTTAGACACTGAAGCCAAACAATCTACCTACAAGATGGATACTAGTTCTATTTCCTCAAAATTCTTTCCCTCAACAACAAATCTTAGACTTTTCCCAAAAGAGTTACACATCAAATGAAATTTGGATGCTAAGGTTTATCTTTGAAAGGACAGAAACTTTGTTGGAAAAGGAGAAAATGCTAGTGGCCAGTATTTGCTCCTTTACCAATAATGTTTTTAAAGGCCTTCACTTTCAGGTTCCTTTCAGGTTCCTTAAAGGTCTAATAATTTGATAAAGTACAAAGCATGTTATCAGACAACAAATTTTTTGACAAGTTCATGTAACCATTTTAGCATTCAAAAAATTGAATCTGGCTCAGCTATAGCATACTTAAGGTTAAAAAACGACAAGGGAAAAAAGACATATCACTAGTTTACCAGCATTTTATCCTGATTCTACTATGTTTCCAAAAGATTTCTTTTCCACAATCGTTTCAACATGATATTTTGGTTGAGGGGTAGGAGAGATGAAGCCAAACAATTTACCCACAGCATACCGTATTTCTCCTAATAAAAGCACCCACCATAATAGTAGCTACTCCACCAAAGAAAAATCCTTGACCCTTTACCACATGACAAAATTTTAGACTGGTCCAAATTGAAAGCAATTGCAGACGACAAAATAAATGTAACTCAAAAATCGAAATTTGTTTCCAGCAGGTAAGATAACTATTACCAGCATTTTCTCCTTTTCCCACAGTGTTTTAAAAATGCTTTTTTCCCAGGGTCGTAAAAACCAGGGATTGTCTGGTAAAGGGTTAAATCATGATAACCTAATGAACATCAGTTGCCTAAAATGATAATATTTGAAGAATGTGATGAACATTTCCTCTAATTTGATTTATATTTCCTCTTAACAGTCACTAAAACACAAAACAAGAGGGCCAAGATGGCCCTGGTTCGCTCACCTGAATTTTTGAGAGGACCATAGGCAATTTTTTCACAATCTAAACGACTATTTCAGAGAAGAAGAATTTTTAAGAATTTCTTCATGTCTGTATAGTGTAAATAGCCCACAGCCATCAGAGCCATGTTTCTTGATGGATCAAAATACTTCAAGCAATTTTTGAAAAGGGTCAACTAAGATACATTTCTGTGAAATTATTTCAGAACCTGATCAGCCATTTCAGAGAAAAATTTTAAAAAATTCCTTCATGGCCATATAGTGCAAGTAGCCCCCATTCACCAGAGCCATGTTTATTGACGAATAAAACTTTCATGAACACCTTTTGAAAAGGGTCACACAAGGAACATCTCTGTGAAATAATTTCAAAATCTGACCAGCGGTTTTAGAGAAGAAGAGTTTTTAAGAATTTCTTCATTTCCCTATAGTGCAAGTAGCCCCATTCACCAGAGCTACATTTTTTGACAAATCAAAATTTCACGAACAATTTTTGAAAAGGGTCATCAAAGGAACATCTCTGTTAAGTTATTTTAAATTCTGACCAGCAGTTTCAGAGAAGAAGAATTTCAAAGAATTTCTGTATAGTGCAAGTAGCCCCCATTCACCAGAGCCATGATTCTTGACGGATCATAAATTTCGCGAACAATTTTTGAAAAGGGTCATCCAAGGAACATCTCTGTGAAATTATTTCAAAATCTGACCAGCCATTTCAGAGAAGAAGAATTTTTAAGAATTCCTTTATTTCTGTATACTGCAAGAAGCCCCCATTCACCAGAGCCATGTTTCTTGACATATCAAAATTTCACAAACAATTTTTGAAAAGGGTCACCCAAGGAACATCTCTGTGAAATTATTTTAAAATCTGACCAGTGGTTTCAGAGGAGAAGATTTTTAAAGAATTTCCTAGAAAATTCCATTTGGTTGCCATGGCAACCAGAGTTTTTGATGGAATCAAATTCTGTGAACAATTTTTATAGAGGACCTCCTAAGGAACATTCCAGCCAAGTTTGGTCCAAATTGGCCCAGTGGTTTAGGAGTAGTTGATGTTTAAAGAATTGTTGACGACACACGACAGACGACGCACAACGGACACCCAGTGACCCTAAAAGCTCCCCTTGAGCACGTTGTGCTCAGGTGAGCTAAAAATACAAAACTGGACAGAATTTTCGCCTTGCAAATTGGGTGCAAAATAAAGGCTCCCTATCCATGTTTTGCATGGCTCCTCGGAGCTTTTATTAGGGGAAATACGGTACATATTATTTCCTTGATCTCTTTCAGACAACAGTTTATTTCTTTACCAAACATTTGCATTTCAGACTTGTCCAAAGTCAAAGCATCTGCAGACAACTTAAATTTGACTCAAATGGAATTGTTGTTGAAAGGGTAGAAAAGATGATTACCACCATTTTCTACTTTTCAATGCCTTCTTGCACAAGTTCATTAAAAATTAACATTGTATGGTTGAAGGTGCAAACTAAATGACTTTTTTTACTATGAAATGCTTTTAAGATTAAATCTGGTGAAGTAGTAATGTGAAAAATGGATAATCGTGACCCTTATTTACCAAGGTCATTGAAGCTTTTCATACTTCAAATTGACTATAGCCCAAATTGAAAGCAGTAGCAGAATAACAATTTAAATGTAGCTCAAATGACCTAACTGGTCTGTCAAAGAATGAAGAATATTGAAGGAAAAGCTGAAAATTTACCAGCAATTTCTCCTTTTTTCCACAAAGTTTTCCTTCAAGCCTTCAACCCCAGGGTCATTAAAACACTGGAGTGTTTGACAAAGAGTCGATAGATTGGTGAAAAGATGTCTGGTTGACATGCTGATGATCTAGAGAGATAAGCTTGCCCACCCTGTAATGGATCTCCATGAGGATGCAAGCTTGGATGATTCCAAGAGGAAAAAAATGAACATTTAAATTATGTACAACTTTGCAGACAAGAGCTCCCAAAGGGTTGTGTTAACCAATCTTTGTTTCTTTTAACTTTAAGAAGATGTAAGGATGGTTGGTGAGGTTGATGGGAACTGTGCTGTCAAATACAGTTAAAACTGTGTTAGAGATCACCTGTATTATGAGACCATCTGCTTTAAGAGACCACCATTCTGATACAACAACCATTCTAACATTAACCTAATATTACCTGTATTTAAATACCACCTGCTGTAAGAGACCAATTTCAGTACTTCCCTTGAGTGGTCTCTGAATACAGGTTGTACTGTAATGACAGTAAAAACTAGGTTGGTAAAATTTTACTTGTAAGGTGATAACTGTGTGATAAGAAAAACCAAAATAGTACCAGCATCAAATAAAACTACTTTTCACCTCTTGCTTTAACCTGAAGTCAATGTCATATTTACAATTATCCATTCCATCCACAAAATATACTTAAATTAACAGCATATGTTTGTTTTCATAGTAAAATACCCATTTTAGATGTTTTTGGATGACATTTTTTATGATACTATTTAAGTAACTTGAAGACAAATGTTACATGTACCAACATAATAGCCTGCATGACATAAATGATCATGTGGAAACTGGCTAACCACACAATATTAAGTTTTAAGAACCCTGACAGAAAAGAAGTTCGAAAACAGTGTGGAGTGAAAACCATTATTTTCCTCTTTTCCAACAATATTTTCTTACCTTTCAGATACAAATTCCATTATTTAGACCACAGGCAATTATTTTTTTGTTGTTGTCTATAAATGCTTTGAATTTGGACCAGTCTAACAGTTTTTTTGTTTAATAAGAGATAAATAATCTCCTAAAAAGTTAAACATAAGTAAAGGGATGGTGACATTCAAAGGGCTATACAAAGGTGATACAACTTGTTCAAGTACAACCATAGAAGGCCATTTAGAGTTTTTTGTGTGTATCTAATTAAGATACCATAATAGTATAGGTCATGCAACCATATAGTTACCATGCACATGATGGAAAACATTAGCTCTTTTACCAATGAATCCTGTGTTTAATGAATCAGAGAAAATTGCACTTTGAAAACATTGTGGGAAAAGGAGAAAATGCTGGTTTCCAGCATTTTCTCCTTTTCCCACAATGGTTTCTACTCTATTAAAGACTGACTTAATCATAAAGCCAGCACTTAATTTACTTACAAATGCTTTCAATCTAAATCATTCTAAAAGCTTGATGTTTGGTAAAGAGTTAACTCTTTTATCACTCTTCAGTGTCTCAGACTTATCCATATGGAAAGCTTTTGTGGAGGACAAATTTTTGCAGATGATAAATAATGGAATTTGTTTTTTGAAACGATAGAAATCTTTTAGCAAAATAAGAAAAAGCTGGATACCATCGTAATTATCATTCCCCTTTTGCCACAATGTTAGCAAAAGCTTTCTTTCTCTGGGTCGACATAACAGAACTGTTTGGGAAAGGTTTTAAATGTTTACCAAATAATGAAATTTTAGACCTCTCCAAATTGAAAGTATTGGCATAGGATAAATTCAATGTTACTGCAATGATAGTAATTATAAGTGAAAGTGTAGAAAAACCTTGTGGGAAAAGGAGAAAATGCTGGTTACCAGGTTCCCCTTTTCCCAAAAAAGTTTTCAAAAGCCTTCTGTCTCAGGATAGTTAATATTCAGGATTGTGTAGTAAATGGTTAAAAGCTTTTTTTTTGTTGTACAACCACCTCAACTGATGTTAACCAGGCTATAAAATTCCCTTTGAAAAGTAGATATTAACAGCAATTATTTTTCCCTATATTTGCCAATGTTTCTTCCTTTTTTGTTGGAAACTTAATGAAAATAAAACTGTTAATCCTCGAATGCTGTCAAGCATCATTAGGTTTTGAACAAGCAATGCATAGAGTCTAGTCTAATGCCACATTAATACAGTGCTCTCTTTATGTGAGAATATTCTGATCAAAGCAGCCTTTAAACAGCAAGACTAGGACTTATGGGCTAGAAAATCTATTTTCCACCCTTTTTTCCACCCCTTCAAAGACAGATACCATCAGAATTAGCCATGTATCATTTCACTCTCTTGCACTCCGGATCATTCACTTTCATCTCTGTAGTGGGCTCAGAAAGTGGTCCATCATGACGTCATACTTTCGTCACATGACCATAACTCAAAAGGATGACACAAACGCCAGTGAAAGAAAGATCGATTGTTTTGTGTGCTGCTCAAACAGCATGGGACCAATCAGACTTAGTGGTAGGAAATGTAATAAAGAGGGATTTTCTGAAAAGCCTAAATATCTTTAAAGGGCGATAACTTGAATTTTAATCTTACAAACTTAGATCCACCGGAGTGTCAAATCAGTTGTCATCATTCATGGGCGCAGCCTTTTTTGTTAAAATTTGCGTAAGATTCTGATAAGTGAAGTAGTTCGAAAAAAATAGTTCCATTCTATACAGGTAAATTAATCAGTTTGAATGCTCCAATAATGATCCAGAATCATATTTCCTTTGTCTATTTTATAATGTTACACATGAAACAGTTAAACAGTAACAAAACATGTTTCCCTTGGTTTGACAAGATTCTTGTCATTTAGCCCATTGCAGAGATGTATGGTGAGAGTAACGAACGACAACACTGCTCGGAGATTGGTATCATTTGTCACCTGAGTGCTGCTATCAAAACACTGTCATCAGGTAAAATATGAATACCAGAATTACGATTACTGGCAAAAGAAGTATAAAACATAGCTTGAAACAATACATGGTCCACCTCATTTTGGAACTAGAGGCGCTTGAGCGCCTGTATCGCTCCACAGGCCTGATTTTTCTGTAACGGCGAAGAGAAGTTTTTAACTATTACCATTCATTCCTGCATTTTTGGTCACTAAAGAAAAGAAAGCTATGAAAATCATTGTGAGAAAAGAAGAAAATAAAAGTTACCTGCATTTTCTTAGTTTTACACAAAAATTTCTACCCTTTTTGATACAAGTTTTACTAATTTGAAGATTTATTATGTCGTCTGTAATATCTTTCAATTATGGCCAGTTATAAAAATTTTGTCTTCTGGTTATAATTAACTCATTACCAAATGACAACATTTTAGGGTTGTCCAAATGGAAAGCATTTGTAGATGAAAAAATAAAAGTTACTGAAAATTTGAAAGTTGTTTTGTGAAGGGTAGATAACATTGTGGGAAAAGGCTACCAGCATTTTCTCTTTTTCCCACAATGTTTTCTAAAGTCTTCTTTGTCAGGGATCAGTTTGATTTGATAACAAAATGCCTATCACAACAGTAAAGCCCTGTCCCTCTTTGTACCAGGTCACCAGTAGGTCAACAAACCTTTACCAGAACTTATCAAAGTGCAGAGTTTCCCTTGTTTTATATGAAAAGGATTATAGATTATGTAAAGCAACCATCTTTAACTCTTTACCAAACGACAAAATTTGGGATGTGACCAAACTGAAAGCATTTGCAGATAACAAATTAAACATTGATGAAATGATTTCTCTCTTTGATAGAGTAGAAAACACTGAGGGAAAAGGAGAAAATGCTGATTACCAGCATTTTCTCCTTTTCCAAGACTGTTTTCCAAAGACTTCTTCTTTAGGGTCCTTAAAAGTCAGGATTGTATGGTAAAGACTTACCACCATTGGAACTTACCTTCAATACAACAATGAAATCAAAACAAGTAGTTTGAGAGAAGGAATTTTTCAAAAATTTTACTTTATACCATAAAAGGAAAATGAGTCTCCCATAAAAGCCATGTTTTTTGACGGATCTTTTTTTTTTTAAGGAATTTTGTAGACCTCTACCTAAGGAACATTCCTGCAAAAAAATAATGCTATCCAATTAGCGGTTTGGGAGGAGAAGATTTTTAAAGGTTTTTTACTTTGGTTGCCATGGCAACCAGCATTATTCATGGAACAGAATTATTTGAAGGAATTTGAAAGAGGACCACCTAAGGAACATTCCTGTGAAATTTGGTAAAAATCCAGTCAATAGTTTCTGAGGAGAAGTTTTTTAAAGAAAAAGTTTACGGACACACGCACGGACGAACGGACGGACGGACGGACGCACGACGGACACAACGCCATGACAATAGCTCGCTGGCCTTCGGCCAGTGGAGCTAAAAAATACTTTTCTTTTTTTGCAGCTTTGTCTTTTGAATGATTGACCCCTAATTCTTGCTTTTGTGTTACTTTCATAAGTACAAAGGGTTGCATAATCATTACATAATTCTCTCAAATATTTGCATGTGATGGTTACCCTCTGTCACACCTTGTAAAGATTTTCCCCTCAAGGGTAGCCATATCAGAGTCCAGAGTAATGGCCCCTTCACCAAATAAACTGAATTTTAACCACACAGAGATAATACACAGGGTTTTTCTGAAACACATGACCACAAAGATAATTTCTGACCCATGTGGTGTAAACAATCATGGTACAGGTCTATCAGGTGGTACCAAAATGGTATCATGGTATCTGGCCCCATGATTTAACAACAGAAAATCTTGGGAAAAAAATCTGCCCTCGCCTTTGTAACTCTATGATGATAAGCATTGATCCATATGGAAGGAAAGAAGGCTGTTTTACCTTTTTAAACCTCAAATATATACCATCAATCTCATTCAGAGAATGCAAATGCAATTCAAGTAATTTAACCCTTTCTCAAACAATCCCTGGTTTTCAAGACCCCTCCCCCAAAAGGGCCTTTTGAAAAGATTGTGGGAAAAGGAGAAAATGCTGTGGTCACCAGCATTTTCTCCTTTTACCAATATGCTTACTGACCTCTCATAACAAATTTTTATTTTTGATTCACATTAATTTTGTCGTCTACAAATGCTTTCAATTGGGTCATTTTTACTTTACAGGCTTGACTAAACAAAAACAAGGTATTTTTGGAAGATCAGTGTCCATATTTATCAACCATTCCTACGGAATTTCTTTGTTTTAATGTAAATTTGAAAGTAACACAACTTCTGATTGGCTAAACCAAATGATTTAGCCAAGCAGAAGTCGTGTTGCTTTGAAATTTAGAAATCTTGGTAGAATAAGACATAATGTTCTTTAGAATAGTTCGTGATAATGGACCCTGATTGCATCTTCTGTACATCAAATCTTGGTCATTGCCATCCGCAAAAGCCCCCGTTTTTTTGCCCCTATGGCGCTGAAAGGTACCATAGACTTCTTGATATGGGAACCTTAACAAGAGCACCACATGAGGGTGCCAAGGCTTGGTTGCACTGGCTTTTGGAAGTAGATTTTCACTGAAAATCTTAAGCAAAATAAATGGTATGCTGGTTTGGTTTCCACTATTTATAGTTAATAACTAGTCCATGATTGAAGTAAATATCTTCTGTAATGCCAGAGGTATTGTGAAATGTTGAAATTTTAGCAGGACAACAACAGGACTATGACACTTATTATCTCAACAGTCAAGCCAAATGATGGCTGTTTATTGCAGGTGGCCACATAATACAAGCGTTAGCTTTACACAAGACAAGCCATACACTCATCAGAACAAACACAAGAGCCATTCAGGATCCAATCAATCTCATCAGTAAGGACTTACCTGAGATTTAGCAAATTCTACCACATTAAAGCTGACATTGTTCAACAGTGCCAGGGAATAAGACGTTAGGCCAGACTCTGAACTTCTCCACATCTGATCCTGAAACACAAACACAAAAAATAATAAATAACTTTATAGCACATGACTAAGGTTTAGATTGGTCCATATTGAAAGCATTTGCAGATGACAAAACAAAATATAACGTAAATAGTGGGATATGTCTTAGAAAGGATAGAAAACATTGTGGGAAAAGGAGAAAATGCTGGATACCTACATTATCTCCTTTTCCAACTATGTTTTCTATCCTGCTGGAAACAAATTTCCATTTTTTACTTTCTTTTATTGTGTCGTCTGCAAGTGCTTCCAATTTGGACCAGTCTAAAATTTTGTCATTTGGTAAAGGGTTAAACTAAGAACATACATGAATAATGTGAGATGAAGCTGTGATATGGTTGAAAAAAGTTTTTTTGGGATACCAGAATTTTCCCCTTTTCCAAGTATATTTTTTTCACCCATCATTCCAAAGAAAAAAATCCATCATTTCAGCCACATTTGATTTGTTGTAAGCAATTTTTATACAACTTAAGTCATCCGTCTGTACATCCATCCCTTTGTCTATCTATCCGTTCCTTAGCCCTTTACCACACAATCATGACTTTTAACAACACTGAGAAAGAACCCTTTGAAAACATTGTGGGGAAAGGAGAAAATGCTGGTAACCTTTCCTAAAGCAAATTTCAACTCTTTAGCCACATTAATTTTATTTTGTCGTCTGCATTTGCTTTCAATATGGGCCAGTCTAACATTTTGTCGTTTGGTAAAGAGTTAACAATTTTTTGTGTGCATACCTCCTCCTACAGTTTCCATTGGAATGATTTGAAATTTACCACAATGAATCTCTATTATATGTAGTTGTGCATAAGAATCTTAAAATTTGGATCTCTGTAGGCATTCTAGATTTTAATCCATTTCGCTGACAAGCTCCCTTTGAGCCTATATGCACCACTCTGCAAAGCCCTTGTTTTGATTCTGACAAAATTAAAATGAAATGTTGTTATCTGGTAAAAGGTTAACAAAAAAAGGGAGAGAACATAAAAGTGCAGAATACAAATTTGGGGAAAAAAGCTGACAGAATCTTTAGATTTGTAGACATACCACTTTCTGCTGACAGTGAGCCACAATCTCACGGGAGCATAGATAGGCATGAACATTGTCTGTAAATTTCTTTTATTGTCACTTATAATTCTTGGAAAAATGTGACAATACCAAAATACTGACACCAACTATTTCCTTCATATTCCTGATATTGAGTACATATAGAGTATTTGTGTATTTTTCTCCGTAAAAGATTGCAATTTGTTTCATTGAGTGAACCCTTTACCAAACAACAAAATTTCAGACTTGTCCAAATTGAAAGCATTTGCAGACAACAAAAATAAACATAACTCTAAAAAATTGAAATTTCTTTCTAGCTAGGTAGGACACGTTGTGGGAAAAGGAGAAAATGCTTGTTACCACCATCTTCTCCTTTTCCCACAATGTCTTCAAAAAAGTTTCCATCTCAGGGTTGTAATAACCTGAGATTGTTTGGTAAAGGGTTAACCCATTACCACACAATCCCTACTTTTGACGCCCCTGAGAAAGAAGCCTTTAGAAAACATTGTGGGAAAAGGAGAAAATGCTGGTAACCAGCATTTTCTCCTTTTCCCACAATGATTTCCACCCTTCACAAAACAAATTTCAAATTTTCAGTCACTTTTATTTTGTCGTCTGCAAATGCTTTCAATTTGGACAAACCTAAAATATTGTCGCTTGGTAATGAGTTAACATCATTTGTACAAGTTTCACAAGTGCTTGTGGAAATATTACCCATGATGTTAACCGATGAAATAAATTTCGATCTTTCATAGAAAATCAAATATTCTAATTATTTCATGCTTGTAACCCCCTTTTTTGTTGAGTCATTTTTGTGACAATCAAGTACAGTTGTTTTCAGTATTTCCCTTTTCCATATCCTCCTCACATGTCAATGCGTTACCTTGCCAATTAGAGCGCAGAACTTTGTGATTCTGCTTTCAATCTAAAATATGACAGCAGTATTTTTCACTGGTCTTAACCATGAAATATTGAACCATATATCTATCATTATTTCTCAATAAACTTGATAACCATGGAATCGTTTGACTTTTTATTTCAGCCATGCAACAAAACCCAAATCATTTTGAGGAACTAGCTGAATAGACATGTTTGATAAAAAAAAGCAATAGTACCATTTGCTCTGGCCAGCAGATCATAACTCAAGCATTTCTGCTTTCTTAAAAGTCTTTTATTCATGATTGTATGAAGACTAAAGTCACTTTTTATTACATAACCTCACTTGTTTTCAGTGTAATACTCCAATACAAATTTTCTTATCTTAAGGTAAGACCTGTGTAATGCACTTCCTGTGAACATGGGGCAAGAATTCTAATTGGTTGATAAATAAGGATAAATAAGGATTTATGCAGAAATAATATTTTTGCGCATTTCTAACGGATCAGATATTCCATTTATGTCTATCATGAAATTATTTTTTGATACTTTTGTTAGTTTTCTGAAAAGGGAGGTAATTTTTATCTCTCTTTGAATTGAGAATATAGTAGTTTTAGATTTATAAATGATAATTCAAAGAAGGCAAAAATGAATCGGTGAAAGTAGTTCAATAATACTCATTTTTAATTATAGCTAATTTTGCAGGATGATATTTAAGTGGAAATAGCTGTATTCTATTACACAGGTCTTACCTTAACCCATTACCACACAATCCCTACTTCTGAGAAAGAAGTCTTTTGAAAACACTGTGGGAAAAGCAGAAAATACTGGTAACCAGCATTTTCTCCTTTTCCCACAGTGTTTTCTACCCTTCCCAGAACAAATTTCAATTTTTCAATCACCTTTATTTTGTCGTCTGCAAATGCTTTCAATTTGCACCAGTCTAAAATTTTGTTGTTTGGTAAAGAGTTAAACATCTTTGAGATAAGCACTGTGTGATGTCATAATGTGATGTCATTTTCTAACTTCTTTCAGAGATGTGAATCTAGTTTTACTGGGAAATTATCCATACATGGCTCATTGACTTTTGAGATAAAAATTTCATTAAATTTCAGTCAACAAAAATGTTATTGTCTCAGCTTACCGAAGGCTCACTTAATGCTCATCTACAAAGCACATTATTAAATTCACTTGATTCTTGTTTCATAACTTTTCTAGCCTGGTTTAACTCTTTACCAAACGACAAAATTACAGACAGGTCGAAATTGAAAGCATTTGCAGACAACAAATTAAAAGTGACTGAAAAATTGAAATTTGGTGTGGGAAGGGTAGAAAACATTGTGGGAAAAGGAGAAAATGCTGGTTGCCAGCATTTTCTCCTTTTCCTACATTGTTTTCTAAAGGCTTTTTTCCCAGGGTCGTTAAAAGTCGGGATTGTGAGGTAGAGAGTTCAGAAAGTTTTATCTCAAATGCCAAATTATGCTATATCCTTTTAATCATGTACTGATTAAAAGGATATGGTTTTTATATTGATTCAGATCATGGATTTTACCCAAAAACCACATGACAAATTTCAAACTAGTCTACTTTGAGAGCATTTCAAGATGCAAATCAAAGGTGACTCAACAAAAAATCCTTTCACCCTTTACCACACAACAAAATTTAATCCTGTCTAAATTGAAAGCATTTGCAGGCTTGATAATGCAATTTTTGTTTGATAGGTTAGAAAACATTATAGGAAAAGGAGAAAATGTTGGTTAGCAGCATTTTCTCCTTTTCCCACAATGTTTTTAAAAGGCTTCTTTCACAGGGTCGTCAAAAGTCGTCTTTGTGTGGTAAAGGGTTAATAGTGTTGAAAACAAAATAAAATTTTGGAAAAAAAAATGCTGTTTACACCAACGTTTTCCAAAGCTTAAATTCTCACAGATGTAAAAACATGGGATTGGTTTGTAACCTATGAAGATGTCTAGGTAAGAGACAGAATATTTCCAACATAAACAAAATAATTGGAGCCCCTTATAGTAAACAAATCATTAACCCATTACCAAACGACAAAATTTTAAGTTGTTTCAAATTGAAAGCATTTGCAGACGACAAAATAAAAGTGACTAAAAATTTGAAATTTGTTTTGTGAAGGGTAGAAAACATTGTGGGAAAAGGAGAAAATGCTGGTTACCAGCATTTTCTCCTTTTCCCACAATGTTTTCTAAAGGCTTCTTTCTCAGGGGCGTCAAAAGTAGGGATTGAGTGGTAATGGGTTAAAGGGAATAGATGACAGACCAATCAAATCAAAATTGTATTTTTTCCTACCAACCTTTAAAGTTATCTTGATGAATAAAAAAAAAAGGTTTTGACATTCATAGTTTTTTATTCAGTTTGACATGTCATCTGATTCTGATAAGGTTAAAAAAAATCTGTTTATTTGATGTCCAGATTGTTACTCCCTATATTTCCATAACTCTTTACTAGTGACACAAGTTTAGACTTGTCCAAACTCAAAGCCTATGCAGATTGCAAATCAAGGTTGGCCTTAAATGATAAATCTTGCCATTAACTGAGTAGAAAATATTGTGGGAAAAGGAGAAAATGCTGGTTAACAGCATTTTCTCCATTTACCACAGTGTTTTCAAAAGCTTCTTTTCTCATCGTTTGTTAAAACTTTGGATTGTGTGGTAAAGGGTTACCTTTTTACCAGATGACAGAATTTCAGTCTGTCCAAACTGAAAGCATTTGCAGAGTACAAATTTATTGTGGCCTAAATGCTGTAGTATGTTCCTGGTATGTTAGAAAACATTGCAGAAGAAAGAGGTAATGCTGGGTTGCAGCTTTGCCCACAGTGCTTTCTTATTAAGCTGCCTTCTGTTTGGAAAATGGCAGGTAAGGCCTAAATTTCCTCTAGAAATACTAGCATATTTTCTAAAAACTTTCATAGGTGTAGTTAAAGATACCTTTTTAAAGCCAGAGAGAAGAGAGACTGTACAAGAGGGCCATTGGCCCTAGAACGCTCACCTTAGACTATAGCTTATGAGTGAAATTCAATTCTTTGAGCAACTTTGGTAAAGCTTCACCCAAGGAACATCCCTGCCAAGTTTCATCAAGATTGGCCCAGTGGGTTAGGAGAAGAAGATGTTTATAGAAAGACAGACGCCGGACATAGGGCAATCAAATATCAAAGCTCTACACCTTCCAGTTTCAAAGAAGAATTTCAAATTTTCCTTCTTTGTCCTATGTTCGAACTTGTGGTCCCCAGGGCTGGATCAGTTTTAACCAAAGCAGCATCCTTGGAACAAACTTGGTAGAGGTCCACTCAAAGATGCTACATACCAAATATCAAAGCTCTACACCTTCCCATTTAAGAGAAAAAGAAATTTAAAATTTTCCTTCTTTGTTCCTATGTTCCAACCTGTGACCTCCGGGCATGGCCAGTTTTGACACCAGGGACATCATATGACCAAACTTGGTAGAGGTCTTCTAGAAGATTCTGCATACCAAATATCAAAGCTCTGCACCCTCAAGTTTCAGAGATTTCTAAAGTTTTCCTTCTTTGTTGCTATGTTCCAACCTGTGACCCCCCGGGGCAGGGCCAGTTTTGACCCCAAGGGCACAATATGAACAAACTTGGCAGAGGTCCTCTAGGAATTGCTACATGCAAAATATCATAGCTCTATGCCTTCTAGTTTAAGAGAAGAAGAATTTTAAAATTTTCTTTCTTTGTTCCTATGTTCGAACTTGTGACCCCCATGGCGGAGCCAGTTTTGACCCCATGGGCATGATTTAAACAAACTTGGTAGAGGTCCACTCGAAGATGCCACATACCAAATATCAAAGCTCTACGCCATCTAGTTTCAGAGGAGAAGAATTTTAAAGTTTTCCTTCTTTGTTCCTATGCTCAAACTAGTTACCCCCTGGGTGGGGCCAGTTTTGACCCCAGGGACATCATTTGAATAAACTTGGTAGAGATCCACTACGAGATACAACATACCAAATATCAAAGCTCTACGCTTTCTAGTTTCTGAGGAAAAGAATTTTAAAGTTTTCCTTGTTTGTTCCTATGCTCAAATTTGTGACCCCCGGGGTGGGGCCAGTTTTGACCCCAGGGACATAATTTGAACAAACTTGGTAGAGATCCACTAGGAGATGCCATATACCATATATCAAAGCTCTACACCTTCTAGTTTCAGAGGAGAAGATTTTTAAAGTTTTCCTTCTTTGTTCCTATGCTCAAACTTGTGACCCCCGGGGTGGGGCCAGTTTTGACCCCAGGGGCATAATTTGAACAAACTTGGTAGAGGTCCACTAGGAGATGCCACATACTAAATATCTAAGCTCTACGCCTTCAAGTTTCAGAGGAGAAGATTTTTAAAGTTTTCCTTCTTTGTTCCTATGCTCAAACTTGTGACCCCTGGGGTGGGGCCAGTTTTGACCCCAGGGATATAATTTGAACAAACTTGGTAGAGGTCCACTAGGAGACGTTACATACCAAATATCAAAGCTCTACGCCTTCAAGTTTCAGAGGAGAAGATTTTTAAAGTTTTCCTTCTTTGTTCCTATGCTCAAACTTGTGACCCCTGGGGTGGGGCCAGTTTTGACCCCAGGGATATAATTTGAACAAACTTGGTAGAGATCCACTAGGAGATGCTACATACCAAATATCAAAGCTCTACGCCTTCAAGTTTCAGAGGAGAAGATTTTTAAAGTTTTCCTTCTTTGTTCCTATGCTCAAACGCGCTCAAACGCGTTATCCTCCGGGGCGGGGCCAGTTTTGACCCTAGGGGCATAATTTGAACAAACTTGGTAGAGATCCACTAGGAGATGCTACATACCAAATATCAAAGCTGTACGCCTTCTAGTTTCAGAGAATATTTTCAAAGATTTCGTTTTTTTTTTCGTTTTGTTGCCATGGAAACCAGACTTATGGGTGGAATTAAATTCTTTGAACAATTTTGGTAGAGCTTCACCCAAGGAACATTCCTGCCAAGTTTCATGAAGATTGGCCCAGTGGTTTAGGAGGAGAAGATGTTTAAAGAAATTGTTGACGGACGACGGACGCCAGACATTGGGCGATCACAATAGCTCATCTTTAGCACTTTGTGCTAAGGTGAGCTAAAAATGGTTCAAAATAAGGTCAGCTACATAAATATACATAAATTAAAGATATACATATATATGGTGTAAGTGTTAAATACAAAAGTCTTGGACTGAAAAAGAGAAACATCACAACAGTCTAAAACTGTGTCATTTGGTAAAAGGTTAAGTATAGTACATTACCAACAGTTGTGCAAGTTCAAGCATCCTCCCGGCTGTATCTACAGCTATCATTACATTGCCATCTCGTCTCATTGTTTGCAGGATTGTGGCTGGAATAGAAAGGAATCAACAGTTCTGTTTAACTCTTTACCACACAAAAAAAAATTGGGCTTGTCTAAACTCAAAGCATTTGCAGACAACAAATCAATGTGACCCAAATGGTGAAATTTGCTTTTGACTGGTGTGACAGAAGGAAAAAAATGCTGGTTACCAGCATTTTCCCACAATGTTTTTCTGAGATTTTTACCAAGGGTTGTTAAAACTCAGGATTGTGTGGTAAAGGGGTAAGGTGGGGATGGGACTAAATATTAGAATAATCTAAAAGCAACCCATTATTCAAATATGAAATTCACATTTAACCCTTTACCCCATATGGCATTTCTATGGTATCTCTAATTGACCCTTAATAATAACAAGGATGAAGCCGTTTCATATGTGGATATGACACCTTTTGATGGCGTAGAAAACATTGTGGCAAAAGGTGAAATTGCTCGTCACGAGCAATTTCACCTTTTGCCACAATGTTTTCCAAAGGCTCCTACCAGCAATGCGTAGAAATGAGTATCTATGGAGTAAAGGGTTAAACATTGTTTTTCACGATTAACCCTTTACCAAACAATCCCTGGTTTTTACGACCCTAAGTCTTTTGAAAACATCATGGTAACCAGCATTTTCTCCTTTTCCCACAATGTTTTCTACTCTTCACCAAACAAATTCGATTTGGACAAACCTAAGATATTGTCGTTTGGTCATGAGTGAACTCCTTACCACACAATCCCGACGTTTAACGACAATGAGAAAGAAAGCCATTGAAAACATCACAAACGTAAAACATTGTTGTTTGGTCATGAGTTACCTCTTTACCAAACGACAAAATTTTAGTTGGTTGGTTGGTTGTATTGGGGTTTAACGCCACTTTAACAGTTAAGGTCATATCATGGCGGTCGGTGACGCACATGTGTTTCCTGGCTTTCTCACACCGGTACTTACACTACTTTCTTTCCAAAGCCACCAACTACTTTTCTCACATGCTTCAGCAGAGGTGAGAGGCGAAAAAACGCCGGAAAGAAAGTTAGCCTCAAACAGGTATCGAACTCACAACCACCAGGTCACAAGTCCGACACGCTCAACACTGAGCCACCCGGGCGGGCACAAAATTTTAGACTTGTTCAAATTGAAAGCATTTGCAGACAACAAATAAATTATGACTCAGAATAAAAATTTGTTTTGGGAAGGGTAGAAAACATTGTACGAAAGGGAGAAAATGCTGGTTACCAGCATTTTCTCCTTTTTCTACAATGTTTTCAAAAAGCTTCATTCTGAAGGTCATTAAAAGTCTGGATTATGTGGTAAAGCCTTTAAAGAGTTTATGGCCGGTAGAAAGGGGTAGAAGTTTGAGTCTGAAATTTAGCTTTCTTGAGGTCCTTGATATTTATCAACTGACAAAATCATAGATTTATTCTTTATCAAAGAACAAAGTTTTAACCATGTCCAAGTTGAAAGCAATTGCAGGACAACATATTAAATGTAACTCAAAATAAGAAAATTGTCTTTTAACCCTTTACCACACAATGACGACTTTTGACAACCTTTGGAAAGAACCCTTCTGAAAACATTGTGGGAAAAGGAGAAAATGCTGGTAACCAGCATTTTCTCCTTTTCCAACAATGTTTTCTACTCTTTAACAAAACAAATTTGAAATTTTCATTCACTTTTATTTTGCCATCTGCAAATGCTTTTGATTTGGACAAGCCTAAAATATTGTAGTTTGGTAATAAGTTAACCCATTACCACACAACCCCGAGTTTTAACAACCCTATAGGAGAAGGCTTTTGAAAACATTGTGGGAAAAGGAGAAAATGCTGGTAACCAGCATTTCCTCCTTTTCCCGCAACATTTTCTTCCCCATCCAAAAGAAAACTCATCATTTAAGTTACGTTTAATTTGTCGTCTGCAAATCCTTCCGATTTTGACCAGTCCAAATTTTTGTAGTTTGGTAAAGAGTTTAAGCATGAAAAAGATTGTGGGTAAAGGGGATGATGCTGGTCATAAATATTTTCTCCCTTGCCTAAAATTTTGTCAAAAGCCTTCCTCAAAATTAGGATGTGAGGGTAAAGGGTTAAATAAAATTACTGCACTTTGTAAAGGATGTAAATGAAAGTCTGCAAGATAGCTTTCATCTGCATCTGTATCTATATAAACAAACAAAAATCATAAGATTAAACACTGATCATTATATGATACAGGGCGTTTCATAACATCAGATATGCTTCAAAAACATTATACTTTTGCTTAACCCTTTACCACATAATCTTGAATTTTAACAACCGTGAAAGAGAAGCCTTTTGAAAACATTGTGGGAAATGGAGAAAATGCTGGCAATCAGCATTTTCTCCTTTTTTCACAATCTTTTCTATCCATCTAGAGCCAGAAATCATTGTTTGAGCCACATTTAATTCTCCTGTAAATTCTTTCAAGTTTGTCGAAGTCCAAATTTTGTCTTTTGGTAAAGAGTTAAAACCTTTTATAGGAACATGCTATTCAAAAACACGATATTTTCTTTTAAAGGGTAGTAAATATTGTAGGAAAAGGAGAAAATGCTTGCTGTCATGATATTTTCTTTTTCTTACATTTCAATAGCCATCTTTCCAAGGGTCATTAAAACTTTGAATTGTAAAGTAAAAGGTTGGAGCCTACAGGGACCTGTTATTCAATTCTACGGCTAATTTCTACCGATTCTTAAATCTTATCTAATGTATCGATCAAAGAACTGCATCTTCTCCAGGATAGCATGCAATGAAATTTTAGCTATTTGAAAATGCATTGAATTACATGTACCTTGACTCAAATTATAGTGTCACAGAGAGTAGTTTCACTCTCCACTTCACATTCTGCATTACTCAGATGAGCTAGCTTTTGCAGCGATGCAGTTTGGTTGCTCAGTCTATAGCATGCAGGACTTGAGAACACGGGGTCCAGGGTTCAATCTCTGGTTACAACCCCAGGTTCGGCCAATTTCTTGCTTGAAAAATGGAATAACATCCCAAAGTCTGACATAAACAGGCTTATGCTCTCAATGCAATGTCAGACAGCCAGCACTGCTTGCCATGGTCATGTACATAATTGATGACTTTTTAAATCAAATCCTTTCCTAAATATTTCATTTCAAACCAAACAATCAAATTCACACTTTCCGTCAAATATGCCAACATCAAAAGATTCACAAAAACATTTTTCATTTTCAAGAAACAGAAAATTTCTAAATCTTTAAAAAAAGAAACTTTAAACAGTTTCTACAGTCAAACTTAGCAAAAGTATCTTTTTTGGTCATGTTTATATTTAAAAAAGTTTAAACACAAAATAAAAAATCACAATTACACAATCATGTATTAAAGTGTAACAAGAGAAGACTACCAAAATTTCTTCATAGCAATAAGGCCAATGACCCCCAATTTTTTTTTAATATCTAAGTTAACCCATTACCACACAATCCCTACTTTTGATGCCCCTGAGAAAGAAGCCTTTTGAAAACATTGTGGGAAAAAGAAGAAAATGCTGGTAACCAGCATTTTTTCCTTTTTCCACAATGTTTTCTATCCTTCCAAAACCACATTCCAACCTTTTAGTCCCTTTTATATTGTCGTCTGCAAATGCTTTCAATCTGAACCAGTCTAAACTGTTGTCGTTTGGTAAAGAGTTAAGTTTCTTGAAACAATGTTTACAAAAAACTGAAGCACAGTTCAACTAGAGCACACCACTCCTAGGACAAAGTCTTAGGTATATAGTACAAAACTGCAGAGAAAAGAGGGCAATCAATTAAAACTGAGTGGGCTTGAATAAGGAAATGAAACAAAAACTTATCATTTTATAGGAGTGGAAAGTATATTAAAATTCATTGGTACGTCTTCCTAACCAGACAGTTCAGACACACAATAAGGTGGGAAATTGTCTGATACAAAACACACTACAACTATACAAGTTTATTCTGTAGACATTAATCGCAAAACAAGGACATGTGAAACAATGTACAAACATTTCAAGAAATGAAAAAAATAAAATAAAAACTCTTTACCACACCATCCGGAGTTTAACAACCCAGAAGGCTTTTGAAAACATTGTGGGAAAAGAAGAATATGCTAGAAATCAGTATTTTCACCTTTTTTACAATGTAATGTACCCTTTCTAAGACATACTAATAATTTTAATAACATGAGATTTGAGACAAATTCAAATTTCCATCTGCAGATGCTTTCAATTCTGGGGCAGTCTAAAATTGTGTAATGTAAAGAGTTAAGGAACAGCAAAGAAACCAAGCAATTGCTCCTTTTCCCTTGTTGGTTTCAAAAGTTATACACTGAAGAGATGCACAAACTGACAGCTTGTGCAGTAAAGGGACAAACAAAAAGCAATTTAAAGAACCCATGACAAGTTTTCTTTTCCTGGCAAGAATTACATAACATGTCAACATTGGGGAAAACAAATCCTGACATGCATCATGGGTAAATACGTTAACTGTCACGAGGAAACCTTATACAGCCTCTGTACCCTACACCAAATGACAAAATATTGGGCTTGTCAAAGTCCAAAACATCCACAGACAACAAATCAAATGTGGTTCTTATCCCATTACCAAACAATCACGAGTTTTAACGTCCTCCACGGAAGAAGCCTGTTGAAAGCACTGTGGGAAAAGGAGAAAATGCTGGTAACCAGTTTTCTACTCTTCCCCAAATCATCTTTTTTTTGTAGTCTGCAAAATGCTTACAATTTGGACCAGTGTAAATTTTGTCGTATGGTAAAGAGTGATTTGGGGGGATTTGTCTTTTAAACTTTTACCACACAAAATCCTGAGTCTTAAGGACCCTAAGGAGAAGGCCTTTTGAAAACATTGTAGGAAAAGGAGAAAATGCTGCAAACCAGCATTTTCTCCTTTTCCTACATTGTTTTCTCACTCATTCTCAAAAATTTCTATTTTTGAGTCTCATTTATATTGACATCTGCAAATGCTTTGAATTTGGACTAGTGTGAAATTTTGTTGTTTGGTAATGAGTTAAATGATAGAAAACAGCATTCTCTCTTTTTCACACAATGTCTTCTACGCGATCAAAGGCATCCTATTATATAGGTCACATTTGATTTTCGTGATGGAAGTACTATCAATTTGGACCGGTCTAAATACTTAGTGTTTCTTTAGAGTTATACCACTCCTGGTATACTCACAGAAATCTGAATAATTCAGACAGAACAATCTGGGGGAAAAAAATACAAATGACAGACAGGCGAAGAAAAAAAATTATGGAAATAAATGATAAATCATTCTTGAACTGTGAAAAATATTGTACACAAAGATAAATTTTTCTTGAACTGAAAAATATTGTAGAGATATTTGATTGACTGATTATATGGTGTTTAATGCCATTTTTAACATCATTTTAGAAATACAGCAGTAGCCAGCTCACCTATCCATCCTTTCCTTGTGCTTTACCAGTACTATACTGCCGAACAAAGGAAAATAAATATTTTGCTTGTTACATAATGCATGTTGACCTTTTTCCACACTGTTTTCAAAGGCTGTTCACTGTACACTATTACACTTGTGACACTGGATCATGTAAAAAATTTAGGCTAAATAAATAGTATATGTTTCTTTGAAAATAATTCTTTATGTAAACAGTAAGAACTTTTGCTGATCAGTTTGGTAAGAAAAAACATCATTCATCATTTTGCCTAGGTTGTTTTCCATTCCACTGAAAAATGATGAAAACCTTTTTTTTCAAATCTGCCAGGTCCTGGTAGCTCAGCCAATAGCATGCACGATTTGAGAACAGGGAGTAGTGGGTTAGATCCAACAGGGGTTGTGGGACCGATCCCTGGCTCTGCTAATTTTTTTCAAAGGACTAATGATAGTCATTGCAACAGAATTCATCCCTCTCCCACTGCTGACCATTGCTTCGACAATAGTTACATGGGAAACCAGCCAGAGGCTTGGAAAGAATATTGTGCAGAGACTCCATGAAAGCATGGATAGGTGCACTGGCGGCTGAATATAACTGAAATAATGTTGAAAATGGTGTTAAACCCCTTACAATCAATCAATCTTTCAAAGACAAGTCCTTTAAGGTAGGTCAAGAAATCGATGTTAAAATTCCCCATACAATCAGTCTTTCAAAGGCAAGTCCCTTGTGGTAGGTCAAGAAATCGGTGTTAAACCCTATACAATTAATCAGTCAAAAAGACGAAATGTTGATTTTTTACTTTATCAATCTTCAAATACTTTTAGTTTGAAATAGTCTAAAATTTTGTTGTCTGGCAAACCAGGCACCCTATTAATTTAGTTTATTTGTTTTTGCCTTTTAGAATTTTAATTAGTAAGATTCTACTTTATCTAACGATGCTAAAAGATTCAATTTCATAGATGAAATGACAAATTAAAGCATTGTTTAGCCTCTAGGTTCTTCTCCAACATCTTCCATCCTACTTTGAAAAATACAAATAACAGTAACACTTTTGAAGCCCTGTATATTCCTGTGAATTACAAAGAGACTGCAAGCTGCATCTGACAGATTTAGAACCTTCCATTAAACAATCCTAACCAAATTTGAATTTAAATACGTTCTTTATAAAGCATTATTGACATAAAAAAGTTTTAAAAAATTGCAAAAAAGCCTTAAATATAAGGCATACAGTCTTTCCAATCCAAGAACTGATTTTAACCCTTACCACACAATGATGACTTTTAATGACCCTGAGGAAGAAGTCTTTAGAAAACATTGTGGGAAAAGAAGAAAATGCTGGTAACCAGCATTTTCTCCTTTTCCCACAATGTTTTCTACCCTTCCCAAAACAAATTTCCATTTTTCGGTCACATTTATTTTGTCGTCTGCAAATTCATTCAATTTGGACCTGTCAAAAATTTTGTCATTTGGAAAAGAGTTAAACAATTGCAAAAAAAAACCCTTAAATATAAGGCATGCAGTCTTTCCAATCCACGAACTGATTATAAGATGAAAGAATGTAATGCGGTTCAAACTGGGAAATATTCCTCGTGTCATTAGACAGGTTTGCACTGGTAAAACTACAGGCTGCGGTCACCAACTATGTGGTATTAAATCTTAAAACGGGACTGTGTTGTAAAGGGATCTAGGGGTTTTAGTCCGTGTCAATGGCAAACCAATCATCTTGCAAGGAACCCGCTGTATTTACTTCAAATCTGTCAATTTGACCTCTGATCGTGATTGTTTTAATTTTTAGGTCTTCATAATTTATTCGGTTCTCTTATGTTTTGATCATGAAAGTTTTCACATTCCCGTGGTGAGTTTGTTTAACATTCTAACATGACACGCGACTTTGGCTCTATAAACACATTGCAGGGAAAACGTGGTAAAATCTGCGACAATCCATGTAGAGTGACGTCATCCTATATCGAGTGACGTCATTCAATGAGTGAGTTATTCAATGGAACATAATCTTCATCCGCGTTTTTTCTCTTAGTTTGAACTTGTTTTCCTTTCATTATGAATTGGCCATGTTAGAATCGAAATAATCTTCTTTCTATCGTGGTATATCGTTCAATAAACCACGTTGTGAGTTATGAGGCGCAATGAATAACCCACTCGGGCTATCGCCATCGTGGATTATTTATTGTGCCTCATAAGTCACAACTGTGGTTTATTGAACGATATACCACGATAGAAAGAAGATTATTTCTTAACCCATTACCACACGAGAAAAATTTAGACTGGTCCAAATTCAAAGCATTTGTAGACGACAAAATAAAGGTGACTGAAAAATTGAAATTTGTTCTGGGAAGGATAGAAAACACTGTGGGAAAAGGAGAAAATGCTGGTTACCAGCATTTTCTCCTTTTCCCACAGTGTTTTCAAAAGGCTTTTTTCTCAGGGGCGTCAAAAGTAGGGATTGTGTGGTAATGGGTTAAATAGAATATACTATCCTGAGTTTGAAAGAATATGAGGAGGATATTTTCCTTTTTCCAACAATGTTTTCTACCCTGCAAAGACTGAAGTAAATTTTTGCACTATATCTAATTTGTTGCCTGTAAATGCTTTTAGTTAACCCTTTACCAGACAATAAGATTTTAGATCTATCCAAATTGAAAGTATTTTCAGATGACAATTACATAGTGGCTCCAATGACACATTTTTTTCTTGATAGAGTACAAAACATTGTGGAAAAAGGAGAAAATGCTGGTTACCAGCATTTTCTCCTTTTCCCACAATGTTTTCAAAAGGCCTCTTCATTAGGGTCATTAGGGTCATTAAAAAGTGTCATTGTGTAGTAAAGGGTTTAACGTAAAATCCCAAATTTTGTGGGTTGGTAAAGAGTGAAAGAGCTGAAAATCTGAAGAGATACATGCATTATTTTTCATTGAATATTTTTAGAGAGTTATAAAGATAACTTGATTGTTTACGTTGTCATGGGTATAATGCATACATTATTCTGAATAGTGAGAAATTTCATAATTTTTTTTTCCCCTCTTCAAAGAAAAAAGGAGACAAAAAAAGATAAAATTCTATAAATATTTATACCAAGCTATGAATCTGTAACAGAAAAAAAAAATCCTTTGGGAGCACTGATAATTATCATTGTAGCAATATGTTACAGATAATATTTTGAGGGGACAAAAAAAATAGAAGCAAAAAATATTCAATCAACCCCCACTCCCAATCTGCTGTTGTCCAACTGTCATTTATTGAAGTGATTGGCTAATAAATTCAATATTGTTCTATAAAGTTTTCAACATTGTTTTAGTCAAATGATAGCAACAGTTCACTTTGTCATGTGCTACCAGGATTTACCCCTGTACTGTACAATTATATGTAAATTTTAGATTTGTCCAAATTAAAAGCAATTGTAGATGGCAATTTCAATGTCCTTCCAAGGTTATCTGTTTTTGAAATGGAAAAAAATTGTAGGGAAAAGAAAAAATACCGCCCACCAGCACTTTCTCCTTTTCAAAAGCATGTTCTGTCAGGGTCATTACATCTTTAAAATGTAGGGCAAAGGTTTAACTGGTGCCAGACTAAGACTTAAAGTGCCTTGGCCAAGGAAATTGCCATGAATGCTGCCAGTGCTCCTCTTTACCCATCACCAGACAAACCCACCTGTTAACAACCCTTAGAGAGAAGACTTTTGAAAACATTGTGGGAAAAGGAGAAAATGCTGGATACCAGCATTTTCTCCATTTCCCACAACGATTTTCACCCTGCCGGCAACAAGCTTTAATGTTTGTGTTATTTTTAATTTATTGTTGGCATGTGCCTTCAATTTGGATCAGTCTAAAATTTTGTCGCTTGGTAAAGAGTTAAGGTATGGCTGGTGGTTACCAGCTTTTTCCCCTTTTCCCACAGCGTTTTCAAAAGCTTTCTTTTTCAGTGTGATTAAAACTCAGGATTTTTGGGTATAGAGTTAAAGTGTAAAAAAAAATCTTACTCATGAGTTGTTCATCTCTCACTCTACGTCTTGACTGGTTGTACTGTGCATTGAAGGCATCTGTGATCATTAAATGGGGCCGGGAGAAATATTTGCCCTCCAAAATACACCCATTTAAATGTCTGAAATATAAAAAGAAATGTCAGTTTTACAAAGGGTTGTTATATGTTCAAAGCAATTTCACTAGCTATTCCATCACATTTTCTACCCTGACAAAGACACTTCAACTTATTTAATCCTTTACCTCACAATTTTGAGTTTTAACGACGAGGAAGGAGCCTTTTGAAAACATTTTGGGAAAACGAGAATATACTGTATTTTCTCCTTTTTCCAAAATGTTTTCTATCGTATCAGAAACACATTCCATTTTTTTTATGCACATAAAATTTGTCATTTGTTTGGAAAATGAGGAAATGTAGTTACCAGCATTTTCTCCTTTTCCCACAATGTTTTCAAAAGACTTCTTCTTCTTCAGGGTCATAGAAACTTAGAATTATTTTGTAAAGGTGGATATTTAGGTTCTTTACATCTCACCAAATTAAAAAAAAATATATCTCTGAAATTTATATGAAAAAACAATACCAGTCATTATTCATTAAGAATCATAAAATTGCGAAAAAAAATTTTTTGATGGTATCCCCTTAAAAGGCTACGTAGCCTTTTAAGCTATTTTTAGATTTCCCGCCAAAAATAAAAAAGGCATTGTGGGAATGTTATGTGCCTGGCACATGACTAATGACGCCTAAATTCCGTAACATAACAAACATGTAATTATTTTCAATAATGTCCTCTTCGGACACTATGTTTGAAGCTTCGTCTGTATATTTACGGTATGTAAATGAGCAAACTGCTCATATAAAAACAGACCGTGTTTCCCGTCGATGTTGACCTTGGCTGTAGTAAATCTCTAAATTCTCTTGTTGTCAAATGGTTTTTGACCACTGGGGTTTATTGAATGAAAATTGAAAGGCTTTGAGAGTATAATTATGATTTTCTGTACTTCTGTAAAATTTTCGTCCCAAAACCTGAAGGGCCACCTTTAGCTCTTTACCACACAATCTTGACTTTTAGCGACCCCGAGAAAGAAGCCTATAGAAAACACTGTGGGGGAAAAAGGAGAAAATGCTGGAAACCAGCATTTTCTCCTTTTCCCTCTATGTTTTCTACCATACCAGAGTCTGAAAGCATCATGTTTACAAGATTTAATTCGTTGTCTGCAGATGCTTTGAATTTGGACCAATCTAAAATTTTTTTGTTTGGTAAAGAGTTAATAATGGATTCCATTTTGTATAGGGATTGCAGTTACCTTTTAGATTTTTAAATTGTGGCAATCTTTTTTGACATTTTAAAAGTAGGACACAGTTGTATTCAAATTGTCTCAATTTTCATGTACATTTGTCATTTGAAAATATGTTGCAAGATGGAACAACATGAGTGATAGATTTTGTTATAACTCTTAGCAAAGTAACTTTCGGTTGCTTTTTTGGACAGTGTAGACAAACATCAGTGGGACTGCACTGAACATACAGCTGACCTTGCATTTGCAGATCAAAGATTAAGTATGATTGAAATAATAGGACCTGTCCTATAAAGGGTAGGAAACTTAATATAAGCATTTTTTCCTCTTTCCATAATGTTCTCAAAATCTATTTTCCTCATGGAAGTGTCATTAAAACTTGGGATTGTGTGGTGAGTGTTATGCAATTACGATTTGGTCACACCCAGCTGACCGACGAGTATTGGAGTAATGGCCCTGTATCGCTCCACTGGCTTTTTAACCCTTTTACCACAAAAATCTTTTGCAGCGCAAAGATAATGCTAGTGAATACAAGCGGGTTTATTTACTAGCATGAGAGGTAAAGTTCTGAAAAAAACTGAGTGATAGAAACCTTACTTTAAATTAAAAATTCCATTCATATGAGCATAACCATTTGCATCAAAATGAATCACTCTCCCTTACAACAGAAGATTTCCTCTCCAAAGAGCTTGAATACCAAACTCCAATAATGTATACAGTCAGACGTAAGTTAAGCATCATCCGAACAAATTTAGTCATTTTTTTTTTTTACGGATAAACTTTCGTTTAGTGTATTTTCAAGCTAAGCATGCACCCTCTAGACAAGTAACAGGCTGCTTAATGAGCCAAATGAAAGGATGGCTACAAGAAAACTTTCCGAAACCCAGAAATGGCCAATTGTGGGCATGAGTAATGCTGGTCTAAGCACATGGGCTATTGCTGGTCAGTTTTCATGATGCTTATGTCTGACTTTATATTAGAGCAGTTTGATAATCAAGGGAGGTAAATAGTAACAAACTTTATCTTGTATGACAGGAGTTATTTCCCTTGATTACTATTTTAAATTGGAGCCATTATACAAGCCCATGTTAAACTCTGTCTCCGGGACAGAGCCAATTTTGACCACAGAGCTATAATATGAAGGAATTTGATAGAGGTCCATTAGATAAAGCTACATGCCAAATTTGATAGCCCTGGACCTTATGGTTTAAGACAAGAAGACTTACAAAGATGATCAATACTTTTCTGTTTTGTTGCCATGGCACCCAGAGTTTTTGAAGGAATGAAGTTCTTTCAAGAAATTCTAAATTGGACCATGGCAGGATCATTTCTGTCAAGTTTGATCAAATTTGGGTGAGTGGTTTCAGAGAAGTTTCAAAAAAAGCTAACTTAGGCCTGCACATACGAATGGACACTGGGCCTTTGGCCAACGGAGCTTAGAAAATCATTTTATCTGTTTGTGTCTGCTTATATCCATTTTATGTCCATTTCTTATCTGGTGAATCTGATACTTGCCCGGTGATGTCTGTTCTGTCCAGTAGGAAGTTTTAAGCATGTTCAAAACTTTCCATTGGACAACACCAGAGACATGCAAATGACAGACTTTGGATGCATCTGACTGTTTATATCCCCCACATATCACTAGACCAGTATGTCCTCATATGTTGGTGTTTCCTACATTTCCATTCATCATACAGTGGAAGAATTTTTTGTACGGATTATATACATTGCACTTCCTGTTTTATCTGTGCAAGTCTGTTACTTGTACAGTGATATCTGTTACTAGACTGGTTATTATCCGGTACATATCCGGTAAACATGCATTTTTTTCCATAAGATGTGTCATACTTGTGCGGTTATTTTTGTGGCTTCCTAGCTCCACACACCTATCGCATCAGCCTCGAGCAGCAGAAGAGATGAATTTTGTCACCAGATAACCAGCATCCTGGTAGAAACCAGTCAAGTTAGGAAAAGCTTTCTGACTTTGGAGGCAAATCAATTTGATTAATTGAAAACTGTTCACATAAACTCTACAATTATGGTATGACAAAATTTTGGACTTGTCCAAAATAAAAGCATCAGTCTGCAGATAACAAATTGCATACTAGAATATCTCAAAAAGTGCCATAGGTCTTTGAGAAGGTTAAAAACATCATGGGAAATTGAGAAAACTGCCAGACATTTCCTCATTATTTCCAATATTTTCAAATGCCTTCTTCTTTGAGGCAATAATTAATGAGGTATGCCACTGTTTGGTAAATGCAACAAGAGGGCCAAGATGGCCCTGGATCGCTCACCTGAATTTTTGAGATGACCATAGTCTATTTTTTTTTTGAGGTATTGAAACATTGGAACCAAATTTATAATTCTGCCAAGCAATTTTCAAAAGGTCACCTGTAAAAGTCATTTCGAAATCTGACCATCAGTTTCAAAAAGAAGAATTTTTAAGAATTCTTCATTTCTGTATAAGAGCAAGTAGCCCCCATCCATGAGAGCCATGTTTCTTGATGGATCAAAATTTACGAACAAGTTTTGAAAAGAGTCACCCAAGGAACATCTCTCTGAAATAATTTCGAAATCTGACCAGGGGTTTCAGAGAAAGAGAATTTTAAAGAATTTCATCATGTCCATATAGTGCAAGTAGCCCCCATTCACAAGAGCCATGTTTCTTGATGGATCAAAATTATATGTACAGCTTTTGGAAAGGGTCCCCCAAGGAACATCTCTGTCAGATTATTTTAAAATCTGACCACAGGTTTCAGAGAAGAAGAATTTTCAAGAATTTCTTCATTTCCATATAGTGCAAGTAGCCCCCATTCACTAGAGCCATGTTTCTTGGCCAATCAAAATTTTGCGAACAATTTTAGAAAAGGGTCACCCAAGGAACATCTCTGTGAAATTATTTCAAAATCTGTCCAGCCATTTCAGAGAAGAAGAATTTTCAAGAATTTCTTCATTTCTATATAGTGCAAGTAGCCCCCATTCACCAGAGCCATGTTTCTTGACCAATCAAAATTTCGCGTACAATTTTTGGAAAGGGTAACCCAAGGAACAAGTCTGTGAAATTATTTCAAAATCTAACCAGCGGTTTCTGAGAAGAAGAATTTTTAAGAATTTCTTCATTTCTGTATAGTGCATGAAGCCCCCATTCACCAGAGCCATGTTTCTCGACAGATCAAAATTTCGCGAACAATTTTTGAAAAGGGTCATCCAAGGAACATCTCTGTGAAATTATTTTAAAATCTGACCAGCGGTTACAGAGAAGAAGAATTTTTAAGAATTTCTTCATTTCTTTACAGTGCAAGAAGCCCCCATTCACCAGAGCCATGTTTCTTGACGGATCAAAATTTCATGAACAATTTTTGAAAAGGGTCACCTAAGGAACATCTGTGTGAAATTATTTTAAAATCTGGCCAGCGGTTTCAGAGAAGAAGAATTTTTAAGAATTTCATCATTTCTGTATAGTGCAAGAAGCCCCCATTCACCAGAGCCATGTTTCTTGACGGATCAAAATTTCACGAACAATTTTTGAAAAGGGTCACCCAAGGAACATCTGTGTGAAATTATTTTAAAATCTGGCCAGCGGTTTCAGAGAAGAAGATTTTTAAAGAATTTGCTAAAAAATTCCATTTCGTTGCCATGGCAACCAGAGTTTTTGACGGAATCAAATTCTGTGAACAATTTTTAAAGAGGACCTCCCAAGGAACATTCCAGCCAAGTTTGGTCCAAATCCGCCCAGCGGTTTAGGAGGAGTTGATGTTTAAAGAATTGTTGATGACGCACGACGCACGACGCACTGACGCACGACGGACGACGGACGACGGACACCGGGTGATCCTAAAAGCTCCCCTTGAGCACGTTGTGCTCAGGTGAGCTAAAAAGGTATTTAAAGGAAATGAATTCTAGTTGCTAAACATTATGATGTTAATACTGATAGGAAGCTGACTGAAATCAAAGCTTTATGAACAATAATGTTCAACAGATAAATGTCCTTATCAGCTTCATCTACATTTTCTCTTTCTACCCCTTATCGTGCTAAATAACTGAAATTAAATTTTCTACTACATATCAAAAACCCAAATACTGCTCAAGAAAGTTATGTTTTGGGAAATAATATCTCCTTATCAGACAATATAGATCAAAGATCAGACTGCACATTCTGTGCAGTCTGATCTTGATCTACACTGTCTGCAAAAGGTCAGTGAGTCATGCTAAAAAGTGTTAACTCCTGCATGATTAATACTTAGAATAGGTGGATTTAGTTTTTTTTAGAAATGGATGTGTATTATTGATCACATGACAGTTCCACAACTCTTTGAAAAACTCTAGCATGTAGTCTAAGCATACCTAGGAAGACAATGAAGCCAAATAAGGAAAAAACATTTAAAAAAATTTTTTTTTAATTTTTTTTTTCCTTATTGATCGTTTGCAATCTGTCGGCTAGGTTAGTGCAGAAATAAATATTTTTTTAAGTCTGGTGAGATTACAAAAACCTGAAAAACTTCCTTACAACACTTATAATCACCAAGCAATCCTCAAGTTTCAATGACCCTAAGACAAAAGCTTTTGAAAAAGAAAAAGAAAATTTAATGCTTGTCACCATTTAAAATGTGGCTAAAATGATGTAATTTGTCTAGGAAGGAACAGAAAACATTGTGGGAAATGGAGAAAATGCTGGCAACCAGCATTGTCTCTTTTTCCCACAATGTTTTCAAAAGTCTTCATATTAAGCATCACAAAAACTCTGGATTTGGTGCTAAAGGGTTGACACTCGACTCATTATCAAACAACAAAATTGTAGGTTTGTCCAAATCGAAAGCATTTGCAGACAATAAAATGAAAGTGACTGAAAATTTGAAATTTGTTTTGTGAAGGGTAGAAAACATTGTGGGAAAAGGAGAAAATGCTGGTTACCAGCATTTTCTCCATTTGCCACAATATTTTCTGAAGGCTTCTTTTTCAGGGTCGTCAAAAGAAGGGACTGTGCCGTAATAGATTAAGAAACAAGTTTGCAACTTATATTAATCTCGCAATTCTACATCCTGGGAACTATGAGACCAGTACTTGCACCAAGTATGTTGGCCTATGAACAGGTCCAAAGATAACACCCTTTCTGGGGTATCAAACGTGGGACCATATGGTTATGAGGCTGATGCTCTACCTCACAGTCACAGACATCACACAGGGTTATGTTTTTCTTTGCATATGAAGGATTGCAACAAAAAGAGTCTAGCAGATAGACCAATTGTCTGAAAGAGATATCCATTTGAATTTTTAATGGTATCTGTGTTTAATGGCTTTATGGAACCTGCAGGTTCCCTGACGGATTTCAAAGAATTAAATTTGAATAACTATATAATTGAGCGCATTTTACTCTTTACCTAGCGGGGAAATTTAAGACCAGTCAATACTGAAAGCATCTGCAGACAACAAAAGTTATCATCGCTGTATTTTAAAAACAAAATGTCTATATAAAGGATAAAAACATAGTTGGAAAAGAAGAAAATATTAGTAAACAGCATTTTCTCCTTTTCCACAATGTTTTGAATTGCTGCTTTCCCTAGAACTGTTAGAATAAAGAATTGTTCGGTGAGGTTTTAACTCTGTAACCTGAGTTAGTAAATGAAATAAATTTTCATGTAATAGGAAAATCCACTTGCAGCAATTTCGAAATATTACACAGTACATGAGGATCAGCCACCAGACTGCATATCCTGTCAAATCTTATCTTCAAATCTACACTGTCTACCGAGATGCCAAAAGTTAACTCTGAGTCTCATTAAAAAACATTAAAATTTTAGGTTTGTCCAAATCAAAAGCATTTGCAGATGACAAAATAAAAGTGACTGAAAATTTGAAATGTGTTTTGTGAAGGGTAGAAAACATTGTGGGAAAACGAGAAAATGCTGGTTACCAGCATTTTCTCCTTTTCTCACAATGTTTTCTAAAGGCTTCCTTCTCAGGGTCGTCAAAAGTAGGGATTGTGGATTATGTGGTAAAGAGTTAACTAAGAGTAACAGGTGATTTTTTTCTTCTGAAATGCAAAGCTTTTAAAGCACTGAAGCCATTTACAAACTAGAATTGTTCACTGCATTAATGTCATTTACCCTTGGTATACTATTAAAAGAAAATTTTCATCCAAAAATAACCCTTCTTTTATATCATATCCTCAACAATGCAGGTAGTATAGATGTAAGGTAAGACAGGCATGTTTTAAAGCCATTTTCAACATTATTTCATTATTAATATCTTGATGGCAAGAGCACCTATCCATGCTTACCTGGAGTTTCTGTTACCAGTACTCCACACAATTTTCTTTCGTTGCCACTGGCTGCTTTCCTCCATAATCACCGGTGAAAAAAATTGTAAGCGGTGACAGAAGAATGAATCCTGTCACTATGACTATCATTAATCCCGGGTAAGAAATTGGCTGAGCCAGGGATCAAACCCACGACTCATGTTCTCCAGTCTTGTAAGCTAATTGATGGAGCTACCACAGCCTAGCATTTTTCGTGCAATCTGATCTGAATCTTTAACGTTTGAAAGAGTAACAACTGTTGTTATAAGGACTCAAAGCCTAACCCTTTACCAAACAACAAAATTTCAAACTTCTCCAAATTGAAATTATTTGCACACAACAAAAATTAATGATAAATGAACAGAATTTGCAGACAAGGGTATAGGCAAAATAAACTCTTTACCATGACATACAATGCTGACTTTTAACAAACCTTAGGAAGAAGCCTTTTGAAAACATTGTGGGAAAAGGAGAAAATGCTGATTTCCACAATGTTTTCTACTCTGTCAAAGGAAAGTTTCATCATTTGAGCCACATTTAAATTGTCGTCTGCAAATGGTTTGAATTTGGATGGGTCTAACATTTTGTCGTGTGGTAAAGAGTTAACCCTTTACCAAACAACAAAATTTGAGATTGGTCCATAATGGAAGCATGTGCAGACAACAAAATAAAAGTAACTCATAATTTGAAATTGTTTCTAGCAGGGTAGAAAACATTATGGGAAAAGGAGAAAATGCTGGTTACCAGCATTTTCTCCTTTTTCCCACAATGTTTTCAAAAGGTTTCTATTTCAGGTTTGTAAAAACCAGAGATTGTTTGGTAAAGGGTTAACGATGCACCCTTATGGCCAGGGAGTAGACAAATGCTGTTAAAACTTTAAAGAGTGTAGAATCTAGTAAGCCATGTAAATGTAGAAAACAATCGATATAAGGTGTATGGGATACAGAGATACCAGGGATTTCTCTTTGAACTATACAGGAAATTGGTTGTAATGTCTATGGCTAGCTGCAATAAAACAATTTGTATTTTCTATCTGTCGTAATCTGTGTAACCTTGCAACTGTCAGGGGGGACATTTGACACAAAGGTACAAGAATGATCATAATTTCATCAAATAAAGATAAAAATGGTTACAAAACTGGATGAAAATGAGTCAAGATGCATCTTTCAGGGAAAAGGAGAAAATGCCAGTTACCTACATTTTCTCCAATTTCCACAAGTAACAGGTTTGTTATATTGCAAATCAAAGAACATGATTTCGGAGAGTATTGAAAAAATAATCCTCACAAGAACCTACTTTCGTTTTTGGTTTTAATTTTATTTGACCCCCCCATTCACCAAATATTATCTGTCTACTTCTCCAGATTTTTTTCTTTATCCAAAATGAAATTCTCAGATTAAGAGTAACACAAATTCTAATTGGCTAAACCTATCGGTTTTGCCAATCAGAAGTTGTGTTACTTTCAAGTTTAGAAAAATCTTGGAAGAATAATGCCAAGAACCTTCTTCAGAATGGTTGGATAATATGGACCCTGATCATAATGAACTCTGTCTGACCTCAATCATCAAATATTTTATTGCCAGACACTTTCACTCCACTGTTGTTCTATCTGTAAAACAAACCCATAGAGACCTTATGAGATGGATATTTCAGTCAAGAGATAAAAAAGACACAAATATTGATATTGATCAAAGCTGTTTTGTCCAAGAGACTACTATAACACTTACACAGTATCATCAGACAGCAGAGATTCAGGATCAGGCTACATAGATTGTGCTATTTGATCTTCAAAATCTTTTTTTGTATTGATTTAACCCTTTACCACACAATCCAGAGTTTTATTGAGTTTTAACGACCCTGAAAGAGAAGTCTTTTGAAAATATTGTGGGAAAAGGAGAAAATGCTGGTAACCAGCATTTTCTTCTTTTCCCCCAAGGTTTTCTACTCTATCAAAGACAAATTGCACCATTTTATCCACAATGAAATTGTCGTCTACAAATGCTTTCACTTTGGACAAGTCTAAAATTTCGTCATTTAATAAAGGGTTAAAGAGCACTGCCTGCTTCATCCAGCAAGCCGAAGGCCAACTTCCGACTTTCACAATTTGTCAGAGGCCAACAGGCTCCTTTCACAATGGTAGATGCTTTTGAGGTCAGCATAATTCAATTTCAGATGGCACAAAAAAGGAAGTTTGATCATGAACCTATGTTGCTATCCAAACTATGATGTTCTGGCCAATATAAGCCATGAAAGACCTGTTACTTGAGTGTTTTATTTTGAAAAAATATCAAATTCTATTTGTTTGGTGCTCTATTGATTTCAACTTTGTTTATACAAGATGAAAACTGGATATTGCAATTGTCACTGACTCTCCCCATCCACCCACACACTCTCTACTGTCCTATTATGGCCCGATACAGGTAGGTTCTGTGTACAGTCTGGTCAAACAGATCCTAATAAACAAATACTAATTCTAAGTTTCACTCCTGCAAACTATTTGTGCATGAAACCTGAAAATCATGCCACACTTTGACACTTTACCACATCATCCCGAGGCCTTTGGAAAAATTATGGGAAAAGGAAAAAACAATAACTGAGCATTTAATTCTTTAACCCTTTACCACATAATCCCTACTTTCAACACCCCTGTAAAAGAACTGTTTTGAAAACACTGCAGGAAAAGGAGAAAATGCTGGTAACCAGCATTTTCTCCTTTTCCCACAATGTTTTCTTCCCTTCCTAAAACAAATTTCAATTCTTTTGTCACATTTATATTGTCTGCAAATGCTTTCAATTTAGATTAGTCTAGAATTTTGTTGTTTGGTAAAGAGTTGACCAGCCATGAAATTTTAGACTTGTCCAAACTGAAAATATCTGCATAGGACAATTAAAAAATGTCTTTGAAAAGGACGAAAACATACAGTAGTTGAAAAGGGAGAAAATTCTGGTAACATGCATTTTCTCCCTTTTCCACAATGTTTTCAAATGCTTCCTTTTTCTGGGTTGTTAAAACTCAGGTTTTTGTGTTAAAAGCTTAAAATGACTGATACTGTAAATCCAAGATCAGACTACATGGTCTGTGCTGTCTAATCTAGATACCTTTGTCTTTAATACCATCTGGTGCTATCTTTGCCTTACGAAAGGTTGTAAAAAACAACGAAAAAAGACATAAAATTCATCACTTTGTTGCCCAAACAATATTTACATATTTTGCCCATTTTCTCCACATAAAAGATTACATTAATGTTTTACTAATGTATTTTTCCATTCCCCAATGACCCACCAGGTTTGTCCAAATAATTATACCGTTGTAATCTCTCTTTATGTGATCAAACCCATTACAAAATGATCTCTTTTTGGAAACGACACTGAAAAATAAGCCTTTTGAAAACACTAAAGGAAAGACAGGAAATGAAAAATATCATTAACACAGGAAAAAGCCTTATTTACATGACATAGAAAATACAGTGAGAAAAGGGACACTTGCATGTATCAAGCAATAATTGCTCCTTTCCCATCAATATTTTCTGAAGGTGTTCATTGTATGTCACTAAAATAGATTTCTTTGGTGACTAATTAAAGGGGCAATACAAGATTCAAAATTACTTGTCAAACACTAAAAGATATAACATTATACTAACTACATGTGCATGTAACTGAATAGATTCTAACATAATAGACTTATCTCTTTACCAAACAGAATAATTTTAGACTAGCCCAAATTGGAAGCATTTGCAGACAACATAATTAATGCGACTCAAAAAAGTGTATTTTATATTGGGAAAGGATAGAAAACATTGTGGGAAAAGGAGAAAATGCTGGTTACCAGCATTTTCTCATTTTCCAACTATGTTTTCAGAAGGCTTTTTTCAGGGTCATGAAAACCTGGGATTGTTTGTTAGAGTGTTAAGTCAGTAATCACATGACGTTTCTACAGGCCTTTGCAAAATTCTAACTTGAAACTCAAAGCATACCTAATGAATCTATCAATCCAGTTTTAATGCATCAGTGATTTTATATCAATTAAGAATGAAGTTTTTGCAATTTACACTGATCTCTCTCTATCTCTATTCTGTTTCCTGGAAACTACAACAGCACTTGGACCAAATGTTTTGGGCATTTACCAGCCAGCCCTTAAGTTGACTTAACAGCCCTTAAGCTACAGGGTATTGAACTTGGTCGCAGGTGTCAACTTCAGGGCTGTTTGCTAACTTCAAGCTAATACCATTAAAATGCTGGTTTTTTTTTTACACTTCTTACCCATCATTGTTTTGACGATTTTCAAAAGTAATTATTGTCTTATAGCTTTACTATATATATATTTATAAAACATTGTTGAAGTTTGGCATGGTCATCAATATTGGAATTGCCCCCTTTAAAAACAAATTCTCTGTTTACTGGCTTAATCCTTTATCTTTGGGTGACAGCTTGTGATCTCCTATTTTCAGTTTTTATAGCAGTCTACAAACATTTTGTCTTATTTTTCTGAGCTTATTATCTACTATAACAGACAGAATCATGAGATTTTGAAATAAGGATTAGATATGTAAATACAAATTAGGTTTTAACTTTGGGAATAAATATGAAAACATCCTGGCAGAAGGAGGAAATGCTCATTAAGAGCAATTTCTCTTTGTGCCATGATGTTTTCAAAAGACATCTAGTCATTAATTGATTGTATGGTGTTGAATGCTATTTTAACACCCATCCATGCTTTCCTGGAGTTTCTGTTACAAGCACTCTACCCAGTGTTCTTTCCAAGCCACTGGCTGCTTTCACACATAACCAACGCTCAAATAATAGTCTGTGGTGAGGGAGGAATGAATTCTTTTGCAATGACTATCATCAATCCTTGGAAAGATATTGGTCGAGCAGGGTATCAAACCAGCAACCTCTGGTTCTAAAGTCCTGTATGCTACCAACTGAGCCACTGGAGTTCTACGAATGACATCTGGAAAAGTTGTCCCAGACAATAAGCAAATCCTTTGAACCTTTTACCAAACTACTTTATTTTAGACTTGCCCAATTTGAAAGCATTTGCAAATGGCATTTCAAAAGTGCTTCAAACAATAGGATTTGTCTCAAGGCAGAAAACATAAAGGGAAAAAGAGAAAATGTTACATAGATTGTCTCTTTTTTTTTTCCACAATAAAGAGAAAATGCTACTTGGATTTTCTCTTTTTTTCCACAATGTTGTGAATGCTTTCTCACTCAAGGTCTATAAAACTCAGAATTATTTGTGTCAAGGGTGAAGCCTAAAAGAAATGAAATGGATATGCTTGTTCACTGAGATATTGGAATTTCAAAACTCTTTGATCAAAATATCTCACAATGATCTGAGCACGGTTACACTGAACCTTCCAGTGGATGTGATCTGAATCTATCGGGTATACATAATCTGCTAAATCTGCTATCAGAGCCAAAATGTTTAGCCCTTTACCAGACTATGAACTGCAGTCTTGTCAAAATTAAAACACGACAAAAAAATGAATGTCGATCAAAAGATTCAACATGGTTAAAAATGGTAGATAAACACAATGGGAAAAAGATAAAATGTTGGTGAAGAGCTAACCAGTTGAATGACCATTTTCTTCTTTTTCCATGTTTCAAATGAAAAGCCTCTGGCCAATGGGTTACTAAAACTTGGAATTATTCAGTAAAGGATTAACACTTCATCAAACGACAAAATTTTTGACTGTTTCAAATTGAAAGCACTTGTATACGACAAAACGAACGAAACTGAAAAATTGAAATTTGTTACCAGTAGGGTAGAAAACCTTGTGGGAAAAGGAGAAAATGCTGGTTACCAGGTCCCCCTTTTCCCACAATGTTTTCAAAAGGCTTTTTCCTTTGGGTCATTAAAAGTCGGGATTGTATGGTAAAGGTCAGTTTTCTAAGATAACAATTAACTCCTTACCGCACAATGACAACTTTAACGACCCAAAGGAAGAGGCCTTTAACCCTTTACCACACAATCCCGACTTTTAACACTTCTGTGAAAGAAGCCTTTTGAAAACATTGTGGGAAAAGGAGAAAATGCTGGTAACCAGCATTTTCTCCTAACAAATTTCAATTCTTTAGTCACATTTATTTTGTTGCCTGCAAATGCTTTCAATTTGGACCAATCTATAATTTTGTCGTTTGGTAAAGAGTTAAAAATTTTACGGGAAACCACTGGTTACCAGCATTTTCTCCTTTTCCAACAAAGTTTTCTATGCTGAGCCACTATGAAATTAATGCCTATAAATGCTTTCAATTTGGATAGGTCTAAAATTCTGCTGTATTGTAAAGGGTTAAGTACCTTTCAGCCCGTTTTCAGAGTCCAAATCATAAACTAAAAGTCATTTGTAGAAACAGTGTAGCTCAATATCAACCTTTTACAAACCTATGAAGTATTCTCTTTAACCATAACTTGTTACCACATGATAATTTTTTTGACTGGACCATAGTTAAAGCATTTGCCAACCCAAAAACTAGATGTGGCTGAAATGATGATTTTTGTCTTTGACAGGATAGAAAACATGGTGGGAAAAGTAGAAAATGCTGGTAAATAGCATTTTGTCCTTTACCCATGATGCTTTCAAAAGCTTTCTCTTTCAGAGTTATTTAACTCTTGATTATGTAGTAAAGAGTTTATGAACCTAACAAATAAGAAAATTTAAAAATATTGTTGGAAAACAACAAATGCTGGCAACGAGAATTTTCTCCCTTTTCCACAATATAAACAACAATTTCAAAGATGACAATCATTTGATCCACACAGTTGATACTTTCTAAGTCTCAAATAATCTTGTGTTTAACTGCAATGAAAAACCATTTTTAAACCAATGTGGAAAAAAAAGATATAATGCTGGTAAAATCATTTCCTTCTTTTCTAACGATGTTATTTACTCTTTCAAAGGTTAGTAAAATTGCTTGAGTCATGTATTAAATTGTCATCTGAAAATGCTATAAATTTGAGGAAGTCTTATCTTTTTCTTTCCTGTAAAGGGGCAACAGCTGATCTAAAAATTTTCCTGTTTTATGAGATATTATAACAAAAGCAGCTTTTAACGTTGCAATTATTTTATGAGACATAATGAACAAAGCAGCTTTGTCACTGCAATTATCTTCGGAGATATTATCACAGTAGCTTTGTTATTGAAAAACATGTAAAGAAGACCACACAAAAAGATTCATTAACCCTTTACCAAACAATTCTGTGCTCTAAAGACCCTGTAGGAAATGGCTTTTGAAAAGATTGTGCAAAAAGGTGACAATACTGGTAACCAGTAATGTCTCCTTTTGCCACAATGTTTTCTAACATTTCAATAATGGATATCATCTATTGGGCTATATTGCATTGTAGTCTACAAATTCTTTCAATTTTGTCCAGTATAAAATTTTGTTTGATTAAGTTTCACTGCTTTGGCAAATTTGACAGTTCTGACACAGCCTCCAGATGCGGGACCTGAAGCCTGGACCCCTACGTCTCAAGGTAAACGATCTACCATGTCGATTTAAAAGCTAGCTCTACAGCAAGGTAATATAAGTATCCCCTCATAAAAACACAAGCTTCACATTTATATCTATGCGGGAAAGACCGGTATACTGCATACTCCCCCAACATACAAAGATTCATCCATGAATCTTTCAACTACTGTTATTGCATTTCTCAACTTGGTGAGTTTTTTAACATGATAGGAAAAGGAGAAAATGCTGTAAATCAGCATTTTCCCCTTTTCCTCAATGTTTTTCCACCCCTTTTAAAACTGAAATAATCTTTTGAGGTAAGCTGCTTTTGTCGTCTACAAGAGCTTTCAATTTGGTCGAGTCTATAAATCTCTGCCATTTGAATCAAACAAGAGGAACATGATGGTCCTATATTCCTAACTCAAGTTAACAAGAGTTTGATTTTCAATGATCTTTTTAGGACATGAACCTTGTATATTCTTCATCAAGCCTTTACCACAAGATCACAAGCTTTAATGACCCCAGGGAAGAAAGCTTTCGAAAACATGGTGGGAAAAAGAGAAAATGCTGGTTACCAACATTTTCTCCTTTTCCTGCAATGTTTTCTACCATTCAAAAAACAAATTTCAATTTTTCAGTCACAATTAGTTTGTAGTCTGAAAACTCTTTCAGTATGGTCCAGATTAAAATTCTGTCATCTACTAAAGGGTAAACTTAGTGATCTTGGCCTATACCCCAGCCAAAACGAAAGGTAAATGTGTGCATTTGAAGTCCATACAAGAACCTAGCATAGAGACTGCTGAAGAAATTGCTTTACACATGTGACAAGACTTTATATTTGTCTGAATTTAAAGCATTTTTTTCTAACTCATTACCAAACAACAAAATTTTTGGCTTGTTCAAATCGAAAGCATTTACAGACCACAAAATATAAGTGACTGAAAATTTGAAATTTGTTTTGTGAAGGATAGAAAACATTGTGAGAAAAGGAGAAAATGCTGGTTACCAGCATTTTCTCCTTTTCCCACAATGTTTTCCTAAGGCTTCTTTCTCAGGGTCATCAAAAGTAGGGATTGTGTGGTAATGGGTTAATCAGTAACCAGAGATGACGAATCAGTTTTATTCAATCAATATCATTTGTCTTTGAAAGGATAAAAAACAGTGCGAGAAAAAGAGAAAATGCTGACTAACAGCATTCGCTTCTTTTCCTAAAATATTTTCAAAAGCCTAATTTTAAAAAGGTTAGATTGTATTGAATGATTGTATGGTATTTAAAGCTGTTTTCAACATTATTTCAGTTATATTGCGGCAGCCAGTGCACCCATCCATGCTTTCCTGGAGTTTCTGTTACCAGCACAATATTCTTTCCAAGCAACTGTCTGCTTTCCCACATAACCATCGTTGAAATAACGATCAGCGGTGAGAGAGGAATGAATCCTGTCACAGTGACTATCATCAATCCTCGGAAAGAAACTGGTCGAGCCGTGAATCGAACTCACAACCCCCTGTTCTAAAGTCTTGTATGCTACCAACTGAGCTATTGGGGCTTGGCTTTAAAAGGGTTAGACATGGGATTGTTTGATAAAGGGTTAAAGGACAGTTGGAAATTATGAAACTAGCTCATGAATGGTCCAAGGGAGATCACCCTGTACCTTACCTTTCTTTTTTGTGGTTGTAGTCAACTGCATACACTATCTCTTCCTCTCCATCTTTCAGGATTTTCCATATTGTTCCACCAATCATGTGACCTGCAGGTAGGGGTGTGATCTGTAGACCATGTCCTCTACCTGGAATAGAATCATAAACAAACCAGATTTCAACTAATGGATGACCTCGTCATTCAACATTTATCGCCTCCGTGTTTTAAAGACTCTAACAAAGCTAGCTCTTGAAAATTGAATTGTGGAAAAGGAGAAAATCACTTCTTTTTTAGCATCACAAAATATTTCATTAAATCATCAAGTTTTTATCCCTTTACAAAGCAATACCATGATTTAACAACCCTTAGAGGGAAGGCAATTAAAAAAAAGTGGGAAAATGACAACATTCGTAGAATCAGCATTTTATCCTTTCCCTACAATTTTCTCAATTACATTGGAGTCAAATCCCTTGATTTAAGCCCAATTTGATATGCTGACTCTAAATGCTTTCCATCAGCAAAGTCTACAACATTGTCAGAAAAGTAGAAAAAGCAAGGTGTCAACATTTTCTCCTCTCGCCAAGATGACTTTACAAGACTTCTTTGGGTCATAGAAAACACAGGGTAACAAATCAAGTCAAGACTTTAACCCTTTACCAAACGATAAAATTTTAACCTTGTCCAAATCCAAAGCATTTGCAGACAAAAATTTAAGTGTAGCTCAAATGGTGCAACTTTTCTTTGAGAGGGTAGAAAACATTGTGGGGAAAAGGAGAAAATGCTGGTTACCAGCATTTTCTCCTTTTCCCACAATGTTTTCAAAAGGTTTCTATCTCAGGGTTGTAAAAACCAGGGATTGTTTGGTAAAGGGTTAAAGATGGCTTTCAATCACTCACCTGTCAGTGATACAGTCTGAGAATATTTCAACTGAACCATTTTATCAAAAGCAGCATCAACATCATCTAAATTAAACACTTCAAACTTTTCGGAGTTGTTGCGAGACTGAAAAAAGAAACATTATTAGATAGGTTATCCCATTCACTTTCTTTCATTGTTAAATTGAAATTAAAACTTTATCCCATTCACTTTCTTTCATTGTTAAATTGAAATTAAAACTAACTCTGTGCAAATCAACATTAATGATTGATGATTGGGCTTTTGAAAGCATTACAATTACAGGAGAAAATGCTGGTTACTATCAGTAGTGCAGTACAACCTGTCCAAACCGAGCCCTAGATAATCCGATCCCCTATCCACTACGCTCACTGTCTGGGCAAGTTCCTTCTTTATTTCATTGTATCATATCCAGGTTATCCCATCCCTGTCTACATTGAATACCGCTGAAAGCACTTGCAGACAACAAATTAAACGCAACTCAGAAATTGAAATTTGTTTCCAGCAGGGTAGAAAACATTGTTGGAAAAGGAGAAAATGCTGGTAACCAGAATTTTCTCCTTTTCTCACAATGTTTTCAAACGGCTTCCATCCCAGGGTCCTAAAAACCAAGGACTGGTAAAAGGTTAGTTTGTCTGCTGCAAACACCTTCAGTATGAACATATCTTAAATTTTATAGCTTGTTCAAGTATCAATTAGTAAATTGCAAATGCAAAGAAGTAAATGTCTTACCTGATAAAGATCATACATAAACATCTGGCCCATTTTGTAGACAGGTACAGTAGCATATATAGCACAAGACAGACCACATTTACCAACAAGATAAGGTAAAGCTCCAAGGTGTAAATGATCTGGATATGTCAACAACACTGCATCTATCTTGAACATGTGTCTGAAAATATAAGTTCAAGGCATTCTATTTTTAATGGAAGTTATAATTATTTACAAGTCAACAAATATTTAGGCTTGTTCAAATTCAAAGCATTTGCAGGAAACAAATTGAATGTTGCTAAAGTGGAAAATTTTGCCTTTGAAATATTGTAGAGAATGGAGAAAATGCTAGTTTACAGCATTTTCTATCTTTCCTACAATATTTTAAAAGCCCTTTTTCTTCAAGGTTATTAAATGGACCGGATGGAAGGTGCACATGAACCCTTTTTATCTATATTAACATTTCCTACAAAACTAGCACTGGTCATTGCCTCCAAAAACACATAAAGACTGACAAGGCTTTGACAGAAAAATTTGAAATGCTAATTTTAAATTTTTGCTAAAGTTAGCATTTTAGCATTTTAAATCTTTTTTGCTGCTGAAGTGACCAACAATCATAAACAGGACCTAGTTTCATAAAGAAACTTCAGTCTCTTATTTTGTTCAAATCTGCTAATGAACTCATCTTCAGACTTAAGTTCATTAACTGAGACATATATTACTAACCTTAATAGACTTCAGTAAAGTTCTCAAATCCCTGAGTTGACAAAATGTTTCAGACTAGTTTAAACAAATTAGCGAACTTAACTCAGTTAACCCATTACCAAACAAACAAAATTTAGAATCTTTCAAACTGAAAGCATTCATACATGGCAAATGAAACGTGACTCAGATGGTAGAATTTGTCTCTGAGAGGGAGCAAAACATTGTGTGAGAAGGAGAAAATGTTGGTAACCAGCATTTTCTCTTTTACCAACACCGTTTTGAAACAGTTCTTTCCTCAGAGCTATTAAAACTCAGGATTGTTTGGTAAAGGATTAACAGACCTTAGTCTATTTATTAATAAAACCATTTAATTATGTACAAACCTTTTTATTTCTTTAGTGATGGACATGCTAAAATCTTCATCCCATCCACAATCCAGTAGGAAACAAAATTCATCAACTTGTAATAGATAACAAGGAGGACCTTCATCTTGTGCTCCAGACAATGGCTGGAGCTTTATTATTGAAGTCATCTGTTACCTGGAAGTATTATTTCAAAATATCGGTAGTTAACATTTAGAGCATCTATGAAATCCATCAGCAGTGTTTTCTACAGAGTGCATTTTTTGTCTCAGATGTATTTTTCATCGTCCTGCTTAACCCTTTCCCAAACGACATACTTTTGAACTAGACCAAATTGAACGCATTTGCAGACAACAATTCAACTCTTGCTGAACAGATGATTTCTGTCTATGATAGGGTAGAAAACATTGTGGGAAAAGGAGAAAATGCTGGTTACCAGCATTTTCTCCTTTCCCCACCATGTTTTCAAAAGGCTACTATTCCAGACCCATAAAAACCAGGGATTGTTTGGGAAAGGGTTAAATTCTAGAATTGCAGTTTCATCCAATTGAACAATTTTGGTGAAGAATATAAAAGATGAACCTAAATGCGACCTACACACACCATGCTCAACTGGTCAGTACTATTAAAGCATCTTGAGATAAACTTGGAACCCAATCACTCAAATGAATGAATGAATGAATAGTGTTTTATGGCCCGTCGACAACTTAGGTCATATTGGGCGCACTTACTTAGTAAACAATAATGTGAGGTGAAAATAACATACATGTGCAACAACATAAGACAAACATGATAAATGAGGAATGGATGAAACACAAAATGATGCCCCTTTTGTCGCCTTTTACGACATGCATGCTGTCACTTTTGTTCCGCCAGATGAAATGGCAGATGTGACGGTCGCGGGACTGCAGTGGTTTATTCTTATACCCCCGATTAAACCACACGGGGTCCCACAGGCCAACTGATTCCCATTCCAAACCCTATTTACATCAAGAAAAAAAAATATAGGATTTGGAATAAGAACTACCCAGCCTGCTGCAATCCTACGAATTACGAGGAAAGCAGCCGTTTGTCTCTAATTTTAGTCGCCTTCTACGACATGCCATAGAGAAAGGCCGAGGTCCTATTCTATAAAGTAAAAAAACCCCGGGACCCCACGGGGACCAATCACTCAAAGCTCAAGCACCAAAGAAACAGTTACATGTCATGTGTACCAAAGAAACAGCCACTTTTGGTGGTATTTAGAATCAGAAAGGAAACTAGTCGATTTCCATGACAAAATCTAACAAAATTCTGAATGGTTGAAAATGAACAAAATCTGAACTTTCAAGCTCCTTGAATATTACTCTGCATTTATAAAAGGTTACCCTGCTGAAAAGACGGGGATTTTTATTATAGTTTTTTATGAAGATTCGCTTTTACAATGTCATAGTAAGTTCTACTAAGTTGTACTTTTTTCTGTATGAGTGAATGTGTTTGTATTTCTTGATGTCTATGACATGAAAACAATAGAACATTGCCAATTCATCTAAAACACATCAAGAAATTTGACCACCCAGCTAGCTTTGACTTTTGACTCCCTCAAGTTAGGTTTAGGGGTAAAAAATTACTCTCAAATTTGGGACCAACACAGTTCCTCAACAAGACAGTTCCCTGACAAATGTTCTCAAGACAGTTGCCTGACACATTTGGAGACACCTCCCAGGCACTTTTGAAGGCAGTTCCCCACACTTTTTGTCGATATGATATGACATTTATCAAGCTCAGAATGAACTGATAAGGGTTTTACGATCCAACATCAATTATCTACAAATATTTCTGTATCTCCTGATTATCAATCATAATTTTCAATGAAGGTTTTTTTAACACAAAACAACGGTGTCTTAAAACTGTCTTCAAATCTGTCAAGTAACTGTCTCGAAAACTTGTGTCGGTGAACAGTCTTGTCAGGGAACTGTCTTGATAGTGTAGTTTTGACACCTAGAGAAAACACAGCATAAGACATTTTCAGCCTAGAAATAAGTCTGAAACAATTGTAATTTCAAGGTTTCTCTTATCTAGAATGCATCAGCATAGTGGATAGTGTAGATCAAAACACGTTTTATGCTGTCTGATACATGATCTACACTGGATATAGAAAGAATGGACACTTAACTCTTTACCAAATGAAAAAATTTTGGACTAGCCAGAATTTAAAGCATTTGCAGACGACAAAATAAAAGTGACTGAAAAATTTGAAATTTGCATTGTGAAGTGTAGAAAACATGGTGGGAAAAGGAGAACATGCCGGTTACCAGCATTTTCTCCTTTTTCCTCAACATTTTCTAAAAGCGTCTTTCCAAGGGTCATCAAAAGTAGGGATTGTGTGGTAATGGGATAATCATATTTTCATAGAGCAGCTGCATGTGGAAACTGCAATGAGTATTTCAAGACTTTAACCCATTACCACACAATCCCTACTTTTGACGCCCCTAAGAAAGAAGCCTTTTGAAAACACTGTGGGAAAAGGAGAAAATGCTGTTAACCAGCATTTTCTCCTTTTCCCACAGTGTTTTCTACCCTTCCCAGAACAAATTTCAATTTTTCAGTCAACTTTATTTTGTCGTCTGCAAATGCTTTCAATTTGGTCCAGTCTAAAATGTTCTCTTGTGGTAAAGAGTTAATATTCATCTTTCACTGGTCATGTGGAAGATATTTCCTATAAATTATTTACCAAATATCATAATTTTAAACGAGTCCAAATTGAAAGCATTTGCAGACAACAAAATTAATATGACTCAAAAAAACGACTCAAAAACTGAACTTGTTTTGGGAAGGAAGAAAACATTGTGGGAAAAGGAGAAATTGTTGGTTACTATCATTTTCTCATTCCACGTTTTCAGCTGGGTGGGTCGGTGGCCTAGTGGTTAACACGTTGGACTACCAATCCGAAGGTCTGGGGTTCGAATCCCGGTCTGGTAGGATGTTTTTCAGAGACACCTCGTGTCTCCCACCCAACAAGAGGTGAACTGGTTAGAAACCCAGAGGTAGCCTCGCATGTATCGGTGCTATACACTGAGCATGTAAAAGAACCAAGGAAATCTATTCGAAAAAGAGCTAGGGTCTGGTACCCGGATTTTCTTGTATTCAATTCTTTCTCTCTACTCCAATCTGCGCCTGTCAGATATGCGTATATAATAATAACATAGCACATGTACATAAATGTCACAAAAAAAAAAAGGTGGAGGATAAATGTTACATTACTAATTCATTGACTGAAAAACCCTTCTCATTCGCGAGAAGAATATCCTTCAAAAGAAGGAGTGCCACAATGCTATAGTGGGAAATTACCTGAGACAACAACAACAACGATGGCTTCTTTCTCAGGTCGTGAAAACCACGGATTCTTTGGGAAAAAATTAAAATCTTATTTGAAATAAAGCCATTATTAGAAATGTCAATAGCCTCGTCAAAAATAACATTAATGTATCGTATTATCCGATTTCAAGTGACGTCCGGAATAATGGACACATTCGGGATCATGGAGTCCCTTATGTTTTTTTCATTAAGTGAACTATGTCCGACTGTAAGCTTATACCAGTACTTAAAATTATTACTTGATTCGCCAAGGCCGAGTGGTTATGTGTAGCTTTGTCCTTAAAACCTGGCGATCGAGTTAAATTGCTTTCACTCAATTTTCGTCTTGCAGCGCGTTCTTTAGACTTTCTAGTGAAGAGTACCCGAATCAAAGTATTGTTGATATTCGACTGTTAGTAAGTCGTTTTATTCGTATTAGAATTAGGGAAAACCTTTGATTATAAGTGTGGTGGATTTAATTTTAGATTTTTGTGAGAAACGTATTACATTTCATTGAGTAAATACTATAGTCAGATGTTCTGAAAGAGTTTTGCTACCTATCAACATTTATCAAAGTACTGTAGGGCTTGAAATCTTTATAAGTGCCTAGCTAATTTTTCGAAGTCAATGCCAGAGCATGCTAATACAAGTAAATACTCCGACCACAAGAAGATCATGACGGCCCTGGACCACTCACATTATAAAGTGTTATAGGCAGTGGATATAAAATGTGGCATTTAACTCATTGCCAAACGACAAATTTATAGACTGGTACAAATTGAAAGCATTTGCAGACGACAAAATAAATGTGATTGAAAAATTGAAATTTGATTTGGGAAGGGTAGAATACATAGTGGGAAAAGGTAACCAGCATTTCTCCTTTTTCCTCAATGTTTTCAACAGGCTTTTACTTCTGGGTTGTCAAAAGTCGTCATTGTGTGGTAAAAGGTTAAAGTTCCCAACATACTCATTTTAGCAAACAAGAGGGCCAAGATGGCCCTGGACTGCTCACCTGAATTTCTGAGAGAACCATTGGTGTTTCTTTCAAAATGTTATCAGCCATTTCAGAGAAGAAGAATTTTTAAGAATTTCTTCATGTCTGTATAGTGTAAATAGCCCACAGCCATCAGAGCCATGTTTCTTGATGGATCAAAATTTCTAGAGCAACTTTGGAAAAGGTTTAGCTAAGAAATTATTTCAAAATCTGATCAGCCGTTTTAGAGAAAAAGAATTTCTTCATGGCCAAATAGTGCAAGTAGCCTTTGGCGAACAAGATCTTTTTTCTGTGAAGTCTGGTCTTGGCAAATCATTGTCAGCAAAATCCCCATCAGCCTATAGAGAGCACACAGGGTTTCTCTAGGATTTGACAGTGACCGTTTTCCTTCTCCAAGGTCATTAAAACTTGGGATAGTTCGTAACCAGGTTAAAATCAACAAGAGACCAAGGCATCATAACTATACTTCACTGACTCTCTCTTTCATGTTAGGCCAAGCCCAGTAGAGCAGTCAGCAACATATGGGACTAGAAACAGATAAACCTGGGATTGCCAGTTAAAATCCCTTGCATCATGAGTTTCTTTCTGAGGCTCAATAATAAGTCATTGTTACAGGATTAATTCCTCTCTAACCCCTTATCGTGGTTCTGGCAATGGTAATTTAGGAAAACAGACAGTGGTTTGGGATGTATATTGTGCTTAGCACAGATTAAAGAAACTCCAGGAAAACATGGATAGGTGTACTGCCCACCAGATATACATTGTAACTGAAATTATGTTGAAAATAGTGATAAACCCAATACAAACTAATTCCTTCATTGATTTTGCTCACCTAAATATTTCTATTTCTTTATCACTTTGACCAACAGACAGACTGCTACCCAAACTATGCATTTTCTTAACTCATTACCAAACAACAAAATTTTAGACTGGCCCAAATTGAAAGCATTTCCGTTTATTATGTCGTCTGCAAGTGCTTCCAATTTGGACCAGTCTAAATTTTTGCCATTTGGTAAAGAGTTAACTTGCAATCCCAGGTTTATTGGTTTCTTTTCCCACAATGTTTTTTAAAATCTTCTTTCTCAGGTTTGTCAAAAGTAGGGATCATGTGGTATTGGGTTATTAATGGGCAACAATGGATTTTGGGTTTAGGGAGTTACTAAACAAAGTTTGTTCATTATAGTTTTATTCAATAACAATTCTACTGGCAGTAGTAGAAAAATAATTCAAAATAATTCTTTTTATTCATTACCTCGTTTAGACAACTGTTTGTACCGGTTATTTCTTTTTATGGCACAGTTTTCATTTGTCTTTCTGCATCTAACATGCCAAATTAACCCTTTACCAATCTAACCCTTGTTTCTACTACCCTGAGATAGAAGCTTTTTGAAAACACTGTGGGAAAAGGAGAAAATGGCGGTAATCAGCATTTTCTCTTTTACCCATAATGTTTTCTACCCTGTTGGAAACAAGTTTTAATGTTTGAGTTACTTTTAATTTGTAGTCTGCAAGTGCTTTCAATTTGACTAGTCTAAAATTTTGTTGTTTGGTAAAGAGTTAACTATTAACCACCAGTAAAGACTGATCCAAATTCAAAGCATTTGCAGACAACAAAACATACAACTTCAATGGTCAGGTTTGCTTGTGATAGGCTATAAAACATTGTAGGAAAAGAGGAAAATGCTGTTAAAAGGTATTTTCTTCATTTGCAATTTTTAAACCCTGTCTTCCCCTGGGTTGTCAAAACTCCAGACTGTTTGGTTACGGGTGAACACTTCTTACTATCACAATTATGGTTGAGTTCTTTACCAATACATGAAGATGATGGGACTGAAACCAATGATAGAGGTGTGGACCAAGATCAGATTGCACAAGTTTACAGGCAGATCTTGATCTACACTCTCCACAATACCTAATAAATGTATAAACAATTACCAGAGGTCACAAATAGTTTGTTGTTTGAACCATAGTTCAGATTGAAAAGCAGGTGGCATTTTAAATGCTACTCAAAACATGAACTTTGCCTTTCAAAAGGTCAAAAATATTTGAGAAAGGGCAAGTAACAAGCCTTTTCTCCTTTACTCACAATGTTTTTAAGGCCTTTTTTCCATAGCCATTTAAACATCAGATTGTTTGGTACACAATTATACAGCTGAATCAATACCAGAAAAACAAAATCAAAGGCTAGATCTAGTCCAAGTTAAGAGATTTTGCTGATGACAAGATAAATGCCACTAAAAGATTTAAAGTTATGTATGAAAGGTTAGAAAACACTGAGGGAAGATGATAAAGCCAGTTCCCCTTTGCAGTATAATAAATTCATTTTAAGGTCAGGTAGCAGGGGACTTGGAAACTTGTTCATGGCTATGTCGAATCATGTGCAGCAAACCTGTTTTGAAAAGATTGTTGCAAGAGGAGAAAGTGCTTGTAATGTGGAACTACTTCTTTTGCCATATTGTTTGCATAAATACTTATTATACTTAAATTCTATTTGATTAACCATATTTTACAACAATTATTTAGAATTCATCAGCTGAAAAGTACATGTATTTCAGAAGATAATGAGTTAACTCTTTAACACACAATCCCATGTTTTAAGGACCCTTGGGAAGAAGTCTTTTGAAAACAATGTAGGAAAAGGAGAAAATGCTGGTAACCAGCATTTTGTCCTGTCCCACAGTGTTTTGTAGCTCATTTTATACAGATATCATAATTTTAATGGCATTCAATATGTCTTCTACCAATGCTTTGAATTTGGTTTAGTCAAGAATTTTGTTGTTTGGTAAAGAGTTAACCCTCTATCTGAAAACAAAATTTTAGACTCCTCTTAACCTTTTCCCAAACGACAAACTTTTGGACTAGACCAAATTGAAAGCATTTGCAGACGACAATTCAAGTCTTGCTGAAAAGAGGATTTCTGTCTATGATAGGGTAGAAAACATTGTGGGAAAAGGAGAAAATGCTGGTTACCAGCATTTTCTCCTTTTCCCACAATGTTTTCAAAAGGCTTCTATTCCAGACCCGTAAAAACCAGTGATTGTTTGGGAAAGGGTTAAATAAGAGCAACTGTAGACAATAAATTAAATATGAGGTATGCTTCAAATTATGGAATTTGTCTTCCAAAAGGTAGAAAACATTGTGGGAATAGTAGAAAATGCTGTTTACAAACATTTTTACTACATTTTTCATGATGTTTTCAAAGGCTTTCTTGATAAGTGCTAGACTAAACAATAACATCACCGAGATTGTTCATTTTTTAGACATGTCAAATTGAACACATTTGCAGACAACATTTTGCCTTCTATCCGAGTGATGTTAAAACTCTGAATTGTGTTGTAAAAGTTTAACCCTTTACCACACAATCCTGACTTTTAACAACCCTGAGAAAGAAAGCTTTCAAAACATTGAGGAAAAAGGAATCAACCCTGGTAACCAGCATTTTCTTCTTTTCCCGCAATCTTTTCTACCCCTCCCAAAATAAAGTTCAATTTTTGAGTCACATTTACTTTGATTTCTGCAAATGCTTTCAAGTTCGACAAGTCCAAAACTTTGTTGTCTGGTAAAGACTCATAGTCATGTAGACACATAATTATTACAGCATAAAGTCACTGTCACGATGAGGTTAACAGTTTGACACTTTCGTCCTTCAGACCATACAGCAATATACAGCTGCATCTGAAAACATAAAATAAGAATATACATGTGCTGATATATAAGCTATGCTCTGACAAAAGGGTGCTTAACTCTTTACCAAGCAACAAAATTTTAGACCTAATCAAAATGAGAGCACAAAACAACGACAAAATATGTGTCACTCATAATTTTAAATTTGTTTAGGGATGGATAGAAAACGTTGTGGGAAAAGGAGAAAATGCTGGTTACCAGCATTTTCTCCTTTTCCCTCAATGTTTTCAAAAGGCTTCTTTCTCAAGTAATTAAAAGTTGCGATTGTGCGGTAATGAGTTAATGCATCTCAGTGATGCCTTTACGCCAGGCAAGGTATCACATGATCATAAATCCATTAAATCCGGTCAGTCTTACAATTGAACAAATCAGGAGGTAGACTGGTCTTTGGATGTGCAGAAAATTTACAAATAGCAAAAACATTTTGGCCCATGTCAGATTAAGAAAATGTGCAGTATGACATGGGTTAATATTCATTGTAGATGAATTAAACCCATACCCTGGCAAAAGGGGGTTTAATCATTTAACCCCATCCTCAGATACCCCGGGGTCTCCCTATTTGCTACGCTACATCGACCCTGGGACAATTGACTAATAAAACTTTGAATCAGCCGCCGAAAATCGATACGAAACGTCATAGCGTACAGTCCACTCGCCCATCACAAAATGATGATGGAACCAATGAAAAGCCAGCATTCGGCCAGCGGTAAAGCGAGGGAAATTCAATTAATTATCCCAGGGGTCAATGTAGCGTAGCAAATAGGGAGAGCCCGGGGTATCCGAGGATGATTTAACCCTTAACCACACAATCTCGACTTTTAATGACTCTAAGAAAGAATGCCTTTGAAAACATGGTGGGAAAAAGAGAAAATGCTGCCAACCAGCATTTTCTCCTTTTCCTACAATGTTTTCTACCCTTTCTAAAATTTTCAATTTTTCATTCACATTTATTTCATCGTCTGCAAATGCTTTCTATTTGCGCTAGTCCAAAATTTTAACATTTGTTAAAGGGTTAATACACAGCAAAATTTTAGACGCATTTACAATGAAAAAATTTGTTGAGGAGAAACTAAAAATGACTAATATAATGAGAAAAACAAGTCTTTTGAAAAGACTGTGGGAAAAGGAGAAAATACTGATTACCATCATTTTCTCCGTTTCTCACAATCTTTTCAAAATCCTCTTTCCCAAATGTTGTTAAAACTCAGGATTGTGTGGCAAAGTGTTAACCCATTACCACACAATGCCTACTTTTGATAACCCTGAGAAAGAAGCCTTTAGAAAATGTTGTGGGAAAAGGAGAAAATGGTGGTAACCAGCATTTTCTCCTTTTCCCACGATGTTTTCTACCTTTCAAAAAACAAATTTCAAGTTTTCAGTGTCTTTTATTTTGTCGTCTGAAAATGGTTTCAATTTGGACAACCTTAAAATATTGTTGTTTGGTAACGAGTTATGGCATCTAAGTTACACATTGCACCAAGCAAGTTGTGTCAAGGTTACACGTCTATTAAACTTGGGATTGTGTGGTGAAAGGTTTACGCACAACAAAGTACAGCTGCAAAGATAGAAGTTGCTTTTGAGATATTGGACTTGTATTGGTGGATTCAACTATGATTTTTTTCTCTTTCACAATCATCTGATCTTTAATCTAAAGTGATCTGAGAGGCAATTATATTTGTGAAAAATCCCTGACTTTACTACAACTAAATGCCAAGAGTAATTTCCTAAAAGAAAAAAAATATATCTGTAAACTTAGCAATTGACAAAACTTAAACTTTTGATCAAGTTAAAAGCACTTGCTAATGATAATTTAAATGTCTCTCAAATACCGGTAATAAGATTTACTGTTGAAAGTGTAATAAACATTCTGAAAAAAGGAGAAAATACTAAAAAAAAGGCTTGTTTAACTCATTACCACATGACAAAATGTATTCCAGTTTGAAAGCATTTGCATACAACAAGTTAAATTTGGCTTAAAAAGTGAAATTTGTCTTTGGTTGTTACCAACACTATCTCCTTTTCTCCCAATGTTGTGAAAAGCCTTCTTCCTTTAGGTCATTACAAGACTGGTTTGTTTTGTTTAGATTAATCCTGAAATCAATCAAATTTAGGTACTTACTTTTGTTCAAAGACTAGATCATGTATATGGTCCATAATTTTACTTAAATATTTTTTGTGTCTTGGTTGTCTGAAAAATAAAGAAAGTCACAATCCAGTAAAATGATAACATTTAAGCAAAGATTCAGTTGGTCTGTATTTAAAAAGAGTTCAGTACAATATTCAGCATGACAAGAAATGTCCAAAAGTGGACAAATAATCCCAACCAGCACCTTGTTACTGAGGCAACACAATGAGAGAACAGAACACCTCCCTCTCCTTTGTAGAAGGGGTTGTGGGTGTTAACCCATTACCACACAATCCCAACTTTTAACTACTTTGTGAAAGAAAGCCTTTGAAAACATTGCTGGTAACCAGCATTTTCTCCTTTTCCCACAATGTTTTCTATCCTTTCCAAATGATTAACATTTATTTTGTCGTCTGCAACTAAAAACAAAGTTCAATATTTGGGTCCCATATATTTTGTTGTGTTATCTGTGTATATTTTCATTTGGACAAGTCTAAAATAATGCCATTTGTAGTGGAAGAATTTACTGTCTTACTTTTCAACAATAGCACCAATACTGGCCGTGAATGCACTCTCTGTTGAGTCAATCTGTAAAAAAATTATAAAAAAAAGATTTTTAAAAATTTTGAACCAAGCATCCTATGTACCCCATACTCTTTTGCAGAAATGCACACTGATCTTTGATCCGTACCATCCCCCATCTTCACGAGCCAAGTTTACAATCACTACATGGATCTTACCTTGGCGGATCGAGCTTGATTTTTACGTTCACCCAATACGCTTATTCATTGGATGTAGCCAGCTCTAGCTGCAACGAATGAAATCACTCGTAGCATTTCATCTTCGATAAATATAGAACAAGGTCTCTACCTTTCGAATAAAAGGTAAAACATGGAAACCCACATGGATGTCTGCTTATCGCTTCATTTGTATTCGTAAGCGGTTTGTAAAGGGTAGGAATAACCAGCATCCAATAGAGGGCGCATCGCAGGAATCTCAAAATCAAGCTCAATCAGCCAAGGGTAGAGTAATGTAGTGAATCGTCGGCCTTGGCTTACAAGATGACCATCCCCTTGTTCAGTCAAGTGTTTGAGTTTTTTAACCCATTACCACACAATCCATACTTTTGACGCCCCTGAGCAAAAAGCCTTTTGAAAACACTATGGGAAAAGGAGAAAATGCTGGTAACCACAGTGTTTTCTACCCTTCCCAGAACAAATTCCTATTTTTTAGTCACCTTCATGTTGTCGTCTGCAAATGCTTTCAATTTAGACCAGTCTAAAATTTTCTCGTGTGGTAAAGAGTTAAATTTTTCTGAGGACCTTTGGATTGCTTTTTAAAGCCATGGTAAGAGGTAAAGATCACATATTTGGAGTTAGAGTTGAAATAAACAATAAAGAATAGTAGTTTGACCCTTTACCACACAGCAAATTTTTTAACTCATCTATATTGGAGGAATTTACTGAAAACAATTCAGATGTTTTTCAGATGATAGCAGTTTTTCCCAAATAGGTTTCCAGCATTTTCTTTTTTTCCCACAATGTTTTCAAAGGGCTTCTTTCTAAGGGTCGTTAAAATTTGGGATTGTGTGGTAAAGGATTAATTTCACAAATCCGTGCTACACATTTTATTCCAGCAATTTTGCCTACTGCTGTTTTTCCAATACAACCATCCATCTGAGTTTTCAGCAACTATTGTAACTTTTTTTACAAAACATTGTGATAAATGCCTTAATTTTTCCATCAGGTTACTGGTATTTTTCTATCCATATCTTCCATTCTCTTTATCTTACATTCTCATTCGTGATACACACTTTATTCCAGCAATTTTGCCTACTGCTGTTTTTCCCATACAACCATCCATCTGAGTTTTCAGCAACTATTGTAACTTTTCTTACAAAACATTGTGATAAATGCCTTAATTATCGCTCAGGTTACTGGTATTTTTCTATCTATATCCTCCATTCTCTTAACCCTTTACTCCATAGATACTAATTTCTATGCATTGCTTGCAGGAGCCTTTGGAAAACATTGTGGCAAAAGGTGAAATTGCTCGTGACGAGCAATTTCACCTTTTGTCACAATGTTTTGTATGCTATCAAAAGGTGTCATATACACATAAGAAATGGCTTCATCCTTGCTGTTATTTACTGTCAGTTAGAGATACCATAGAAATGCCGTATGAGGTAAAGGGTTAATCTGACATTCTCATTTATAGGGGTCCACAGTGATTTGGAAAAATGTTCACCTACTAAACAAACAGAGATAGGTTAGTGGGTCAGCTGCCCCGCCTCCAGCCTTTTTTAACCCAATACAACACGAGAAAATTTTAGACTGGTCCAAATTGAAAGCATTTGCAGACGACAAAATAAAGTTGACTGAAAAATTGAAATTTGTTCTGGAAAGGGTAGAAAACACTGTGGGAAAAGGAGAAAATGCTGGTTACCAGCATTTTCTCCTTTTCCTACAGTGTTTTCAAAAGGCCTCTTTCTCAGAGGCGTCAAAAGGAGGGATTGTGTGGTAATGGGTTAATTCCTTTTCAAACAAGGTTTTCTAACCTTCTTAAGTTAATTTTCATTATTTAACACTTTACCACACAATGACGACTTTTAACAGCCCTGAAAGAGAAGGCTTTTGAAAACATTGTGGGTAAAGGATTAAATGCTGGTTACCAGCGTTTTCTCCTTTTCCCACAATGTTTTCTTCCCTTTCACAGAAAACAATCATTTCACATGAGCCACATTGAAACTGTCATCAGAAAAAGCTTTCAATTCACATATTTCTAAAATCTTGTTATGTGATAAAGGGTTAAACAAAATAAAATTTGTCTACTATAAATGCTTTTTACTTTGAACCAATTTAAAGTTTGGTTGTGTGGTAGAGATAACCCTGTACCAAACAATCCCAGCTTCACTGACCAAGAGGAAAAAGCTTTTGAAGCACATTGTGGGGAAAGAAGAAAATGCTGGTTTCATGGGGAAATGAGTTACGCTGTACAAGAATGGAGGCACACTTACATCGAGAAATCCAGCTATAGTTCTAAGAGGTCCCACAGTCAGATCTAGAGCCACTACTTCTAAACTCTTCATTGTTAGTAACCATGGATACGAGGTGGTTATTTTGGATACAATCTGAAATTGTATGAAGAAATTTAACCCTTTACCAGACGACAAAATGTAAGCATTGTCAAAATTAAAGGTATGTGCAGACGACAATTTCAATGTGGCTCAAAGTTTTCTTTGATAGGGTAGAAAATAATGTTGGGCAATGAGAAAATGCCAGTTATCAGCATTTTCTCATTTTCCCAAAATGTTTTCAAAAGGATTCTTTCCCAGGGTCATTAAGAGTGAGTAATGTGTGGCAAACGATTGATTAACCCTTTCCCAAACGACAAAGTTTTGGACTAGACCAAATTGAAAGCATTTGCAGACAACAATTCAATTCTTGCTGAAAAGACGATTTCTGTCTATGATAGGGTAGAAAACATTGTGGGAAAAGGAGAAAATGCTGGTTACCAGCATTTTCTCCTTTTCCCACAATGTTTTCAAAAGGCTACTATTCTAGACCCTTAAAAACCAGGGATTGTTTGGGAAAGGCTTAAAAATAGTAGAAATCACTTTGATATTTCTTATTCATGACAAATTTTCCAATTCACAGCATGAAAAATCTGGGCCCGTATAATTTGTTCATTATTAGCCCTTTACCAAACAAACCCTGGTTTTTACGACTAAGAGGATGATGCCTCTTGAAAACATTGGTAACCAGCATTTTCTCCTTTTCCCACAATGTTTTCTACTCTTCTAAAGTCAAGGTCCAATTTTTCAGTCATGTTTATATTGTCGTCTACAAACTCTTTCAATTTGAACAAGTCTATAAAATTTTGTTGTTTAGTAGTAAGTTAAACAGTCTGTATCTTATTTTAGATTCAGAAAGTAACACAACTACTGACAAGCTTAACCATTTGGTCACTTTCAAATTTCCTTCATTACCACTAAGAACTAGAGCTGTCACTGAATGTGACTTAATACCCCAGCCAGTGCTTTGATTTTGTACACAGACAGACACACAGACGGACACATGGATAGATAAGCTGATCCCAGAATACCCCCGAAAACATTCTTTTTGCACGGGTATAATAATCTCATGAATGTTGGTAAATACAGATCCTGATTCCACTTTACACTACCGTACTCCCACCCTTTTGTGGGGGTATCATGAATATCAAACAGGAAAAGAACACAACTTTTCCACAAATTTGTTCCTTGATCTGTATGGTACATGGTTTATCAAAGATGTAAGATGTTACTTACAATTGATTCATATCTTTTTCTTGCACTGTATGAAAATTTTCCATCTTGTAATAGAAATGTAGAATTCAGTACCATATTGCACCCTGATGATTGCTGCTGGTTGGAATTTTCGATATTGTTATTACCCTTACCGACTGTATTCTGACCACTTTGCTTCTGTTCTCTGGGAAAAAAAAAAAGTACAGATCTTTTTTCTTGTTTCATAAGCTACTAATAAATTGTTAATCTTTAACTCTTTACCACACAACAAAATTGTAGACTTGAGCAATTAAGAGCATGTACAGATGCCAATTTAAATGTGACTCAAATTATGAAACCTGTCTTTGGTTGATTTGAAAACATTACAGAAAAAAGAAAAAAATGATTGTTACCAGTATTTTCTCCATTTGGCACTAAGTTTTCAATAGGCCTTATCCCTAGGTTGTGTGGTAAAAGGTTAACTAAACAACCATAGATATCACTGGATCATAAAAAGAAATTTCAAAACATTGTGAAAAATTGAAATAATGCATGTTAGTAACCAACATTTTTTCCTTCTTCAGCTATGTTTTCTACCCTTTCAAAAAAGCTGTTTTCAAAAACCTAATATGTTGTAGCTGCTTCGAGCTGAAAGATGTCAAAAGTTTCCTTTGCAGCCTGAAGCAATTGACCCTTGCTCTGAGCAAAGGGGGTTCTACACACCAGTTATGCTTAATAACAAGCAAGTCATTACTTAATTATGGGTTCATAAAATCTATATTGTCGTACATCAAACTGAATTTTCAAGGTAAAATGGTCCTTTCACATGTAGACAATTTACAAAAAGCAATAATTCCTAGGATTAAACCTTTATCGCTCAGTCCTGAGTTCTAACGACCTTTAACAAAAAGCATTCAGAAAACATTGTGGAAAAAGTAGAAAATGCTGGTGACCAGTATTTTCTCCTTCTCCAAAAAGACTTTTCCATTGTATTACAAATAGTTCTTATCATCTGATCAGTATCTGTTTTGGCATCTACAAATGCTTTCAATTTGGACTAGTGTAAAATTTGTTGTTTGGTAGGGAATTGAGAAATATATCATCAGCTGTTTTACTTACACTTCATCAGAATGAAGCAGCCTCTGAGTGAGAAACTCAACAAGTTTTGACGGAAGGAGAACTTTTTCCATCACCCTTTCTTTTTCAATGGATCGAACCTTGGTATAGAGTCAAAAGAGGTAAATTTAAAACTGAAGCTCAAAAAAAAAACATGTGATTAAAGGTTTAACCCTTTACTCCATAGATACTCATTTCTACACATTGCTTGTAGTAGCCTTTGGAAAACATTGTGGCAAAAGGTGAAATTGCTCATGATGAGCAATTTCACCTTTTGTCACAATGTTTTCTATGCTATCAAAAGGTGTCATATACACATAAGAAACGGCTTCATCCTTGCTGTTATTTAGAGACAATTAGAGATACCTTAGAAATGCCCTATGGCGTAAAGGGTTAATAACTTTTCTATCTGGAGAAAAAGACAGAAATATTACAGTAATACATAACTCTTTATCTATCACACAACAAAATTGTGTGCCTTTCCACATTGAAAGTGTTTGTAGACATCAACTTACATTTGACTGAACTTATAGAATTCTTTCATAAAAGGGTAGGAAAGGTTTCTAAAAAGAAAAGTATGTCTATTTTTCTCATAATCTCTCACACTGTTTGTAACAGGTCTCTTCCTCAAGGCCATTGACATAAATATTTGTTTGGCATAGACTTCATCCGTTACCACACAGCAAAATTTTAGACCTTTCTGAAGTGAAAGCATTTGCAGACAAAAATTTCAGTTTCTCAAATGGTGCGATTTTGCTTTTTTGGAGAAGAAAGCTTGGTGGGATAAGGATAAAATACTGGTTACCAGCACTTTCTCCTTTTCCCACAATGTTTTCAAAAGGCTTCTTCTTCAGGGTCGTTAAAACTCGTGTGGTAAAGGGTTAAGATGATTTAAGTTCAGGCAATCTACAGTTTTCTCGTTTGGAAATGGGTTAAGCCTTTCCCACTCAATGCTGACTTTTAACAATCCTGGAAAAGAGGCTTTTTTGGAAACATTGTGGAAAAAGGAGAAAATGCTGATAACCAGCATTTTCTCCTCTTCCCACAGTGTTTTCTACTTTATCAAAGAAATATTGCATCACTTGAGCCACACCGAAACAGTCTTCTGCAAATGCTTTCAATTTAGGCAAGGCTAAAATTTTGTTGTCTGATAAAGATTTAACCCTTTCCCAAACGACAAACTTTTGGACTAGACCAAATTGAAAGCATTTGCAGACAACAATTCAACTCTTGCTGAAGAGATGATTTCTGTCTATGATAGGGTAGAAAACATTGTGGGAAAAGGAGAAAATGCTGGTTACCAGTATTTTCTCCTTTTCCCACAATGTTTTCAAAAGGCTACTGTTCCAGACCTGTAAAAACCAGGGAATGTTTGAGAAAGGGTTAAAGAACTAAATTGTTACCTTCAAGTTCATAGATCCATCTGAATCCTTGAGAATCACAAGATATGAGACTCCATGTGCTCTACAGAAATCCTGGATCACTTCAATACTCTGAATTTTATGATGGAAAAGAAAAGTGAAAATTCTAAATGGTAAAAGAATAATAAAATGCTAGACTTGGTGAGTCTTGGAAATTTAAAATTGAAATACTTTTAACAACAACTGTTCTATGTAGGTGTAGATGAACAACAAGAACTCCACTGCTGTTGCAGTCAAAAAATGGGCATACCAGTCCAATTTCAGCATAGTATCATGTGAAATTCTTTCTGCAAAATTTGGAAATTTTTTCACTAAAATTGGGGAAAAAAGATCCTATTTGAAATTTAAATGTCAGCAATGTCGACTTCTATTATTGGCTTCTATTACCTACCCTAGTTGTATGGGCTTTCCATCTGGAGTAAGTATCAGTATCTTCAGTGATAAAAGAGATCTCATAAATTATCAAATTATAAACTGTCAAAGTTTTTACACTTTTACACCATGTCAAAGATTTTAACAAAATACAGGGAAAATTGCATTTTCCTTGACATTTTCATGGAAAAAAGCTGAGCTAAAAACTGCATAGAATGAATATACTTCTTTTGGGGCCTTTTTTCTGTCGGTATTTCTCTCTACTATACAACTAGTAAAAGCTCCGTAACGACAAAACAGTGAAGTGTGGAGTCCTGGTTCAGCAACCATTCTAAATGTGTTCTTAGTTTACATCTGGATTAAAAGTGACACAAGTTCTGATTGGCTAAATCATTTTGTTAACCAATCAGAAATTGTGTTACTTTCAAATTTAGAAAACTGTTGAGTGTTACACTTAGAATATATAAAAATAGTTTGCATGTATGAAATGAGATGATAGCTTACCTCCAAATTTTCATGCAGAATTTCTGCTCGAAGACCAGCATTCCACAAATCCCTTGCAGTTGCCATTCTTTCCTTCAGCATGGTCTTCCGACCAATTGTACATACCAGTATGTCATATGCACTTTGAGGCTGAAACTGTTTATGTAGAAATACAATGATTTCAGCCCCCAAAACCTTCCAAACATATAATCCATATGCAACATTAAACCATTACCACACAATCCCCACTTTTAACGACCCTGAGAAAGAAGTCAATTAAAAACATTGCGGGAAAACTAGAAAATGCTGATAACCAACATTTTGTCCTTTTCCCACAATGTTTTCTACCCTTTTCAAAACCAGTTTCAATTTTTCAGCCACACTTATTCCGTTGTCTGCAAATGCTTTCACTGTGGACAAGTCTAAAATTCTGTTGTGTGGTAAAGAGTTAAACCATAGCTAATAGGGGACTCATCTAATGATTTTAATGTATCCTTTACCCGACTACAACATTTTACAATCATTTGTATTAAAAGTAATTACAGAAGACAAATGAACTGTGACTGAAAATATGTGATACAGAAGGGTAGAAAACACTAGGAACATAGCCGGTTACCAATATTTTCTTCTTTTTTTCACAGTGTTTTCTACTGTTTTGAAGACAAAATTCCATCATTCACAACACATTTACTTTGTACTCTGTAATTGCTTTTCATATGAATGATTCTAAATTTTCTAGCATGGCGCAGAGTTTACTCTTTACCAATGACAAAAATGTAGACCTGTTCAACCTGAAAACAATTGCAGACAGAAAATTAAACATGGCTCAGATGCTGAAATTTGTCTTGGGGGAAAAAAAGACTTGGGGGGGGGGGGGGGAAGAAATTTTTTTTTAGTTTTTAAAACCCTTTTTGGCTATATAAAAAAAGTGACTGTTTGACACTTAAACAGAATGATTTCATCTAATTAGTTTAGCCGTTTACCTAACAATCCCTTGTTTTTACGATCTAATAAAAAAAGAGACCTTTTGAAAGCATTGTGGGAAAAGTAAAAATGCTGGTAACCAGCATTTTCTCCTTTTCCCACAATCTTTCCCAACCTATCAAGGGCAAATTTTATCATGGGGCCACCTTTAACCCTTTACCAAACAATCCCTGGTTTTTATGATCCTGAGATAGAAGCCTTTTGAAAACACTGTGGGAAAAGGAGAAAATGCTAGTAACCAGCATTTTCTCCTTTTCACACTATGTTTTCTACTCTGCTTGAAACAAATTTCAATTTTTGAGTTATGTTTAGTTTGTCTTTGCTTTCAATTTTGACAAGATAAAATTTTGTGATTTAGTAAAGATTTAATTTGTTGTCAGCAAATGCTTTCAATTTGGACTGGTCTAACATTTTGTGTTTGGTAAGGGTTAAAGCTGCAAAATACTAGTTTTCTGTACTAGTTCAGTTTGAAATTTCAAAAGCCACCTGATCACAGATCCTATATAACTTACGTCTTTCTGCTCTAAAAACGCAGACACAATCTTCTCGAAAGCAATACACATACCAACACCTTTGGCAGAGGATACATCTCTCATTGACCGAAACTGGCTGATCTGAAAACATGATATATGTCTATTATACATGTATCTAAAATCTAACACCTCTATTTTTTTTATATAAAACCTCTATTTTTATCTAACACCTCTATTTTTTTTTACCAAACCATCCCTGGTTTTTACAACCCTGAGACAAAAGCCTTTTTAAAACATTGTGGGAAAAGGAGAAAATGCTGGTAACCAGCATTTTCTCCTTTTCCCACAATGTTTTCTACCCTGCTGGAAACACATTTCAATTTTTGAGTTACATTGATTTTGTTGTAAGTGCTTTCAATTAGAACCGGTCTAAAATTTTGTCGTTTGGTATAGGGTTAAAGATTGTTCGAACTTAAAAAAAAGAAACAATCTGCATCAACCGTTTACCAAACAATCCCAAATTACAACAAACTAGAAAAAGATGACTTTTGAAAACATTGGGGAAAAATGAGATAATGCTGGGACAATCCCCAGCATCCCCTATGTTAAATTGGCTTAACCCTTTACCACACAATGACAACTTTTGACGACCTTTGGAAAGAAGCCTTTTGAAAATGTTGTGGGAAAAGGCGAAAATGCTGGTTACCAGCATTTTCTACCTTTCCCACAATGTTTTCTACTCTATCAATAAACAATTGCACCATTTGAGCCACATTGAAACTGTTGTCTGCAAATGCATTCAATTTGGTCGGGGATAAAATTTTGTCATGCGGTAAAGGGTTATAAATTGTGTATTTTTTATTTTTGCCTCAATGTTTTCAAAAGCCCTTTTTCCTTAAGGTTACAAAATATTCAAAATAGTCAAAGAATCAAGGCTTCACATGGACTGATCATCAGTATTGTGCAAGGACGTCTTAACCCATTACCACACAGCAAAACTTTGGACCTATCCAAATTAAAAGCATTTACAGATGACAATTTCAAAGTGGCTCAAATGGTGCAATTTTCCTTTGATAGGGTAGAAAACTTTGTGGAAAAAGGAGAAAATGCTGGTTACCAGAATTTTCTCCTTTTCTCAGTGTTTTTAAAAGGCTTCTCCTTCAGGGACATTAACAGCCGTCATTGTGTGTAGTAAAGAGTTAAGACCAAGCCTGCAAAATTGTTTCTAGATGTACATATAATTTGTCAAAATTAGGAAATGCTCCAGTTTGGTCAGTAATCACTGCCTCTACATTACCAAGTGATCATATCTCCCTCCAGCAGCCAGCATCTCAGAAACAGGCTTCTTGTTTCGGATGACATCAATTGCCAGTTGGAACACAACACCATGGTACATGGGGGAATTCAAAATCCAGCCAACAGAAACTATCACCTGCAAGGAAAAATGAAAATTATCAAATCCCTATTATCATTGTTATGAATTTTTCCACTGGATAGTAAAAACACTGCTCTATGAGATGGGGGCCTAATGCATCAGCAAAAAGTAAATAGAGGTTATTACACAGCTGATGAGGGCCCAAGAGTGATATTGGCCCGCCCCGAGGGCAGATTTAGAGGTGGTGGGCCAATATCACTCTCCGGCCCTCATCAGCCAACCTGTTTATTACATTCATGGATCTTTTGCTTGAGTTTTGCCTATTTCTAACATGTTTAAAAAATAAAACAGAGAAATTCTTGACCTTATTTGATACAGCTATTTTCCGTGGGTAAACATCATGTTCATGACATAATCATGCATCGCTCTGTATCACTGCATACAGTGCAAGGTATTTTAAATAAACAGTTCTTCATCACAGTTAAAAAGGTGCCAATATTTGTGTTTTTCTGAGCCTAATTTAGTATGATTCAGATTATGAATTAGAAACCGGATAAATCGAATAGATGGTGCTTTAAATTTGGATTACAGGCAACCAAAACAATGACATTTGTCCCTGACAGTATAAATAACATTTTTGGAAAAGGAGAAAATGCAAGGGGCGATAAAAGTGGGGATCTAGTGGTAAAGGGTTAAATACTGATATAGCTGTTCACAAGAGTTTGTAAATCTTGTACTGCAGATATTGTTATACTTACAGGCATTTTCAAGCCAAGATGCTGAGCATTTGTAATCACTGCTTCCATTTCATGGAGAGCTTGTTTGGCTAAAGATCCTGCCTACAGAAAAATAAAACAAAGTATACAATTCAAGCTACATAACCATCATACGTGTATGAAAGGTCAATCTATATTGTCAATCAAACTTGTACATGTAGTTCTTGACCAGACATGATATTAGACTAGTCCAAAAAGGTAGACTATAAATCAAATGTCGTCTTCAGTTATAGATTTGTCTTTAAAAGGGCATAAAACAAAATGGCAAAAGGAGATATAGAGGATAATCAACTGGTTGTTTTTGATATGAAAAATATCTCACGAGGATGAGTTGTTAGGCGTTGAAAAAACGAGTGTGCAGCACGAGTTTTTTTAACACCTTACGACGCGTCCGAGTGAGATATTTTTCATATCAAATATAACCAGTTGATTATTCTATCTATTATATACCTTATTAACATCATTATTTGTAATTTGCGTTTGAAAGTCGAAAAAAATGTAGTCGAAAAAAAAAGGAGTTCCCAAATTACGTCAGGAAGTGAAAGTTGATAACGTCACTAGTGATGATATCAAAATTTATTACACTGGGAAATTCCAGGATTTCACTGCTAGGTATATAATAAATAGAGGATAATCAACTGGTTGTTTTTGATATGAAAAATATCTCATGAGGATGCGTTGTTAGGCGTTGAAAAAACGAGTGCGCAGCACGAGTTTTTTTAACGCCTTACGACGCGTCCGAGTGAGATATTTTTCATATCAAAAATAACCAGTTGATTATTCTATTTATTATATACCTTATTAACATCATTATTTGTAATTTTGCGTTTGAAAGTCGAAAAAAATGTTGTCGAAAAAAAAAAAGTACCGTAATTCCCAAATTACGTCAGGAAGTGAAAGTGAAAGTTGATAACATCACTAGTGATGTTATCAAAATTTATTACACTGGGAAATTCCAGGATTTCACTGCTAGGTATATAATAAAATACAATTTCTACCCTATAATTTTGTCATTTCATACAGAATGAATGCGGTACTAAGCAATCTTGAGTTTTACCAACCGCTACAGAAGATGATGCTTGAAAACATTGTTACAGGAAATCACTCCTTCATGCATGGCTTCATACCAGTTTAAAGACAATACATAACAACTGCATTAGGGAGAATTCTCTTTGGCTCAGTGTTTATGGTAGTGTCTTTTTGTCCATGCATTCTAGGTTTGAATCCTGCCCAGTCCCTGAATTTCTGCTATGCAATTGTTCATTTGTTCCTTTGTTAAAGACTTTGTAAGAACATCGTGGAAAACGGTGAAAATGCATTCTCTCCCTTTCCTAAAAAAGTTTCCACTATAAAAGTCAACTAGTCAGTTGCAAATGCTTTCAATTTGGAAGTCTTCTAAAAGGTAACAAGAGGGCCACTGGCCCAAAAGCATTCATCTAGGTTGATAAAGCTGTGTTTGTGATGATGTAAACACATGAGTGTTTGTGACGGACAATGCTTGACAGATGACTGATGATGGACACAACACAATCACAAAAGCTCACCTTGAGCACTTCATGCTCATTTCAGCCAAAAAGTAAGAACAAGATTAAATTGCATATTTACATGGCCTTCGGTATGTGAGTCTTATGAATTTTCCATCTGGTAAAAAGAGGGAATGGAAACAGATCCAAATTGACCAGGCTTTTGTTGTCTGGTAAATGTGTAACTCTTTACCAAGTCACAAAATTTTAGACAGGTCCACATTCAAAGCATTTGCAGACAACAAAACAAGTTAGACTTTAAAAATTGAAATTTGTTTTTCATGGGGTAGAAAACATTGTGGGAAAAGGAGAAAATGGTGGTTACCAGCATTTTCTCCTTTACCCACAATGTTTTCAAATGGCATCTTTCACAAAGTCATCAAAAGCCGTGGTAAACGGTTAAAAAAGAATAGAAACAGATCCAGTGTTTACCTGTCCTTTTGTTTTAGTGATAGATTTCAGGGCTGTATTCACTTTATTAATACTGCCTTCTATTTCCAGAATGTTCAACAGCAGGGATGATGACTGCTCTGACACAGACAGGCTTGTTAGTAATTTTGTTGTAGATTTTGAATCTCTCTGTGAAAGGAAAGACAAATTATTTCAAATGTAAGAAACCAAATTTATTATGAACCATTATTTCAAATGTAAGAAACAAAATTTAATATGAATCATTAAAGTATATTGCTTGATCATTAGTGTAAAATACAAACACCTTTTTTGACAAAAATATTTACAAAAATTTTCACCTTGAAATTCTATTTTCAATGAATTGCACAAAAATGTTTTTTAACCCTTTTAAACATAATATTAAACAGTAAGTTTGTCACTACGAAAAAAATTGATTTCTGCTAGCATAGAAAACTTGATATGATGTTGCAGAAAAACATTCCCACCAAAGGTATATAAATGTTTAACCCATTACCACACAATCCGTACTTTTGACGCCCCTGAGAAAGAAGCCTGTTAAAAAACACTGTAGGAAAAGGAGAAAATGCTGGTAACCAGCATTTTCTCCTTTTCCCACAGTGTTTTCTACCCTTCCCTGAACAAATTTCAATTTTTCAGTCACCTTTATTTAGTCGTCTGCAAATGCTTTCAATTTGAACCAGTCTAAAATTTTTTCATGTGGTAAAGAGTTAAAATGCTGTGTCCTGAAAACATGGTTACAAGCGTTTCTCCCAAGAGTCATTTAAACTGCATGTCTAAGGATTTTTCTACCTCACAATGTGGTTGGTAGCTAGACAAAACCGATTTATGGATCCATAATCATGTGATGAACTGGTGACATAATGCATCCAGGAGATGCATTAACCCTTTCCCAAATGATCCCTGGTTTTTACAACCCTGAGATAGAAGCCTTTTGAAAACATTGTGGGAAAAGGAGAAAATGCTGGTAACCAGTATATTCTCCTTTTCCCACAATGCTTTCTACCCTGCTGGAAACAAATTTTATTGTTTGAGTAAGTTTATTTTGTCAACTGCTACTGCTTTCAATTAGGACCAGTCTAAAATTTTGTTGTTTGATGAAGAGTTAAAACCCCATTTTGCTAGAGCATTGTTCAAATAGTATTTCATCTCATTCCAACATACCTTAGCTTCTGCCAGCAATGATAAAACAGACTGGTGTTTCTCCTCTGGGATACCAGCATGCAACAAGGCTGCTTTCAGCACTAGTGTATGGTTCACACGAAAATAGTATTTCCTTTGCTGCAATGTAACAAAAAGAGAAGTTGATAAGTTTACTGATCAAGCCTTTTTCTGTGAAAAGAAAGTTTTTGTTCACAGATGGAATATGTCTTTGAAATCAAGGGAAACATTCATGGAAAAACATAAAAACCTTTTAATCAGACAAAGCCTCTTTCGGCAGTGGATAAAACCCATGACTTATTTTTGATAATAAGCTAGTGTAATATCATTTTTTCTGGTCCTGGTTCTGATCAGTTTTCAGTCATGTGCATGTTTCAAGTTTCAAGTATAAACATATTTATTTTACATCGATTGAGAAACAAGTTCTTACAACTTATACTAATCTCTCTCGATTCTGCTTCCTGGGAACTACACCAGTACTCGTGCCGAATGTGTGGGCCAATGAAAAATCCCAGAGTTGACATCAGCTCCCGGGTGTCAAACTCAGGACCTTTAGGTTATGAGGCCGACGCTCTACCTCACGACCACGGGCACCATGTGTGCATTTCAATGTGCATGTAAAGCTTGAGAAACCAACATCAGTTTGTGTGGGAATTTCTGGGAAAAATGATGTCACTAATGCCATTGATAAAGTTATCAATTTTCATGTTTGATGATGCAAGATATTCTTCTATATGTCATTTGTTTTATGTGATAAATAGAATCTCACGTTTGTGTTTATGTGTTATGTTATTTCCCCACCCACTCCCCACACCCGGGTGTAACTCTTTACCAAACAACAAAATTTTAGACTAGTCCAAATTGAAAGCATTTGCAGATGACAAAATAAATGTGGGTAAATAGAAATTTGTCCTGGGAAGGTAAGAAAACATTGTAGGAAAAGGAGAAAATGCTGGTTACCAGCATTTTCTCCTTTTCCCACAAATGTTTTCAAAAGGCTTCTTTCACAGGGATGTTAAAAGTTGGGATAATGTGGTAAAGGATTAACACCTACACCTGGGCAATGAACGAAAAATCTAACCTGTAGAGGTGGAAATTCATTCACAATGTCTTGAGCAACCACCATCACTTCTGCATCTGGAATTAAGCTGAAATGAAACAATAATGATGCTTTGCATTTTGCATGTTGTTGATACTATTTACAGACAACCCTGTGTTTTAACTAAGCTGAGGAATAAACCCTGAAAACATTTAAAAAAAAAAAAAGGAAAGCAATAAATAGCATTTCCTCTTTTACACATAATTAACCCTTAACCACACAGCTAAATTTGAGACTTGCTAGATAAATATCCAAATATTTTCCAGTTGAAAGTATTTGTCCATTTATAGGAAGAAAACACTGTGGGAAAAGGAGATAATGTTGTTTACCAGCATTTTCTCCTTTTCCAGCAATGTTTTTCAAAACCTTTCTTTATCAGGGTTGTTATAAGTCGGAATTGTGTACTACAGGGTTAACTTTCTGACCTTCCAAAAATAAACCCAATGGCAGCCAGCACATCTAACCATGCTTTCCTGAAGTCTCTATTACCAATGCTTTGCACAATATTGTTCCTATGCCACTGGCTGCTTTCCCACACAATCATTAAAGAAGCAATGATCATTGTTGAGAAAGGAATGAATCATGTTGTATTGAATATCATCCGTCAATGGAAACAAGTTTTGTCGAGCTGAAGATTCAAAGCAGCAAAATTGTTCTTAAGTTGCTTGATTGCTACCAACTGTTTTACTGGAGCTTAACTGTGAAATAACAAAGGGATATCTTTTTCATAATAGATCTATATGAATAACTTGCACTCAAAATATACAAATTTACATATACATGTATACTCACTTGTCTGGTTTACTTGTTACAATATCAAAAGCACATTCGATTCGTTCCCTTGGATGAAAACCACTTCCCTTTCTCTTTCTGTAAACTTTCTCTATACAGTAACGTTTGACATGATGAATGTTTGTGCGGACTACATAGCGAGCAAATGGCATCTGTTAAAATGAACAGAGGAGACAGATAAATTTGAGCCATGCTCTGTGAAAAGGGTATTCAATAAATTTGCAAACAGTATAGGTCTATGTTAGCCTACATAGTCCCAAAAGGCTGACCTGGGTTGAAATTTTTTAGTGTTGTTCACTTCTTTGCATGTCAAAGGAAAAAGTCTACCTCATGATTAGATAGTTAGTAAAAGTGGAATTTTATGTATCGAAAATTATTTGATAAATTGCTTGTAGGCAGCATTTTCTGCTTTCTACCCTGCTGAAGGCAAAACCATTGTCATCATCTGCAGAAGTTGTTCATTTGGAAGAGCAAAAAACTTTCTTGTCCGAGTTATCTCTCTGGTCTTTGTGGACATGACTGTGATTCCTTGTGAAAACAGGAAAATAATACAACAGCTATCCATGAATAGAACAATGACCATGTAAGGTACATACCCTGAGATCAAAAGGTAGACCAACAAGTCTACCACTGTGGTCCATGAGACATGCATATTGGTCAACGGATTCATAGATTTTTGGTCGAGGTATAAGGAGAGGTGTACTCAGTTTTATTGCACCATGAAGCTGAAACACCTTCTCAAGCGTATCTGTTACCATTCTGTGTGTTAATGATGATTTTAGTGAGAAACTACTCTGAAAATAGAAACCTTTAAATCTTATCCTTATTATCTTTGAATTACAATTCAAACATCTGAAAAATAGAGCTGCTAATGGACCTAAGCATTTTTTTTCTAAATTCCATGCTATTGTCCATAGCCATCTAATATAGTAGTTTCTAATATGTTCCTTCTTACACTTTACAAAACAAACCCTGCATTTTAATGACCTTATAGGAGCAGCCTTCTGAAAACATTGTCTTGAATCCTCCCTAAATGCCCAGCTTTTCGCAAGTAATCTTGAACACTTTTAACTTTTCACCAAACAATCACTTTTGGACTGGTCCAAATTGAAAGCAATTGTGCAACAAATAAAAGGAGGCTGAAACAATGGTATTTGTCTGTAAAAGAGAAAAAACATAGTGGGAAAGTGAGAATATGCTGGTGACCAGTTTTTTCTCCTTTTCTCCAGTTTGTTTTTAAAAGCCTTCTCTCTTTCTCAGGGTAGTTTAAACTCTAGATTGTGTGGTAAAGGATTAAATTTGCATATATTTCCCCTCACAAAGTTCTTTCTTTCTATCATAGGACTTGTGAGTCAGTTCATTATAGAAATCTTACAGTTTTTGTAAACAACAATGGGGCTATGACAATACTGCAATACTTTCTTTTTAAAACATCCAAAACCACAGGATTGTTTGGTTAGGGTCTCTTTACCATTGAAAAATTAGTATTTAACTAAAAACAAGAGCAGACAATAGAATGAGAGCTACCTTATGTATATCACTATCATACACATGATCATCTGCAATGCTGACTGTCTGTGAGAACAACTTGGCCATCAATCTGTGGTACGCTTTACACTGAGGATCAGATATGGTTGATCTTAAAACTTCATTTAGCTCTTCCTCTTCCAGCTGAGGGAGTGGGATATACTTGGATTGTAGGAGCTCTTTGGAAGACGGTCTCTCATTGGGGTCATGGTTCAAAATCCACTGCAGTATCTTATACTGAAATAAGAAGAAGTCTTTGCAAATGAAAGGCAGTCAATCATGAATGATTAGCAAACTGTCTTTATACAGAAAGTTTAATCCTTTAACAAACAATGACACGTTTCAAGAACCCCGTGGAAGAAGACTTTAGAAAACATTGTAGGTAGAGAAGAAAAATGCTGGTAACCAGCATTTTTCTTCTTTTCCCACATTGTTTTCCATAATTCCATAGACAATTACAAGCATTTTAACATCTGGTATGTCATCCTGAATTCTTTCAATACGGATTGAGACTTAAATTTTGCTTGTTGGCAAAGAGTTGAATAGTTAGTTTAACCTATTCAAAATCTTCAAATATGGACAATAGCCAAATGACTTATTGTATGATGTTTAACGCCATGCTTCAACATTGCTTCATTTAAATCATGACTGCCAGTGCACCTGTCCATGCTTTCCTGGGGTTTCCTTTGCCTGTTCTTTGTACATTTTTTGTTCAAAGCCACTGGCTGGTTTCCCACACCGCCATCATTAACACCATGATCAACATTGAGACAGGAATGAATCCTGTAGCAATGACTATCATGAATCCTCAAACAGAGATTGGCCAAGCTGAGGATTTGAACCAACTTCCCCCGTTCTTAACCCTTTCCCAAACAACAAATTTTGGACTCTTCCAAACTGAAAGAGTTAGCATACGACAATTTTAGATTTTGAGAAAATGGCAGAAAGTTCTCAAAAAGGGTAGAAAACACTGTGGGAAAAGGAGAAATTGCTCGTTACGAGCAATTTCTCCTTTTCCCACAGTGTTTTCAAAAGACTTTTACTGCAGACACGTAAAAACCAGGGCTTGTTTGGGAAAGGGCTAAGTCAGTTCCTGGCTACCATCCCTGGCTCGGCCAATTTCTCTCTGAGGATTGATGATGGTGACTGCGACATGATTCATTCCTTTCCCACTGCTAACTATTGTTTGACGATGATCATGTGGGAAAGTAGTCAGTGGCTTGGAAAGAAAATTGTGCAAAGTACTGGTAAAGAACCTCCAGGAATGCAGGGTTAATGTCTGCAAATGCTTTCAATTTGGACCTGTCTTTAAATTATATCACTTGGTAGAGTTACAGAAACATAAACTTCCAGTTATGGATTAACTGAGGTGAAAAGAAAAGGAATTACCTGGTATTCCATTTCTACAACATTAAAATCCTCTGGAAATTTGATTTCTATCAGCCTTAGATTTCCTATAATCTGTACTCTCTCCATGTAGGTCTGTAGAGGTCTATAACACATCTCAAAGAAAATGATTCCTAAACTGTACAGGTCCACTTTCTGTTAAAACATATATTGAAATATGGATTATTCACCAATTTGAACATGACATGTGAATTTGGCACTACAAACACGGTGTAATGAGAGTGTGGTAAAAATCTACATTTTTCTATATAGAGTGACTTCATTCTATAAAGAGTGACATCATTCTGTATAAAGTCAGTAAGTTATTCAATGGAATATAACCTGCATCCACATTTCTACCTAAGTTTGAATTTGTTTTCCTTTCATGAAGAGTTGGTCAGTTCATATTAAAATCGAATTAATCTTTTTTATATCGTGGTTTATCGTTCAATAAGAAATAGTTATACCACCTTGTGAGTTACCAGGTGCAATGAATAAACCACTCGGGCTATCACCCTCCTGGATTATTTATTTTGCCTCATAACTCACAACTGTGGGCTATTGAACGATAAATCACGATAGAAAGGAGATGATTTCTTAAATCAGTAATACATATGAACCATGTTCTGGAAAAAAAAAGGAGCTGAATGTATCTGCAAAAAAAAAATGACCCTCATTAGCCCAGGGTGCCCTGGGTAACAAATTTTTGCAATTGGTAGTATTTGTGAACCATCATGCAAAAAGAAACCATCTGGGAATTCTGTACATCAATTACATGAAAGCAGTTCAAAGATAGTGCAGATCAGTTTAACTCATTATCACACAATCCCGGCTTTTAACGACCCCTAGAAGGAAGACTTTTGAAAACACTGTGGGAAAAGGAGAAAATGCTGGTTACCAGCATTTTCTCCTTTTCCCACAATATTTTCTAAAGGCTTCTTTCTCAGGGTCGTTAAAAGCCAGGATTGATTGGTAAGGAGTTAAGCACCCCTTTGCCAGAGTAAAAGTTTTATGTTTTTTGTCCATTTGATAAATGAAGTAAATCTGTTATACCTGGCTATATGTTATCTTGTTACTCTTCACCATCATCTCTGGGCTTACATAGAGTGCCGTACCAACCATACCTGTCAAGTTACCGTCCCCCAAACTTCCCGAGCGAGACAGACTGTCAAGAATATCTCCTGCACTAGTCATTAACATGGCATTGTCAAGTATATTGCTCTGTAATAGATAGATCATAATTGTATAAGTCTAAATCTGATGGCAGATTTTAGAATTGTCTACTTTGAAAAAACATTATTTCTCCTTAACCCTTTACCAAGCAATCCCTGGTTTTCACATCCCTGAGAAAGTAGCCTTCTGAAAACTGTTGGAAAAGGAGAAAATGCTGGTAACCAGTAGTTTCTCGTTTCCCAACAATGTTTTCTACCCTTCCCAAAACAAATTTCAATTATTGAGTCACATTAATTTTGTCTTCTGCAAATATTTCCAATTTGGACTAATCTTAAGAGAAAGCCTTTGAAAACATAACAGGAATAGGAAAAAATTACCGTAACCAGCATTTTCTCCTTTTCCCACAATGTCTTCTACCCTACAAACAGCAGAAACCCAACGGTATTTCATTTTAGAAGTAAGACCTGATAAGCGCAATTTAAAGGTTGCCCTTGCCAGGAATGTTTCAGCAAGGCAGCAAGTGTTTATCAAAGATCAGACTGCTCATTTTGTGATATCTGAGCTTGATCTACACTAGCGCTAACAGCAACTAAGGCAGCAAAAGGAGCTATAGGTGTAAGGTGCTGGTTACTTTAATTTTTCTCCTTTTCCAACATATTTTTTTTCCCTACAAGCTTTTTCCTCTGGGTAATGAAAGTTATGTATCGGGTTAACCCTTTACCTCATAAGGCATTTCTATGGCATCTCTAATTGAGTCTAAATAATAGGGATGGCAACGAGTAACCGGTTAACCGAGTACTCGATCGAACGTCCGAGTATCGGTTACAGAAATTGATACTCGAGTACTCAGTAATTTTTTTTTTAAATGTACCATTTTTCTTCCCGAGGAAAATTTCATTGCAAAACAAACACTGCAGCCGATTAAATGTCATCAATGCATCGCTGCAAAGGTGCGAAAGTAGCCAGACAATTCACAGTTTGACACGTGTTTGTAAAAAACAACAATAGTATGTCACTTATATCGTTAATCCGCTTACGTTAATTGCTAATGAAAAAAGTTTTCGTAATTTCGGTTAATCAGAGGCCGGCTAATATGGTCTAATTAGGTAGGAAAATAATTATCCTGTAAAGCCTTCACAGTTTGACTCTGAAACTTAATTATTTCGGGGTCGTGCGTAACCTGTGATCGCCAAAAATATTAAAACATTGCTACGCCATTAAACCTTACAGGTTGGTCTATTTTTAGACAGATTGGAATTCCAGGGGATACTTGTGCACTAAACAGTGAAAAACTTCGCCTTTTCCAATTGTTTTTGTTGATGATTAACTTGTCACTCATTTTTGTCTGTGCCCTGGGATCGCGATGGGGATCATTATAAATTTAGCATTTTTGGTAGATTCTCAATATAATTTACCTGCCTACGTGAGGTGAATGACGTAAATTCCACTCTGACAAGTACCTCGTCGACCCGTTCTCAAATTTTATTGGTTCATCGATCTTCGATCGGTAAAACTCGGTTAGACTAGATTACTGTACCTTGATTTCTATTTTTAAACAATGAACCAGATTGACCGTGAAATACATGCATTTAACTCTATGGCAACTTCGGATGTACATGTATATGTTACGTATTTTGGATACAAGATTATCACACCCTTTATACCCTTGTACCCGATTTTTTTTTCTTTAATTAGGGTTTGAATAGTTTGTCATGTGATCAGATTTTTTTGGTCTTGAATCGGGAAAGTCCCTTTGAAATCGGGAGGGTTGCGAAGCATGATTATGACGTTACGTGTGAAGAAAGGAAACTACGCGAAATAAATGCATGTAAACAAAGGGTATCAAACGAATTGCAAGATTTTTTTCATTGTCCCCATTCTTTAGGACAAAAAACCTTTGACATTCTAGTGTAAAATGTAGAGTTGTAGACTAGTAAAAATCGTCCGAGTAACCGGGTACTCGATCGGAAGAATGACCGAGTACTCGAGTAGTAAAATCGATACTCGTTGCCATCCCTACTAAATAACATCAAGGATGAATCCGTTTCTTTTGTGTAAATGACACCTTTTGGTGGCGTAGAAAATAGTGTGACAAAAGGTGAAATTGCTCATCACAAGCAATTTCACCTTTTGCCACAATGTTTTCCAAAGGCTCCTACAAGCAATGTGTAGAAATGAGTATCTATGGAGTAAAGGGTTACAGAAAGTTCCTCATCCCTTAGACTTCCTATTTATTACACTTGATCAGGACTATAAAAAATGTGAATTTTTTTTCCTTCGTAAAGAGCTTCAACCCTGTTGAAAATCGAGAAAATGTAACATGTAAGATGAGAAAAAGAGCTATTTGAAGTTAAAATGACTATAAAATGAATTTGTGCAAAGTCACCTTTGGAATGATGTCAGAAGTTGCCAATCCAAAATCTCCGATTTTGACGTGATCATTTGAGTCCAGAAAAATGTTCACTGGCTTTAAGTCTCGATGAATCATTCCCTGCAAAAGTTTACAGATATTAAAAAGTGTGATAAGCCCTGACCATACAATATATAATTTTAGAATTGATCAAATTTGTAGACAATAAATTCAATGTGGCACAAGTGATAAATTTGCCTTTGAAATGGTAGAATGCAATATGGGAAAAGGAGAAAATGCTGATAACCAGCATTTTCTCATATTTCCACAGTTTTTTCTACACAGTCATGTTTAAAACAAACATTTTTTAACGCTTTGTCAGACAAAAAAAATTTTGGCTTGGTCCAAACTTGCAGACGACAATTTCAATGAAGCTGAAATGGTGCAAAGTTTCTTAAATAGGGTAGAAAACACTGTAGGAAAAGGAGAAAATATTTTCTCCTTTTCCCACAATGTTTTCAAAAGCCTTCTTTCCCAGGGGTATTAAAAGTCGGCGTTGTGTGGTAAAGGGTCACTTAACTCGGCATTCTGTGGTAAAGAAACCCTCAAAACAACAAACAGCACTGTGAGAAAAACAGAAAAAGCTTGTAACCACAATATATCAACCATATTACAGGCAAATTCCATAATTTGACCCACATTATAATTATTATCATGTTTGACTCACTTTTAAGATTCAAATTTCTGCTAACAACTATTCATACTACAAACAGTTTGCTATCTTCACAATAATTTCCATACTTTTAAATGGAATGATTCAAAATCTAAATGCATTTAAACCCCTGAATGGTTTACTTTAGGCCTTGGTTGGGGCTTTACAGTTAACCCTTAACCACACGATCCTGACCCTAAAAGACCCAAGAAAGAAACCTTTGAAAAGATTATGGGAAATGGAGAAAATGCTCAAAATACCCAACATTTCCGGGTTTTAGTGACTCTATGAAAGAAGCCCTTTCAAAACATTATGGGAAAAGTAGAAAATGCTGGTAACCAGCATTTTCTCCTTTTCCCACAATGTTTTCTAACTCTTCAAAATGAATTTCAATTTTTTCTTTACTTTTATTTCATCATCTGTTAATGTTTTCAATTTGAACAAGTCTAAAACTTACCTGACCATGAATATGTACAAGGCCCTCTACAATCTCTCTAAACAATCTCCACACTCTGTCAACATCTTTGTACAGTCCATCATCTATACAGTTCCTTAATGTGCTCTTCTCACAGTATTCCATCTACAGAGTTGAGAAAAACATCAATAAACAAGTTTATCTTTCAAAATATTGAATAACAATGCAATAATATTCATCTGATATTAATGTTTGGTATACCTCTGCTTTTCATATAACGTAAGTGAACTTTGTGTGGTCAACGTCATTATAAAGGATAATTGAATGTGACAAGAGATGGAAATTGTGGAGAAGGAGAGAATGTGATAAATTTCTCCTTTTCCCATGATTTTTTTAAAGGCATTCTTCCTAAAGATGGTTAAAATCTAAGGTAGTATGGGTGAAGAGTTTGGGTAGTAAGATTCCAGGTTGTTAGGTAAAAGGTTAAGATGTCCTTTGTACTTTGCATCCTGTGGAAACATAAATGCCTTCTATTAACTCTTTACCAAATTAAAGAATTTAGACTTGTCCAAAGAGAAAGCATTTGAAGACGACAAAATAAACATAACTCTGAAATTTAGACTTGACCTTGGAAGAGTAGAAAATATTGTAGGAAAACGAGAAAATGCTGGTTACCAGCATTTTCTTCTTTTCCAACAATGTTTTCAGAAGGCTTCTTCTTTAGGGTCATTATAACCAAGAATGCTTACGTAAAGCGTTAACAATATATCTACCTGAATGTATAGATACTGTTTAGGTACAACAAAGTCTGTATCACTGGCATCTTCAGCCTTGTCCTTCTGTTGATCAGTCTGTAACACAGAATAAATTGTTACTAGATGATAAAAATGTTAACATTTGAAGAACACACATTACCATCTTTTTCTGCACTTTCTCACTTTCTCACATTGTTTTCAAAAGCTTTCTGATGAGTCTACCTTTAAAAGTAAAAAAAAAAAACACAGAAAGAAGAGCTTTTTGTAAAGCAGTCCATATACGCCCAAAAGGGCTTGGAAGTGAAATGCGTTAAAATCTGGAACACCTAGACAGATCCGACTTTTACCATGATTTTGTTGCACTGTGTTTATAGAGCCGAATTCATGTGTCATGTTAGAATAAATATTTAAAAAAAACCCATAATGATAAAAAAAAGAAGAAATAATGTAGGCAATACCTCTGAGACTTGTTGGTCATCCTCCCCAATATATTCAAATATAATGTTATCTGATGAATCCTCTAAATTCTCATCCCTTTGAAAAGAAATAAATAAACAAATACTTGACATTGTTGGGTCTGTTAAAATTCATCGATTCTATTGGTTTTTACTGGACAACGAGATCTTTTATTTTTATACTAGGAACCATTTGCAGAAATTAAAGTTACTAAAATCATTAGATTTGTGTCTGTAAAGGTAAAAAGAAGAGTGGTGCATATGGGTGCCATCGCTTGGCTGCACTTGCTTAATTTTCAGTAAAAACCTTATATCACAAAAGGACCTTAACTGTGTCAAAAATACTTTGATGGTCATCTGTCCTCATTGTATAGGTTCACCTTTTGATAGTTTAACTCATTACCAAACAACAATATCTTAGGCTAGTCCAAATTGAAAGCATTTGCAGAGGCCAAAATAAAAGTGACTGAAAATTTGAAATTTATTTTTTGTGAAGAGTAGAAAACATTGTGGGTAAGGAGAAAATGCTGGTTATAATCATTTTCTCCTTTTCCCACAATGCTTTCTAAAGGCGTCTTTCTCAGGGTTGTCGAAAGTAGGGATTGTTTGGTAATGTGTTAATTAATACTTTTTCCCAGGTCATGAGTCTGATACTTTAACTTTTACCACACGACAAAATTGTAGACTGGTCCAAATTGAAAGCACTTGCAGACGACAAATTATATGTAACTCAAAAAATGAAATTTGTTTCCAGCAGGGTAGAAAACATTGTGGAATAAGGAGAAAATGCTGGTTTCCAGTATTTTCTCCTTTTCCCAAAATGTTTTCAAAAGGCTTCTATCTCAGGGTCGTTAAAAGTCGAGATTGTGTGGTAAAGAGTTAATCACTGAGCAACCAGTCCAGGCAAAATATGTTAAATAAAACTGATAATCAAAAGATAACTCACATGAAAATACCAAACACATCCGCATTATCATCCTCATAGTCATCATCAGAGCTTTCAGAACTTGCTTCCTGCATGCCAGTTGACCTTGACCTTGATGCCTCATAAGATATACTAAAATCGATAGAGGCATCGTCAGTGAACTTTGGCACATTTTTCTCTACATCGTCCATTAAATCTAAGCTGTTTTTCTGATAATGCGAAGGCAGACTGACTTTCCTCTCGGATGTGGAGTTTTTTGGAGTCCCGCTGATTGATGACGACGACTCACTGGATGCTGGTTCATCACTGGTCTCTATCCAGGAGTTGTAGTACCTACAGTAATAATGGTTGATTGATTGATTGATTGACTGATTGACTGACTGATTGATTGCATGGTGCTTAACTGTACCAAACAACATAACTTTAGACTGGTCCAAATTGGAAGCATTTGCAGACAACAAATTTAATGTGACGAAAAACTTGAATTTTGTTTTGGGAAGGGGAGAAAACTTTGTGGGGAAAAAAAGAAAATGCTGGTAACCATGTTTTCTACCCTTCCTAAGCCAAATTTCAATTTTTCAGTCACATTTATTGTGTTGTTGCAAATGCTTTCAATTTGGATTACCCTTTACCGCACAACGGCAAGTTCCGGTGACCCTGAGGTAGAGGCCTTTTGAAAATGTTGTGGAAAAAGGAGAAAATGCTGGTAACCAGCATTTTCTCCTTTTCCCACAAAGTTTTCTAGCCTATCAAAGAAAAATTGTGTCATTTGAGCCACAACAAACTTGTCGTCTACAAATGCTTTCAGTTTGGATAGGTCTTAAATATTTTGCCGTGTGGTAAAGGGTTAACCCATTACCACACAATCCCTACTTTTGACACCCCCGAGGAAGAAGCCTTTTGAAAACAATCTGGGAAAAGGAGAAAATGCTGGTAACCAGCATTTTCTCCTTTTCCCACAGTGTTTTCTACCCTTCCCAGAACAAATTTCAATTTTTCAATCACCTTTATTTTGTCGTCTGCACATGCTTTCAATTTGGACCAGTCTAAAATTTTCTCGTTTGGTAATGAGTTAAACAAACAAACAAACAAAACTTTCCTACCTGACAACATTTTCATGGCTAAGTCTTGAAAGAAGTTTGACTTCCCTAGTTATTTTCCTGTTAAACTGTTGGCTCTTTGGATTAAGTGGAATTCTTTTGATAGCATAAAACCTTCCATCTAGTTTGTTCTTCACCTGAAAATTGATGTTGTACCATGTAAAGCCCTTGAATTACTCAAAAGTAACACTTTGTATACTTGCCAAGTACACTGGCCACTCTTCAAGCATAAAGAGGATCTAAATACTGTAAGTTCAAGATTTTCTTGTGAAATACAGTTTTTTAACCCATTACCACACAATCCCTACTTTTGACGCCCCTGAGAAAGAAGCCTTTTGAAAACATTGTGGGAAAAGGAGAAAATGCTGGTAACCAGCATTTTCTCCTTTTCCCACAATGTTTTATACCATTCACAAAACAAATTTCATTTTTTCAGTCACTTTTATTTTGTCTTCTGCAAATTCCTTCGAGTTGGACCAGTGTAAGATAATGTTGTTTGGTAATGGGTTAAATTATTTAACTCTAAAAGTCAATTGGTCTTCACAGTCTAGTAACTACCTAATGCTTCTAGTAACTTGACTCTTTTGTAACAGTGTTTTCCAACATGCATCTGAATCCTGTCTAACTTCTTTCACACCTGAAACGATAGAACTTTCACAAGAGCACTAGCTACATGTACCTTCCAAAATTTCGAAAGGTGAACATACAAGAAAGGTGATCATAAGATACAAGTTTTGGACTTTTGAATAACAGAAGGAAGTAAAAGTGTGCCACTAATTTTAAGCTTTGTTGTTCTGTCAGTTTTTATTGACCATGACCTCATCTTTTTAACTATACATTGAAAGTATCTTCAAAATCTACACATCAAGATCTGATGCCTGATTGTGGAATCTATTACAGATTGCACTTTTTCTTTTTCCTGTAGAAATGTTCTTTTCCACACAACCTGGATTTTTACAACCTTGGGGAAGATGGCCCTTTAAAACATAATGAGAAAAGAAAAAAAAAAAAGGTAACATTTTCCCATTTACCCACAATGTTAGCTACCAAATCAAAGAGAGAAACTATACAGCAACATTTGGTTTGTCATGTGCCAGTGCTTAAAATTTGGCCCAGCCCAAGATTTTCTGTTTGGTAAAGTGTTCAGTTTATACACACAAGTATACCTGACGGAACATGCAACATCTGCATGATATCATTCAATCCAGGTGGAATTTCATGAAAGTGGCCATTCTCTATATAAATCCTAGAATTTTCAATGTGCCATTGTTTAGTTTGCAGACAGTGTAGATCGAATAAAGCATACTTTTAATGTTCTTAATGTGGATATTTTCTAATGTCTCAACAAGTTTGTTTCATTTTGTTTTGTCAATCTAAGGATCAAAGAAGAAGTACATACAAAATTTTCACAAAGTCTGGCATAACTCTTTCCATTAGTGCATCACAAAATTTAATGATGTCAGAGACGACACCTCATAAACATTATAAAAAGAAACATAACACATACCTTGAGTACATCACCAAATCCTCCTTTACCCAGTGACTTTATAACATCAAACTCACTGGTCAGTCTAGACTGGCCACTGGCCTCCCAGGCAGTTATAAGTGGAAGTAAATCTTCCTCTTCTTCAAAGGAAGCGTTTTTCTTTGGTACTGATCAAACAAAAAAGATTGTATTAGTATCGAGTTTGTTCTAATTACTTTCGAACGAAAGGTTCATTTTACTAAATAACCCTTTCCCGAACGACAAACTTTTGGACTAGACCAAATTGAAAGCATTTGCAGACAATAATTCAACTCTTGCTGAAAAGATTATTTCTGTCTATGATAGGATAGAAAACATTGTGGGAAAAGGATGTTTTCAAAAGGCTACTATTCCAGACCCGTAAAAACCAGGGATTGTTTGAGAAAGGTTTAAATGACATTCAAGCGCTTTCAACTTTGGGAAAAATCACCCTTTTTTTCAAAGCAAAGATAAAAAAGCCATGCAAACCTCTCTGTAAACCTAAAAGCCTTTTTTACAAAATGAGAGAATAAACTCTCAAAATAGTACTGTAATTCCCAGCCTTATTCATATTAACTCTACACCAAACGGCAAAAATTTAGACTGGTCCAAATCAAAAGCACTTGCAGACGACAATATATTTAAATGTAACTCAAAAACTGAAATTTGTTTGGAGCAAGGACGTTAGGTAGAAAACACTGTGGGTAAAGGAGAAAATGCTGGTTACCAGCGTTTTCTCCTTTTCCTACAATGTTTTCAAAAGGCTACTTCCTCAGGGTCGTTTCAAGTCGGGATTGTGGTATAGAGTTTAACAAAGCATACACTTGCAGACGACAATTTAAGTGTAACTCAAAAACTGAAAGTTGTTTGGGGCAAGGTAGAAAACATTGATGGAAAAGGAGAAAATGCTGGTTACCAGCATTTTCTCCTCTTCCTACAATGTTTTCAAAAGGCTTCTTTCTCAGGGTCGTTACAAATTAAAAATAATTTAAATGACTGTTTAGAGGACAAAATCAAGAATGAAAAACTCTATGTTTCTTTCACTGAGAAACGATCTTTTTAAATTAAATGTTTCTCTTACTATTTTCTTTGATGTCAATATTTTCTGGTGGCTCCTTTAACTGAGGTAGATTGTCAATTGGTTCCTTTAAAAAGGCATGATCCAACAGCTGGTTACTTGACCATCTTAATTTTTCATCTGCCAATAAGCACCTACAAAATTCAATATTTACAGTCAGTGTATCAAACATGCGATGCAATAATGAACTAAAACATTCACAGGATGTTTTACCATTTACCAAGCAATCCAAAGGTCTAATGACCCTGATGGAATAGGCTTTAGAGAGTATGAAGAGAAAAAGACAAAATGCTGGTAACCAGCATTTTTCTCCTGTTCCCACTATGATTTCTTCCCCTCAGAAGACATACTCTTCGTTTGAATAATATTTGTCATCTGCAAAGGCTTTTAATTCTTTACCAAATGACATAATTTTAAACTAGTCCAAATTGGAAGCATCTGCAGACGACAAAATTAATGCGACTCAAAATTTGAAATTTGTTTTGGGAAGGGTAGAAAATATCATGCTAAATGAAGAAAATGGAGAAAATATTGGTTGCCCGCATTTTCTCCTTTTCCTACAATGTTTTCAAAAGACTTTTCTCTTAGGGTCGTGAATATCCAGGATTGTTTGATAAAGGGCTAATTTGGTCAAGTCTAAACTTTTGTTGACTAGCAAGGATTTCGAACAATTTCTTTAAATCTATCAAGATATAAATATCGTGATAAGCAATTTCTAAAACTGAACAGAGATTATACCACAACTTACTTTGACAAAAAGTCCTTCAATGTAGTTGGAAGATTGTGGGGAACAGTGGGTACCATGTCTTCAATTTGACTTCCTTTGGCAAGAGACAGAATTAGAACACCCTGTGAACAATAAAAATACAGTTTTTTTCCCCCAATGAGAAATCCATGTGGACCACATTCTTTTTTTCATAAATCAACCCTTCAATCCTCAGTTTTAATGGCCCTAAGGAAGAAAACCTTTTGAAAACCTTGTGAGAAAAGAAGAAAATGCTGCTAATCAGGACGTCTCCTTTTATCTACAAGCTTTTCTATACTTCTTGAGACAATTACTATAATTTCAGCTATATTTAATAGGTCATCAGCAAATGCTTTCAACTTTGACTATTCTAGAATTTTCTTGTTTAAGTAAAGAGTAAACCGATTATCACATGATAATATTTACAAATTGTTCAAACCCCAAGTATTTGCAGACAAATGTGGCTCAAATTAACAAAATGTCTCTAACAGCATAGATAAATTGTGGGAAAATTCTTGTCACAAGTTTTATCTCTTCATCTAAAAATGTTTTTTAACCCTTTCCCAAACAACAAACTTTTGGACTTGACCAAATTGAAAGCATTTGCAGATGACAATTTAACTCTTGCTGAAAAGATGATTTCTTACTATGATAGGATAGAAAACAGTGTGGGAAAAGGAGAAAATGCTGGTTACCAGCATTTTCTCCTATTCCCACAATGTTTTCAAAATGCTACTATTCCAGACCCGTAAAAACCAGGGATTGTTTGGGAAAGGGATAAGAGCCTTCTCTCTAGGGGTCAATTAAATTTGGGATTGCATCTTTATGGTTTAAAGATTAATTAATAGTTGGAATGATGTTTTATATTGCTCTGGACATTCATTCAGTCATATCATGGCCATATTCCTGTATGTCCTTGGTTTCCACAGTACCAAGTGCAGAATCTGAAGTGTCTTGCTAAATAACACTCCCATGAAAAACTCAATGCTTCCAGTCAGGCTCAAACCCTGGACCTCAAGGTTACAAGTGCTACACTTTATCACAGAGCCACACAGGACTTGTGCGGAGTTAACTCTTTACCAAACAACAAAATTTTGGTCTAGTCCAAATTGAAAGCATTTGCAGACGACAAAATAAATGTGAGTGAAAAAAATAAACTTGACTTTTGTTGAGCAGAAAACAATGTGTGAAAAGGAGAAAATGGTTCTTACCAGCATTTTCTCCTATTCCCGCAATGTTTTCAAAAGCTCTATTTCTCAAGGTTGTTAAAAGTCGGGATTGTGTGGTAAAGAGTTAAAGACATGAATCTAATTTCACATCATAAACAGAGTTTAGCCATCCCACAGAGAAATCTACACAGACACTAGATGACAAAAAAAAGAAGAATAAAGTCTTGCTAACCAAATCAAAGATGTCCCCTTTCTTTCCACCTCTGCAAGATGCCGGTAGCTGCTTGTTAGTAAATTTTACACCTGGCTTTGAGGCTTCGACCATGTTGTAAAGATCACATAACCTGAATACGTGCATATGGAAGATATTAAACTTAACCCTTTCCCAAATGACAAATTTTAGACTGTCCCAAACTCAAAGTGTTTGAAGAAGACAATTTTGAATTTGATGAGAATGGCGGAAAGTTTTCCGATAGACTAGAAAACATTGTGGGAAAAGGTGAAATTGCTCGTTACGAGCAATTTCTCCTTTTCCCACAGTGTTTTCTAAAGACTTGTACAGCGGACACGTAAAAACAAGGGCTTGTTTGGGAAAGAGTTAAGCAGACAAATAATAAAAGAGAAGCAGCATTTTCAGACTGTTTCCCAACTTGTTTCCCAGTAAGTTTAGGGTTAACTTAACCCTTTACCCTGTAAGGCATTTCTATGGTATCTCTAATTGACCCTAAATAACAGCAAGGATGAAGCGGTTTCTTATGTGTATATGACATCTTTTGATAGTGTAGAAAACATTGTGGCAAAAGGTGAAATTGCTCGTAAAAACAATTTCACCTTTTGCCACAATGTTTTTCCAAAGGCTCCTACAAGCAATGCGTAGAAATGAGTATCTGTGGAGTAAAGGGTTAACTGATGATGTATTTTGACATACAGTCAACTCTCATTATCTTGAAACCATTGAAACAACAAAAATAATTTGAAATATCAGAAGTTCAATGTAAGAATTCGAAGACAGACTTACCGAAAACCAGAAGTAAACATGAAATAGAACGGGGATAAATTGTAACCGTGGCTTTGTAAAATGGCTTTTTTTTACTTTGAGATCAAAATACTCATTTCGCATCTGATTTTGGTCTAAATTGCACAACTTAAAATTCTAGATAATCTGTTTAAATCTGAACATTTGATTTGTCATCTACAACTTTAAACAACCCTGACAAAAAGAGCCTTTTGAAAACATTGTGGGAAAAGAAGAAAATCGTAACCAGCATTTTCTTTTTTACCACAATGTTTTCTACCCTTCCAAAAACAAATTTAAATTTTTCAGTCACATTTATCTTTTCGTCTGAAAGTACTTTCAAATTGGACCAGTCTAAAATTTCGTTGTTTGGTAAACGGTTAAGATAAAGACAGATACTCACCGCTTATTTAAACTATAATCTGCAAGGCGTATCCTACCATTCATGTCAACAAACACACTGGAAGCCTACAATGGAATAACAGCCATTGCTATTAAAATGTATTTGCTGTGTTTCAAAGTTAACTTATTGAAGGTCAATAACCCTTAACAATATCCATAACCCTTTATCACACAATCCAAGGCTTTTACGAACCTGTAGAAGATGTCTTTTGAAAAACATTGCGGGAAAAGGAGAAAATGCTTGTAACCAGCATTTTCTCTTTTTCCCACAATGTTTTCTACCCTATCAAATACAAAAAACACTACTTAACTCATTACCAGACGACAAAATTTTAGGCTTGTCCAAATTGAAAGCATTTGCAGATGACATAATAAAAAAGAGACTGAAAATTTAAAATTTGTTTTGTGAAGGGTAGAAAACATTGTGGGAAAAGGAGAAAAAAATGCTGGTTACCAGCATTTTCTCCTTTTCCCACAATGTTTTCTAAAGGCTTCTTTCTCAGGGGCGTCAAAAGTAGGGATTGTGTGGTAATGGGTTAAGCTACATATAATTTGTCATCTGCAAATGAATTCAATTTGGTCCATTCCAAATTTTGTCATTTGGTCATTTTGTCATTTGGTAAACAAGTGATTTACTCTTTAACCCTTTACCAATCAATCCTGGGTTTTCATGACCCTAATATAAAAGCCTTTTAAAAACATAGTGGGGAAAGGAGAAAATGCTGGTTACCAGCATTTTCTCCTTTTCCAACAATGTTTTCTATAGGCTTCTTTCTCAGGGTCATTAAGCCTTTTCTCCATAGATACTCATTCCTACGCATTGCTTGTAGGAGCCTTTGGAAAACATTGTGGCGAAAGGTGAAATTGGTGACGAGCAATTTCACCTTTTGTCGCAATATTTTCTATGCTATCAGAAGGTGTAATATACACATAAGAAACGGCTTCATCCTTGCTGTTATTTAGTGTCCATTAGAGATACCATAGAAATGCCTTATGGGGTAAAGGGTTAAAAGTCAGGACTGTGTGGTAAAGAGTTAATAGCACTGAGAATAGTCACTGATGCTTACCCTCATATTCTTGTGGACAACTGCTTTGGAATGCAGGTATTGTAAAGCCTCTAATATTTCTGTGGTGTATACCCTTAATGTATCTATAGATAAAGTTTTTCTGGTCAAATAAATATCGAGATTCTGTCCCCCTGAATATTCCATTAATACCTGCAAATACATGGAAAAACAACAAACTAATAAAACTTTATGGCTGACCCCCAACAACTAGGATAAATATTTTTGCCAAAGTAAAAATTACAAATATTGCCAGATGACAAAATTAATCTGACTCAAAAATTGAAATCTGCTGTGGGAAGGGTAGAAAAAATTGTGGTAAAAGGAGAAAATGATGGTTACCCATTTATAGGCTTGCGGACATCTGGCTAGTAGAGCTAGACATGTTAACTACGTTTTCTGCCTCAGCAGAGGGTAACTTGTAAAAATAAACTGATAAGAAACAATTTGTTACCTATCTAAAATATTTCTACATGTTAAATTGCATCAAAGATAACCAAAATGGCAAATAGCTAAAAGTATTCTTTGAAGTAGGGATACCTCATCTATAGCTCCATAGATAATCATTTTGAGGTATCAACAACAGACAGCTTTTGAAAACATTGTGGGAAAAGGAGAAATTACTCATAACAAGCAATTTCTCCTTTTCCCACAATGTTTTCCTCTCAATCAGATATTTGTATCCTCATTTGTCCATACTTTTGACAACATATCTTTATTTGCTGCACATATATACTCACATAAATACAAATTTTACCCGGTTCCTCTGAGTGTTTCATAGCTAAATAATGCAGGAGATTTTTGTGGTTTAGCTTCAATAAAGACAACATCTCTTGCTCTATGCTCAAGATCTACAAAAATATCAAGAACATTATAGGAACAACTATATCACATAAAATCTCCTCCTGCAGTTTATTAACCCTTTACTCCATAGATACTCATTTCGACATATCAACAACAGACAGCTTTTGAAAACATTGTGGGAAAAGGAGAAATTGCTCGTAACGAGCAATTTCTCCTTTTCCCACAATGTTTTCCTCTCAATCAGATATTTATATCCTCATTTGTCCATATTTTTGACACATATTTCTATTTGCTGCTGAAATGGAAGAGCCTCAAATTGGCATATCATGTAAAGGGTTATCTATTTAGCAAACAACTAAATTTTAGACTAATCCAAATTCAAAGCATTAGCAGACAACAATGTAGCTAAAATAATGATTTTTGTCTATAACAGGGTAGAAAACAATGTAGGAAAAGGAGAAAATGCTGGTTACCAGCATTTTCTCCTTTTCCCACATTGTTTTCAAAAGCTTTCTTCTTCAGGGTCATTAATACTTAGGACTGAGTGGTAAAGACCTATACCCAAGTCTTATTTTTGGTAATACAAGAGTGTATTATCATTTTTTGGGTCCCGGTTTGATCAGTTTTCAGTCATGAGTGCGTGAAACCAGAGAAACCAACCACAGTTTGTGTGGGAATTTGAACTGTTATGCCGTTTTGGGTAAAAATGACGTCACTGTTGCTTAGACGTATAAGCACTGGAAAGTTTTTGATTTTAATGTTTGAAAAACACAAACAAATGCTATGCAAGTCTCTTAAAATCAAATTTATTGTGGAAATAGGAGGAAATAACCCTTCTGTAAACTATCTGATTTTTCTTTCCGTTTAAATGTGAATAAACTATCTATTTGAGTATATACACATTTGAAACTAAACTACAACTGTAAACATGGACCTGTAAAGGGTTAAGAGGCTGAAGGTGATGATGTGGGGTATTTTTCTGTTTGACATAGGTTTTATGTGATAAATAGAATCTTACATATGTGGTCATGTATTATCATTTTTATCAAACTCATTGACTAATATGTATTTAAGCTCACAAAGGCTCAAATCACACAATTTTAGTCATCTTGTTTGATAAAAATGATAATACATAAACACCCATGACAGATCCTGTATGTACAACATAATTTACTGCAAGATATCATCGTTGCAATAAAGTTCATGAGTGAAGTAAGAAGCAGTCTGTAACACCCTCTTCTGCACAAAAAATATTAAATCTTTTTCCAAACAATCTCTGGTTTTCACATCTCTGTGAAAGCAGCCTTTTGAAAACATTGTGGGAAATGGAGAAAATGCTGGTAACCTGAAATGTTGTTGTTTGGTAAAGAGTTAAGCCCCTTTTACAGATCATGCCTCATTTCTATTTTTCAATCCTACAATAAAATCCTTGGACAACATCCAAGTCTTTAACACACCTGTTTCATGAACGTCTCAGATTCCTTATCAAGCTCACTTTTATCTGTTTTAGTGGACTTCTTGGCTGCATGTCTCCACTTCAACACCCATTCTGATATTGCAACAAGTTCACCTGTCCTCGTATCCATACCAACATAAACTGTACTTCCATGTAGTCCATGGCCTGAGGTCATAAAAGAAAGATACATGATCCAGAACACTATTCTCTCTTTTCTTTTCCATAGATGACACAAAGGTTTTATGGACAACATAGATCAAGATCAGACTGCACAGAAAATGCAGTCTGATCTTTGATCTACATTTTCCACTGCTTTATTCTAGTGTATGACTTAAATGTATCTTCCAATTGCAGGGAAACTGTATTTGAAGCACTTGAAAAGGTGTACTTTATTCATTGTGAAGCGAACAAGTTAGCACAGGGTTATCAAGGTCTAAAAATATAACATTTCTACTAAAACCTATGCTGTAGGTAAAAACAAAAGTATACTGTATGTACTGGTGAATATAATTATGGTGAATACATCAGGGATGTGAAGATCTTTACAATACTAATTCATTACATATACAGGACTTTTGTCATCAAATAAAATACCATTGTGGGGAAAAAGGAGACTGCTTCTTTAACTCTTTACCACACAATCCCAACTTTTATCAACCCTGAGAAAGAAGCCTTTTGAAAACCTTGTGAGAAAAGGAGAAAGTGCTAGTGACCAGCATTTTCTCCCTTTCCAAAAAATGTTTTCTAACCTTCGCAAACCAACTTTCAGTTTTTCATTCTTATTTATTTTGTCGTCTGCAAATGCTTCAAGTTAGATCAGTCAATTTTTTTTTTTTTTTGTCATTTGGTAAAGAGTTAATTCATTTCTTTGCTACAATATTTATACATGTACATACACTCATGCATGTAAACTTAACCTCAGGCTAATCATACTTTACAAGAACAATTTCAAAGTCATCTGCAATAAATTAGTTTTTAAGTCTTCACCTATTGATTCCATAGCTTAATGGTCCTAAGGAAGAGGCTTTAGAAACATCGTGGAGAAAGGAGAAAATGCTGGTAGCTCCAGTTCCTACAATATTTTCTACCCTTTGGGATTTTTGGCTACTTTGTCCCTAGTTTTCATATGTAATCAGCTTATGCTCTCCATTTGGAAGTGTGGATAGATTTTGGCTGGTACAGAATCAATGAGTTTATGGAAACAGTGCAGAAAAGATTTGTAATAATGACAAAAAGCATATACTTTACCAAGACACCTTCCACGTTGAATATTTCTCTGCGGTTTTCCACAGAATGACAGCTCAACAACACCTCCTGTATGATGTTTACACTGATTTCCTTCATCTTCTACACTATGTGAGGTATTCAAACGTCTGAAAGAGAAAAACACTGTGCCACCGCCTTTTCCATTTTTTTTTTATTTATTCATTTATTTATTTATTTTCAAATTTGTTAATCAATCTTTTATTAGTTTATAGTTCAACCCTTTACCACACAACAAAATTTTAGACTTTTCTAAACTAAAAGCATTTGCAGACGACAATTTCAGCATGGTGAAAATGATGCATTTATCTTTGATAGGGTACAAAATGTTGTGGGAAAAGGAGAAAATGCTGGTATCCACCATTTTCTCCTTTTCTCACAATGTTTTCAATAGGCTTCTTTTCCAGGGTTGATAAAAGTTGGCAATGTGCGGAAAAGGACTGTAACAAGAAGGAATTCCTTGTTACACCTTATGTAAATCTTACTTTTTGTTACTCTTCACTGGTTCGGAATATTGTCTAAAGATTTCAGGTGAGGGTGACGGAGATTTTCTCTGAGCTGACAACATCTCCGGTTTGTGTTCTTCTTTTTCTTCAGTTTGTCTCTCTTTTGAAGCCTTAAAAATAAAATTTGAATGAATGTTTTCCTTTGATCCATTACCACATAATCCCAACCTTTAACAACCTTGAGAAAGAAGACCTTTGAAAATACATGTACTGTAAGAAAAGAAGAAATGCCTGTAACCAGCATTTTCTCCTTTTCCCACATTTTCTACACTATTTTCACAATATTAGGTATATTGAATTTTGTGCCTGCACTATGTTTTGGGATTGGACAAGTCTTAATATTTTCATTTTGTAAACGGTTGAGCAGGCATCATTCTGTAAATAAGTTGACAGCATAATAATGGCAATATAAAAATGGACTTTCAATTGTGTTAGAAGTTGACCTCTGGCACTGGTCAACAGCAAGTGAAAAGCAGAAGCAGGTACAATGACTATGGAAAGGGAGGGGGTGGGGGGGGGGTTACATCCAAGCTCAAGATGCCCCCACAAGCTGTACAATGTTTTAAACTGAATAGTCAGTGTCCATTTTTACTGACCATTCTCAAGAATGTTATTAGTTTTATTTGCAAGAATTTTATAATTTAAAAAAAGGAACACAACTTTTGACTGGCTACACCAAATAGATCTGTTCCTTTCGTACTTAGAATCTCTTGGAGAATAAGAGTAAGGCCACTCTTAACCCTTTACCCCATAAGGCATTCCTATGGTATCTCTAATTGACCCTAAATAACAGCAAGGATGAAGCTGTTTCTTATGTGTATATGACACCTTTTGATAGCATAGAAAACATTGTGGCAAAAGGTGAAATTGCTCGTCACGAGCAATTTCACCTTATGCCACAATGTTTTCAAGAGGCTCATACAAGCAATGCATAGAAATGAGTATCTATGGAGTAAAGGGTTAAGACTCGTCGGTAAATATGGACCCTTGGCAAACTTGGAATACTCCCTAAACCCTTTACCACACAATGAAGACTTCTGACGACCTGTGGGGGGAGGGAGCATTTTGAAAACATTTGGAAAAACGAGAAAAAGCTGGTAAACAGCATTTTTTTCCTTTTCCTGCAAAGTTTTCTACCCTATCAAAGAAAAATTGCATCATTTGAGCCACTATGAAATTGTCGTCTGAAAATGCTTTGAAATTTGGACAGATCTAAAACTTTGCTGTGTGGTAAAGGATTAATCATCTGTTCATCTTTGCTCAATTTTGGACTAGTAATGCCATCATTAAAAGGCAAGTTATACATGCGAAATGACATAAAATAAACTAGAATTCAGTTGAAAATATCTAAGTTCCAGTTCTACTCAGTACTGAATAGAGAGTCCTAGGCTTTTTCACAGCCCTGTGAAAGAATGATTTTAAAATCATTGTGGGAAGAAAAATAGAAAATCCAAGTAAGCAGCATGTTCAAATTTTTTTCATGTTACCCTTCCTGTATTTCAAATCCTTGCTTACCTTTTTGCCTGAAATACCTATGATTTGGATTATACTGAATTTTTGTTGTCTAGTAAAGAGTAAAATCATTACCAATCAATCATGTGCTTGTTAGACCTTGAGAAAAAAGGCTTTTGAAAATGCTGTAGGAAAAGGAGCTAGTAATCAGCAGAGAAACAATGTAGAAAAAGGAGCTGGCAAACAGCAGAGAAAATACTGGAAAACAGTGATTTCAATCCTACCAGACAGAGAAATCACCATTTTAGCAACAATTAATTTGCTGTCAGCAAATAATTTGAATTTGGTCCAGTCCAAGATTATATGATTTGGTAAAGAGTTAAAATCTTCCTGTTTCAAGGGCTTTAAGTATGTATGAGAACAAAAGTACCTGTCTGGTCTCTTCTCTCCTTTTCCTAGTCTCTTCCTTCAGTTCTTCCCTTCTTTTCTGAATCTGGCCTTCAATGATCTCCATCTAAACCATCAAAAGTTTTGACAAGTTAGTTATGCCCAAAATGTACATCATTTTCACTTTTTGTCAAACAATCCTTAATTCTAACAAACTATAAATAAGTGGCATTTGAAAACATTGTGAGAGGAGAAAATGCTGGTTAAAAAAAAAAAGCCCAGTCCATTATTTCAGCTCCATTATTTCAACTTATCATTTAAAAACACTGAGAAAAGATTGATTAACTGAATGATGCTTTACGCTGCTTTCAACATTATCTCAGTAATATCACAGCCACAGCTCTCGTCCCAAAAAGGACTGCTTTTTAAAACATTCTATGAAAAGGAAAAAAACACTGGTAATCAGCTTTTTCTTTTTTTTCCCCACTACGTTTTCTGTTCAAAGACAAATTTCCTAATTTGTGCAACATTTAGTCTTTTGTTTCCATATTCTTTCAATTTGAACCAATCTAAAATTAGATTGATAAAGAGTTCATGGTTAATTACTAACTAGCTCAGAGCTCCAGATAGAGGGACTGATTTTTATTTTAAAATTGAAAATATTGTTTATTCTTCAACTAAACCCTATGTTGTGGATACTCATTAGAATTGTCTCAGCGAGACGATTCCAACGAGTACCCACAACATAGGGTTTTGAAGAGAAATAATGGATTTAGAAAACCATCACTCCCTCTTATCTGGAGATATGTAGCTGTATGCTGGTGTTTTATGCTGCTTTCATCATTATTTCATTCATACATTCATAACAGTTCTTTCCTTTTCAAAAAAGACCTGGTCTCTCCATGACTTGATTTGGACTTGATGCGTCACACCAAATGACATTCCTATGTTTGTGTGCCATATTGTATATTGCTGGAAAGCATTAACTCTTTACCAAACGACAAAATTTTAGACAGGTCCAAATTGAAAGCATTTGCAGAAGTCAAAATAAAGGTGACTGAAAATTTGGAATCTGTATCGAACAGAAGACAAAACATTGTGGGAAAAGGAGAAAATGCTGGTTACCAGCATTTTCTCCTTTTCCCACAGTGTTTTCAAAAGGCTTCTTTCTCTGGGTTGTCAAAAGTCAGCAATGTATGGTAAAGGGTTAAGAAAGTCATTCTCTAAAACGTTATATAACACATCATACGATATTTTCCTTCCTTTTCCTTTCCTTTCTATAACATAATTTTTTCTTCCTTTTCCTATTCCCTCCCATTACCTAATGATGTATATGTACCTCTTTCTCTTCCTTCTTCCTTCTGATCTCAATCTTCCTCTGCCTCTCCATTGCCTGCCTTTCTTCTTCCTTTTGTTTGTTGGATATCATTTGTTCATAAAAGGACTTAGGTGGTGGTTTGTTGTTGGTATACAAAAACTGTTGAACAATTTGACTTAGTTCCAGCAACATTTCCTGCCAAAGAAAAACGTAACTGATTCAATTCTTTACCACACAATACTGATTTTTAACCAGCCTCAAGATGAAGGCTTTAAAACAACTGTGGGTAAAGGAGAAAATGCTGGTTACAAGCTCTATCTCCTTTTCCCACTATTTTTTCTTCCCTATAAATACAAAAATTATCAATTGAGTGACATTTAGTTTGTTGGCTGCAAACACTTTCACTATGGCCCTATCAAAATAGCTGATTACCAGTATTTTCTCCTTTTCCCTTAATGTTTTCAAAAAGCTGTCCTCCTCAGGTCGTTAAAAGTCAATTGTGTGGTAAAGGGTTAATTGGTTGAAGAGCCATGTAGCTCAATCAATAATGTATGAGGTCACTGGTTTAAATACATGACTTTGCCAATTTCTTTCCAAGGACTGATGGTAGTTAATTATCATAGGATTCATTTTTCTCTATTCATTTTTCTCTACCTGATTTCACAAAGATTTTGTGTGAAAGCAGCCACAAGCTTGGGAACAATTTTGTGTGAAGCACTGGTGAAAGAAATCCCAGGAAAGGGTGGATAGGTGCACTGACTTTGCAACTTGTACCAAAACAGAAGCTTTGAGGTTTGTATCTACTTAGATATGGGCCATGCTCAAACAAAACGGGTTTTAACTCTACCAAACAACAAAATTGTAGACCAATCTAAATTGAAAGCACTTGCAGACGACAACATAAATATGGCACAAAAATTGAATTTTGTCTAGGGAAGGACAGAAAAAATTGTGGGAAAAGGAGAAAATGCTGGTTACCAGCATTTTCTCCTTTTCCTACAATGTTTCAAAAAGGCTTCTTTCTCAGGGTTGTTAAAAGTCGGAATTGTGTTGGAAAGAGTTAATACAATAATGCAATACCTTATAGGCATCATCACAATATTTCTGCATGCATCAAATCCATTTCATCTAAAAAATAACTTAATCTTGAAGTAAACTGGTCCTTTGACATGTAGAAAATTGACCAATAACCAAAGGTTTTTACCTATCAAACCCCCTTTTCATACAGCATGACTCATTTAATGCTTTACCCCATAAGGCATTTCTATGGTATCTCTAATTGACCCTAAATAACAGCAAGGATGAATTTGATTCCTATTTGTATATGAGACCTTTTGATAGCATAGAAAACATTGTGGCAAAAGGTGAAATTGCTCATGACGAGCAATTTCACCTTTTGCCACAATGTTTTCCAAAGGCTCCCACAAGCAATGCGTAGAAATGAGTATCTATGAACTAAAGGGCTAAAATAAGATCACTTACCTCTCCCAGAAGTTCCTTGGCTTTTTTCTCCAAGTCTTTCTTCAGTGCAAGAATCTGCTGATTTGAAATGCCTTTTGGATTTTCTATTTTGATTGATGGAATACTAAGAAATGTAAAAGAAAAATCATCATGGAAAACTACATTGTATCAATGTATTACATGTACATTTATGTGCGAACAATCCCATCACCTTAACTTTCCCTTCATTTTTGCTGTATTTAACTCTTTACCAACCAACGAAATTTTTGACGAGTCCAAATTGTAAGCATTTGCAGACAAGATAAATGTGAATCCAAAAATCAAACTTGATTTTGAAAGGGTAGAAAACATTGCGGGAAAAGGAGAAAATGCTGGTTACCAGCATTTTCTCCTTTTCCTACAATGTTTTCAAAGGCTTTCTTTGTCAGGGTTGTTAAAAGTCGGGATTGTATGGTAAAGAGTTTGGACTTCATCTTCATAAGCCATAAATACAAAACCAATGAAAACATTGTGGCAAATGGTCAAAATAATTCAGTTTGCAACAAGTTTTTCAGAAAAAAAACCCCTCTCCGGTCAGATGAAACCAACAGTGAAATAAGAGCCATGATAGTCATCTTTAAGCTTTCAAAGACAATGCTTTGACCTGCCCATTTTGGAATGTACACGTAGTTGCAAACAACAAATTCTACTTGCTTAAGGTCTACAGCCCTTAACTCTCATTAAAAGATGGATGCTGTAAAAGCCTTAATGAAAATGTCGATGTTTTAATGATGACTACGTGAGTCTACTGCCCATAACTCTCATATTAAAAGATGGGAGCTGCCAATGTTACCAAATAGCCTTTAAGAATAGCCTTTATTGATTCGCAAATGGCTTACCCTATACTACAGTCCCAAGTTTTCTACCTTTGAAATGTGAAAGTTTAAGTCAGAGTTGTTTTCTTGTCTGCAAAATTTTCAGTCTATGAAAGTCTTAACCCTTTACCCCATGAGGTATTTCTATGGTATCTGTTATTGACCCTAAATAACAGCAAGGATGAAGCTGTTCCTTATGTGTATATGACACCTCTTGATAGTGTAAAAAACATTGTGACAAAAGGTGAAATTGCTCGTCATGAGCAATTTCACCTTTTGCCACAATGTCTTCCAAAGGCTCCTTAAAGCAATGTGTAGAAATAAGTGTCTATGGAGTAAAGGGTTAAATATTACTGTTTGGCAAAGGTTTAAGTCATCATGAGATGACAATACAAAACTTGTTCAAATCAGAAGTATTAATCGATGACAAATCAGAAGTGGTTTACATAAGTGGACTAGTTGTTGAGAAGGAACAAAAGTCTTAGTCCTCTGGGTCATCAAATCGGGAATTGCTTGGTAAAGAGTTTAACTATGCAGAGACGACATCTGTAAGGGATATGTACCTGTCTGGATAGTTTTCAGGACATTTAAAAATCAGGTCAAGCTGTACGTAACTCTCTCCTCCTATGTTTCCAATGCTCTGCTGTGGTTTCAAAGTTATACATAATTCTGGAGGCCTGTCAACCTAAAATATATATTTATGTCTACCGCCTTTAACTCTTCATGGAAAAGCACGATTTAACATAGTGCACCCATTATAGAAAACAGCTGTTTCCACCTTAATATTATCCTACAAAATTTGCTATGATTAAAAATGACTATTATTGTACTACTTTAAACAAGCCACTTTTTTCTTTTTGTCCTTCTTAGAATTATCATTTATAAATCTAAAACCACTACGTATATTCTGATTACAATTGGAAATAATAATTACCTCCCTTTTCTGGAAATTAACAAAAGTATCAACAAATAACTTCAAGAAAGACATCAAAGGAATTTCTGGTTGGTTAAAAATGTGCCAAAGTAATATATCATTATACATGTAAATCCATATTTATCAACTATCAAGAAACTTTATGCCATACTGCACTAGACATATTACAGGTCTACTACCTCAAGACTGGTTGAGATTGAAAGCCTGATATACAAGATATATGAAGTTTTATTTGAATCCCGATTAGATTAACTTGTTACCACACAATTCTCAGGTGTTACAACTCTCAGGGAGAAGCCTTTTGAAAACATTCTGGTAAAAGGAGAAAATGCTGCTAACCAGAATTTTCTCAATTTATCACATTGTTTTCAATCCTTCCCAAAAAGAATTTATTTCCTAAAGCTCTATTTAAATAATCATCTGAGAATGCTTTCAGTTTGGACAAACATTAATAGCTGAAAGGTATATTTGCTTACAGAATGAAATGTTTCCATGGTAAGTTACTGACCATATAATACAATTTTTAACAAGAGCGGCAAATTGTCGCAAGATATGCCCGTCTTACTCCAAGTTGTAAAGCTGGGGCATGCACCGGACAAAATTCAAGTATGAAAAACAACAAAGGGCTACAACTCAAAAATTAAGCAAGCAAGAGTTGTGATTCCTGCGCACTGCACTCCCCATCGATGAGATCTATCCACCCATGAAATTTCATAACCCTAGCTAGTATAGTTTTGGAGATATGCTCCGGACAAAATTCAAGTATGAAAAACAACAAAGGGCAATAACTCAAAAATTAAGCAAGCAAGAGTTATGATTTCTGTGCACTGCACTCCCCCAGAATGAGATCTATCCACGCATGAAATTTCATAACCCTAGCTAGTATAGTTTTGGAGATATTCACCAGACAAAATTCAAGTATAAAAAACGACAAAGGGCAATAACTCAAAAATTAAGCAAGCAAGAGTTATGGTTCTTGTGCACTGCACTCCCCCTCCGTGAGATCTATCCACCCATGAAATTTCATAACCCTAGCTAGTATACTTTTGAAGATATGCTCCGGACAAAATTCAAGTATGAAAAACAACAATGGGCAATAACTCAAAAATTAAGCAAGCAAGAGTTATGATTCTTGTGCACTGCACTCTCCCTCGATGGGATCTATCCACCCATGAAATTTCATAACCCTAGCTAGTAGTTTTGGAGATATGCTCCGGACAAAATTCAAGTATGAAAAACGAGAGAGGGCAATAACTCAAAAATTAAGCAAGCAAGAGTTATGAGTCTTGTGCACTGCACTCCCCCTCGATGAGATCTATCCACCCATGAAATTTCATAACCCTAGCTAGTATAGTTTTAGAGATATGCTCCGGACAAAATTCAAGTATGAAAAACAACAAAGGGCAATAACTCAAAAATTAAGCAAGCAAGAGTTATGATTCCAGTGCACTGCACTCCCCCTCGATAAGATCTATCCACACATGAAATTTCATAACCCTAGCTTGTATAGTTTTGGAGATATGCTCCGGACAAAGAACTGGATGCCGCCCGCCCGCCCGGACGCCCGCCCGCCACGGGTGATCCCATAATACGTCCTGTCTTCGACGGGCGTATAATAAAAATGCAATGTAGTGAGAAATTTATATTTCAAAATGCATTTGCCTTTACAAAACTATAAAATTTTAACTATGTCCTAATTGATAGCATTTGCAGATGACTATTTCAATGTGGCTCAAATGTTTTTTTTTTTTTTTTTTTAAAGAGTAAACATTGTTGGAAAAGGAGAAATTCCTGATTGACACCAATTTCTCCTTTTCCCACAATGTCTTCACAAGGCTTCCTTCGCAAGATAATTAAGTCTTCATTGTGTGGTAAAAGGTTAAGACATCTGTGAAAAATCTTATCTTGATGTGATGAAGTGAACTATTGATTGAAGCTTAACCAGTAAATTCATTTTTTATTTTTTCATCCTCATACATATGTAAGGCATAATAGCGGAAAATGCCCCTGCATAAATCCCGAAAATGAAAATATTACGTCAAAAAATTTCAAGTCTTTTATGAATTCATTTTATAAATATTAACCCCTTACCTCATAAGCTATTTCTATGGTTTCTCTAATTGACCCTAAATAACAGCAAGAATGAAGCTGTTTCTTATGTGTATATGGCACCTTTTGATAGCATAGAAAACATTGTGCCACAATGTTTTCCAAAGGCTCCTACAAGCAATGCGTAAAATTAATGAGTATCTGTGGAGTAAAGGGTTAAATACAATTGTTGTCAACCAAATGAAGCCGAAAATTTCATTAAATTTCTTCTATTAACTCAAAGAACAATGCCACATGTATGCATTGACTTTATAGCGGAGGGGGGTTTGCAAGTATTATGCCCTGTAATTGATTAATATATGGGAAATTTGTAAGCTGTCCGAATACGCTTACCGTCCGAGCTACCTTTCACATTTTGTAAACAACCCAATGTTTCGTATTCAAAGTAGCTATAATTCATGAATTTTTTCATATATGAAAACTCAAAACTCAATTCTTTAACCTATTATCGTAATATTGATCTGCACTTCGGTACCAAATGTTTTATCACCGGCTACAATCATCAATTTTGTTTTAATTATCGATAATCACTTGAACAATCAGCAATTTTCACATGCACTTCAGCTTACCTTCCACGCGTCATTTTCCCGCATGTCTTTCAAGTCAGCCATAAAAATGGCTTGTAAAACCTGTAGTTCATCTTCTTGACGCTCTTTGTATGATTCAGTAGCCATTTCGATGATTTAAAATGCTATTTATTATCTATAATATAAATTCTACGTCAGCAGACACATCTTTCCAATTTTCAAAATAGTAGTGAACAGTTTCGTGGTCATTCCTCCAGCAGTGGATATTCCGATTCTTAAAAAAAGCGGGGATGACTGTCCGGTCTCAAATATATATTAACCCTTTACCAAACAATCCCTGTTCCTTACAAACTCTTCTAAAAACATTGTGGAAAAAGGAGAAAATGCTGGTAACCAAAACTAAATTCAAGTTTCATTTTCTGAGTCACGTTCATTTTGTCATCTGCAAGCGCTTTCAATCTGGTACTGTCTAAAATTTTGTCGTTTTGGGAAGGGTTAATTTCTTTAAAAGTGAAGAAAAGTGGAACAGGGATCATACAAACATAACATATTATATAGAATCCCTGAGTGGAACTTGATACGGACAATGGACAAAATGTTTGCAGACGATGATTAGTAAATTGTGACACGTCATAGAATTTGTCGTTTGTCTTTGACTGGATGGAAAACATTTCGATAAAGGGGAAATGCTTGTTTCCACAATGTTTTCGGAAGCCCCTTTCCCATGGGACGATAAAATAAACTCTTCACTTTTCTTTCTTTTTGTCATAGTGTTCAACTTACTGGTATTCAAACTCCTGCATGCCTACACAACCCCGAGTTGTTTTGTGCTGATTGTATGGATTACGATCAGACCACACATATTATGTAGCCTGATCAGTGATATAGATTTTGTATTGTTTCAAATTTATAGCTTTGTATCAAACGGCAAAATTTTAGACTCGTCCAAATTCAAAGCATTTGCAGATGACAAAATAAATGAGATTCAAACATTGAAACTCGACTATAGAAGAGTAGAAAACATTGTGGGAGTAGGAGAAAATGCTGGTTACCAGCATTTTCTCCTCCTCCGTGTTAAATAGATCTAAACTCTTTATTAAAAGACAGACTTTCAGACTAGTCTAATGATTGCAAGCATTTAGAAATGACAAATCAAATGTGGCTCAACAGCTGGTAATTTGCTTCAACCCTTTACCAAACAATCCCTGGGTATTACGACCCAGAGGAAGAAGCTAGCCTTCTGAAAACATTGTGAGAAAAGGAGAAAATGCTGGCAACCAGCATTTTCTCCTTTTCCCACAATGTTTTCTACCCTTCACAAAACAAATTTCAAATTTTCAGCCACTTTTATTTTGTCGTCTGCAAATGCTTTTGATTTGGACAAGCCTAAAATGTTGTCGTTTGGTAATGGGTTAACCCTTTACCAAACAATCCCTGGGTAACCCAGGGGAAGAAACTTTCTGAAAACATTGTGAGGAAAGGAGAAAATGCTGGTAATTAGCATTCTCTCCTTTTCTCACAATATTTTATACCCTTCTAAAGTTGATTTTCAATTTTCTGAGTCATGTTTATTTCTTTACAAATTCTTTCAATTTGGACAAGTCTAAAATTTTGTCGTTTGACAAAGAGCTGAAAAGGTAAGAGACATTTTGAGTTATATAACTTTGGCAATGAGATATCATATATTGCTCAAAGAATGGAGCCTGTCTTTATTCGTTTACCAAACAGTCCCTGGTTTGTACGACCCAGGGAAAGAAGCCTTCTGAAAACATTGTGGGAAAAGGAGAAAATGCTGGTTACCAGCATTTTCTCCTTTTCCCACAATGTTTTCTACTCTTCTAAAGTCAAGTTTCAATTTTTGAGTCGTGTTTGTTTTGTCTGTAAATGCATTTAATTTTGACAAGTCTAAAATTTTGTCGTTTGGTAAAGATTTTGAAAGGAGAATAGTCGGAAACAAAATACTTGTTATCGGCATCAAGTTCACTTTTTCCCCCGACGTTTGAAATCAAGTCAAAATTCTTTCGTTTGACACAGAATTAAATCCTATTTTTCGAACTCGAAATCAGGGTTTGCAGATCAAGACATGTCTGATAATTTCATTCTTTTTGATCAGATAAAAAAAGAATTAACTCTTTACCAAACAATCTCGTGCCTTCACTACAATAAATAATGCTTTTGAAACATCGCGAGAAAAGAAGAAAATGCTGGTTACCAGCATTTTCTACCGTCCTCAGGATGTCTTCTACCCCCTTCAAAAACAGATCCCATTATTGAAAAAAAAAAAAAAGCCAGAACTTCTTCTTTGCAAATTCTTTTAATTCGGAAAAGTGTAAACTTTTGTCGTTTGAAACAGACTTAACCCTTTTATAAAGAGACAAAATTTTGGCCTGGACCGATAATTAGAGAGCATTTCCAAACGACAAAATAAATGCATCTCATATTGTGATTTCTGTCCTTGTTAGGCTAGAAAACGTTGTGAGAAAAGGAGAAAATGCTGGTGATCAGCATTTTCTCCTTTTCCCTCAATGTTTTCAAAAGCATTTTCTAGGGTCATCAAAACTTGGAATTGTATGGCAAAGGGTTAAATCACATTTTTTAGAACACGGAACCGGTGATTTTGCTGATCAAGGCATGTATATACGCCTGTTTCATTCTACTTGATTAGATAAAAACAATCAAGAACAAACAGTCGAAGAAATCGACCGAAATAGCACACAATAGAGCACGTTTATTTATAGGTAAGTCAGGGGTATACTTTTACATATAGACAATGGTGGGGTATCAACCCTTAGGTCTAGTTTAAACATCTTTATTTTACATCGATTGGGAAACCAGTTCTGACAACTTGTACTAATCTCTCTCGATTCCGCTTCCTGGGAACTACACCGGTACTCGTGCCGAATGTATGGGCCGATGAGCATTCACAAAGTTGATACCCGTTCCCGGGTATCGAACTAGGGACCTTCTGGTTTCGAGGCCGACGCTCTTCCTCAGAACCACTGACACCACATACCTTAAGGGTCACTTTATCAAGGGTAATAACTCTTTAGCACACAATCTTCAGTTTTAACTAACCTGGGGAAAAAAGGCTGTTGAAAACATAATGGGAAAAGGAGAAAATGCTAGTAACCAGCATTTCCCCCTTTTTCCCACAAAGTTTTTCTACTATTCCTTCTGCATGTGGACAATGGTGAGGTAACGACCCTTAAAGCGTGCAACCCTTTACCACACAGTCTCGAGTTTTAATGAGCTTAAGAAGAAAAAAAAGCTTTTGAAAACATTATGGAAAAAGGAGAAAATGCTGGTAATCAGCATTTACTCCTTTTCCCACAATGTTTTGCTACTATTCCTTGAACATATGGACAATGAAGGGATAACATACCCCAGAGAGCCGTATTGGAAGAGCATTAATTCTTTACCAAATAACCCAGAGTTTTACAACCCCGGTGAAGAAGGCTTTTAAAAACATCACGGGAAAAAGAGAAAAATGTTGGTTACAAGCTTTATCTCCTTGTATTACACTGCTTTCTGTCCTCCCATAGCCAAGTCGCATCATTTGAGGGTTTTTAGATTGTCGTCTGCAAATGCTTTCAATTTGGACAAATCTAAAATTTTGTCCTCTAGTAAGGGTCTATAGTACAAAGCGAACTGTAACATAATCTTGCATGCATTGGTCGTCACCTGCAGTTTTAGGTCTTAATTTTTGCTCTTTTTTTTTTGGCTCGGCTATATTTCGATAAAGGCCTCGAGGTATTGTTGTAGCTCTGTCTTCCTGTGCGTCCTCGTCGTGCCAGATCTTTGAACTTTTCTGATATCTGTAGTGTCGCCGTGTCAAAACTTTGAACTTTTCTGGTATCTGTCAGTGTTCAACGTTATGAATTTACAGCAAACTGGGGTAAGCTGTTAACTATCTAAAGGAGAAACCCCAACACACGGGCAGGTAACTCTCAAATTATATTTGACGCATTATCTCCCGCTAGATGGCATTCTGTAAATACTCATCTATCTGATTTGGGCATCCTGGGTACAGAGCCGAACCACTTTCCTGCGCAACAACCGTTACTTTGAATTTCAAACTAAAATAAACGTTTACCCAATAAAACGCTACCTCGTGCAATTCACTCAGCTTTTATCAGCAGTTTAGGGAAATATGTAGAGCTAAAACAGGTCTCATTTCTTCTCAAACGTATTGATAAAAGCTATTTTCTACATTGCTACTTTATAGAGCGTAATATTACAGTCTGCCAGCATTCGGGGCCAGTGATGCGTCATATAAGACAGTCGAATCTTCGAAGAATATGACATGCGCAAACAATGATTTTTGACGCAGTCAGTTGCACCCGTTTTGACCCAGAATTTTCCCTGAAAAGGCACCTGTAGCCGAACAGCGACACCAGCGAGTTGCATTCTTTTTTCTTCTTGATATGTTGTCGGTTTACTTTGTTTCAAACCGACGATACCTTCTAGCAAAAGGGAGGTGAAAAGGAAAGGGGGGGGGGGGGGTGTTTGCTGCATCTTAGTGATGCACCATACCAAGCTAAGTCAGCGCATAATTATGAATCCTTAAAAGTCCAGACCAATTGAAATGATGAGGTAGACTGATCCTTTGACATGCTTAAAATAGACCAATAGAAAAAATGTTTCGACCATGGTCAGTCCGCGTGGTCCTGGTCTTTTTGCCAATGTGTAAAACTCCTGGGGGCCTAAAACGTGACAATGTATACGACGTATAGTTCCTCGCAGAGCCTGGTTCGATTCAAGCTTTCGGTGCTGACATCGCTGGTGACATACGATAGAAAAGTGTAAGAGGCAGAATGGGAGAGCTATCAGCAAAATGTGACAGACATACTGTTTAATTCTTTATCAAACGACAAAATTTTAGACCCGTCCAAATTCAAAGCATTTGCAGACGACAAAATAAACGTGACTCAAAAATTGAGAATTGACTGTAGAAGATTCGAAAACATTGTGGGGAAACACTCGTGAAAATATTACCGATAATGTTCACTCGATGAAGTAAAGTTCGATCTTCTTCCATTCGAAAACAGAAGTATCCTCTACTTCTTTCATCGAGTGAACATCGTCGATGCCAAGGGTGAAAATATTACCGATAATATTCACAAGATGGTATAAATTTCGATCTTTCATCCCCCCCCCCAACAAAAAACAGCTGTTTTCATGCTTTTAAGCCTTTTTTGTGGGAACTTAATCAAACTCCATTTCAGCTCTTTTCGATTATTACCCGTGGCGTACACCCCGCATAGCAACGCCTTACAATATTACGTAAAACGCGAGAAATGAAGGGTAAATTACGTCATATTTCCATCCGGTTGAGGTGCACGCATGGGAATAACTGTTTTCGCCTTCAATTGAAGAGCTGGTTTATATAAAAAATCGGTATTTCATCGGTTGTAACCATGAAACATCGAAAAATATTTCACCGTTATTTCTCGATAACCTACTGGAAAACATGAAATAATAGAAAATATTTGATAACAAAAATACCACACAGTTTTATTTTCATTTTTTATTTTAATTTTTTGTATAACCACACATTCTCATATCTTGACAACACAATACTGTTTCCACTAAATGCAACTCTTGAACATCTTACAGCAATATTTCTGTTTTGTTTGCATCGTAATTTCGTATGAACCCTTTCCCCGGCAAAAAAGTTCTGGACTCGAAAAAACTAATACGTTTTTGCAAACGAGTGACAATAATTTTAACGTAGCTAAAAGATATCTTTGAATTGGCAGAAAGCATTGTGGGAATAGGTCAAAGAGCTGATTACTAAATGATTTGGCCAATCAGAAGGGGTGTTAGGCCTACTTCCAAAACTTTGAATTCGGCAAGAACTTTTATCCCATTTCCTCTGAAATTCCACGCTTTCCAGCCACGGTGAAATCATCATATTAACCTTATACCACACAATTCTTAGTTTTAACGGACTTGAACAAGAAGCATTTTAAAAACATTGAGGGAAAAGGGGAAATACTGGTAACCAGCATTTTCTCCTTTTCCCACTTTGTTTTCTACCGTATAAAAGACCAGACCCGTCATTTAAGCCATATCTAATGGGTTGACTGCAACTGCCTCGGATTTTGATAATTCCAAAAGTTCACCTTTGGTAAAAGATTCAGTGATTTTTTTCCTGTCTTTTGTGCTCATATAATTCCTTTCGTTTTGTGGTTAAATACGAAACTTAATCCAGTCAGTTGATGTTAGAATCTCCTTAAAGTCCTTTATGGAAACCCAAATACATGTACTCATTTAGAATAAAACAATATGTAAGTCACGTGAAACTACCACTTGTTGTATCATATTACAGGGGCGGATCCAGGATTTCTTCAAGGGGGGGGGTTCAACTCAGTCAATCTAAAATATGCAGACACGGACCCAAAGCACAAATAAGTCGCCAATGAGTTGTAAGTCCATAAAAAAAAATCAGGAAATTTAGGGGGGGGGGGGGTTCATTCGAACCCCCGAAACACCTCCCCCTCCCCCGGACCTGCCAGTGTAATATTCGAGAGAAAAAGTGGTGCAGAGAAGCACGGCATGAAAAAAACTGTTTTGAATAGAAACAAGAGTAGATGTGTACCTTAGATATACGTTCGGCAATGTAAAGGGTAAACCCTTTATCAGATGTTAAAAAGTTTAGATAGTTTCATTTTGAAAGCATTTCTGATGAACAAATCAAATATGTTTTGCCTTCCAAAGGATGGATAACTTTGTGGGAAAAAGAGAAAATGTTGTTTTTAGTAGCATTTCCTCCTTTTCCTCAATGCAATAATTTTTCCCGTCGGGGTCCTTAAAACACGGGGCTGCTTGTTATAGGGTTAAGCTGTATAAACCCGTGTAGAAACATCCATGGAGGTGAGCCACTGGTTCTCATCTTGGGACACGAACAGTTTTCAAAGCATTTTTCAACCTATGGGCAGCTTGCTGTTTCCTTGTTGGTTGTAATTCAGCAAGACTTACAGTCGACCTCGACATGTCCGACCTTGAGATTGGTCTCTTCAAACTACTGTGACGTGTCAGTCCGTTCTTACTGGCCACTATATCGCCCAGCCTTGGAGTCGGTTTGTCACTGTCCATATACAAACTCAGTTTTGACATTGGCTTTGCCACGCCAGAAACATGAGCGTCATTGACCACTCCTTCCTCAGCCTCGTCTTCGAGTTGACTTTGTTTTCGGTTATAACCGTTCCGATGGCGCCCTCTTGTGTTACTTGCATTGTGAGTTGAATAGTCTTTTAAATTACGCACTAAGTACTTCTCTGACTGGTACCCAGTTTCAGTCTTCATTTTGATAGGTTTTCTTACTTCGTTCCAGTGTTGGATATCATCTACGAATTCAGAGGGAGAACCATTCCGAGGGGTACCATGCGGTGTTACAAATGGACTTACTCTCGGTGTGCTGTCTTCGCTTCTGTTTGAGTTTGGCATGGAAGCAGGAAGTGAGTTTGACTGAGTTATTATATTTTTGTTGTTTGGAGCTATAAGTGGCAGACGTGAAGTATTTATATTCTGTGTTATTCTATCATACATTGAACGCGGTTTGGCAAGAATATCTGGGTCAATTTCCGGTACAGTTGCAAGAGAAGGTTCACTAAGAACTCCAGTCAATCTCTCCTCATGGATTGCGTTTACTTGAGCAGACGCTCGAACACGCCCACTTGTCACTTCAAAATAGTTTTTAAGCATTTGAAGAGTTGCTTTGTGCTTTCTTTCTTCCACCTCCTCGGCACTAATTTGTGTGTCCTCCATTTGTTTCATCAGTTTAGATCTTTGGTCAGACATTCTACTGTCTATAAAGTCGAGTAACTTTTGGAGTCTTTTCTCCTCGACCTTAACATGCGCCATGTTGTTACGTCGCATCCCGCGAAATTTTGGTTCTAGATGACTCATCCCTGACATAGTTCCTACACTGTTGTTTAACTGAGTCATCGACTTTAAAAAAAAGCTTATACGGTCTTATTTCTTATTGAAGAGTCCAGACTATTTTGTATCGCACTGTGACCAAAACTTATACTTTTTTTACTCGTTATGTAAGAGTTCACACTTTCTTGTTCCACATCTATATTTATGGCTTGTTTATTTCTCCAAGTTTTTTTTCTTAGTTTCCTAGACTTCACACAATTTTCCCGATGTTGCACAAGCTACGTTATTATGTCGACTTCTAATAAATATTCCAAAGAGTGCCAGAGAAACAAAACCTGATCTTTTTGTTTTATAGAACATAAATCACTAAATAAGTACGAAAGAACATAAATCACTAAATATTATGAACTTCGAATATACGTCGCCATTACTTTCTCTCCTTGTCTGTGCTTAGTCAGAGTGGATTTCTTATACAGTGAATAAGACAGTTAACAAAACAAAAGGCGTAATGAAATAAACAGGTTTCCTTTGTTCAAAGTCTTTTATCTTCTCCATGGTGCCTTTAATGCTTGGTTACTCTCGATAGATTCTTTACAATCAGCCCGATAATCTTTGATTGTCTGTATGTCAGTGAATTTACAACCTATGGTCGTGTATAGTTTCAATAACCAATAACAGATTCTTATTAACCCTTTCCCAAACGACGAATTTTGGACTCTTCCAAACCGAAAGGGTTTGCGGACGACTATTTTAGATTTGGAGAAAATGGCAGAAAGTTCTCATAAAGGGTAAAAAACAGTGTGGGAAAAGGAGAAATTGCTCGTTACGAGCAATTTCTTCTTTTCCCACACTGTTTTCAAAAGACTTTTACAGACACATAAAAAACAGGGCTTGTTTGGGAAAGAGTTAATGAATATTTATTTATTCACCCTGTCCACTGTTTCTCACGTACATTTGTGCGTTTTTCGTCCTGAATTGCCCAAAGCCCGAAATATGTGAAAGATACGACTCTATTGATGTAAACTAACCTCTGGTACATTTTTTTGACCTGCTTAAAGCAAACTCGGCTGCAAAAAAACGTACCTTAAGATTTTGGATCTTCGTTGTCCATTCTACTGGAAACCTTTCCTATAAAAAAGCATTATTGATCTATCTCTTGCTTGTTTATTGCTATATCACACATGAAAATCTGAAGAACATAAGTGCTGACATTGACTTTGGGGACTGAAGAAAATAAAACAATCACTGTGAAAACTTTTTAAGTTGAAACATTTGGTGTAGTTAAAACTGGCACAGAAACGAACTTTCATACATGCACAACATTTGGGAGGCATGTTACATTATCTGTTCGTCTGTTCCCTTTTTTTTTTGGAGGACCGTATATACATGTAGTTGACTGCGTTAAGTTTTAATGCGGTCATGCGATGGCATTCATGAGCGCTTGACCTCCCGCCTTTGAGACCAACCATTGGCTTCATGGATACAGAGTTAATTTTGCCAGGGACTGAAACAAATATTTTGACAATGTATGGTTGTACGAATCACCTTAAGGTCAAGGTGGCAAGGTCCGTTAAGGTAAACAGGTCACGTGTTTGGACTATTGCCATTTTGTAACCTCTTGGCTTATCCTTATTTTTCATTGGCAAATTTCTAACGGAAGCATGCTCTCTCATCTACCCTCCCACCCTATACTGAAGAAAAAGACGGAGAAAAAAGAGTAGAATAAGAATTGACCAAACAATGACAGGGATGGATTCCATTATTAGCCATTAGAATGCTATAGGAACGACTTAGATAATTTTTTTTTCAGATAGTGTAGATCAAGATCAGACTGCATGGAACGTGCAGTCTGATCTTGAATCTATACTGTCCGGAGAGGACATGATTATTTCTAAAATAAACAATTAAAATTGAAAAAGAAACCTGAGGAAAAAGGAAAAAAATGTTGACAAACAACAGCATTTTCCCTTTTCAGCGTTTCCTCCCTTTTCAAAGACACATTTTTTTTTTCGAGACTTAATCTGATTTGTCGTCTGCAAATACTTTCAATACGGATGTTTCCGAAATTTTGTCATCTGGTAACACTTACAGCGGCCAGTACGTCCATCCATGCTTTTCTGGAGTTTCTTTTACCAGCGCTCAGCATAGTATTTTTTTCCGAGCCACTGGCAGCTTTCCCACATAAACACCGTCGAAACAATGGTCAGTAATGTCAGGGGAATAGATCTTCTCGGAATGACTATCATCAATCCTTGGAAAGAAATTGGAGTCGGGATTCAAACCAGCGATCTATTGTTCTGAAGTCCTTTACGCTACTGACTGAGCATCCGGGGCTCGCCTATTTTGTAAAGAGATACCTGTAATTGGTGGAGTGTAATTTTTTTTGCGCTTGACTTAACTTTAGACCTGGAATAATAGCATAGTGGCGATGGCAATGATAGTACCATCAGCTACTTCTCATTGGATCCCAGGTGGCGGCGCTAGGAACTTGAGTAAGGAAGTGTAGGAGTCGAGCCCTGAAACCTCAGGGAACACACGTATGACTGGGCTGTTCCTGTGATATGACCAGGATATACCTTTTCAAAGCAGGGTATATAGTACCATTCCAGATAACAAAATGTTCCTTTAACCCTTTCTCAAACAATCCCTGATTTTTACGGGTCTGGAATAGTAGCCTTTTGAAAAAATTGTGGGAAAAGGAGAAAATGCTGGTAACCAGCATTTTCTCCTTTTCCCACAATGTTTTCTACCATATCATAGACAGAAATCATCTTTTCACCAAATGTTGAATTGTCGTCTCCAAATTCTTTCAATTTGGTCTGGTTAAAAGTTTGTCGTTTGGGAAAGAGTTAATCAGTTCTGTACGGAGACATTTAATCTTTGAACTGCTTTTATTAGGGTCTTATTTCTAGAATGAAACTGGTTGTTGGGTTTATCATGCACTCCAAAAGTTGAAACATTGTGGGAGAATACATACGTGAACGTTTGGTCTCAAAATAAAATCGCACACCGATATGGAAAACTCTTTTATTGCGTTCATCTATTCCAGGCTCATTCTTCCGGAAACAAATTCGCCTGGACAAATTTGACAGCATCTATTAACAATATTGGTAAGTGTGAGAAATGAATATTTTGTACATGCATTCAATTTCGTAAATGGAAAACTTTTCCAGTGACTAATAATTTCTCCTTCAACCCAAATGTTTCTAAAAAGTGGCAGGCTGCATTACGAAGAGGGTTATCGGCCGGAAGTAGTATTTCAATGCGACCACCGTGACCGGAAGTAATAGGAACATGAGTAAACATGCATTAGTATCAACAGGATTCTAGTAACTTTGTCTTATTTTGTACTGTTCTGAAGACCCTTAATCACCAAATATTCCTAATCTAACTCCAGATTTAGAAAGTAACGCAAGTTCTGATTCGCTAAACCGTATGGCTTAGCCGATCAGAACTTGCATTACTTTCAAAGTTGGAAAATTCTTGAGAATAAGACATACACTTGTTGAAAAATAATGAGTGAAAACAAGCCCAGAACACCAAATCAGAGTAAAACTTTCCCTTTTTTTGAACTGACTCTTCAATGTTTTCTTTTACCACCAAGTTTTTTTTAAGTGTTTACTAAAAACAATTACATTACGCCTGCAACAGGTAATGGTTAACTCATTACCACACAATCCCTACTTTTGACGACCCTGAGAAAGAAGCCTTTAGAAAACATTGTGGGAAAAGGAGAAAATGCTGGTAACCAGCATTTTCTCCTTTCCCCCCAATGTTTTCTACCCTTTGCAAAACAAATTTCAAATTTTCAGTCACTTTTATTTGGTCGTCTGCAAATGCTTTCGATCTGGACAAGCCTAAAATATTGTCGTTTGGTAATGAGTTAAATCGGCATAGCAAAGTTATAATTCTAGAAAAGTTTTAGAATAAAAGTTAAAAAGAGCCACAAAAACCTTAATTTTATCTAAGTACTATTGAAGTTGGAAATGAAAGGAAAAGAAAAAGAATTTATAATTTTTTGAAATACTATATGCTATAGTTCTAACTTTTATATATATTTCACCTAAAACAAGCATGCTTCTTGGGTTATTTCATTTAAAGATTAGTTAAATAGAACTTAAAACAATGTCTATAATTGTATGTTTAATATTAACAATAAATTTCCTATTTGTGGGATATAAACCTAGAGTTTTAACACATCGGTGGATTCACAAAGCCAAAAACGTTACATTCAATCATGGTAGCGAATACTAGATACACCGCATACACTGTTAAACATACAATTCCTACACATTTATTCAGAATCCAGCCTGAACTGTGGACTGCACCAATCTGAAATAGAGACAGAATGCAAAAAACCTTGATGTCATACAAGAGCCAACGTATAAGACTGAATTGGTTGTCTTTATAAATTCTTTTGATTTCATCCCCACAGTTTATAATCGCGTGAGAAAAAGATCCATGTGTAGCCCAGGATGGATTCTGCTCTATATCTTGATTTTTGCACATTTCTAACCGACCAGAAATTCCCTTGATGTCCATCTTGAAATTATTTGTTGATATTTTTGTTTGTTTTCTGAAAAGGGAGATAATCATTACCTCCCTTTGTCATGAGAATAGAGTGGCTCTAGCCAATTTATAAATGATAATTCTAAGAAAGAAAAACTGGAAAAAGTGGCTTGGTCAAAGTAGTGCAATAATACTCATTTTCGATCATAGCAACTTTTTTAGGATAATATTATAGTGGAAATAGCTATTTTCTGTCAGAATAGTACTACCTTAACATAAAGCAATATCTATGTAATCTATCCACATACAAATTCCAAGCATTGCTTTGTAATTTTTTGCATTGAGTTTTGACAGAAAAGAAAAATATTTTTTGACAAAAAAAAATCCTCATTCGATTATACACAACCTTGAAACCAGGGTCTGTATTAACCAACCATTCTTGAGAACATTCTTAGTCTTCAGAATTTTGTTAATGTGAAACTAACAGAACTTCTGATTAACTAAACCGAATGGTTAAGCCAATCAGAAGTTCTGTTACTTTCATACTGACGAAATTCTGAAGAATAAGACTGAGTATGTTCTTAAGAATGGTTGGTGAATACAGACCTGGTTCGACGTTTCGATTAACAAGCTCGACCAATTTTCTTTCAGACCATTGATGATAGTCGTTGCGGCAAGAATAATTCCTCCCTCACTGCTGATCAATGTTTCGGCGAAGTTAATATGGGAAAGCAGTTCAGAGTATTGGTTAGGATTGAAACATCATACACACAAACAAACAAAAGTTAATACGAGACTTACCGTTAATAGAACTGTTAGAAACAATAAGATGATATTAAATACCATTCCATTACTGTTAATATGAGCCTGAAATTAAAGAGAAAGAAAATCACTATATGTCAAAGTATTGTTACTTATGTTCTGCTATGGAAAAGAAGTGATACTAGAAGTATTACTAGTGCTACGGATAACAATGATGTTCAATAGGGATCAGGGCCTGTATTCACCGACCATTCTTAAAAACGTTCTGGTCTTATTCTTCAAGATTTCCTGACCGTTAAAGTAATAGGACTTCTGATTAGCTAAAGTCAGACCCTGCAGGTCTTACTGATAATGTTGCTAACTATATGTATGGTCTACTTCGTTTAATCTGGTCCTGACCTAACTGCTGAATATATTAGTAAGCATATAATTAGAACTGCGACTATTATTCTGGAAGTTATATATATAGGGTAAGGTACTTTTATATATTTTTCGAGTAAATTGACCTGAAATTGACCTTTATGCAAAGAATAATTAAAGAATGAATATTCATATTAGCGGGTATAATCAAAACATACAGAAATTCTGTTAATGTCGGGTATGACCCTAACTGCACCATCGCCAAAATCAAGAAGCACGGTTTGCGGATGGCACAGATCGAATCAGGCTGCACAGTAAGTGCGTCTTAGATCTAAGTCACTCGCCAGGTATTAAGGTAAGAGTAGAATTTTGATTTATGTTAATGATGTTGACCCGGCCAAGGTTAAAAGAATTTGGCAAAAAATGGCATTCTGTATTTCTTCTTTTACTTAACCCATACGGGGTGCAGCACAAATTTACGTGCTCATGCTTTTATAGACAGAGAATACTCCTCGATATTGTTATTTTAGCATTATTTTCAAATGGATGGCCATCCATTTAAAACCAAAACATACTTACATTTGATCCAGGATAGACAATAGCAGTCTTTAGGAACCATGGGAATGACAAACCAAGTAAAATATCAAATATGTTACTGCCAATTACGTTCGATACTGCCATGTCGCCCATACCTGCAATAAAACTGCATTGGCTGATAATTTGTTACAAGTTTAGCTTCTGTAACTCGACCGTGAAACATTTGGACTTTTCCAAAATCCATCGTAATTACAGACGACAAAGGAACTATGGCTGACAATAGGGATTCTACATTATCAGATTTAACAGGATTGGTGCCCCTCATGAAATACGTGTTATATCGGAACTAAGTTCTCAGCGAAGCCAATATTTGAACAGCTTGCATCTTTGTACACAGGTACTAGTTAGGACCCAGAAAACAACTTTGTAATGACATTAACTTGAATAAGAGAAAACCTTAACAATAGATGTCAAAACACGTTACTGAAACCTACAAAGGTATGTTATAGATCACTGTTGCATGAAATAAAGAAATTTCTGAAAATGAAAATTACAGGTATCCTGTCTTGGTAAATTGACACTAGTCACTAGGGCAGCTATACCAGTACCCGCTGTCAGAAGTATACTTTACATTAAACCGTCTGGTATTCAAGGTTCAATAAGATACAATAGATGATAAAGTAAAACCAAAGTTGATACCATACCTGGCTACAATGACACAAGCGACTATTTCAGATATCCTGATTTCTGCTAAAAGAAAACAAGTAATACCCATTATTGAGTATCCAAGAGTTATATGAGAAAGACAAGAGCCAGCTGAATGAAGAAATGAAAAAAAAAAGTTGATACCCTGTCTGGCTACAATGACACTAGCCATTGCGTCAGGTATACTGGTTCCCGCCGCTAGAAACGTTATACCCATTACACTATCAGGTATTGATAATGCATATCCTATATATGTTACCTAGATAAAGAAATAAAAAAAAAGATTGGTAATAAGGTATATAGATTGTGTAATGAACTTAAGGTACAGATACATCATCGGCTCGTATTCACCACCATTTTCAGGAATATTTGTTGTCTTACTCTTGAGAATTTTCTGATGTTGAAAGTAATGCACCTTCTGATTGGCTAAAAAATCGGTTACGCTATTAAGAAGTTGTGTTACTTTTAAATTCACCACTAATGAAAGTAGATTGATCTTGGGGAATGTTAAGGTTATGGCAATCAGTTTATACTGCTTAGAGTACCGTCATATCAATAGAATTGGTACAAAAAATTGTCATTAATTTCCATAGCTCTATCCAGTAATGGCGATAGATGTTACAATAAGAAGTCAAAGCTAAAACATGTTTTTAGATTAAACTTATGTAAGAATGAACTACAAGTCCATGTGCAGGAACAGAAGCATTTTTTCTCTACACATTCAAGAACAAAGACCAAAAAATTGCAGAACATGTAATTTGTTGCCTGCAAATGCTTTAAAATTGAACAAGTCTATCGTCTAGTAATGAGTTAGATGTGAACCAGACAACTTACCATCCATACCATCACATACGAAAATACCATTATCCACACGATAGAGACTAGAAAAGTAGCTACAAAATAACGCTCCCATCTGAAAAAAGAAAATGATAGAGACTAGAGACTTGGTTACAATAGAACGGTTCAACATTAAAAATACATTAATTTAGTTTAAAAATATTTCTTTTACATCGACTGAAAAACAATTTCTTGCAACTTATAATAATCTCTAACGATTCTGACATTTTGGCCCACGCTCTACCTTACAACCACAGACACCAACAGTACAAATGGAGACTAAATGCGAGGCTACAAAATAATGCCCCCCCCACTTTAGGGGAGAAATGACAGAGACTAGAAAAGTCGCCACAAAACAACACTCTCATAAAAATACGTAATAGGGACTAAAAACTTGGCTACAAAATAACGCTTTCATAAAAGAATTAGAAGATAGAGACTAGAAACGTCACTACAATGAAAACGCTCCCATCTGAAAAACTCAGAGACTAGAACCGTGGCTACAAAAAAAAAACCGCCCCCATCTGAAATACACATATTCGAGGCTAGAAACACAGCTACAAAAAATGCCCCTATCTGAAAAACACATATTAGAGAATAGAAACGTAGCTACAAAAAAAATCGCCTCCGTCTGAAAAAAAAAAAAAAAATGAGAGTATGAGAGACTAAAAACATAGCTACAAAAATCGCCCCCATCTGAAAAACACTAAACTAAAAGCGTTCCTAAGGAAAAAGCCCCCATCTGCAAAACACAGGATAGAGACTTGAAACGTCGTTACAAAATAACTCTTCCATCTGAAATACACGAAATATGGCTGGCAATCTAAATACCTACATTAGTGCACCGTACCTCGGTTGTTCAATGGCCTTTCCCATCGACAGCAATGCAGAAGATTTTCTGAATTTATGAGAGTGATTGCGACGGAATCAATTTTCTTTTACATAACTAGACATTGTTTCGAATATTTTTTGTGGGAAAGCAGACAGGCAATGGTCTGGAGAGATTGTTAAAGGTATCATTGATATAGGAATTCTTGAAACCGGTGGTAGTTGCAACGGGTGTTGAAAGGCTGTTGACTGAAATAGTGTTGAAAAGGATATAAACACCGAGCGAATTATAAATAATTTATTACTCGTCCCACACTCTGGCAAAAGTTTGTTTATTGCATCCCTGTGATGCAATACCGATGTAAGTAATTACATCATAAGGGATATATAGAAGCCTTTTCGTTGAACAACAGACTGATTCATAGGGTAGACTGGTCTTTTGACAGGGACAAAAATGATAATGGCAAAAAGTATTGATTAAGGTCAGCCTGCGCGGTCCGCGCAGGCTGACCTTAATCAATACTTTTTGCAGATGCATTAAGCCCCCTTTTCAGAGGGCTTGGCTCATCATGTACTTTGCAGGATTTTCTTAAAAGAAAACAACGTATTTTATAATTCTTACCTTATTTTCCTACAGTCTGGTATAGTATAGTAGAGTAGGATTCTGATAGGATATAGAACTAGCCATCTTATAAACGCTAAATAACCGAGCCGTTCTGTAAGAAGACGTATATAAACATAAAGCTAACAATGAGGAAAATCAAGCTATAATCTTAAAAGGTAAAGCGTTGCAACTTACATGTATTAATTACATACCTAATGGGATAAATTTCATTTCTATAAAGTAATTGCTAATTCACTTAATTCGCTGGTTGATACGTGGCATAATCACAAACAATTTTGACTTATATTCTAATTTTATGTTTCAAACAAGAAAATATTGATGCATAATATCAATGGCGCCGCAATTCAGTTGTTTCTGAAATAAGGCACATTACAGCATTTCAAATTAAGCAAAGTAAATTTATGCAGAACTAGATGAGGAATAAACTGAGAAGTCCTAAACAATCCTTAGAATGCAACTTAAAACTTATAATAAAAGAAAAGGAGTCAATAATGGTAAGACACAATCATTGCCATTCTTCGGCGAAATTTTACATAATTTCTATTGGAGCTGTGTACAAAAGCAGTTGTTATTTGAGAAATCCAAAAAGTAGTATTAAAACTAGTTTCTAACTTACCAAATTGATAATAAAAACTGGGTATAATATGACCAAAATGGATACGAAATGATAGAAGTAAGTACAAAAACGACAAAAATATAAAGAATAGGTGGATACGAAGAGACCAAAAATTGTACGAAATGGCCTAGGTACGTTGTGACCTAGTTACGAAATGACTTGAAGCCGAGTAAAAAATATGGCTGCCTTTATGGGTACTTTTCGAAAACGAATAAGAATATAGTGCCGCCGCTCATGCGGCGCCACAATGATCATATATTGGAAAAAACAATTCCCACTCGGCAAATTCAGCTATTGCTGTATCCACATTCATCGCCTACATGTACGTCTAATTTCAGTCGAATTCTAGATCTAGATAGTAACACAATCTCTGATTGGCTAATCCAAGTTGAATAGACTTCTAATATGACTACAAAGGTAAGACTGTCTCTGAAAGGAGAGAAAACGCCACCATTTTCTTCGTTTCCCGCATTGTTTTCAAAACCTTTCCGGGTGGAGGACGTTTAAAAACGAGACTTTTTTGGTAAAGTGATAGTAAGTAATAGAGATACCTATATCTGGTCTAATTTTCCAACCATCCACGTCTTCTCCTTCTAGCGCCATACTCACCCTGTAAAAGAACAGTGTTAGGAATATACTAATAATTGTACTAATAATTGTTAATCTTCTCAACTGCTGTCGTAAAAATCATCATCATCATCATTTTCTTCTTCTTCTTGCCCTTGTTCTTCTTCTTGTGCTTCTTCTTTTTCTTCTTCTGCTTCATCATCATCATCATCATCATCATCATCATCTTCTTCTTGTTCTTCTTCTTCTGATTCTTCTTCTGATTTCATCTTCTTCTTCTTCTTCTGATTTTTCTTCTTCTTCAAATCATCATCATCATCATCATCATCATCAACTTCATGATCATTATCATCATCATCATCATCTTCTTCTTCTTCATATCCAGCTGAAATCCAAATATTTCTTCTTCAAATCCAGCTAAAATCCAGATAAAGTGACGACCACTCTTTTCAGACAACACTGTTGCAACAGGAAAGGTTCAGTTAATCATCCTGTCAAATTTACCTGCTTGAAGTTTGTTTGGTGGGGTATTACTATGAGATTGACGGTATGGCATAAGTGTAATACATTTAATGTTATATGACTGTAAAAGGACTGACCAGTTTCGGACGGATTTCGTATAGGACCTCATTGTGGAAGTTCTGTTGGCTTGCTGGAACTTCTGACGTCTTTGGTACCCTTGATCTTGCTGCATTCGTCGGTTCTGTAATCGTAAAAAAATATTGGCTTCTGATATTGTTTAGTGCTATCAGGTTTTTTTTTCATTCTTATTTGATTGGGAAATGTTCACTGGGAAATATAGAAAGCGAACTACGATTGTCGTCGCACAGTCAAACGATCGAAAGCAGAAGACATAGATATATAAAAAGAGACAGGCGTGGCGTAGATTGTCGCTGATATTGAAGATGAATATCACTTCTGCATTATTTGCCCCCTTTTCCTGGCCTGGGTTCAAGTCCAAATATTTTTTTCCTTTACATTTTTGACAAAGTAATGCCCGAATATATTAACTCATTACCACACGAGAAAATTTTGGACTGGTCCAAATTGAAAGCATTTGCAGACGACAAAATAAAGGTGACTGAAAAATAGAAATTTGTTCTGGAAAGGGCAGAAAACACTGTGGGAAAAGGAGAAAATGCTGGTTACCAGCATTTTCTCCTTTTCCTACAGTGTTTTCAAAAGGCTTCTTTCTTAGGGGTGTCAAAAGTAGGGATTGAGTGGTAAAGGGTTAAAGGAAAAAAAAATATAGTTATTCAATCCCCTTGTGCGTGGACAAAAAATCATAGATGTAGAATTAAGCCAAATGTGATTTTTTGCAAAATTTCATAACTAAGCCGAAACTGAAACACTTACAAGTCATAACTTTTGTTTTTACAAACGCCGCCTTTTCTAAAAGAAATATCAACTGACGTTAAATGATATTTCTTCATTTGATCAGAATACAATAACGTAATCGAAAAATATCATATTAAGACTTGGCCATTTTATAAACATATTCTAAATGGTGATGTGGGATCTTGCATGAGTTGGCAAAAGAGATGGAATTTTATTGAAACCAAACTACAACTGTAAACATTGACCTATGAACAGTATATAGGCAAAAGGTGATGATGCAGAATATCTCTTGCCTGTCATTCCTTTTATGTGAGAAATAGATTCTTACAATGGCGTTTATGTATTATCATTTTTATCAAACTCGTTGACTAAAATGTATACGACGCTCGTCAAGACTCGCTTCATACAACTTTAGTGTACCCGTTTGATAAAAAATGATACTACATAAAACCCTCGTGTAAGACCTTCTATATGTATAACGAATTTGTCTGCTGATATGCAAATAAAAGATTTTCTATGTTCTCACATACTTAACGAAGAAGACGTATTCGCGACAAACAGCTCTTGGCAAAAACTCGTTTGTGACAAATGATGCCTCTAGGATAAAATAGTTCTCATTTCCTGATGAAAAATGATAAAATAACAATACCGGAATAGAGAGTCGCGGAATCATTTCGTTTTATCCTTGGAAAGTCATCCATATTATTTTATCCGCGATGTAGACAGAATAGATTGAAATCAGTTTGCACACATTTCAAGTCTGATCTTTGATCATACAGTGTCCTTTTATTTTGTGAAATGTTTGACTAGAAAGATTATATGGAGCTTTCAAAGCGCAATGTCTTGGTTATTACTTAGCCCGAGTGAAACATGTAGGCCCTATTTTTAGATTATTAGGCACTTTCGGTGTTAAGTCTTGGTTTGCTAAAGAAAGAATCTTTCAGTGGACAGCGTAGATAAAAGATCAGACTGCACAGAACGTGCAGTCTAATCTTTTATCTATACTGTCCGATTGTTAAGAGAAATTAATGTCAACTCAGGGTTGGGTTCGCTAAGATTTGCCCTTTTTCTTAACTCTTTTCGAGAAAATTTTAGACTGGTCCAAATTGAAAGCATTTGCAGACGACAAAATAGATGTGACTAAAAAAGTAATTAGTCGACTAATTAGATATGGCTCAAATGATGGACATGGCCTTTTTAAAAGGTAGAAAACATTGTGGGAGAAGGAGAAAATGCTGGTTACCAGCATTTTCTCTTTTTCTCACGATGTTTTCAAAAGGCTTCTATCTCGTAAAATCCAGGGATTGTTTGGTAAAGGGTAAAAAATGTATATTATCCTTGCTCTAGCAAAAGAGGGCCTAATGCAGCTCCATGGTCTAATACACCATCCAATCAGTTATGATGGCTACAACTCTTTTTCAGTATGGTCTTTGGTTTAGTTTTCTTGAAACGCGTGAAGCGGTGCTAAGGTTTAATATTTTCACCCAGGCACGAAAACTATTTATATCATTGCGACTTGTTTGTATCCCTGACAGGTTTGATAATTCATCAGATTTCTTTCTCGCAATAGAAAATGTATTTTTATCGATTTTTCTCACACGGTATTATTCCTGACAAGCTTCTGATAACAGACTTAAGTGTGCCGCTGCAGTCTGCAGAAAGATTTTGTACAGAGTAAATCTTACAGACATGTGTATTGCACAGGCGCCTAGACGATTTTGGAACCCTTTTTGTTTTGTCCTTACCTTTAGCTCTTTGCCAGACGGTGCAGACATCTAACTGAATACGCCTAAAATGATGATAAATATTTTGGGAATGCAAGAAAGCATTTTTGGAAAAGGAGTTCTTTTGATAACCAGCATTATCTTCCACTCACAAAATGCTTTCCAAGTTGTCTCGTTTCTAGAATCCGTTAAAACACAAAGTCGTTTTTCAGGATCTGGTAAATTAAAAAGCCTTCTTCCTCTCGGGCCCGCCCGGATGACTCAGTGGTGAGCGTGCCGGACTCATGACCTGGTGGGTGTGAGTTCGATAGCCGGTTGAGGCAAACTTTCTTTCTGGCGTATCTTCGCCTCTCACCTATGCTGAAGCATGTGAGAAAAGTAGTCGGTGGCTTTGGACCGAAAGTTGTATCAGTACTGGTATCAGAAAGCCAGGAAACACATGTGCGTCACCGACCGCCATGATATGACCTTGCTGTTAAAGTGGCGTTAAACACCAATTCAACTTATCAACCAACCAACTCTTCCTCTCGGTCTTAAACACACGAGATTGTACGTGGTGGGGGCAGCTTTAGCTACATTGCAGGTAATGTAGATGGTGATCTGGTTGCAAACGCTTTACATACAGTAGGAATATAAAGTCAGTATACTTACATAGCAGATTGCAAGTCGAACAGCAGCTTTGAATCGACATAATGTTGAAAAGTACCTTGTCATCATAATCTTGAATGCAGCCTCTTCGAAAGTTAGTCTGTGAGGAGAGAGAAAAATTTGATGATGATAATGACGATACTTTAGTAAATCCCTATCTTAGTGGCAGTCTCTACTATGCGAACAGCCTGTATTGAGCCCTTACTTACCGAACAATTCCGTGTTTTAACAAAGTTTAGGAAAATGGGTTTTGAAAAGGAAAAAAGTCTTGGAAACTAACAGTTTTCTTCTTCCAGGGATTTTTTTCCTTTTTCAAGGTCAAATTATGTAATTTTCTGTTTTGCGCAAGTCAATTGAAGAACAAAATTCTAACGTATAGTTGTAAAGTGTCGTCTCGGAGTAGCCTGCGCGGACTGCGCAGGCTACTCCGAGACGACACTTTATGCAAATGTTCGAATGCCCCTTTTCGAGCGATGCAAGCCTTACAGTTGTCTTTACATTTGCGTGGTCAGAAACAACGTAATTGATTTCCTGTGCGCTGAAAAAATGCATGGAATTCAATAGAAATTTAGAATTTAATGAAATGGCCACTAACTACAACACAGAAAAGCATGTTAAAATCTAGCTTTTTTTTTGGTTGTTGTTGTTTGTTCTCCGCCGAACCCTTTCCCAAACAAGCCCTGCTTTTTACGTGTCTGCAGTAAAAGTCTTTTGAAAACTCTATGGGAAAAGGAGAAATTGCTCGTAACGAGCAATTTCTTCTTTTCTCACAGTGTTTTCTACCCTTTTTGAGAACTTTGTCATTTTCTCCAAATCTAAAATTGTCGTCTGCAAACTCTTTCGGTTTGGAAGGGTCCAAAATTTACCGTTTGGGAAAGGGTTAAAATCAAAAAGTAAATTTCCAAAAATATTTTGAAAAATTTAAGAGATTTACCGGTTTTAGACTTGAAAAAGAGTGCGGAAGATTTTTAAGCAAAGGTTGTTGAACATGTTTCCGTTAAATATTTCGAAGTGTTTCCTTTCAGTACATTCAGGTCATTTTTCTTACCGTTTCCCTAAAGATATTGAAACTTGCCATGTCAGCCTATATTCATTTATATACAAGAAAAATACAAACTTCGCGCTGCTTAAAATAAATTTGTCATGTACTACGCGCAATAAAGTTTTCCGGGTTGTTTATCTTACGCTTTTGGAAAATAGATGAAAATAGATAAGAATGTATTAGTTCAAAGAGGTGATTTTGACTCTAAAAGTGCAAAAAAGTCTTCAAAAATATTGAAAAGCGGTCCGTGCCGACACAGCATAAAAGTGCTATGCACAGTTTAACACTACCACTCAAAGACGACTTTTAGCACCATTGCGGAAGTAACCGGCATTTTCTCCTTTTCCCACAATGTTTTCTACCCTATCAAAGTCAAATTCCATTATTTGAGTCAAATTGCAATTGTCGTCTGGAAATGCTTTCAATTTTGACAAAGCTAAATTTTTTTTGTCTGGTAAAGAGTTAAGCCTTGTTCGTAGAAAGTGTTGAACAAGCCCAACTTGCCTCTAGGAGACAGTGTAGATCAAGATTAAACTACACAGAACCTACTGTCTAATCTAAAATGTACACTGCCTGCTGGTTTGTAAAATATTCATGCAAAATTGTCCTGAAAATTGCTTTTTTAAACTCTTTACCGAATGACAAAATCTTAGACAGGTCCAAATTGAAAGCACCTGCAGACAACAAAATAAACTTAACTTAAAAATTAAAAATTGTTTCCAGCAGGATAGAAAACATTGTGGGAAAAGGAGAAAATGCTGGTTACACAGAACGTGCAGATGATAGAAAACCCACATACAGTACAAGCTAAACTTTGATGATTCTTGTATTCTGTGAATCATGAACAAAATGATCCTGACATTTGCGGATTGAGCATGCGCAGTTCCGACAAATTGTTTGATATTTGACGAGATCAAACAAACGCCCACACAACATGTCGCAGAGACCAGCCACGGGATGTTTGTCATATTACGTATTGCGACACAGCCCTGGGATACACATTTAACCCTTTTCCATACAATCCTGTCCCAACGAAACGAAACGTTAGCTACACTGTAGAAAAGATCTATTTGAAAACATTGTGGGAAAAGGAGAAAATGCTGGTAACCAGCATTTTCTCCTTTTTCCACAGTGTTTTCTATCCTTAAAAAATATAAATGAATAGATAAAAGTGAATTTAATAAATAAATAAATAGATAAATAACAATTAATAAAATAAAAAAAAAATAGAGTTGTCACTGAATGTGACTTAATACCCCTGCCAGCGCTTTGACACAAACAGGCTATTACTAGTATTTTGTACACAGAAGGACACACGGGCACATGGACGGACACACGGACGGATACACTGACAGACACACGGACGGACACACGGGTAGACAGGCTGATTCCAGTATACCCCCGAAAACATTTGTTTTGCGGGGATATAAATGATAAACAATGAATAAATGAATTAGAAAAAAAGCCCCAAACATAATTTGTGCAAAATTTAGTTTGTCGTCTGCAAATGCTTTCAATTTGTACCAATCGAAAATTTTGCCGACTGGTAAAGAATTAACTCTTGACCAGAAGACAAAATTCTAGACTCTTCCATATTGAAAGCAGTTGCAGACGACAAATTCAGTGTGACGCAAATGACAAATTTTGTATTCGAGAGGACAGAAAACACTGCGGGAAAAGGAGAAAATGATGGTTACCAGCATTTTCTCCTTTTCCCTCATTGTTTTTCTGCCATTTCAATTACCACTTTTAACAAAATTCAGTTTGTCATCTGCAATTGCTTTCAATTTGGGCACGTGCATAATATTGTCGTTTGGTAAGGGATTAATATACAATAGTCTAAAATTTTGGCATAATATGAAGAATTAAGGTAGTGGACACATAACAGAAAACAGCTATTTTCACCATAAAATTATCCTTCAAAATTTGCTATGATTAAAAATGAGTATTATTGCAAAACTTTAACCGAGCCACTTTTTCCTTTTTTCCTTCTTAGAATTATCATTTATAAATCTAAAACCTCTATATTGCAATACTTTAACCGAGCCACTTTTTCCTTTTTTCCTTCTTAGAATTATCATTTATAAATCTAAAACCTCTATATTGCAATACTTTAACCGAGCCACTGTGTTTCCTTCTTAGAATTATCATTTATAAATCTAAAACCTCTATATTGCAATACTTTAACCGAGCCACTTTTTCCTTTTTTCCTTCTTAGAATTATCATGTGTAAATCTAAAACCTCTATACTCTCACTACAAACGGAGATCATAATTACCTCCCCCTTTTCAAGAAACTAACAGAAGTATCAAAGAAATAATTTCAAGATAGACATCAAAGGAATTTATGGTCGGTTGAAATCTTGCATAAGTATCATATCTGTATAAATCCGTATTTATCAACTTAAAAAAAAAAACATCCAGCACTAGAGGTGTTATGGGTCTACTACCTTCGTTAACCCATTACCACACAATCGATACTTTTGACGCCTCTGAGAAAGAAGCCTTTAGAAAACATTGTGGGAAAAGGAGAAAATGCTGGTAACCAGCATTTTCTCCTTTTCCCACAAAGTTTTCTAACCTTCACAAAACAATTTCCAAATTTTCAGTCACTTTTATTTTGTCGTCTGCAAATGCTTTCGATTTGGACAAGCCTAAAATATTGTCGTTTTGTAATGAGTTTAACACGAAATAGCCTAAAAATTGGGCATTGTGTAAAAGACTAATGGGCTATGTTGTAACGGATGGATATATGATGAATTCGTTATTAGGAATAATTACTTTATATTTGATGTTGTCGCATAGTGGTCTACGGACATTTTCCTCGGGGTATAGTCTGTCATATCCATGGAAACGCTAAATACATCATCATCTTCACCAAATTGTTCTGAAATGGAAGACGGGATTGTCATTTTTTACGTTAGCGGCACCTCTGTCCCCACTTACAGCTACTTTGTCTAACCAAGTATAAAAAGTTGTTTAACCTGTTAATGCTTTGTCACACAACCCCAAGTTTGAATGACCCTAAGGAAGTAGCCTTGAAAACCTTGTGGGCAAAGGAGAAAATGCTGATAACCATTTATTATATCCCCTTGCCACACTGGCATCTCTCTGATCTACCAACTTTGATACAGTTTTCATCAAACATGCCACATTTAGTTTATAGCCTGTCAGAGCTTTGAATTTGGACAGTCTAAAGTGTTGTCATTTGGTTCTACAAGCATCGTAGAAATGCGCTGGGTTTAACGATCCTTGCGATGAACGCCTTTGAAAAATTGTCGCAGAAGAAGAAATGCTGTTAAACATTGTTTCCACAATTTCCATGATGTTTCCAGCCATTTCAAAGACAATTGCCACCCTTTCAGCTGCATTAGATTTGTCGTCTGCAAATGCTTTCAGTTTGGACCATGCAGTCTAAAGCTTCGACGTTTGGTAAAGAGCTAAATCAACTAGATGGACTTTTGAAGCCAGAATAAAAAGGCCATTTGTTGCAATGTCAAAAAGAGTTTTAACCAGAAGATTAAAAACTAGCAGTTGTTCCATAGAAGGAAGACAAAATTGGTGTTGGCTACATACAGACAGGAGAAAATGGAAACATGATTTTTTTTCTACAAAAGGTATATTGACTTTTCGATACACGTTGCTCATAAAAGAGGAAATACTGTAGACTCAGATCAGATGCAAGATGCAACAAGAAGCGAAACAACACATTTTTCCATATAACGGTATACGCGTAATGGTATCCCAAAAGGACATCCGGGCAACTTTATTTAGATACCAGTGTCTCTAGAGGCTACCAATCATTTATAAAACAGACAAAAGAAAATGAAGATACGGTTTGTTTACATAGACGCTGTAAAATTATTTTTCGATGCTTGTTGCCCGTAAAAGTGGAAACCTGGAAGACTTAGATCAGATGCAACGAAATGCGGATCAACAGATTGTTTTCTTTCCGGCCACATGACGGTTTAAGTATAATGTAAACAAAGACATCGACACAACTTCATTTAGATACCAGTGTCTCTGGAGCCTACTGATCATTTATAAAATAGACAGGAGAATATATAGATTATTTTTCTACACATGGGACATTTATATTTCGATACTTGTTGCTCATAAATGTGGAAACTTGGAAGGCTCAGATCAGATGCAACAAAATGCTGATCAACACACTGTTTTCTTTTCCATATGACGGTATCAGTGTAGTTTTAACAAGGACAATGACGCAGCCTTATTTGGACACCAGTGTCTCTGGGGGCTATTGATCATGGATAAAACAGACAGAAGAATATACGCATAACAGGATTGATTCTCTAAAGACAGTACATTTGGCATTCGATAGATGCTGTCCATTAAATCGGATATGTTGTACCAAGTATGTCATCACACATCTATAGATCCATAAAACTTATTTTAAATAGTATCGAACTGAATTGTAAACTATACAATGGTCCTTGGACAACCAGAAAATTCATCCAAAACAAGAAGTATTGACCCATGTCAGCCTTGGACATCCAGAAAATTCGTCCAAAACAAAAAGTTTTGACCCATGCCAGCCTGCGCGCAATGCGCAGGCTGGCATGGGTCAATACTTTTTGCAAATGCCTTAAACCTCCTTTCACAGAGCATGGCTCATAACTTAAGCTTTAAAACTGTAGACTCATGTGGTATCAGCGAAATGCGAGCCAGCACGTGTTTGCCCTTTGACAGTATCACTATAATTAACAAGGGCATCAGACCGACCTAATTTAAATACCAGTCTCTATAGACTGTTAATCATAAATCAAATCGAGAGACAGAGAAACATGAACATGGACTTTTTTTCTTCATATGGTACATAATGGCCTGCGTATGCATGCAACTCGCAAAAAAAAAGGCAAATACTTTACACTCAGATCAGATCAAACAATTTAAAATTAAACTTTGATTTTGTCCTTTGACAATATACTCGTAGGCATAATGTTAATTAACAAGGGCATCAGATCAACTCAGGTTAGATACCAAAGTCTTTTGGGACAACTGATCATAAATCTCATCGAAATATATGCAAATGTGGACTGTTTTTCAAGAAACAATACAAATAGCCCATCGATGTATGTATTCCATATTAAAAAAAATGTAAGATGGCAAATACATGTAATTTAGCCTCACATCAGACGCAACAAAGTGCGGGTACGAACTTTTTTGCCCTATTCTGTTAGAGGTATTTTGTTCATTAGCAAGTACATCAGACCAACTTTAATTAGATACTAGATTCCCCTCAGACTATTGATCATATTTTTCAAACTGAGGAATATATGAAAATATGGATTTCTTTCTACGAACAATATGTTAACCCTTTATTTCATAGATACTCATTTCTGCGCATTGCTTGTAGGAGCCTTTGGAAAACACTGTGGCAAAAGGTGAAATTGCTCGTGGCGAGCAATTTCACCTCTTGCCACAGTGTTTTCTACACTATCAAAAGGTGTCATATACACATAAGAAACAGCTACATCCTTGCTGTTATTTGGGGTCAATTAGAGATACCATAGAAATGCCTTATGGGGTAAAGGGTTAAGCTACCGGCGTATGTAGTCCATAATTAGATGGTTGTATTGGGGTTTAACGCCACTTTAACAGCTAAGGTCATATCATGGCGGTCGGTGACGCACATGTGTTTCCTGGCTTTCTCACACCGGTACTTACACTACTTTCTTTCCAAAGCCACCGACTACTTTTCTCACATGCTTCAGCAGAGGTGAGAGGCGAAAATACGCCGGGTATCGAACTCACAACCACCAGGTCATGAGTCCAACACGCTCACCACTGAGCCACACGGGCGGGCCCATAATTAGAAGAATGTAAAACGTAAACTATTGTAGACCTAGATCAGACCCAACGAGATGCAAGTAAAAGCCTCTTTGTTCTTCGAATATTTGGGTATAACATTAACCCTTATCCTGTACAATAACTAAAATGATTTTTTTAATTCGATAATAAAAACCCAAAAAAATGTTATTTCAAAGGTATGTTTCGGGGAAAAATATCTGCAGATCGGACAGCGTAGATTCAAGATCAGACTGCACGTTCTGTGCAGTCTGATCTTGATCTACGCTGTCCGCATAAGGTCCATGAGTCGCGATAAGCAGTCAAAGGGTTAATTAACAAGGACATCAGACGAACTTAATTTAGATACCGGAGTCTGTTGCGATTATTGGTCATAAATCAAATTGAGGAATATATAGAAATATGGACCGTTTTTTCCAAATACAATACAAGTAGCCAACACACGCATGCTGTGACTTCTATGACAAATACTGTAGACCAAGATCAGACGCAAATACATGTAAGACAACAGATAATTGCTCTTTGACAATATACAACTTAATTTAGATACCGGAGTCTCTTGAGACTTTTGATCATAAATGGAATGGAGGTATGTGGAGATATGAACTGTTTTGACAGAAATGGTACATTAACTGTAAACCTTGTTGACTCAGATTAGGCGCTACCAAATGCAAGTCAACAACTTTTTGCCAAATAACGGTATATGTAACATGTTAATCCATTACAACACAATCCCTACTTTTGACAAGCCTGAGAAAGAAGCCTTTGGAAAACATTGTGGGAAAGGGAGAAAATGCTGGTAACCACCATTTTCTCCGTTTCCTACAATGCCTTTTACTCTTCAGAAAACACATTTCAAATTTCCAGTCACTTTCATTTTGTCGTCTGCAAATGCTTTCGATTTAGACAAGCCTAAATTAGTCGTTTGGTAATGAGTTGATCTTCAGTGATATCAGAGCAATCTGATTTATATACCAATCTCTTGAGGTCATAGAAAGGAAATCTGATTATGGTATATGTAAGTATCTAGATTGTTTCCCTAATTTTGAAAACTAACCTTACCGAATTGTGCTTATTTTCTCTGATAGTGGACAACGACAAAAACTGTAAGCCCTGATCGATCGCTATACAAAACGGGGCCCCAAATACGGGTCCATTGTACGAAATACATATATAGGGTACAAATGAAAACCCTATATATAATGACAGTTTATGCAGACGACAAATCAGACGTAGCTCAAGTGATTAAAATAAATCTTAGAAGTGGTAAAGAAAATATTGTGGGAAACGGAGAAAATGCTGGTTACCAGCATTTTCTCCGTTTCTCACAATGTTTTTAAAAAGCCTTTTTTTTAGGATGGATAATCAAACTGCGGAATTGTTTGATAAAGAAATAGTATCAACTTAATTTAGATACACGCATCTCTAGAGACCACTGATCATAAATCAGTGGGAGAAATATGGAAATATGTACTGTTTTCCCGAGTCAGTGCTCCAATTCATCAATCCATGGTGTTTGTCACAGTGGGTACTGGTTCGTCTGTACGCTTTTTTTTAACGACGTTTTAAGATTATTTCAGTTATATCTCGGCACTCGTTGCACCTATCTTTGCTTTTCTAGATTTTTTAAAAAATTTTTATAGTACTTCAATTCATCAATCCATGCTGTTTGTCACTATGAGCATTGGTTCGTCTGTATGCCTTTTTAACGACGTTTTAAGATTATTTCAGTTATATCTCGGCACTCGTTGCAGCTACCTTTGCTTTTCTAGACTTTTGTTTTTCATTTTTATAGTTCTTTTTTTTTTATCAATTCGTGCTGTTTGTCACATTGGGAACTAGTTCGTTTGTGCGCTTTTTTTAACGTTTTAAGACTATTTCAGTTTTATCTTGGTACTCATTGCACTTAGAATGTTTCTCGGTGGAGAGGAATGAAACCTATTGCGATAACTATCGTTAATCGTTGAACAAAATTTGAATGAGTTGAGAACTCAAATTGATTCCAAATTAACCCATTACCACACAATCCCTACTTTTGATCACTCTGAGAAAGAAGCTTTTAGAAAACATTGTGGGAAAAGGAGAAAATGCGGGTAACCAGCATTTTCTCCTTTTCCAACAATGTTTTCTACTCTTCACAAAACAAATTTCAAATTTTCAGTCACTTTTATTTTGTTGTCTGTAAATGCTTTCAATTTGGACAAGCCAAAAATTTTGTCGTTTGGTAATGAGTTAAAAACTGTAAAACGTCGAATTGTATTTTCGAATTACTATGTCAAAATATAATTGCGTTACGTAAAAAAAAGACCAGTCTTTGTTCACAAGGAAGATTTTTTTTTCTAATTAATCAAAGCTTAATCAACATTTCCCTTTTCTATTTATAATTTTTTTCGTAGCAAACAACTGTATCAAATGATTTTTCAGTTATATCAGACTTGTTTTTTGCAATACATCCGTTGTAGAAGATTTTTCTATTAGTGCCCTTTCCACCCTCCCCCTCCCCCCCCCCCCCAAAAAAAAAATAAAATGCCAATTTCAAAGACAATGTATAAGACATCTTTTGATAACATTTTAGGGAGAGTAGAAAATGCTGGAACCTCACACACATTTGAGTCTTCTGAAGTTTTCCAATCCTCCCTCCCACCCTAAAAAAAAGAAAGCTAAAATATAGTTCTAACTCATTTCAACACAATCCCAATACCTAACGACCCTGAGAAAGAAAGCCTTTGAAAACATTGTGGGAAATGGAGAAAATGCTGGTTACCAGCATTTTCTCCTTTTCCCATAATGTTTTCTACCCTTTCCAAATCAAATTTCAACTTTTGATTCACATCTATTTTGTCGTCTGCAAATGCTTTCAGTTTGGACAGGTCCAAAATTGTGTTGTATGGTAAAGAGTTAAGCTGCTTTAACAGCCCCAAATCTGCAAACAAGCCAAACTGAAGTAATGTCCTTTTATAATGAAACACATATCGAAAAGCAGAATAAAAAAGACGCACCGTAATCTTGAAACTTGTTGAGCTGCTTTCCCAATACTCCATTAGCGTTGACTTTCTCGGAGGCAAACCATTTCAACTTTGACGTGATGGCATTTTGTAAACTACGATTAAACCTGGAATATAAATAGTTTGAACTTGCGGAGCAGTCGACATGTTGTCGCTCAACTCCGTAACTAACGACAAAATTTTGGACTTGTCCGAATTGAAAGCATTTGCAGACGGCAGTTTTAGCGTGGCTCAAATTATGCGATTTTTCTTTGATAGGATGGAAAACATCGTGGGAAAAGGAGAAAATGCTGGTTAACAAAAGTCACGAGTAACTTCTCCTTTTGTCACAATGTTTTCAAATTCAGTCCGTATATTAAAGCGCAAAAGCCTTCTGCTTGAGGTCGTGTATTTATTGAATTAAAGCTACTTTCGATGTTCCACCAGGGATTTGTTTCTCCCATAAAACTAGATTTGCGACCTAAAGTTTGTCCCATTATTTCATTATCGGTGTTATTTCTCACAATGTTCTTGGGAGCTCTGAGCTGTTTAGGCCTCAGCCTTTTCACCTCCCTAGTCTAGAACTTGTTGCGCATGCTCTGTGAAAAAGTTGTTTAACGCGTCGGCGAAAAAAGGGTCGAACGCAAGATGACCTGAGTCGAACTACTTTGCAACTGGTAAATTTTCTCTTTCAAAAACCAATCACGAATTTAGCCATGGTCCTGCAACAGGGGCCTTAATCCTTTACCCCATAAGGCATTTCTATGGTATCTCTAATTGACCCTAAATAACAGCAAGGATGAAGCCGTTTCTTATGTGCATATGACACCTTTTGATAGTGTAGAAAACATAGTGGCAAAAGGTGAAATTGCTCGTCACGAGCAATTTCACCTTTTGCCACGATGTTTTCCAAAGGCTCCTACAAGCAATGCATAGAAATGAGTATCTATGGAGTAAAGGGTTAACCCATTACAATCCCTACTTTTGACGACCCTGAGAAAGAAGCCTTTTGAAAACATTGTGGGAAAAGGAGAAAATGCTGGAAACCAGCATTTTCTCCTTTTTCCACAATATTTTCTACCCTTCACAAAACAAATTTTCAGTCACTTTTACTTTCTCGTCTGCAAATACTTCCGATTTAGACAAGCTTGAAATAGTGTCGTTTGGTAACGAGCTAAGTGATCTCCGTGATGCGTTGTGCAAAGCAAGAAATCACATAATTAGGGATCAATAATTTCCACTTTATACAAGAAACCGACTGAATAAAGAAGTTGACTAGTCCTAAGTCATGCAGAAATCTGAACCATAAAAAATCGGTCAAGGTCACTCTGCGCAATCCGCCCCGGCCTAATGCAGAGAAATGACCCTCCCTTACAAAATGACCCATGGGTCATTTCACTACGTAGAAGAATGACCCAGGTCATTTCTCTACATAGGGTAATAACCCTCTGGGACCATTTCTCTACGTAGAATATTATTAACAGAATTGCTGATTCATAGAGCACGGCTCATTTATTTCGTTTTAAGGCAAAACTGATCAACGATCACGGAGAAGGAACTGCACAAGCGGAACCAATTGCTCTGAAAAAAAAAATGTTGTGTTGGTCTTCCGGCTCAGAAGATATCGGCTCATAACAGCTTAAGAAACGGGTAAGCTTATCATTCTTTGTATTTAAATACTTTAGTAGAAGTTTCAAAACTATAAAAAGCAAAATCTAGGCTATTAACTCTTTTCTTTAACCTTTTGCCACACAATTCCGACTTTTAACAGTATCCTTGTACCAAGGATAAAGTATCCCTTTGCCTAGGATAAAGCATCCTTTGACCTAGGATAAAGCGTCATTGTGCCTAGGATAAAGTGTCCTTGCGCCTAGGATAAAATGTCCTTGTGCCCAGGATAAGTGTCCTTTTTCCTAGGATAAGTTTCCCGTGTACCTAGGATAACGTATCCTTGTACTGAGGATAAAGCGTCATTGTACCTAGGATAAAGCGTCTTTGTACCGAGGATAAAGCGTCCTTGTACCGAGGATAAAGCGTCATTGTACCTAGGATAAAGCGTCATTGTGCCTAGAATAAAGCGTCCTTGCGCCTAGAATAAAGCATCCTTGTACCCAGGATAAAGCATCCTTGTACCCAGGATAAAGTGCCCTTGTATCGAGGATAAAGTGTCCTTCTCCCTAGGATAAAGTGTCCCTGTACCTAGAATAAATTGTTGTTGTATCTAGGATAAAATGTCCTTGTACCGAGGATATAGCAACCCTGTAGCTAGGATAAAGTGTCCTTGTACCGAGAATATAGAGTCCTTGAACCTAGGATAAAGTGCCCTTGCACCTAGTAAAAGTGTCCATGTACCTGGGATAAAGTGTCAAAGTACCCATGGCAAAGTTCATTCTAAACAAGAATTTCTTTTAATATCTTACCGCTTTTGAATAACAATATTAATAATAACAATGTTTTTTGTTGACAAAATTTGTGGGTACATACTGGAAGGAATATTTTGTTGTTGCATCTTTCTAAGTGCTTTCACTAGTTTCTCGCTGCACAGGAAAATTTTAAATATCTCATTCAAGTTTCGGTCTTGTGTTGTATCAAATGTTCCCACGCAATTACAAACCCCGAGAAATTTATTACAACATTATATTCGCTATTTATGTCCCTGCAGTAAGATGTGGGATAAGGGGGCAGTTTGTTTATTACAAACAATATATTACCTCCACTATTTCCATTAATGTTTCCCATTCAATCTAAGATAAGAAAACTCTTTTTCTTTATTTGTTTCTGTTTTTTTTTGTATTTGAACCAGTATTGGGCAAAGCTCCAGATAAGTGATGATATTCTAAATCTATATTTCTTGTCAGAATCCTATGTTGTGAGTACTCATTAGAATCGTCTCGATGAGACGATTCTAATGAGTACTCACAACACAGGGTTTAGTTGATAATAATGAATATTTAAGATTTTGAAATCAAAATCACTCCCCCTCTGTCTGAAGCTCAGATTGGAGAGAATTTAATTTGTTTATTAAGGTTTTCACTGCGTGTAATACTTGTGTATCACGAGGACAACTTGGTTATATACGGCAAGGGTTTCACCCGTATACGCTTGGGCTTCGCATTGCTTTGCGTAAGGACACTGCCACGTGACTAGCACTGCCAGTTGGGTTCAAACCTGGATTTCATTGGTATGTGAGTATGAAGTTAAACCGGGATAAGGGGTTAAACCTGAAAGGATATATACAGTGAAACCCCGTTAGAATGAACTGCGCTATAGTGCTGACCCTATTATAACGCGGGTGTCCTTTTTTCTTGGGGACGGGCGGATGGGTCGCGGGTAGTATGTGTGTGTGTGTGGGAGGGGGGGAAAGATCAGCGTTATAAACTTAACGATCGTGGCTCCCACCGACAGCGTTATAATAGGGTTCCACTGTATAAGAAACTTGACTTCTAATTCATCTGGAAAATTACTGGTAATAAAACATAATAGCAAAGAATAAGACCGGGCTTACCGCATAATTAGAATATATCCAGCGTATAATATTAACATGATAAGGGATTCATACCACGTGACTATAGAGTCATAGACAACCTGAAATATACAAGTTGAGACAGACATAAATGTGATGTGAACATGTTAGTCTTGGTATGTGCCTTATAGAAAAAGGAGAAAAGGAGAACATTTACGATATCGACAAAGAAATGAAAGTTAAAAAGGAAGAAGGAGAAGTAGAAGAAGGAGAAGAAGAAGAAGGAGAAGAAGAAGAAGGAGAAGAAGAAGAAGAAGAAGACGAAGAAGAAGAAGAAGAAGAAGATGATGATGATGATAAGAAAAGGAAAGGTCCAAAAAGGAGCAAGGAAAGAAGCTAGAAAAGAAAACATTATGAAATAATTGTGAGAGAAAAAATACCCCCCCCCCCAAAAAAAAAAAAAAAACTTCTTGACATGTAGATGCTACAACAACGATCTAAATTATAAATATTCTTCTTTTCAAAAAGAATAGGAAGAAGTGCAAATGGAAGGAAAAAACGAAGGCGAAAAGGGGTGAAAACTTTCGGCACCATAGGCAAAAATTGTTAGTGGGGGGACTTCTGCGGACGTCATAAATCAAGATCAGACTGCACAGAACGTGCAGTCTGATCTCAGATCTATGCTGTCTGCTTGTGTGCTCAAGCCTCTTGGATACGGATTTTCTCTAAGACTCATGGGATTATATTTTCAGACGTCAAAATGGATCCAGTTTATATATATTTGGCGCTCAAAGTTTTGGAAGGATCGGAGGCAATAAATAACTTCAAGGGCAGACATTTGACGCTGTGGAGTAACATCTATAATAGTTCTTAGGGAGAATTACCTCCTTATCTACAAAATTGAAATTCTCGGCTTTGTTTGCCGCAGATTAGTCTTGTCTGTAACGGAGGTAGTATCTTGACATGCAAGCCACAATTTTAATTCACTGTGTCGATCAAGATCAGACTAAATATTTGTTTGTTCATTTGTATTGGAGTTTAAAACCATTTTTACAGCTAAGGTCAGTGCAGCTATGCATGTATTTGCTAGATTTTCAAGAATCTACTCAATCATGCAGTAGACTTGTCCTTGGACATACAGAAAAATTGACCGATAGCGAAAAGTATCGGCCCAGGTCAGCCTGCGCGGACTGCGCAGGCTGATCTGGGTCGATACTTTTCGCAGATGCATTGAGCCCGCTTTTCACAGAGCATGACTCTTTAATGTTTCCAAAGTCGCCCTGCTGCATTTGTTTGAGTACACAATAAGTTATGTGTTTTAAATGTGATGAAATGATTAGCTGAAAACTTACTAGTATTAAAACTATTATAGCAATGGCGTAATATAAGGAATCTCTACACATCGGCCACCAAGATAGTCGTATAGTCTGCAATCAAGAAGAAAAGACAAAATCAGGCTCATAATGTTGATTAAAATAGTGTTTAAAGTCGCTTTCAACATTATTCAGTCATATTACTGCCGGTGTAATGCAGAGAAATGACCCCCATTACAAAATACCCACGGGTCATTTCTCGACGTAGTCATATTACTGCCGGTGTAATGCAGAGAAATGACCCTCATTACAAAATGACCGGCGACAGCTCATATATTAATCAATAACCGCCATAACTTTAGGAAGTGTAAAAAATGTCTTTTTGTATTCAAAAGCGAAAAATAGGCCCATGGAGACGAGTAATTATCATATCATTGTTCATTTGTTAATATGATTGATTGATAGATTGATTGGTTGATTGTATGGTATTTAACGCCGTCTTCAATTATTTCAGATATCGCAGCGGCCAGTGCACCTACCCGTTGCTTTCCTGGAGTCTTTTTTACTTATTTCACTACATTAAGCATTTACTTACTTATGTGTGTATATCCTGGGTTTTACCAGTTCTAGCATAGGGCTCTGAAGTGCCTTGCCAATTATGTAGATCCATGAGAAAATTACCAAAGAATTTTTCATATGTCTGATACAAAAATCAACCTCGTCGTCGGTGAAGATCCTTCGGGGATGATTTTCCTTTTTTCCCCCTGACATTCGAATATTTGAAACTTCTCTTGCAAGCAAGCATTAATGCCAATCTGTTTCTGAGATATCATGACGAACATTCTAAAGGATACACGAGACATTTCAAAGATTTGATCCCGTAACCTAGTTTTTGACCTAATATAACCCATTTTCAAGTAGTTCGAGACTTCATCAAGACAAACATTGCCATCAACTTTCATGAATATTGGATTCAAGATGTGGCCTATATACGGTATACACGGTTTTTTTAATATCTGACCTGGTGACCTAATTTCTGAGCGTACATGACTCATTTTCAAAGTCGCCCGAGACATTATCAAGATAGACATTCCGATCAAATTTCACGAGTATCGGACAAAAAAGGTGGCCTCTGGAGCGTACACAAGGTTTTTTCCAAGATTTTACTACTATTTTTTTTTCTGCTATTTTTGGTAACAATAGTCGATGATCGGCAAATGAAAATTTCGGACTTCTTGATAGACCAGTGGAGCTTCAAGAGCCTGTGGTGTAACCAGTATTTTGCTGTATAATACGTATATTTGTGCTAAACCATATCGCCCTAGTGCAAACTTTACCTCTTTCACCACCAGTCCACATATCCCAATAACAAACAGGATGTTAAACACGGCTGATCCAACAATAGTACCGACCCCAACGTCACCTTTTGTTATAAACACACCTGAAAGAAAATAAAGAGATAACAAAGCCATACCTCTAGCAAATATGAGTTCAACTCGAAGGCTGCCAAGCGTGGCTCACTGACCATTTGCTGACAGTGTAGATCAAGATCAGACTGCACAGAACGTGCAGTCTGATTTTGGATCTACACTATCCGATATGGAGAGTTTATTCCCCAAAATAGAACTTTGAACTTGAAATATTTGCTTTTCTATTATCGACTTAAAAAGTTCAATTTTAGATATTTAGCAGGATAAGGTAACTTTGATGCATCTCCGAGATGCACAGTACCGTAGGCCTCTGAAACTCAATTGGTCTATCAAGGGATAACGAAAATTTCACTATCGGACACCGTTACTATAAATAGCACAGTGCAAGATTCCCTCTGTATCGTACATACAATATAGGGAGAGTTGCCAATGTGCTATCATAGAAACAGTACCATAGGCCTCTGAAACTCAATTGGTCTATCAACGCATAACGAAATTTTCATTATCAAACACTCGTACTATAAATAGCACATTGCAAGATTCCCTCTGTATCGTATATACGATACAGGGAGCGTTGCCAATGTTCTATTTTGGAAACAGTGTTAATGAAAATCTGAATATATTCCGTGATATCGTCGGTTTACTTCAAAAACCTCGTAACTACAGCTTAAAACAAGCTGTAGTTACAAGGTTCTTGAAGTAGACGGACGATATACAGGCAATGAACCAATGTTCTATAAGTATTCGATGATCGACCAAGGACAATTTTAGTGTTCCGTGATAGACTAATAGAACTTCAAATGCCTGTGGTAGTACCACGCACTTCACCACGTAAAAATGGATCCACAAAATTCATTTAGTCTAACAATGGACTGGGTCCTTGACTTGTAAAAAGCTCGGACCTGAACCCAATGAAACATGTTTAGGACATGCTGAGAAGACAGTCTTCGGCAACAGCAAAGTCTCGTTGAGTTAGCTCGTGGTGTAAATACTGTGTGGGCTAAGCTGGCTAAAAGTGGTATCAGAAATTACATCGTTCGAAAAAAAGGGCCAGGTGCCGGGCGGTAATTGCAGCAAATGGGGGCAATACACGCTAAATTGATAAAACAGGCTCACTAATGTCAATTTATGTGACTTTCCTTTTGAGAGGTATTCTGTTCAGATTAACTGTTTTTTTTTTAAATTTGTTCTTGAAATTACCAATATACTATATATTAAAATCAAGTGTCCGGTTATAAGTTTTGCCTAGAAAACAACAATTTTATTAATATTTGATACTGCGATGATACAGATTCTTTTTCTTCAAGTTCATTTTAGCCACATACGATGCGTGCAATATTCATAGGTATTTTTCATAAAAAAAAAAGAAATACGTCAGCCCTCCATGACATTTGCCGGATTATGATTTAGACCTAAAGGCTTAGGCATGTATTGCCCTGAATGCAATAGAAAATATTTAGCTTACCGATGATTGCCGTGAACAATTCTGGGGCGGAACTTCCGGCCGCCATGAATGTAGCGCCCGCGACGTCTTCGCTAAAACCCAGACGCTGAAAAAGACAATCAATGAAAAACAACTTCAAAAGGGTAACCAATCCGCCCCTAAAACGTGTAAATTGCATAAAAGCCTAGAATTATTGTGAAGCGAAGAAATCTACAAGAAAGCCTATCGTCGGTTTACCTCAAAAACCTCGTAACTACAGCTTGTAACAAGCTATAGTTACGACGTTTTTGAAGTAAACCGACGCTATGTAAAGAAATGATCTAGAATCTACTACTCCATTCATACTTGGTTAACTCTTCACCAAGACGACAAAAATTTAGACTGGTCCGAATTGAAAGCATTTGCAGACGACGAATATGACTGAAGAATTGAAATTTGTTTTAGAAAGGGGAGAAAACATTGTGGAAAAAGGAGAAAATGCTGATAACCAGCAAAAAAATCTGTTGAAAGGGTTAACGAAATTAGATATTTTTTATTACAGTAAAAGAATTCAAGCCTTTCACAACATGGACTCCATTTCCGACATGACTGTTCTAAATTTAGCCTGACAAAAAACCAAGATGGCGTTAAGTTCTAATGCACTACACACGAAAAGGTACATTCGGACATCTGCGTAAAGTGCCGTCTCGGATTAGCCTGCGCAGTGCGCGCAGGTTAATCCGAGACGCTACTTTCCGTTTTTATGTAATTTTCTCTTTGCACAAGTCTACTGTTGCACAAAATCTTATGTACTCGTAAAGTGCCGTCTCGGATTAGCCTGCGCGGACTGCGCAGGCTGATCCGGGACGACACTTTACGCAAATGTCCGAATGCCCCTTTTCGCGTGTTGCACGCCAATAGCATCGGACTCAACATTTCTCGACGTTATTTTTGTGATGACGTTTCCAGCCATATTTGTACATTTTCATCCCGAAAACCAGTAATTACAAACGAATCTTCATCAATAACATGTTATCTATCCATCAAATATCGTGGCTTTTTCTATCGTCACGACTTCTGCGAGATGTTGCAGACAATAGATATCAGGATTAGGTTCGCCAATGATAGATATTTTTTCCCTGTTTACCCTTTGTCTGCCGAGCTCGGGTAAAGGACGTAAGTAACTTTTTGCGGACAATGTATATCAAAATCAGACTCACAGAATATGCAATCTAATCTTGGACCTACACCGTCCGATATCGAAATATTTTTGCTCATTGAGACGTTGTATGTTCAAGCGAACGTTATGGATTCGAGATCAGAGTGCACAATATATACGGTCTTTTCTTGGTCTACACCTTCCGCAAAAGCCTACGTTTAATTGTGTACATTCCGTGCAGTCTGATCTCGAACTATGCCTTTTACAACAGCCCATTTATTTGTATATTCAAGCGAACGATATGGATTCGGGATCAGAGTGCACGATATATGCGGTCTTTTCTTGATTTATGTCTTCCGCAAAAGCCTACGTTTAATTGTGTATATGCTTTACACAAAATTTATTTAAAAGTCACTCTAAATATATGTCATTTCAGATTATTTTGTATTTTGGGCTGGTGGCCTTATATATACTGAATAAAACTATTTTAATTCTATTTCTAAAATTCTAATGAGTACCCACAGCATAGAGTTTCAATGAGAAATGATAGATTTAGAATACCATCACTCCCTCTTATTGGAGAGATCATCAGACCTCTCCAACAGTGGTGAGTTTAAAAGGCGGACTGCACAGAATTTGCTGCCTAAATCCATTTTTCTTGCGAAATTGTACTGATAGACAGTCTGTTTCGTCATGGCTTTGTAAATAAAGCGAAATCAAAAAACCGAAACAGGAAATAGGCGTGGTTTATTTTTATATGACGAATATCAGAAAAATATTTGTTAAATCAATTTGCCATGTGTGCAAATGACCCCTAAAATAATTGTAATTTTTCATTAAGCAAATAAATCTAAGCAGCAAAAAAAAAAAATCGTTAAAAAAGAGAAAGAAGACTGCTGGACAAGATCATGCGACTTGAAAAAGCGACAAGAAGGCCAAATGACCGTCATGTAAAGCATACGTAATTATGGGGTTTCTACGCGGCAGCTTTTTCACTTGTTTGTTTACATGTACCAAAATGTATTGAAATTAAAAGCCAATAAACTATTTGGAAACATTGATACTGACCTCTCCTGGCTTCTTTTTTTTAAAGAAGTCAACTTGTCTGGAACTGTTGGTATAATGCACTAGGGAGATATACATAAAACAGCCTTTGGCCAAGTACCGCTCTAAGTTACCCAAAATTTCCGATTTACCGCATCTTACAGGGATGAAGTAAAATTCGTCTGCTGCCAATTGATTCAAGGATATAAAGCACTTTAACAGCAGGGTAAAGGTTAAATGAGTAATATGTCTGTAAAAGACCCAAGAAACCTCGTGAAAATAGTTCCGTTTACTGCTGCGCATAGCTATCAATTAAATGCTCTGACGATTTACAGCAGAGGGCTAAAAAAATAAATCGAGAATTAAGTAACTTTGAAGGCGGAAGTCATTGTCCAGCTTGTGTCATTTAACCCTTCAGCTGTTTATCGCCACTGGCTGACCTTTTGCAGCCAGTGTAGATCAAGATCAGGCTGCACAGAACGTGCAGTCTGAGCCTGGATCTACACTATCCGATAAGGCGATGTTTTTCTTAACCCTTTACTCCATAACGCATTTCTATGGTATCTCTAATTGACCATAAATAACAGCAAGGATGAAGCTGTTTCTTACGTGTATATGACACCTTTTGATAGCATAGAAAACATTGTGGCAAAAGGTGAAATTGCTCGTGACGAGCAATTTCACCTTTTGCCACAATGTTTTCCAAAGGCTCCTACAAGCAATGTGTAGAAATGAGTATCTGTGGAGTAAAGGGTTAAGAGAAATGCACTTGAAATAGCATCGTTTGAGTTTTTACTATTGGCTTGAAAAGTTTCATCTAATTTATTCAGCAGGAGAAAGGTTAAGGGTGGTGGTATACATCCTCGTAGAAGTCTGTAAAACGTGATGATCAATACCAAATGACAACTGGATGCATCGATTTCATTTCCTCTCCTTTAAAAAAATCATTGAGTTTAAAAAAAGGGGTGTCATCACACGCCCAACCACTGTTGACAGGAGAATGCAACCAACATATAGATTTCTTGTTCCAGCTTCCTGAGCTATTGTTGCCAATGAATAAAGATGTTTGTAGCTGAGGGCGGAGGTTTATTTATGCCGGAAACTTGAACAACTCGTTATTTACAGTAGATTTGTTTGAAGTATCGATTTGGTTAAATTGCATGTTTGAGGCATTCTTGTCGAAGGATATCTCTAACATAGTCCTCTTCAAATCTACATCTTTTTCAGAAGATAGCAAAGATAAAGTAACACAGCAGGGTAAAGTCAAACTGAGTAATTTGTCTGTTTAAGACCAAGGCGTTTTGTAAAAAAAAAAACTAGTTCCTTCTGATGCTGTGCATAGCTATAAATTGCATGGTCTGATCATTCGAAGCAATGGGATACAACTTTCAATCGAGAGTTCTGTGACTTTTTCACCGGAAGTCATTGTCTGGCTTCAAACAGACAAAGGGCGGATGTTTATTTATAGGACCGGAAGTTTACAAACGTGGGAGGTACTCTAAGTGACAATTTATGTCAAAGACTTATCAGAGGCATGGATTCTATTTCTATTACTTGTTGCGTAGCCTGCGCGGACTGACTCAAATTGAAACTTTTCTTGGATGCATCAATGTCTTTTTTTTACAAAGCATGACTCATTTTATTTATATTGCATATGTGAGGCATCCCTTAGCAGGAATAGGTCTATCGTCATGTATTGCCAATATGTTTCTGCTAACACAGCAGGGTGAACTCTTCGTGAGTAATGTGTCTGTTAAAGAACAAGAAATGGGAAAAAGTTCCGTCCACTGCTGTGCATAGCTATCAATTAACTGCTCTGAACTGTCATTGGATATAAATGTAGATCGAGAGTTCAGTGACGGTCCCATCGGAAGTCACCGGAAGTCATTGTCTGGCTTCCGACAGATAAAAGGCAGATGTTTGTTTTCATGGGCGGACGTTTACATTTGTCAACGGACTTGAAAACAATGATTTATGACAAAGGATTAGGGTTGAAGTGTACATATGTAAAAAAGCTTGACACCTTAAAAAAATCATTTCGGCAAAGAATCGGGTGATCACCATGGAGTGTTGCCAATAGCATGCCAACGATAGAATTGTGTTCTTTGTCAGTGTATTCCATACACAGTCCTGAGCTTAAACGATTCTATTGAGGAAGATTTGAAAACATTGTGGGAAAAGGAGAAAATGCTGGTTACCAGCATTTTCTCCTTTTCCCACAATGCTTTCTATCCTATCAAAGACAAATTCCATTATGTCAGCCACATCTAAATAGTCGTCTGCAAATGTTTTGAATATGAACCATCTATATTATTGTCGCATGGGAAAGATTTGCAATAAGCCAAGCACTGTGTACTAAGATCATGTTTTATGTCTTGCTTGATAGCTAGGAGGAACTTGAATATGAATATTAAAACTCTTTTTGGTAGAAAAAAATGGGTAACCGCGCTTTAAACTGAAATTTACAGCTAGATATTTAAATTTTGACCGTTTGAAAAGGGGCGGTGGTGCTTAGAGAAGTGTGTATGAATTGCATGTCGTCTGTGAAGCAATAGGCTGTAGGACACACAATAAAATATTCAATTACTGGTAAGTGCAAGAAAACAATTATTTCCAGTTAAATCCGTTTGCTGATTTCAAGGTGTGAATAAGCGCTGCTGGGTATCGATGAACGGTAGCAACTCTTGTTTATTTGTTTCATAGATGTGTCGGTAAATAAGCCCTTAAGGAGCCCAACAGAGGCTGGCAGTATGCACACGTCCAAATTTTTACCAATGGCAAATTACTATGTCCTGTCCCGTATTCGTTGGATACTAATACCTAGAAGATAGTCAATGGCCAGATCACACTCCAGCGCGGAAAAAAAAACGTATTTAGCAAACCATACAAAAAGAAAACCAATTGGTCGTTTCGGTACAGATTTAAAAGGCTATCATGCTTTGGGAACTGTGCATTAGCGTCTAGAACAGTTTTATTCATAGAACCTTTTTTTTTTTTACAAATATCTCGCTCGTATTCATAGTATTTTAAGCAAACATTTTGTATTTTTAAACGTTCCAAACATTTTCTCCTGTACATGAATTATCTCCTAAACCTACCTTGGTTAAGGTATTTTAGAATGACAATAGTTTAATAGTTGAAAGAGGCATACAAGTATTTAGTTTATCATTTTCTCCCACTAATCAAAATTTCGTGTTAACCCATTACCACACAATCTCTACTTTTGACGCCCCTGAAAAAAAAAAAAAACCTTTAGAAAACATTGTTAGAAAAAGGAGAAAATGCTGGTAACCAGCATTTTCTCCTTTTACCACAAAGTTTACTTACCTTCTCAACACAAATTTCAAATTTTCAGTCTCTTATGTTTTGTTGTCTGCAAATGCTTTCAATTTGGACAAGCTTAAAATTTTGTCGTTTGGTAATGAGTTAAATAGTGATGATTAGTCCCATTTTTTCGTAAAGAAACGTTGAAGTACTTGACACTGACCAAAAAGATGCAATATTGAAGTTTACATAACGAGATGCACGTTTTGCAATCGGAAACTCGGTCTTTGTTTTCTGGTACCAGATATGACGTCATCATACATGTACCTCTTTAAATACGTAAATACCACTGAAATATCTTTCTGTTACGCTTCTCTCATTATTTTATGATTATGGAGAAGAAGAAAGAAAGAAAGAAAGAAAGAAAGAAAGAAAGAAAGACACGCGAATAAATCTATTTCTTCAGGACAAAAACAGTTGCAGACGACATTTAATTGTATTATCTCACGTTTCTCGGCCGTTTGGTCACAAATGTCAGCGGCGAATTGAGAAATTAACAACAGTTAGAACTAATTATCTTCGGACGTCTGACGTCTTGTTCCCAGAATCTCCTTTCTGGTAGAATTTCCCTGTCTAAACAATAATAGTGCTCTGTCTGGCATAAGTTGTACTCAGCATGTTCTACTTTCTTCCTTTATTAACCCTTTACTCCATAGATACTCATTTCTACGCATTGATTGCAGGAGTCTTTGGAAAACATTGTGGCAAAAGGTGAAATTGCTCGTAACGAGCAATTTCGCCTTTTGCCACAATGTTTTCTATGCTATCAAAAGGTGTCATATACACATAAGAAACAGCTTCATCCTTGCTGTTATTTCGGGTCAATTAGAGATACCATAGAAATGCCTTATGGAGTGAAGGGTTAAACAGTTAGCGACGACCGTATGGACCGAATACATGTACATGGTGGGAAAAGCGAAAATGTTGGTGACCAGCTTTGTCTCCTTTTGTACCGTTTCCTGGATAATGTTGTCAAAATTTCGAACAAACAGAATAATTTTTTTTCCGTAGAGCTATTGTAGTTAATTTCAGACGGAACGAAATGTGAAATTGGTGGTACCATATCAATCGGAGACGACGCAACACAAGATAGGCTAGATAAGCGAGTGGTTTAACTAATCAGAAGTTCTGATGCTATCACAGTCAGAAAATCTAGAAGAATAAGACTGAGAACGTTCTTAAGAATGGTTGGTGAATACGGACCCATCTGACAACGATAGTGGATAGTCTGATAGTTTTGATTTGTGCACAAGTCTGATATTTTGTAGTTTGATAACGACTTAAAGGTTAATTGGAGGTGTACTGATGTGCTGACCAAATTTCCGGTAAAATATCCGAATCAGATAAATTTTATTGAAGTTGAAATGTTTTCTTTGATCAAAACTAACAATCAAAGAGAAAATGACGTTTGATCGATTCTGAATATTATAATAAATATCGAATCAATCCAAATGATACGACCCAACAAACATCAAATAAACAAATGATCCATGCTCTGGCAAAAGGGGGCTTATTACAACTCCGAAATCCAAGGTACCAAGCCAGCCACCACATAATCATGGATCCATGATATCAGCTACCTCTAACAACCGACGTAATCATGAGGTAGACTGGTCCTTTAACAAACAAAAAAATATCAATCGGTCGAAAAGTTTCGGCCCAGGTCAGCCTGCGCGGACTTCGCAGGCTGACCTGGGTCGATACTTTTCGCAGATGCATTAAGCCCCCTTTTCACAGAACATGGTTAATACACACTCGCACGGAAAATGCACTTTTACTGAATTTCAGCCTTTGAGTTAAGGTAGTACCATTCTACTGGAAGACAGCTATTTCCACTAAAATATTTTCCTAAAAAAGTTGCTATGATTGAAAATGAGTATTATTGTACCACTTCGATCGTGGCACTTTTTCCGTTTTTTCCTTCTCAGAATTATCATTAATAGATCTAAGGCTACTCTATTCTCATTACAAAGGGAGATAATAATTACCTCCCTGTTCTGAAAACTGACAAAAATATCAATAAATAATTTCAAGATGGACATCAAAGGAATTTCTGGTCGGTTAGAAATGTGCAAACATATAATATCCTTATTTATCAGCTAATAAGAAATTTCAATCCATGTTGCAGTAGAAGCGTTACGATGGTAATAACTTAAAAAGTATAAAATTGGCTTCAGAAATGATGTAACCAAATCAAACTTCATAAGATATTAAATACTCTAACGTTTAGAAAGAGGAACCACAAACAAAGGGAATAGAAAAATGAACGGCATTGTTGCGTGTTACAGAACACTATCTCTAGCTTCTCTGGTATCTGATTGCCTTGAAATGCAGAGAAAGAAAAAAACAAGTATCCTGCATTGTTGTTATATCGCTTTTTTGAGATATGTTTTTTTTAGGGGAAATTTCAGAAGCTTAATCAATTTGCAACACAAAATTTATCCCTTTTCCTACACATTTTGATTGCGTTTTTTGAGATAATGTGCCTCAACTTTAATTACATATCGAGTAGGAGAATGTCATATAACTCAATACCAAACGACAATATTTTAGGCTTATCGAAATCGGAGGCATTTACAGACGACAAAATAAAAGTGACTGAAAATTTGAAATTTGTTTTGTGAATGGTAGAAAACGTTTTGGGAAAAGGAGAAAATGCTGGTTTCCACCATTTTCTCCTTTTCCTACAATGTTTTCTTTAGGCTTCTTTCTTAGGCTTGTCAAGAATAGGGATTGTGTGGTAAGGACTTAAAGGCCACAGCCTGAGATAAATAATGGAAACTCATTCAATCAATTGCAAAGCGACCAAAGCTATATTTGCTACTTTAACTCTTTACCAACGACAAAATTTTAGACATGTCCAAATCGAAAGCACTTGCAGACGACAAAATAAACGTAACTCAAAAATTAAAACTTGTTTCTAGCAGAGTAGAAAAGTTTGTGGGAAAAGGAGAAAATGTTGGTTACCAGCATTTTCTCCTTTTTCTACAATGTTTTAAAAAGAATTCTATCTCAGGATCGTTAAAACTAGGGCTTGTTTGGTAAAGGGTTTACTGCATGTAATCGTCTGTCTTTTTTTGTTTGCTTGTACACAAGCATCTTCGCAAGCCAAGGCTGACGATTCACTACCGTTACTCTATACCCTGGGCGGATCGAGCTTGATTTTTACATTCACCCGATACGCTTTTTCATTGGATGCAGCCAGCTCTAACTGCAACGAATGAAATCGCTGGTAGCATTTCATCTTTGATAAAAAGAGAACAACGTCGCTACCTTTCGAATAGAAGGTAAACATGGAAACCCTCGCGGATGTCTGCTTATCGCTTCATGTATATTCGTAAGCGGTTTGTAAAACGATATTACATTGGCTTTTAGAAATATGATGTAAAGGGGGGGGTAATAACCAGCATCCAATAGAGGGCGCATCGCAGGAATCTCGAAATCGGGCTTAATCCGCCAAGGTAAGATCCACGTAGTGATCGTAACCTTGGCTCGCGAAGATGGTACACAAGGTTATATCTTCGTAGTATCTGGTTCTAACAAAAATATCTAATTTGCGACCAAGAAATCTAGTAAGGCGCCCTTTACTCGTGTTGATTTTCCCTTTAATACAATGGTGTTTTATGAAGTCTGCTAAAATTGGTTTCAATGGGGAATTTTACAATCATTTTAAACCAGCAATCTCTTATATCTTCAAGTCTCGTCTGTTTCAACAATTTTCTTCCAATTCATCACAATTTCACAAAAACCTGGTGGCAGACATATTGTTTTCTGATCCCCTTAGAATGATCCAATCAAAAATTTCCGTTTTCGATTTGTTTGAGTAAAAACTGGTGAAAAGTTAGATTAAAATTCAGTTCGTGTCGACAAAAACAAAGGCGACCTAATCGAGTAAAACCTGGCGAGTTCGTTTAATGTTGTCAGGGGATTCCTAGAACCTTCTGTCTAACACTTTCGGTTGACATTTATCAATGGGCAATCGTATTCTACCTTATTGTTTCCCCGTGTTTCTTTTGAAAACAATGGGGCAAATGCAGACACTATAATATTTTAATTTTCCAGCCTTTTTTCTTGTCAAACCCATACAAAGTTTTGCATGGTCACGTGTTGTCTTTTTACTACTCAAAAGCGATCAAATCGTTCAAAACTTGTACGGTTATGTATTAAACGCGCCTACGCAAAAATGACATGATGGTCTTTCAAACAAATCGCGTTCATGTTATTATGCTTTCAGAATTATGTTGTTCCACGTTTTAGCCTTTTCCAATTTAATCCTGTCCCACACAACCCTGAGTTTTAATGACACTGACAAAGAGTTCTTTGGGAGACATTGCGGGAGAAGGCTAGTAACTAGACTGTTTTTCCCTCCATTTTCAAAAAGCATTCTCCATCATTTTAGCTTATTCTGCGGGCCACAAAGGACAAAATTGTAGACCAGCCCAAATTGAAAGCTTTTTCAAATGACAACCTAAGTATGGTTCAAAAATTGAAATTTGTCTTGGGAAGGGTAAGGGTAGACAATATTGTGGGAAAAGGAGAAAATCCTGGTTACCAGCATTTTCTCCTTTTCCCACAATGTTTTCTAAAGGCTTCTTTTCCAGGGTCGTCAGAAGATGGCTTTGTGTGGTAAAGGGTTAAGGTAGCATTACAGGAGTCAAAGACATTTGGTCGCTGACTCGATCCCCGGCACGGCAGACTTCTTTCCAAGAACTGATGATAGTTATTGCGACAGGATTCATTCCTCTCTCACTGCTGATTATTATCTCGAAGACGGCCATCTGGAAAAGTAGCCAGTGGCTTGGAAAGAATTGTGGGCTGAGTACTGGTAAAAAGAAATACCAGGAAAGTATGGATAGGTGCACTTGCCGCCGGCGATATAACTGAAATAATGTTGAAACTGGCGTTGAAATACCATACAATATTTCTCTTCATATTGAATTAGGAGAGGGTTTTACCAGTCATATTCCCACACCTCTTACGCTGTCTATCTTTTTTACTTTCCGAAAATAAATTCGAGCCATGCTCTGGCAAAAGGGGGCTTAATGCATATCCATAAATGGGAACAAGAGCAAACAAGTCCTAGCATAATTATGAATCAATAATGGCCACTTTTTCAAGAACCGAATTAATCACGAGGTAATCTGGTCCTTGGGCATACAGAAAATTGACCAAAAGCGAAAAGTTTCGGCCCAGGTCAGCCTGCGCGGACTGCGCAGGCTGACCTTGGTCGATACTTTTCGCAGATGCATTAAGAATCAATTTCACAAAGCATTTCCCAATTCTTGTTTCAATACAGAAAAGGAAACTGACTGACTAATGGTGTCATAGACCGAGACGGTCACGTGCCACTATTTGATCACGTGGGCGGACGGGATATTTCAAGGAGGCTTAACTTGTCATGCTATGACACGGGGGAATACAGAAATAATCGATGTCTGAAACATTTTAGAAATATTACCAGATTTGAAATTCGCCTCACGAATTCATTTTCGTTAAAACCCAGACAAATAAACTGTATAGAGGATTTTCTAGTAATATTTTACAAGTCTCCACCATTTACCAAAAGATTTTTGAGTCATTATCTCCCGCTAGATGGCAGTCTACAAATACTCTTATTTGGACATCTGGGCACAGAACCGGACTACTTTCCTACGCGACAAACATTACAAACATTACTTTGAATTTCAAACTAAAATAAACGTTTGCTCAACTCTTCTGCTTCTTCTTCGTGGTTGTTTAACCCTTTACCACACAATACCGACTTTAAACGATCCTGACAAAGAAAGGTTTGAAAACAATGTGGGAAACAGGAGAAAATGCTCGTTAACCAGGATTTTATCCTTTTTTCCACAATGTTTTTTACTCTATCAAAGACAAAGTCCATCATTTTAGCCACATATAATTTCGTATGCAAATGCTTTCAGTTTGGACCTGTCTGAAATTTAATCGTTGTGTAAAGGGTTAAATGGGAAAGAGAAAATGACGAAAAGACCATTGTTGGGCATTAGAAAAAAGTGATCCACCATGCAAAAAAGGGCCATCGCGGAATTTTGTACATCAATTAGATAAAAACAGATCAATGGTAGTACACGTCAATTTCAGTTGATAATTCAAAAATGACTGTATAACAAGGTACAATGACCACTTTTCATACAGAAAATATCATTAAAGCGAAAAGTGTCAACCCTGGTCAGACTGCGCAGTTCGCGCAATCTGACCAGGGTTGACACTTTTCGCAGTTCCAAGAAGGTTCCTGTTTGCGTGACGGGTCACAAATACATAAACATTTGGCTCAGACCTCTCCAAAAACAATATTTTCGTCTCCAAATTTTGGACGGAATTCAGCTCCAAAAGTCTGGAGTCTTAAAAGATTCATCTTTTTGTATACTACACCAATCGTTTTCCTCAATAAATTTCCCCGACGGCCGAAAAAAAAAAAATCGTAAATTCAACCCTTTAACTCCAGAACAAAACCTAGACCCGCCCATATTGAAACCACATGCAGATGTTAGATGTAGCCCAAATTATGGAATTTACTTTTGATTTATTGATTGTATGGTGTTTAACGCCGTTTTAACATTATTTCAGTTATATCGCAGCGATGAGTGCACCTATCCATTTGTTCCTGGAATTTTTTTTTTACCAGTACTTCCCAAAATTTTCTTTTTACGCCACTGGCTGCTTTCCAACAAGATGATCGTCGTTCTGGTCCATGTTTTCCAGAGACCAATTGTTAAGGTGGTTAAAATTTGGGATTGCTTCTAGAGATCAGCCCAGACTTTTTGGTAAACGATGACTTTAATCATTCAAACATCAAGATATAAACGGTTCCTAAACAAAAAAAAAAAATGTCTTTTTTTTCCTGGGGGAAAAAAAAGAACATGTACAATTGGGAATTTTCACAAAATTGATAGGACGGCAAACTTAACCCTTTACCAAACAATCCCTGGTTTTTTACGACCCTCAGATAGAAGCCTTTTGAAAATATTGTGGGAAAAGGACAAAATGCTGGTAACCAGCATTTTCTCCTTTTCCCACAATGTTTTCTACTATGTAAGACACAAGTTTCAATTTTTGAGTTACATTTATTTTGTCGTCTCCAAGTGCTTTCGATTTGGAGCAGTCTAAAGTTTTGTCGTTTGGTAAAGGGTTAAGAGTTTAAAAGGCCAATATATCCAAAAGGAAGGATTTTAGACCTGCCCAAAAGCATTTGCAGACAATGAATTGAGCATGCATGAAATAGTGGTTTTTGTCTATGATAGGTTAGGAAACATGATGGGAAAAGGGGGAAAACCATGTAAACAGCATTTTCTCCTCCCTAGCATGTTTTCTAGAGACCCTTTGTTAAGGTCCTTAAAACTTGGGACTGCGCGTGAAAAGGGTAAATTGAGAATAGATTTCTCTAACAAATGAAATAAATATACTAACCTCACACACTTTATCGAGAGAAGCCACAAAGTAATCATCGCAGACGATGGCGAGAGCGATAAACATGTAGATAGCGAAGATCAGATGTAGTATGAAAGCCCCGTGCGCCCGTTGACTGTCCGTAAATGCGTCCGGTGGGAATTCATGAAACGCTGTAAAGATAATTACATTAGCCGATCAGTTAGCAAAGAACGTCTTTTTGACCCTTGTCCTGCATATAACTTAACTCTGTACCACACAATCCCGACTTTGAAGGACCCTGAGACAGACGCCTTTTGAAAACATTGTAGAAAAAGGAGAAAATGCTAGAAACCAGCATTTTCTCCTTTTCCCACAATGTTTTCTATCCTTCCCAAGACAAATTTCAATTTTTGAGCTATATTTATGTTGTCGTCTGTGCAATGCTTTCAATTTGGACTGGTCTACAGTTTTGTCGTTTGGTAAAGAGTTGGATTAAATTTTCAATTCGATATTAATTAACTCAAATATTGCTGTTTCAAAGTTTTCTTTTAGGAAATAATATCTCCTTATCGGACAGTGTAGATCAAAGATCAGACTGCACGTTCTGTGCAGTCTGATCTTGATCTACACTGTCCGCAAAAGGTCAGCTTATCACGGCTAGCAACCAGAGGGTTAATACCCTAGTCACGCCGAACACATTCTCACTACGTTCCAAAATTGTTGCAAAACGGGCTCAAACTGTGTTCGAACGGAGCTGACGTAGTGACAACGCTTTACGATCTGTTTACAGGCTTCATGGACGGACAAGGACGGGAAGGGTGCTTGAGAACTTGGAGCCGTTGTAATGCAGAGAAATGACCCTACCCTACAAAAATACCAATGGGTCATTTCACTACGTAGAGGAATGATCCGCGTCATTATTCTACGTAGAGAAATGACCCCAGCGGGTTATTTCTCTTCGTAGTGTAATGACCCCTGTCATTCCTCTACGTAGTGAAATAACCCATGGGTCATTTTGTAGGATAGGGTCATTTCTCTGCATTACTCCGGCTCAAAAATTTTTGCCGTCCGTCACGTTCTGTAATTAGAGATGAAAGTACTACAAACAGAACTGTTGTACTTCGATCCTATCAGGGACGTGTTACCAAGTGGTGCAATCGGGTATCACTATCGGCAGTATGTTTGCAAACCAATCGAAATTGTACGTTCTTCTCCGACCCCAATCCGTTTTACAGTTTTGTTATGACAGGGCAAAACGTTCTGAGATCTAGTTCGGTGTGACGGGGGTTTAGGTATTACTAGGTGAAAATTACACGTTCTGCCCCGACCGAAACTCTTTTAACGAATTTCTTAAGACGGGGTAAAACGTTCTAAAGCCTCGTCAAACCAAACTAGTTCTTAGAACATCTTACCCCGTCCTGAAGGTTAATTGGAAACCGCGTTGCGGTCTGGGTAAAACATGTAATTTAGGCCTGATAGTGCCTGAAGCTCCTGTCTCAACAATCTGTTCTTAGAAAGTCTTACCCCGGTCAGCATAATCGTAAAACGGGCTGTGATCGGGATAGGATGTGTAATTTCTGTCGGTAAAATGCAAACGCACTGCCAGTTTGATGCCTGACTGAACTGCATCTCTATTAGGATCGAAGGACGTCAGTTCCGTTTGTAGTACGTCCGTCTCGTTTAAAGTCACTGCGTCTAATTACAGGACGGGATGGACGGTAAGAAATTTTAAGCAGGCTAAAAGTTCTGGAGCACCAGAAGTTCGTAAACAGAACGTAAAATGTTGCTAATACGTCCACTCCGTCTAAACACGGTTTAAGTCCGTTCGGCAAAAATTTTCGGAACGGAGTGAGAACGAGTTTGATAAGACGGGGGTATGAGACGGGATAAAACGTCTTAAGTTTGGTATGACGGGGGCATAAGACGGGATTAAATGTCCTAAGTTTGGTGACGGGGGCATAAGACCGTGGATAAAACATCCTAAGTTTGGTATGACGGGGGCATAAGACGGGATAAAACATCCTAAGTTTGGTATGACGGGGCCATAAGACGGGATAAAACATCCTAAGTTTGGTGTGACGGGGGCATAAGACCGTGGATAAAACGTCCTAAGTTTGGTGTGACGGTGGCATAAGACGGGATAAAACGTCCTAAGTTTGGTGTGACGGGGGCATAAGACGGGATAAAATGTCCTAAGTTTGGTGACGGGGGCATAAGACGGGATAAAACGTCCTAAGTTTGGTGTGACGGTGGCATAAGACGGGATAAAACGTCCTAAGTTTGGTGTGACGGGGGCATAAGACGGGATAAAACGTCCTAAGTTTGGTGTGACGGGGGCATAAGACGGGATTAAGTGTCCTAAGTTTGGTGACGGGGGCATAAGACCGTGGATAAAACATCCTAAGTTTGGTATGACGGGGGCATAAGACGGGATAAAACATCCTAATTTTGGTATGACGGGGCCATAAGACGGGATAAAACGTCCTAAGTTTGGTGTGACGGGGGCATAAGACGGGATAAAACGTCCTAAGTTTGGTGTGACGGGGGCATAAGACGGGATAAAACGTCCTAAGTTTGGTGTGACGGGGGTATAAGACGGGATAAAACGTCCTAAGTTTGGTGTGACGGGGGCATAAGACGGGATAAAACGTCCTAAGTTTGGTGTGACGGGATCTTAATCCTTTACCAAACGATGCTGGTTTTCGAGAAAGCTCTGGAAAACATAATGACCAGCATTTTCTTCATTTCTCACACTGTTTTCAAAAACTTTCTCTCTGAGTGTCGTTAAATTTGGGAGTATGTAGTAAATGGTCAAGGCAGATAATTTGGCTTTCCAAATAAGGAAATTTGGTTGACCTTATTTTCCACGAAAAATCTTCCAGATAAACCTAAGTTGATAATCCGATTTGCATCTCTTACTTAGCATTTGACGAATCTATCAAACAATCATGTACTTTCACCTTTTCCCAAACAATCTCCGGTTTTCACGACACTGAGAAAGAAGCCTTCTGAAAGCATTGTAGGAAAAGGAGAAAATGCTGGTAACCAGCATTTTCTCCTTTTCTCACAAAGTTTTCTACCATATCAAAGCAAAATTGCGTCATTTGAGCTACTATGAAATTGTCGTCTGCTAATGCTTTGAATTCCGTTGTCTGGTAAAGAGTTAACACATCTTTAAAGTCAGAGAGTAAACAAATGATATTAGAACTTGAAAATGTTTAGAATCTAGTCAGCTGTGTAAAAAATCGATTTAAGGTGTATGGAATAAAGAAACTCAAGGAAGTTTTCCTTGATTTAAGACTGGAAACAACCACACTGATGTCTTGCACAGTTTCCAGAGAATGCAATGCATTTTCTATCATCGTCATCTGTGCATTCTTGCAAGCATTAAGGTTAACATTTTGCCCGAAGATACACGACTGATAATAGAATCATAAAAAAAATGATGACGGTTAAAGAACTGAGTAATAACGAGTAGAGCTGCACCTTTAAAGACTTGCACAGAGCTCCAGAAGAGAGGGAGCGATGGTATTCTAAATCCGTTATTTCTCTTTCAAACCGTATGTTGTGGGTACTCATTAGAATCGTCTCAAAGCGGGCTTTCTTCACACAATATCAAAATGAATCTAGCTCTTAAACTCTGAAATTGATCGAAAGGAGTTTATAATCGGATAAAGTTTTTTTCAGCCATCGTGGAATCTATGTTTAGAGATAAGAAGCCTACGCTGTCTTTCAATTACCATGAGAAAAATGACAATATCGTCGGTTTACTTCAAAAACCTCGTAACTACAGCTTGAAACAAGTTTGAGTTACGAAATTTTTGAAGTAAACCGACGATATGTTGTTTGCCATTTCGAAATATTCGGCAAATATTGGATGATCTGTTGACCAAGTTAGATGAAGTTGTGGAATCCGCCGAGTTGTGACGAGTTGTTTCTTGTTACAGGTAAATATCAAAGCACTGACAGTACCGAATCGAACATTTGATTTGTCAGTTATTTGATAACTACACTTGCTTTTCCTCTTTTGCTAAAAGAAGATTACTTTTTATAGCGGAAATTTCTCTTGATGACGGCCTATGTCAGACCACACATTTCTGATTGTTTAAACCAAATTGTTTAGCTATCAAGAAATTGTTTTACTGTAAAAGTTTTAAAAAAATGTTTGAGAATAAGACAGAAAATATTAAAAACAATTGTAAAACATGTTCCCAAAGCTCGTTCAAGGACAAAAGTACATTTCTCTAAACTGATCTGGCACCAAACTTACGTACATGTACATGTTTCAGGTAGGCAAACATTGAGTCTAAAAACAAGTTTCACTCAACTGCATAACTTTACGATTTCATTGGCTGCTTACGCCAACTTATACCTTTGAGTAAAGCAGGGATCGTATGTGTGTATATTCAATCCTATAAAGATTGCTAAAATCAATGCATTCGGAGAAAGTCACCGCAGATCACTACCGATAAGTGATCAGTTTACACTGCCCCAAGAAAATTGCCATTTTCTGAAGTAATGACCCGATAACTAGAGGGTAATCGTGTGATCATAACGTAATAAATAATAACTATCAGTACTTTCCAGGAGCAGCCAACAATAATCTGTTCTTCAGACATTATCAGCCGAAAATTGGATATTGTCGTCTGTCCAATTCTTTTGCCCAGAAAGAATCCAGAGGGAGGCTGTATTTCTTTTTTTCGGCGAAGCTAAATGTGTTGGATTTTGACCTAAATTGTGATACTATGTTAAAAAAATAAATAGAAATTTGTGATTGGTCAAAAATAAAGACAGGTTTAATCTAAGGGCCCTTGCCCCTTTGCAGGCAAATTTATATCGTCTACCCCCTTTTATTTAAAAGAGATTTTTCTTGTGTATGCTCTTTGCAAAAATACAGAACTTTAGACTTGTATAGACGACAATAATTGCGACTAAAATATTAATTTTTTGTTGTTTGTATAGTTTCTTTTTGAAAGATTAAAAAACCTTATAGGAAAGGAGAAAATGCTGGTTACCAGCATTTTCTCCTTTTCCCATCATGTTTTCAAACTCATTCGTCATCAAGGTCAGGGTTGTGTGATATAGGGTTTATAATTGTATGATATCATATCATGATTGTAAAATTATGGATGCCTCTGTGACTTAAAAAGTATTTTTACCACTCAGGGAATAGGTTTCAAATAGCATAAAAACAGAAGCTTGCATGCTTAACCCTTTACCAAACAATCCCTGGTTTTTAAGACCCTGCGATCGGAGCTTTTTGAAAATATTGTAGGAAAAGGGGAAAATGCTGGTAACCAGCATTTTCTCCTTTTTCTACAATGCTTTCTACCCTTCAATTTTTGAGTTACGCTTATTTTGTTGTCTGCAAGTGCTTTCAATTTGGACAAATCTTAAATTTTGATGTTTGGTAAAGGGTGAATTAAATCCATAATGATAAGTTGACACATATCGTTAATAGTGAAACGCGTTTTGTGCTACCTGATCTGGTTTTACGCCGTCGGTAAGAGCGACCTAATTCGCCATAAATATTAAGCATTCAGAGCTCTTTTATCCTGCAGAATAACAAAAGTGCTGCTTAGTAATCCATTGGCGAGTTTATCCTTGGGCATGCGCAAACAAATCTGTCCAAGAATGCGTAGGCGATGCATTTGTGCGGAAATTTTATACATGCACATTATAGACTTGGCACTGTTCTCAGAAAAATTTAATCATCTAGAAAATGTTCACAAACAATTTTAAAATTGCGCAATTCGTCTAACTCTAACTTATTTTGTTCAGTTAAAATTAACACAATTTCTGATTGGTTAAACCATTTGGTGCCTCTAGGGGTTCAACACTTGACCACTGAGCTACGAAGGACCCCACAGGACCCCTTCAATGATTAAATATCTTTAAGACATATTTAGGACATATTGAGCACTTTTGATAACTGCCTCTTGAACACTCTCAAAATCGAGCCCCATGAACCTTTGGTAAAGAGAAGCAGGTGCTACAAGCACCCCCGCCCCATGTACATCGGAGAAAAATTTATCCCGCAGGATCCTGTTACCTGTTAGCGTCAAAAAATGAGCCATGCTCTGGCAAAAGGGGGCTTAATGCATCTCCGTGATACATGATGCCAGGCAAGTCATCACATAATAAGTGATCCATAATAGCCACTTTTTTAAACAACTGACTCGATCATGAGGTAGACTGGTCCTTTGACATACAGAAACTTCACCAATGGGGCGAAAGGTTTCGGCCCAGGTCAGCCTGAGTCGATACTTTTCGCAAATGCATTAAGCCCCCTTTTTCACAGAGCATGGTTTAAATACTTTGTCATACATTGTCTCTTCGATGATAGGCAACAGTATCGAATTTCATAACAGCATTGCCAAGCGTCTTTCCGTTTTTTGTTTCAATAAATGCTTTAGTACATGAAACATGGCGCTGTACTAGTTAGGTTATTTATGACTACGGCTGAGCAACTAAGGGAATATTCAATGATAGGCATGACGCTATAAGGTCCTTTCGAGCCGAAGATATTTGAGCCATTCTGTGAATTCACAGAACGTGCAGTCTGATCTTGTATCTACACAGTCCGATCGGGAGATATCTTTTCTCAAAAAAAAAAAAAAAAAGAAATACTTTTGAAATAGCAAAATTTTGATTTTTACAATTGGCTTGAAAGTTTCATGCTAGTTATTGAACAGGATAAGGGTTAATAGCTAGGAAACAGATACACGTGACAAAAATGTGACAAAATTACAAAACGAGTAATATTCCTCTTTTACCATAATGTTTTTAGAAGTTATCTGCAAAGGTATAGATACACTGTTATTGGAATAGATTCCTACAAGTCATTTCCAGTAATACACGTTCTAAACGTAACCGTTTCTGACAAGTAATCAATAGACAACTCATACGGTAAAACGCTTTGCCTTTTTTTTTCTGTCTATATACATTATGGACTGCCCGAACCTACCAACCATTTCAAATTGCGTTATTCGTCATTTTTTTTTCTCAAGAACTTTTCTAAATTCAGGAAGTAACACAAAATCTGGTTAGCTAAACGATTTGGTAAAGCCAATGAAAATTGTGTCGCATTCGTTGTATAGAATTTGCCCAGGGTCTATAGTCACTGAACCATTCTTAAGAAAACTTGAAGTCTAATTCTAAAAAAACACCTAATTGGAAAGTAATGCAACGTCTGATTGGCTATACCAATTGGTTGTTTTACTTAAATAAATCTAGATTTAAAATGAAATTAAGAATGTTTGGTGAATACAGAACAAAGAATTCAATTTACGTAAATGCTGATGAACAGAAGCACCATACTTTTTCCCATTCTTTAGTCATTACTATACCGATACTGTTTTACACGTAGATTATCCGGCAATCAATAACTTAATTACACAGAGGGAAACTATTCGAAACTAAATTACCTAGGACTTTTAACAATTCAGGAAACATTATGGGGAAATAAGATATTATTATTATTATTATTTTTTCTAAATGTTTCATTTTCAAGGTACATCTCTACGTACAAGTTTTCAGGAACCTTTAACCCTTTCCCAAACGACAAATTTTGGACTTTTTCAAACTGAAAGAGTTTGCAGACGACAATTTTAGATTTTGAGAAAATGGCAGAAAGTTCTCAAAAAGGGTTGACAACACTGGGGGAAAAGGAGAAATTGCTCGTTACGACTTTTACTGCAGACACGTAAAAACCAGGGCTTGTTTGGGAAAGGGTTGAGCTAGTTTTTAAAACATGCAAATCTTTTTATATGAAACTATAATCATTCTTGTATCATCATGCCAAATTTTGCCCGTCATGGCTGCAAGATTGCACAGATTACAACGGACAGAAAAGGCATTTCATATTTTGGTAGCCTTCAAAGCAATCGCTGTTTTCATTTCCGGTGTTAAATGAAGACACATTTCTTTGTATTTTTTTATCCCTTACATCATATCGTTGGTTTACTTTAAAAACCTCGTAACTGTTTACACAGCAGACCTGCTGTTCACATTTTAAAGTTTTAAAGCTTTTTTTTTCTCTGTAGCTGTAAGAATTAGAATGTATCTTTAAAGCTAAGGGATGTAGGCTTGAAATTCAATAAATAAATAAATAAATAAATAAATAAATAAATGAATAAAAAAATAGTTTACCTGGTGGTGTACATATTTCTTTAGGTGCTGTTGTAACGTTATCCATAAATGACGTAGTGACGTTATCCAGAAATGACGTAGTGACGTTACGTAACATGGTCGTCACTATAAAGGGACTAGAGGACGCGTATGAACTTCCAACGTTTACAAACGTAGAGGGAGCAACAGTTGCCGTAATGTTTACCACTGATCCAGTTATAGTTACGCTAGAATTTAATCCCTCCATCTTTTGGCGTCCTATTTTGTCTGTTTTTTCCCCTCTTTCTTATTTTTTAACCAAAGATTAGATCACTGGTATCACAAAGTATTGTATGACAATATTTGACATCTTAAAAGCGAAATGTGTTAAATTTGACAGAGGGAGTTAAGTGGACAGTTTTAGCCAGTAACTACTTCGCTTAATCGAATGGCAGAAGATTCTCGCTAGGCTAGTTTGCAAAATATCAACCAATGTAGATCAGTCATGCTCTGACAAAAAGGGGCGTAATGTATCTCCGTGATACATGATACCAAGTGAATTATCACATAATTGGTGATCCCTAAAATTCATCTTGTCAAGCAACTATTTGAATTATAAGGTAAACAAGTCCACTGAACTGCAGAAAATTGACCAATATAAAAAGTATCAGAGCAGGTCAGTCTGACATTGGTCGATACCTTTTTTATCTCTCATATACAGTAAGCCCCTTTTTCACAGAGTATGATTGAGATATTTTCTTTTTACAAAAACCTCGTAACCACAACTTGTTTCAAGCTGTAGTTACGAGGTTTTTTGAAGTAACCCGACAATATACTATCTAATGTGTGTGCAAACTGTACTTTCATCCACAAATCCCACAAGTTAACTAAAATTTGTCGTCCTGACTTGAACTTGCATTGTTCTTAAAAATATGTTTATAATCATACCCTTAGCATTCCAAAAAATAGCAAGTTTTTATTGTTTTATATTGCCTTCTTTATTCAACCTTATCTTGACTATTATGCTGAATATTTAACTCTTTACCACATGACAAAATATTAGACTGGTCCAAATTGAAAGCATTTGCAGACGACAAAATAAAGGTGACTTAAACATTGAAATTTGTTCTGGGAAGGGTAGAAAACACTGTGGAAAAAGGAGAAAATGCTGGTTACCAGCATTTTCTCCTTTTTCTACAGTGTTTTCAAAAGGCTGCTTTCAAAAGATTGTGTGGTAATGGGTTAAGTAGAGTATATAAATAGAACTCCGACTATTACTCGGGAAATATATTTTCCTTTTATTTAGCCCGGAAATTTTCTGTTTGTCAAATTGCAGAGAAAAGTCCTTAACTCAAAACGACCACATTTTTCTATTAACCTGAGGAGGACGGGTTGAAAAAATAGTAAGAAAAGAGAAAAACCCCATTCTTTAATCCATATTCATTTGTAGGTCGTCTGTAAATTTTTTCACTTTAAAAGCGCCTATAATTTTGTCGCACGGAACAAAGTTTAGAGCTAAATAATTTGAAACGCCCGAAAATTCCTCTTAACCCTTTACCACAAAAGCCCGACTTTTTACCGACCCTGAGAGAGAAGCCTTCTGAAAACATTATGGGAAAAGAAGAAAATGCTGGTAACCAGCATTTTCTCCTTTTCTCACATTGTTTTCTTCCTTTCCCAAAAGAACTTCCAAATTTTCAGTCACTATCATTTTGTTGTCTGCAAATCTTTTCGACTTGGAACAGTCTAAAATTTTGTCGTTTGGTAAATTGTTAACTGATACACACTTTCAAAATTTTGTTGTCTGGTAAGAAATACTCAAAAACTGAATCGGAAAATCCAACACGTTAAACAAAATCCTCACGGTTAAGGTGTCTCTCAGTGAATGCAACAGGCTGAGAAACAGAACTAGAGAAATATAGAAAATCACCAGGAAGGTTTCCGACGCCTGTCAATATGTAGCAGAAACTTTGACTGGGTGCGACGTTATTGGAAAACTCGGACCTGTCTGTCTAAAAAAGATGAGAAATCGCAATGTGCTTCCATCGAAATCAGGCTTTCACACCGAGCCGAGAGTTTATCGATAAAGTAATTGTTTCCTGTATAAAAATCCAATTCTCGTTACCGGTTTATCGTCCTAAAATACGGCCGTTTATTGAAAAAGAGAGACAGTACACTTTTACGACAGGTTTCAACCAACAGGCACCTTTTGGTAAACTATTCTCTTACTACAGGTTTCAACTGGCACCTTCCGTCAACCTTACCCTTAAAACAGGTTTCAACAGGCACCTTTGTCAAACTGTACCCTTACGATAGGTTTCAACTTGCACCTTTGGTAAACCGTTCCCTTACTACAGGTTTCAACTGGCACCTTTGGTAAACCGTTCCCTAAGACAGGTTTCAACTGGGACCTTTGGTAAATATTTCACTTACGACAGTTTTAACTGGTATCTTTGGTAAACGGTACCCTTACAACAGGTTTCAACTAACACCTTTGGTAAACCGTTCCCTTACGATAGGTTTCAACTGGCACCTTTGGTAAACCGTTCCCTAAGACAGGTTTCAAATGGGACCTTTGGTAAACCGTACACTTACAGCAGGTTTTAACTGGCACCTTTCGTGAATCGTACCCTTACGACAGGATTCAACCAGCAACTTTCGTAAACTGTACCCTAACGACAGGTTTCAATTTGTACCTTTGGTAAAACGACCCTGACGACAAATTTCAACATTCAACTTTGGTAAACCATACCCTTACTAAAGGTTCCAACTATATAAACCATACCCCTACGAAAGACTTAAACCGACAAAGCTTTAAATCTGTACTGGTATCATGCATCACGGAGATGCATTAAGCTCTCTTTCAAAAAGCATTGCTCATATAAATTTGCTCACTCTTGAACTTATAATATAGAAGTATAGAGACAAAAGTTTCTAATAGAGACAAAATCGATTCACTGACACTCCATCTTCACCTCTAAAGGCGACGTGAATGACACTAATTAGTTTGTATACCGTGGTCCTGACATAACTACAAACACTGCCAAACGGCTGGATTGGCATTGGCTGCCCGCCGTCATGGAGACGCAAGTTTTTAACCCTCGTACAGTGGAAAGCTTATACTTCAGGGTATACTCAAATGATTGATTGATTGGTTTTAACACCGTTTTCAACATTATTTCAGCTTATGACATAACTACAAACATTGCCAAACGGCTGGATTAGCATTGGCTGCCCGTCGTCATGGAAACGTAAGTTTTTAACCCTCGCACAGTGGAGAACTTTTACTTCGAGGGTATACTCAAATGATTGATTGATTGGTTTTGACGCCGTTTTCAACATTATTTCAGTTATTTCGCAGCTGTCAGTGCATCAATCCATGCTTCCCTGGAGTTTCTTTTACCAGTACTCCTCACAATTTTCTTCCAAAGCCACTGTCTGCTTTCCCACATTACTATAGTCGAAACAATGGCCAGCGGTGAGATAAGAATGAAAGATTTACTCCAGGATGGTCCACATTGTTACAAGATTCAGTACTCTCTCAACGCTGTTCATTGTTTCGACAATGCTAATGGGAGTAAGCAGTTTGTGGCTTGGGAAATATAATGTGTGGAGTACTGGCAAAAGAGAATCCAGGAAAGCATGTATAGGTGTAATGTCCACCGCGACAGAACTGAAAAAATGTTGAAGACAGCGTTTAACACCATACAAACAATCAACCATCTAGGATTGTTCTGGAACAATTTCAATGAATGCCAAACAGCTGTGCCGCCATTGGTTGTTTATCGTGTTGTAGATGTGACGTGTAACCAATCACAGATGATACTATGAATTACTAGTGTATGAAGCATGTTGCGAATTGGAGGCTAAATCCCTCAGCAAAAAGTATCGACTCATAGGTTGATACTTTATGTTACTGGTCAGTTTTCTGCATATCAAACGACCCATCTACTCCATGGTTCAGCCATTCCTTGGATAAAATTGATTTCATCGATCCATAACAGTATGATGACTTGCTTGTATTAAACACCTTTTGTTAAAGCACCCCTTAAAATTAAAAACAACAACTCGAGTTAGTTATGTTCACCAAAAATTAAGAACAGAAAGACACAAGTTGACTTCTTTAAAAAGGAAGCAAGGAGAGGTCAGCATCAATATTTTTAAATAGATCATTGGCTTTTAATTTCAATACATTTTGTAACATGTAAACAAACAAGCAAAAAAGCCATCGCGTAGAAACGTCGTATGCTTTACATGGCGGTCATTTGGCCTTCTTGTCGCGTTTTCAAGTCGCATGATCTTGTCCAGTAGTCTTCTTTCTCTTTTTTAACGAAATTCTTCTTATTGTTTCTTCTGCTTAGATTTAGTTGCTTAACTATTATAATAAATATTTGAGAGGTCATTTGCAACCATGGCATTTTAATATAGCAAATCTTTTCTGAAATTCATTCCATAAAAAAAAAACTTTCCTGTTTCGGTTTTTGATTTCGCTTTATTTACAAAACCATGACAAAACAGATTATGTATTAGAATAACTTTGAAATGGATTTCAGATTTCAAATTCTGTGGCAGTCTGCCTTTTAAACTCGCCACCATCGGAGTGACCTCTCCAATGATTTAGTTCATCAATATCGGCATCGATTCAATATCCGATACTTCCTTGGCGCCATGGCAAAGCGATACAAACATACCCGGATGGAGAGAAACTGTCCAATCGATCAGATAATCATTTATAAAAACAATGGTCTGTCGTCACTAACCTCTAAATCCTTTTCAAATATCGATTATCGACATGAACTCTGTTGATTGTTTGATTCAGTGGTGTTTTACGCCGCTTCCAAAAATATTTCAGAAATATTACAGCAATAGGTCACCTATTATATATAGTGTATGTCCTTGGTCCATCAGGGTCTGTATTTACAAACTATTCTTAAGTATATTCTTAGTCTTATTTATGCAAGATTTTCTAAATTTGAATATAACACGACTTCTGATTGGCTAAACCAAATGGTTAGGGTTAGGGTTAGCCAATCAGAAGTTGTGTTACTTTCAAATTTAGAGAATTCTGCAGATTAAGACTAAGAACCTTAAAAATGGTTGGTGATTACAGGCCCAGTACGAGGCTATGGCCACAGATTGTCTTGACCAAGGTCACTTCCACCAAAAGCCCAGTGTTCCAAGCGAGGCTCAAAACTTGGGCCTGCAGGTTACGGGTCCTACACTGTACTATTGAGCCATCATCTCTGTCCTGCATTATACCCAGCAAGTCATTACATAATACGTGACCCATATAATCTATTTTGACTCACAATCGTCTAAATCAGCAGGTAGAATGGTCCATTGACATGTAGAAAGTTGACCAATGGCAAAAAAAGTTTCGACAAAAGTCCGTCGTGTAGAACTTAACTGGTGTAATAACCCATGAGTCATTTTGTAGGGGAGGGTCATTTTTCTGCATTACACCGGCAAAGGAATAAATGGATTGCCGCCCACACATGTTGTATTATTTGAACACGTGCTCTCTTTTTGGGAGAAGATTCCTTTATTCAAATACTCTTTGGGTACAGTGTGGATTATATGTTTCGTCGAATGGAGTCACCCATTCAAATTAAAGATCGGCATGTTTCACCGTATCGGGTGAGCATTGTCAAATGCGCCATATTATAGCGCAGTGATGGCCCAGGCTAACCTGTGTGGGTGCGCATGCGCAGGATGGGCAACAGAATAAATTCTTAGTGTCACTAGGAGTTGTATGTGAACAACTCTTCGCCAAGGGCAATTTCCGGGAATCCCGAACTACTTTAGGAATCCAACCAAATCTATATGATAATTTTAGCCATGCCTAGTAGAAATGGGTTTTATTGGCATCTGCAAAGAGGTCTCTACACAGGTCAGCCTGCGCAGTCCGCGCAGGCTGACCTGCATGGAGACCTTTTTGCTTTTTATAAATTTTCCGCCCGTCAAAGGCCCAGTCTACCTAATGACTTAGCCAGCAGTTTGACAGAATAGGTTTTACAGATCCATAATATGCGATGACTTGCTTGATATAATGCGTCATGGAAATTCATCAAACTCCCTTTTGCCAGCGCACGATTCATATCTATAAATCCATGGTAGTTTGGACACTGTATCCTTTACAAAAAATCTCACGGCGTCCGACAATCTAGATTGAAGACGGCAGTGCACGTTCTGTGCCGTCTGATTTTAGCCTACATTGCCCAAAAAAAGTGCAGAGCTAAGCTTCCTATATGTTCAAGGCTATAAAGGGAAGGATTACCGCCTACTCAGTTTGTTTTATGTAAACACGTGTCCCTTTTTGGCGGAGATGATTTGATTCCGATACTCTGAGAATACATTGTATGGCCTGCGACACGCGAAAAGGAGCATTCGGACAATTGCGTAAAGTGTCGTCTCGGATTAGCCTGCGCGGAATGCGCAGGCTAATCCGAAACGGCACTTTCCGTTTTCATCAAATTTTCTGTTTTGCGCAAGTCTATTGTAGAACAAAATCTAAATTAGTCGTTAATTGCTGTCTCGGATTAGCCCTGCGTTGACCGCGGAGGCTGATCCGATACGCAACTTTACGTAAATGTTCGAATGCCCTCTTTCGTGTGATGCAGGTCGTATATGAAATGTCACGTCTAATGGCGGCAACGATTCCAGTTATAGATCCGCATGTCAGGTTGGAGAAACCCTGAACGTTCTGGACAAATAGGCTGTGCTCTGACACTTCATTATGCAAGTCATCACGTGATTAAAGATTCATGAAATTATTTTGTTTTACAAACGATTAAATCAAGAGGTGGAATGGTCCTTTGTAATGCAGGAAGTTTATAGCAAAACGTTTCAGCCCATATCGGCCTTCCCCCTCCCTATCGACTGCGTAGGCGTATCTGGGTCGATAATTGGGAGTGGGTGTATTTCTGTTATTTCTTTGGAGAAGTATTTGGTAATGGTGGTCTTTTTAAATATAATCGGCCCATTTTTTTACGTGATTTTCCAAACTAAGTGAGACTAGTGACCAGTGACCAGCAATTCAATGTTTGATAGAACAATGGTGAATTAAGATTCAATTGAATGTATCTCAACTAATAGGTAAACCAAACTTTGACGATGATCAATATTATATTCTAAACGTCAGAACAATAAATGTTTCAGAACGGACATAAATCTGCTTTGGGAACTCCCAGACATATCTGTACAGTATTACAGAGCTCCAGATAGAGAGAGTGATTTTGATTTCAAAATTGAAAATATGGATTAATCTCCACTAAACCCTATGTTGTGGGTACTCATTAGAATCGTCTCATCGAGACGATTCTAATGAGTACCTACAACATAGGGTTTCAAACAGAAATAATGGATTTAGAATACCATCACTCCTTCTTATCTGGAGCTTTGGGTTATAGTTCTATAAATGAGCCATGCTCTGACAAAAGCAGGCTAAAGACGTCTCCATGAAACGTATCAGGCCTATGCCAAGTTGGTCATCACATAATCTTGGGTCCATAAAATACATTTTGTCTTACAACCAACTAAATCGTGAGGTAGAGTGACGCTTTGACACGCAGGAAAATTGGCCACTAGCAAAAAGTATCGACTCAGGTCAGCCTGCGCGGACTGCGCAGGCTGACCTGGGTCGATACTTTTTGCAGATGCATTGAGGCCCCTTTTCACAGAGCTTGGCTCGAATACATTCAATAACGTTTATTCAATGTCCTATTTATGGTACAGGACCGACAGAAGACAACGGATAATTACAGTTCTATTTGTGTCTGGGTCGTGGCGCAATTTAAAGGCCAATGACTCGATTTCCACTGCGGTGATATCGACCTATTAGTTCGCCCCGAATTAATTCGTTTTACGTGTAAGTCATAAAACCTTGAAATTGACTTAGTCTATAGTCCAGCATTGTGTAGATTTTTTAACGCTATAATTTGAAACAAAAAAAAAATCTGGTTAAAAAATTAATGATCTATTAAATAAATAAGTTTAAGTATTTAAAGACTTCCGGTTAGACAACATATATGTAAAGGTCTCGGAAAGGGTTTAGACCATAAGATAAATTAATCCATTGTGACTAAAATCATTGTAAAGCAGTGACGAGACATTTTATTGCACGAGGCATATTAAGATATGGCTTATGCTCTGTGAGAATGGGCCTTAATGCATCTGAACGAAAAACATCGACCCAGGTCTGCCTGTGCAGTCCGCGCAAGCTGACCTGGAGCAAAAGCTTTTGCTATCGGTCAATTTTCTGCGTGTCTAAGGACCAGTGTACTTTATGACTCCGTCGGTCGTTAGAAAAAATAGATTATACGGATCGATAATTGTTATGACGTATTGCATGCTTTCAGGCATCGCGGAAATGCAGTAAGCTCCCTTTTGCCGGATCATAGTTCATATATAGCTGGCACACAAAGCATCAGAATTCCAAGACGAGATGCGCCTTCATGTCCAGACGACCAGACAGAATTAGATAAAATTTACTACCTCTGATCTTCTCACACGAATCAGCATGCCTTTGCACTTTAAAAGCAGAACTTAGTTTGATCAACATTGTATTAGAACACTAAAGAAACTACAAAACATGTGTACGAATTTCAGACGAGGGGCGAGTGACGTGAGAGGACAATTGTCACCTCTCAAACATGCCACCGGAAAGCATCGCTGTCGATTATCTTCACTGCAAAAATAGAGTACAATTCCCATAATCTCCCGCTAAATGGAATTCTACAAATACACATCTATCTAATTTGGGCATTCTGGGTACAGAACCGGACTACTTTTCTACGCGACAACCGTTACTTTGAATTTCAAATATAAACGTTTACTCAATAAAACCCTACATAGTACGATTCATTCAACTATGATCAGCAGTTTACAGAAATATGGAGCTAAAAAACAGGCCTGATTTCTTCTCAAACGTACTGATAAAAGCCATTTTCTCATTTTGCTACTATATTGTGCGTATTACTACAATCCCCAAATATTTTGGGAGTGATGCGTCATAGCATACAGGTCGAATCTTCGAAGAATATGACATCTTCATACACAGCCAAAAAATAAATGGGCTATGCTTTTAACCCTTTACATAACGAAAAAATTGTAATCAGACGATTGATTTTGAAAATTACAATGACATAATACCTTTCTTCTAAATTCAAATCATGTCGTAGCTTTTATGCGATGTGTTTTGATAATCCTTTGCACAGAGAGAGAGAGAGAGAGAGAGAGAGAGAGAGAGAGAGAGAGAGAGAAATGGTGTGATTCAGAGAGACTGTTAGAGAAACAGACAGAGAGAGAGGGGGGGGGGCGAGGGAGAGAGAGAGAGAGAGTGACACAGACAGACAGACAGACAGACAGACAGACAGACAGACAGAGAGAATTAACGCAGAAATGCATTTAGGAATTTTGCAACTAGATTACATCTAAATTGCTATTAACAACGGGCGTTACAGAGAAAAGAAAAACAACATGTGATGCAAACCAAAAATAGCCAAAACACCATTAGTAAATTACAGTTGTTGTAGCATGACATTTTCTGAACATATAATTTATAAGGTTCCATGAATTGTAAACTCGTCTTGTTGGAGCGAGTTTTTTTTTTTCGGAAGAGGTTTGTTAACAATATATGTTTTCTCTACTAGTATGCAATATTGTAATAATAGTCTCTAATAATTTTTCAGTAGAAATGGTTTTATATCTTTTACTGAGACAGTTCTTGTACGTAGTTAAAGTCGTTACCAAACGACAATATTTTAGGCTTGTCTAAATCGAAAGCATTTGCAGACGACAAAATAAAAGTTACTGAAAAATTGAAATTTGTTTAGTTATCAGCATTTTTTCCCTTTCCCAAAATGTTTTCTTCCCTTCTTAAAACAAATGCACTTCTTGAGTCACATTTTTTTTGTCGTCTGGAAGTGCTTTCAATTTGAACCAGTCTAAAATTTTGTCGTTTGGTAAAGAATTAAACGGGCCCCTTTCGCCGGAGTGTGGCTAGTTTATTTTCACCTACAAATTAATAATTGAACAAAAGCGGAGACAAAACGAGCTTCTTGGGTAGTATCTCATGAACCACAGGGGGTCAAAAATCGATCACCTTCATCGATCTTTAATCGATTAATCCTTTATCATACAGTTCCGAGTTTAACCCTTTACTACAAAATCCCTAGTTTTGACGACCCTGAGAAAAAAGCCTTAAGAAAATATTGTGGACAAAGGAGAAAATGCTTGTAACCAGCATTTTCTCCTTTTCCCCCAATGTTTTCTACTCTTCACAAAACAAATTTCAAATTTTCAGTCACTACTTTTATTTTGTCTTCTGTATATGCTTTCAATTTGGACAAGCCTGGAATATTTCGTTTTGGTAAAGAGTTAAAATACCCTTTCCCACTACCTTATTTTAACCTGTCACAGACAATTCCATTGTTTGAGTTACATTTAATTTGTGGTCTGCAAATGCTTTCATTTTGGATCAGTCTTAAATTTTGTCGTTTGGTAAAGAGGTAACACTTTAGCTAGCCGAAGAAAATTTATCATTAGCGGAAAGTTGATTGCGCAGACCGACCTGAAATGAAACTTTTGCAGATGTATTCAGCCCCCTTTTCACATAGAGCACGGCGCAATTAAGTGATTGAACAAGCTTTTAAACGAAGCCATATTAATGCCACAAATCTGAAGAATCAACACCGAGCAGTCTCAAATCTTATACTTGTGGATGCATAATAGTCACATTCTTTCACAACCAACTTTATTATACTGCGAAGAAATTTCTCGTGAACTGATATTAACATGCCGGGAACATATATCATGTTCCCCGGCAAAAACAACGTAAAGCCAGTCTTTATTATACTGCAAAGAAATTTCTCGTGATCTGATTGGTTGATATGCCGGGAGCATATATCATGTTCCCTGGCAAAAACCACGTAAAACCAGTCTCACTTTTGTGTGCCCCGTAAACATCACTACACGTGCAACACAACATCCAAAATGGCGGCGTCGATCAATCAGCAGACTGCACGTTTATGCACCAAACTGCACGTTTTAGTGACGTAATTTTCCAGTGACGCCAGTTTTCATTGAATTGGGGCACTCAGACGGTCTTCGGCTCGGGGCGACATGATTCACCACAGCCGTGAGTAGGTTTCCAAGTCCCCTGCCACCTGACCGTACAACTAATAATGCCATAAGATAGACTGGGTCCTCGACATACACAAAATATTAATCAATAGCGAAAAGTTCCGGCCCTGGTCTTCCTGCGTGGACTGAGCAGGCTGACCACGGTCGAAACTTTTCGCATGATGCATAAAGCCCCTTTTCACGAAGCACTGCTGAAATGTTTCCGTCTTAGACAGGTCCTTAAAGATTACTTATCATCGCAGCTGTCTGGTAAAGGTTGTAAATAAGAACCAAAGCCATTGCGTCCATTTTGCCGAGGTAATTTCTATTCCCGATATCGATTTTAGATCGATATCCATTACTGGTAAGAAAAACGTTGTCCCTTATCTTGCTCCATAAGTTAATTAAAAATTTCAGCCGGTAGTGAAAATCTGAATAATGCTATTTCAAATTATTATTATTATTATTATCATTATGAATAATAGTAATATCATTATCATTGGTGTTATTATTTTTGTTGTTATTTTTTTTTTAGAAAAATATCTCCTAAGCGGACAGTGTAGATCCAATATCAGACTGTATGTTCTCTGCAGTCTGATCTTGGATCCATACTATCCGCGAAAGGTCAGTGAGTCGCGCCTGGCAGCCTAAGAGTTGACATTATGCCTTTTTTTTTCTTTTCTATAGAAAAGGTATTTTCGTTCAAAGAAGTCCATTTATCTCTCGAAGGAAATGTCTTTAACAGAAAAGAAAGACAGCGTATGAATACTTGAATATAAATATTGAAACTTTAAGCCTCCTGTAAATAGTACTGTTTCCTGGTTGGACACTGTGCACTGCTACCTGAATTTTCGAAACTAGCAACTACTTCCTTTTTCGTGCATGTCGTGCAGACGAAGTCATTTCAAAAAGTTTACCAACAATTTTCCTTTGGCATATCGGCACAATCATCGTAAGTACTGAATCATTCATTTCATATGATATTTCTGTATTTCACCCTATTATTGCAGTTGATGTTCATGTTTAAATTTCAAGTTTTACTCATTTTTAGATGAATATCATGAGTTTCCGTGGTACGAAACCCTATTTGTACAAAATCCATTTTGGTTTGTTTTTGTCAGGCATTTGTATGTTTCCTGTCGGAGAGTACATTTATATGCATTTTTCAAAAGAAAACATACCTCTCTGATTTAAAAATTCGGTGAGAAGGAGTTTAGATAAAGATTTACTTCGCTTTTCTTCACTTCAGTTTTACCGCACCCTCAAACGCTTTAAATGGAAGTTAGTTGTAATGGTTATACTGCGTTGTCTGCGCATGTCATATTGTTCGAAGATTCGGCCTGTCTGTTATGACGCACCACCCATCCCCCGTGTACCTGGGAAAAGTAGGGCTAATAACAGCTCTTAACCAAGCCTGTATGGACTGCTTTAATAAATGGCCGGTGCATACACTGTAGGCTACACTTTAGCAGATCATAACTGAATGAATTGCACCAGGTAGCGTTTTATTGAGTAAACGTATATCTCATTCTGAAATTCAAAGTAACAGCTGTCCGGATCTGTGCTCAGAATGTCCATATTAGATAGATAAATGTGTATTTGTAGAATGCCATTTAGCAGGAGATAATGGGTTAATCTGGATGTGATTTTGTGAATAAACCAAAACATTACTCCTTTTGCCAGAGCATGGTTCACATTTATACTTACTGTAATATTGAACCTCCCCATCATATCAAGTCTTAAATTTAAAAATAAGCGACAGGGGGGGTTGATTTACAATAAAAATACTTGTATAATGGAGTTATAACTGGGTCGGTGCAATGCAAAGAAATGACCCTCCCCTTTCAAAATGATCCATGGGTCATTTCTCTACGTAAAGAAATGACACAAGGGTAATTTCTCTACGTAGAATAATGACCCAGGTCATTCCTCTACGTAGTGAAATGACTTCTGGGGTCATTTCTCTACGCAGAATAATGACCTGGGTCATTTTTTAAGGCGGGGCGGGGGGGTCATTTCTCTGCATTATACCGGTCCACAAGTAGACCCACAATGGCCCGTAGAGTTAACATGTGCATATACTTGACCAATCTCAAAGTACTATTCATTCATCCGAGAATAATACCAAGAATTAGGTCAACATCCAGATTCAACAGCCACACACACAAAAGAAAAAAATGTCTTAATGTCACCGTGTAAGACATGTCCTCAAAGATTGCTATTGACCCTGCGGTTTGTAAGAGTTTGTCCATAAGTACCAGGGTCATTTAGTACAATTTGCCTTGAATATTTTTGTCCTCGTAATCGATTTTAGATCGATATCCATTACTGGAAAGACAAACACAAACACTTAACTCTTTCCATGCCATGTACGACACGCGAGCTTTTGTGGACAGCGTACATCAAGATCAGACTGCACAGAACGTGCAGTCTGATCTCTAATCTACACTATCCACTGCTATATTCTAGATAATGACAAAACCGTCTCTTGATCTTGAAGGGGAAATTGATCTTTAGCCTTTGAAAAAATGCAGTTTGTGTATTCAGAAGTGAAAGTTTAACAACACGCTTTTTTTCTTTTCTGGGAATTTACATTCTCGTCGCAATAAACCCATTCCTTTTTAAGTCTATAACAGACGAGTAAGTTCTGGACATCCGCACTATAATACTTACTGCAGAAGACTCAATTAGTTCTTACGAAAGCCTATAAGGGTCAAAACAATGAGGAAAAAAATAAAAACATGTTATAACGCGAAAAAAGTCGCACTTGCGCCACAATTCTCGTTATAACGTGATTATGAAACACCTTATAACACGAAAAAAGTCGCACAAACGCGAAAATTTGCGTTATAACGTGAATATAAAGCACGTTATAACCCGAAAATTACCGTAGTAACGCGAAAATAAGGAAAAAAACAAAAACATGTTATTACGCGAAATAAGTCGCACTTGCGCGACAATTCTCGTTATAACGTGATTATGAAACACCTTATAACACGAAAAAAGTCTCACAAACGCTAAAATTTGCGTTATAACGTGAATATAAAGCACGTTATAACCCGAAAATTACCGTAGTAACGCGAAAAATGGCGTAATAACGTGAATTCAAAACAATTCATAGGTCACACGAGAATTTTCGCGTTATTGCGACTTTTTTGCATAAAAACGTCTTTTAAAACACGTTATTACGAGAATTACGCGCTACTGCGACTTTTTTTGCGTTACAACGTGTTTTAAAACACGTTATTACGAGAATTTTCGCGTTACTGCGACTTCTTTTTTGTGTTATTACGTGTTTGTAAACACGTTATTACGGAAATTTTCGCGTTAGTGCGACTTTTTTGCGTTATTACATGTTTTAAATTCACATTGTATCGTGTTTAAAAAAAAAAAATTTTACCTTCATTCTGACACTTGTAGGCTTTCGTAAGTTCTCTCTCAAAATGAAAGGAAAGATTTTTTTTCTTGAGATGGTGGAACATTGTGAACAATAACAGTAGGTAGACGTTTTGCCCCCTTTTGTGCGTCCGGTACGTACATGTAAGTTCAGTAATATGTATACAGAACTTGTTATTAATGGGCAAAGTGTTCGATTAGCCAAGCTCGGTAGTGATTCATTCCTTTCACATTGATGATCTTCGATTGATAAAAATATCACTGGCTTTATTAACCCTTTACTCCATAGATACTCATTTCTACGCATTGCTTGTAGGAGCCTTTTGAAAACACTGTGGCAAAAGGTGAAATTGCTCGTGACGAGCAATTTCACCTTTTGTCACATTGTTTTCTATGCTACCAAAAGGTGCCATATACACATAAGAAACGGCTTCATCCTTGCTGTTATTTAGGGTCAATTTGAGATACCATAGAAATGCCTTATGGGGTAAAGGGTTAACAGTGATATTTAACAACAACAACGATGACGACGACAATGACGACGACGACATTAAGAACACCAAGTCATGGAACTGAAGGGAAAAATCTAAAATCGATCCTAAAAGAATTGTTATAAGGTAAAACTTCAAAGTTGCTATAGTTTTACAAAAATAAAACAGTGGATCAATATGTAGGTCTTCCAGATCGGTACACTTGGTTATTCACTTACTGGAAAAGAGTTCTTCATTATTGAATGTATCAATGATGATTTACTTATAAATACTGATAAATGGAACGAATCTTAAAACTTCTCTGATTCGCTAAAAAATGTGAAAAACAGATTTAAAAAAATGATTGACGGCGTAAGAGGTATTGAATTATCTGAATTATGAATACTGACACTTTTTGTGGCTATATATGGGGTAAAATAATGAAAAGAAACCTCGCGAGTACTTGACTCTTTTCCATCACCGTTTTTCATTTTGTTGAAAAGTAGTACTTAGGTCTATTCGGTTAATGGGTGATGCTTATGAAAATAAAAATAAATTTCCAAATAGAACATAAAAAGAATCATTCTCCACTACATTTAATTTGCTATGTTATGAATCAAGGCCCCAGGACATCGATTAGCGGTCGCAATGTATGTAAATAGTGGCTTCATAATTGTGCGAGAAAATACGGCAGCAAAGGCCCGCCAAATACACATGTATACATTTTAGACCAATCGCAATTTACCATCTATTCATTCTCTATCAGTACCAAGAAGTAGGTCGAAAGTCGGAGCATTTAGCAACGTCCAAAAAAAAAAAAACCATAATCACCGGAAGTCGCCATAAAGCCTCATCTTTTGAACTACGGTACCTTCTGAAAGATGAATCTGAATTTGCTAAGCCGGTCGGAGACGCCATTGAACCCTTCACCACATTGCACACAATGACGACTTTTAATGACCCAGAGGAAGAAGCCTTTTGAAAACATTGTGGGAAAAGGAGAAAATGCTGGTTACCAGCATTTTCTCCCTTTCCCACAAAGTTTTCTAGATATCAGGGAAAAATTGTGTCGTTTGAGCCACTATGAAATTGTCGTCTGGAACGGAAACATTTTGCTTTGAGTTAACCCATTACCACACAATCCCTACTTTTGACGACCCTATGAAAGAAACCTTTAGAAAACATTGTGGGAAAAGGAGAAAATGCTGGTAACCAGCATTTTCTCCTTTTCCCACAATGTTTTCTACCCTTCCAGAAACAGATTTCAAATTTCCAGTCACTTCGATTCTGTCGTCTGCAAATGCTTTCGATCTTGACAAGCTCCAAATTTTGCCGTTTGGTAATGAGTTAAAGCGTAACAGACACATGTCAAAGATTTCAAGGTATTTTCAGACAGGTCTCATTACGAGCATGAGCAAATAATTTCCTAGACATAGCCTGAGGTGCGCCAACATTGAATTGATTTCTGTTACTAATGCAATAGAGATTTCATATTGGAAATCGATGCCCGTTCATTTTTATACCCGACCTTTCTCTCTTATTGCTTATTTTGTGAGTGTTCGTGTTTGTCTTGTTTAGAAAATCTTTATGGATAACAAAGAACTGCACGTCTTTCCGATATTTTTCCTATTTTGTTTAACCCTTATCGAAGTTTGCATTTCGATAGTTAAGGCAGTGGACCCGTAATAGAAAACACCTGCTTCAGCTATAATATTATTTTACAAAATTTGCTATGATTAAAAATGAGTATTATTGTACTAATTTAACCGAGACATGTTTTCCTTTTTGTCCGTCTTAGAATTATCATTCATATATCTAAAATCACCATATTCTTATTACGTAGGGATATAATAATTACCTCCCTTTTCTGCAAACAAATGAAAGTATCAACAAATAATTTCAAGATAGACATCTAAGGAATTTCTGATTGGTCAGAAATGTGCAAAAATATCATATCTGTATAAATCTATATTTATCAACCAACAAGAATTTTATGCCATATTACACTAGAAGTATTATGGGTCTACAACCTTAAAAACCCAACAATTGCTATTACAAGGTCATGTTTTAGGGAATGATATCTCCTTAACGGACTGTGTAGATCAAAGATCAGACTGCACGTTCTGTGCAGTCTGATCTTGATCTACTCTGTCCGCAAAAGGTCAGTGAGTCGCACCTTACAGCCCAAAGTTTACATTTTTTTTCAGATCTTTAATTTTCTGCCAGCGACTAACGTATGGCCCGACCAAACGATAACAGACTGTAATCTCGACAATATTTTTCATACTTTTAAATGGTGTGATTTGAATTTAAATTTATCATAAGGTATACTTTGATATTTTGGTCCCTACTGGGCCTTAAATAACCAGATTGGACTATTTTTTCGATTGTGGACCAATCAATTATCTTTACCAAGTCCGCTTGTTCAACATTTGTTATTCTATCAGTACTTGCACAACTTTGATGAGCTTTTTGGCTCATGACTCAATATAAAATGGGGGAAAAAACAGCAAAGCGCGTTGTCTGCGCATGTCATATTCTTCGAAAATTCGACATGTCTGCTATGACGTATCACCCATTCCCCGATACTTGGGAAAAGTAGGGCATATACCGAAGATAAACCCAAGCCTGTAGGGACTGTTTAAATAAATGGCCGGTGCATAGGTTACCTGCATGGTAGCTGATCATAGATGGATGAATCGCACCAGGTAGCGTTTTAATGAGTAAGTTTTACGTTTATTTTTGTTTGAAATTCAAAGTTACGGTTGTCGTCTAGAAAAGTAGCCCGGTTCTGTACCCAGAACGCACATATTAGATAGAAATGTATTTGTAGAATGCCATCTAGCGGGATATAATGCAGTCATGTACACTGGCAAAATGCACGTAAAACAGTTCCGCTTTCGAAAGCCCCGTATATATGACTAAACTTTCAACACAACACGATCCAAAAATGGCGGTGTTGACCGATACGATCCGCCCACAAGACAAACATGACGAGTAGCATGCACCATATTATTCCTAGTTTCCCTTCATGGTTGTCAAATCAGTGGAAAGAATGGAATATTTCAGTAAACTTTCTCAACTTTGATGAGTTTTTTTGGTGAGCTTTTTTGGCTAAATGACTCAAAATAAAATGAAGGGGAATAGCAGCAAAGCGGGAACAAGTAATATTATCAGAAATGCTCTCTAGATTGTGTCGAAAGCCTGTTTTATGTAATTAAATGAATAATTCATGAATACAATCCGATCAACAACCTCTTTTGATCTACTAGGAGCACGGGAGTATTTACCTCAAAACCAGGAAACATCGGCTAATGGTCAAAGAAAATGGCAGTCACGTGGTATATTGTGCAAAGGGCAATATTCATTCGCTGTGAGTTTCGTTGATCCTTTGGCTACTTAGCTCGAATCGCTGACCTTTTGCGGACCGTGTAGATCAAGACAGAACGTGCAGTCTGATCTTTGATCTACACTGTCCGATATGGAGATATTATTCCCCGAAACATTAACTTTGATGCAGCAATATTTCGGTTATTAATATCGAACTGAAAATTTACTTTTAGTTACATATCAGGATAAGGGCTAATTCTTATGTCCTCGAAAATTGTTCTCGTCAAGATTCAAGAAACAGCCTACTCAAACAAAGTATGTAGAGGACATATAGACGACGTTCTGACGATACGGGGTTTAATGCATTACCGTAATGATAGCAGTACGGAGTTATCATAACGCCGATTTGAACGATTCTAGGACAATTGCCCCCGGACAATTGCCCACCCCCCCGGACTATTGCCCCCAAGGACAATTCCCCCCGGACCATTGCCCCCCCCCCCCCCGAGGATAATCTCCCCCCCCCCCCCCGGACTATTGCCACCCCGAGGACGCCCCCCTCCCCCGGACTATTGCCCCCAACGGCAATTCCTTGTCCTCGGGGGCATTGGTCCGGGGAGGAATCGTCCTGGGGTGGGGGGGCAATGGTCCCGTGGGAAAATTGTCCTTAGAGGGCAATTGTCCGGGGGGAGGGGGAATTGTCCGGGGGGCAATTGTCCTGATACGGTTTTTAATAGCTTAGGTCATAAAACAGATGTCTTCCCTAGCTTTCCCATATCTTTACTAACATAACTTTCTTCCCAAGTAACTGACCACTTTTCTCACAGGCATAAGAGGCGGGAGGCGTAAGATCGCCGGGAAGAAAGTTCGTCTTAACCGGGGTATCGAACTCAAAACCTCCAGGTCATGAGTCGGATACGTTAACCACAAGAAGGCTGCCTGGATGGGCCGGTGTCATGTAAATTAACCCTTTCCCAAATGACAAATTTTAGACTGTCCCAAACTCAAAGTGTTTGCAGATGACAATTTTGAATTTGATGAGAATGGCAGAAAGTTTTCCGATAGGCTAGAAAACAATGTGGGAAAAGGAGGAATTGCTCGATACGAGCAATTTCTCCTTTTCCCTCAGTGTTTTCTAAAGACTCTACGGCAGACACGTAAAAACCAGGGCTTGTTTGGGAAAGAGTTAATTTACTTGTTACGAGTTTTTCTTTCTCGGTATGACTTGTAGTTGTTTTTTCCCTAACGACTGAATTCTAGACATGCCTGAATTGAAAGCATTTGCAAGGACAAAATAATTATGGCCTAAAGTGCTCATTACAAGCATTTTTGCCCTTTTTTCTTTTCCCACAACGTTTTCAAAAACCGTGTTCGTGAAAACACCTTATTTATTTTTTGGGGGTAAATTGTCAAACTAAATACCAAGGACATCTATTTTCAAGCATTCTACCATTACAGCTCAAATGTATTTGAGCCATGCTCTGGCAAAAGGGGGCTTAATGCTTCTCTACAATGCATTATAATACGCAAACCATCATAAATTATAATCAAGGATCCATAATAGCCGACTTAACCTTAATCCTACTGTGTGGGTTAAACGATATCTTACTGCGGAGAGTAGAAACTCAAGGGTTGCTATTTCAAAGTTAATTTTTATGGGAGAAATATCTCTTTCTCGGACAGTGCATCTTCGCGAGCCAAGGTTACGATCACTACGTGGATCTTACCTTGGCTGATTGAGCCCGATGTCGAGATTCCTGCGATGCGCTCTCTATTGGATGCTGGTTATTACCCCCCTTTACATCATATTTCTGAAAGCCAATGAAGTGTCGTTTTACAAACCGCTTACGAATACAATTATTCAACAAGAAGCGATAAGCAGACATCCACGTGGGTTTCCATGTTTACCTTCTATTCGAACGGTCGCGACCCTATTCTATTTTTATTAAAGATGAAATGCTACGAGCGATTTCATTCGTTGCAGCCAGAGCTGGCTGCATCCAATGAAAAAACGTATCGGGGGGAATGTAAAAAATACAATTCGATCCGCCAAGGGTAGAGTAGCGTAGTGAATCGTCAGCCTTGGCTTGCGAAGATGCGGACAGTGTAGATCAAAGATCAGACTGCACGTTCTGTGCAGTCTGATCTTGATCTACAGTGTCCGCAAAAGGTCAGTGAGTCGCGATCATTAGCCAAAAGGTTAATCATCCGTTAGAAAATTTACAAATAGCGAAAAGTTTCGGTTCAGGTCAGCCTGCGCCGTCCGTGCAGTCCCTATCGAAACTGTTCGAAGGTGCATTAAGCCCCTTTTCACAGTGTCTGACTCATGTTGTTGGCAAAGTGATTCAAATATCAATAATTAGAAAGTTGCTGATAGAAGCGTTCCGCGTATTTCTTCACAAGCCAGTCAAGCCAGCCGGATAATCAAAGTACTGAAAAACACTAATAGAAAGTGATGGGAGAGATTGTCGTCTGCAAATGTTTTAAATCTGGTTTAGTCCAAAATTTTGTCGTTTTGTGAAGAGTTAGAAAACGTACAAAATGTCGTCCGCATGTCATGGCTGTTTACAATTAACGTCTGCCAGTTGACTTATAATTATAGTTACTCGGCCCAAAAGGGTACTTAACTCTAGAGGCGTAGGAAGGCCTGCAGTATTAGAAACCCAACAGTACTGTATAACGAGTTATTTTCAAGAATGAAAACATAAAATAGAGAAAATTATTTGTATGAACCAACATTACTGTTTAAGGAATTATTGTTATGTGCGAAAAATTGATTTTATTTTTATGAAAGATTATGAACCAATTCAAATAATGAGGGGGTGCGCATCCTGCTTAGCCCACTGATGAAAAGGTGCGGGGGGAGGGACAAAGGGCTTATCCCTTTAGCCGCCTAAATTTGCTTTTGTATTGGGTTTATCTAACCCTATCCATTGCGTTATCGGTAGATGCTGTGTGAAATTGTGTCTTTAGGTTAGCAAATCTATTTACACTTCTGCAAATCTATTTGATTGATTGCATGGTGTTTTACGCCGTTTTCAACATTATTCTAGTTAAATCGCGGCGCAAGTTCGTTCCTGGAATTTCCTTTACCAGTAGGCCTATACCGTACAATTTTCTTTCCAAGCTACTGGCTGCTTCCCCAAGTAACCATCGTCGAAACAATGGTCAGCAGTGGGAGAGGAATGAATCCTGTCACAATGACTATCATCAATCTTCTGAAAGAAATTGGCTGAAATCGAACCCACGACCCCTTGTTCTCAAGTCCAGCACGCTACCGACTGAGCTACCGGAGCTCGGCACATTTTTTGACAAAGTAACTTAAGAATATATAAAAGGGAATACATAATTATATTAAACTGGAACCCATGAATTATTGAAATAGACAAAATCTACTTTTTCCATTAGTTTTTGCTCCTTCCTGATGAGCAAACTATTTCTTACATGCCACAGCCTAAACAAGGACAAACGTCTGTCATGAAATTACATTTCGTCTGCATGTCAACCCAGATTATTTATAACGTCTGTGGGCTGTTTTATTGTCGTCATAATTGATAATTGATCCCTCAAACCGGGACTGTTATTTTTCCCTGGAGCATTTTGTAAGCAACTTATGGTTTGTATTTTCTTGTTGCGTCAGATGTATTATTTTCGGACACATAAAGCTTTAGATCAATTTTTGGTAGTCAGACCTTGGCTCTTATTCAACAACTATTCTGAATATTATTCTTACTTTTATTCTTAAGAATTGTATGATATTACTGATGCCTAAACCAAATAGGTTGCGCTCTGTTAACCCTTTACCCCATAAGGCATTTCCATGGCATCTCTAATTGACCCTTAATGATGGATGAAATCGTTTCTTATGTGTAAATGACACCTTTTGATAGCATAGAAAACATTGTGACAAAAGGTGAAATTGCTCGTCACGAGCAATTTCATCTTTTGACACAATGTTTTCCAAAGGCTCCTACAAGCAATATGTAGAAATGAGTATCTATGGAGTAAAGGGTTAAAAGCCATTTTCTCCCGCTAGATGGCACTCTACAAATATTCATCTATCTAATTTGGGCATGTTGGGTACAGAAGCGGACTGTTTTTTCTCAAAACAACAACCGTTACTTTGAATTTCAAAATCAAGTAAACGTTTAACCAATTAAATGCTACTTGATGCGATTCATTCAGCTATAATCAGCTAGCATGTAACATATGCACCGACCATTTATTAACCCCTTACCAAACGACAATATTTTAGACTGGTCCAAATTGAAAGCATTTGCAGACGACAAAATAAAAGTGACTGAAAATTTGAAATTTGTTTTATGAAGGGTAGAAAACATTGTGGGAAAAGGAGAAAATGCTGGTTACCAGCATTTTCTCCTTTTCCCACAATGTTTTTTAAAGGCTTCTTTCTCACGGGCGTCAAAAGTAGGGCTTGTGTGGTAATGGGTTAAAACAGCTTCTACGTGCTTGGGTATTAGGCTAATAGCTTTGGTATACTTTTCACAGGTTATAAGGGGGTGGGTGATGCGTCATAGCTGACAGGTCGAATCTTCGACGAATATGACATGTGCAGACAACGGGTAAAAGGAGACGTGCGCATCTCTGATACCTTGTGCCATTCTTGTCAGCATATGATTATGGATACATAAAATCCGTTCATATAACAACGGGCTGAATCATGAGATAAACTGGTCCTTTGACATCCAGAAAATTGACCGAGAGCAGAAAGTATCGATTCATATCAGCCTGCGCAGTGCATTTTGGTTTAGCCAATCAGATACTACGTTACTTTCTTTATGCAGAATAAGACTAATAATGCAATTGGGAATCGTTGGCCAATGCAGGCCCCATGGTCGTCTTTCCATTTTTTTTTTGCGCTAATGATCTTCAAGCAATGTTCTGCCCGACGGGGTAGTGTATTGGCTGGAGCCGGTATCTGACTCGTGACCCAGTGGTTGTGAGTTCCATACCCGGTTGAGGCAAACTTTCTTTTCGGTGATTTTCCGCGCCTCCGATGAATTAAAGGAAAGTATAGTAAGTAGCATGGAAAGAAAGTTGTGTCACTACTGGTGTAAGAAAGCCAGGAAACACATGCATATGTGAACTGACTGTTAACCTTTTCCCAAATGGCAAAATTTTGGACCAGACCAAATTGAAAGCATTTTGCAGGTGACAAATTAACAGTTGCTAAAAAAGATAATTTTTCTATATGACATGGTAGAAAACATTGTGGGAAAAGGAGAAAATGCTGGTTACCAGCATTTTCTCCTTTTCCCACAATGTTTTCAAAGGTCATCTATTCCTGACCCGTAAAAACAAGGGATTGTTCGGGAAAGGGTTAAGACGGAGTTTGACTCCTAAAGATGCATATATCCAATCGTTGTTCTCTTTCTATCCTGTAAGACTAGCCATCTAGCTGACTGAAACGTTCTGTTAGTTAACAAGATGGCTATTGCACGGAACTTAGAATAAGAATCAAATTTAGAATTTAAAAAATAGAATGGATGCAAACGTTGTACAATTTATATCATGATCTACGTCAACCACAAAAGCTTCTCGAGTTTCTATTGATGCATCAAGTTCCCTTTTCCCGGAATATTTTTTTTGTCAAGCTTAACTTGTATCTGTTTGCTGTTTTGTTTTGTGAATACCATCAGGTATGATGGACGGCGTAGATCCAAGATCAGACTGCACGTTTTGTGCAGTCTGATCTTAGATCGACGCCGCCCACAAAATCTATCTAAGTCGTGAACGTGTTTAACGTAACGGACTATGAGATGTTTAATTACCTTCGTGAAAGTTCATTCATCCCGACCGACCCAAACAGATCTATATAAAATATGCATGAATTTACTAACGTTCTGTGAAAAAAGGCCAGTGTTTCAACACGCCACCAGAGTTCGATTCTGCGAAATCTGTAAGAATTTATATTCCCACGTGATCCTTTTTTGGTTGGTTCAATGTCACTCACTAGCTAAGGTGTTTGATACGCAATGTAGAGGTTTTGGGTTCAAATATCATGGAGGAGCTGGATTTTCGTTGTAGTGGCCATTGGCAAGTCAGATTCTGAAATACTTCTGAGGTTTCGTTTCCACAGGTGATTCCTTTTTGTCAGTGTCCTAAGTGGCCCAGTGGATTGCGCAGGCTGACCCGAGTCTATACCTGTTTGTAGGTGCATGACACCCCTTTTTCACACTACATGGCTCAGTTGTTTGCTCTTTGGGTATTCGAAGTGGTATACTCCAGCCATTATAAAATTAAGTCTATTTCAGGGTTCGTATTCACCAATCGTTCTTAAGGACATTCTTGCATGGTATCATTCTTCAGAATTTTGTCAGTGTGAAAGTAACAGATCTTCTGATTGGCTAAACCAAACGGTTTAGCCAATCAGAAGTTCTGTTACTTTCACAGTCAGGAAATCTTGAAGAATAAGACTAAGAACGTTCTTAAGAATGGTTGGTGAATATGATTTTTCAGACCAGCCATTTTGTTTAAATTGAACGTCTCGAGTAATCATATTGGCTATTTTGTAGCTTACTACAACGCCACCATGACTTGATAGTCACGTGAGAAGGGACACCATTTTGTTTTACTGTACCCAAAAGCCAATTCAAACATATGTGTGTTCAATTCACTTCTGGATTAGTATTCACTAATCATTCTTAAAAATATTCTTTGTCTTATGTAGAAGGTTTTTTTTTCTTAATTTGAAAGTAAAACTACTTGTTTAGCCAATCAGAAGTAGTGTTACTTTCAAATCTAAAACATATATTATTATTCGACAAGGAATATCCTTAAGACTTGTTGGTGTACATCGACCCTGGCGCATTTTAATGACGAGAAATAGAAAAAGAAAAGGGAAAAACACGGAAAATGATAGATAAAAATAAAAGCTGTATGATAAATAACAAAATACTTTATAAAGCACCGTTGTACATTGCTATTTTACAAAGAGATAACGAAAGTTTCATATCAGATATATATGCAATGTCTTAAATAGACCTTCACTGCCTAGGTCTAAATTTTCGACTAAGTCTCCTTACAGTTCCGTCTTGTGTGCGTGGTGCAGTAGGTGGTTTTGGGACAATGTTTTTGTGTGATTCACTTGTCTCATTCGGACGAACTTCTGCCTTGACTGTGTTGTCGGTTTGATTTGATGTATATATTGCCGACTTTTTATTTTTTTTGTCAGTGCAAGTGCTCTTTGACATCCTTGGTTGAGTCATACTGGCTTTTGCTGTGGTGTTGCATATCGCCTGTCTTATTTTTTCCTTTCTGTTATTTTTGACAATGTCATTTTTCTTTGAAATGTTAGGTAGAATAGTATTGACCTCTGGTGTACAGGTTTCTTTCACCAATCCATATTCTATTTCTACCTTCTTACCAACAACACAAACATCCTTTGCTATATTTGGTAGACTTGCTGTGGTTTCTGTTACCTTTGTACCAAGTCCTGGATCGGGGTTTATTTTTTTACTGAATATATTTACATTATCTTCTGGTGTGTAATCTTCTCTCATTTCACCCTCTTTCAGTTTTAACGGTTCAAAACCGATAATCAGTTCGGTGCTATCACCATGTTTGCTATCTTTGTGTTTTGAGTCCTTATTCTTTATTTTAGCAATTTGACTTTCGTACCATTCTATTCTTTTCATCAAATTTTGTTTTTTCTCTTGTTCAGCTTCCAACAAACGCTTGGTGTCAGTTAATTCGTTAATTCGATCACCATCAATTCCCATTTCTTCTTCCTTACGTCGCAGAAAATCTCTTCGCTTCTCTAATGTCCTTTTCTGTTTCACCAGATCGTCATTGAGTCTTTGAGCCATGACATATCTGGCAGAGCTACTGGAAACTTCCTTTCTGTAATCTTGGATAACTTTTTCGTACCTACGTCTCTCCTGTTCTAGTCGGGCGCATTCTTGTTTCTTGTATTCGATATCTTTTCTCTCGTTTTCAGTCAGACTTGTTAGATGATCAATTAATTGTTTGTTTCTTCTCTGTTTTTCTTCTTGATGTTTTATATATCTCTCTTGATTGCTTATTCCATCAACCACATCCTTTATTTTCTTGATCAGTTCCTCTTTACCCAGGTTATGTGTATCATCAATGACTGTCCGAGCAGTGTGTTCTGTATATTTAACTACAACTGCGCCTCTCTCTTCTTTGAAATCTCCCGCAGCCGCATGATTTTCCGAATAATGACTGAACTCCGATAATCTAGAACTCGAACTAGATTTTTTCGTTTGATCACTTGTGTCAGAGGCGATCGAACGATCCGCATTCTTTTTATTTTTATACATTTTGTAAATCTCCTTGAATAATCCAACATGAACTGGACGTACGCTTTGCCGTTGCTAGGAGCAATATGACGTATTTGACGTTATTGATGTAATGACGTAATTAACGTCGATGACGTAACTGCGTCATTAAGATCTACGGATTCGTTACATGCAAAGCGTTGTAGAATTAAATACCATGTCAGCTGCATCGGAATAGAATATAATTCTATTATATTTATAAGTACTGTACAGAAATTTACTAGTTTCAAGCCTGCTTGTTTGTACAATATATAGTATATTTTTTATTTTGACACGAAATTCATTTATATCTGGTCATAAATTTTGAGAAATATGGTCATGTTGTGTGAAAAGGGGATTTAATGCATCTGTAAAAAGTATCGACCCAGGTCAGCCTGCGCACTCCGCCCATGAACCTTTTATCACACAATCCGATCTTGAAGAAGGCTTTAGAAAACAGTGTGGGAAATCGATAAAATGCCAGTGAACCGCATTTCTCTCTGTCTCATACAGCGATTTGTATCCTCCCCTATGTTAAGCCATTACCAGACGACAAAGTTTTAGCCTTGTCCAAATTGAAAGCATTTACAGACGACAAAATAAAGGTGACTGAAAAACAGAAATTTGTTCTGGGAAGGGTAGAAAACACTGTGGGAAAAGGAGAAAATGCTGGTTACCAGCATTTTCTCCTTTTCCCAGTGTTTTCAAAAGGCTTCTTTCTCAGGGGCGTCAAAAGTAGGGATTGTGTGGTAATAAATAAATAAATAAATAAGTAAAATAAATAAATATTCAAGTCAAATTTACGCTTTTGGTCTGGACAAGTTCCAATTTTTTTTCTACTGTAGTGAAGATTTAAAATCTCTGATTATCATTTTCAGAGGTATGGAACGAAAAATCGGTTTTGTGACACAGGTTTGGGATATTTTTTTTCCTAAAAGTTTTGTACAGGATTCGGCCTAGTCTGTTGCAAGCAAAGGAAAACTTTACACTCGAAAACTTATTGAACTGTTAAACTCATCTCTCTCCGTTTCTGGAATGCAAATCTTTTGGACTAACCCTTTACCAGAAATGCTGAGTTCCCGCGACTTCATGGAAAAAAGGCCTTTGAAAACATTGTAGGAAAAGAACAAAAATGCTTGTTAACAGCATTTGCTCATCCGCTTCCTCCTCCACCAAAACAATATTTTCGACCTTTCCTAAGGGAACTTTCATTATTTTAGACGCACCTAAATTGTCATTTGCAAACGCTTCCAAAAATCGAAAACTTTATAGTCTAGAAAAAAAATTAAAGAACTCTGTTGAAGTTTTTTCTCGTTAGAGTACAATCTGTGTTCTGAAGATTTTCATGGAATTCGCGACACAAATTAGATTAACTTTTAGACTAGTTCTATAAAAGGCTATTTTGCCGCGTACAACAGTATAGACCAAGATCAGACTGCACAGAACTGCACAGATCTTGGATCTACGCTGTCCGACCTGGAGATTTTTTTCTCCGAAACATACCTTTGAAATAACATTTTTTGGGGTTTTACTATCGAATTGAAAATTTTATTTTTAGTTATTTAGCAGGATAAGGGTTAAGAGCTTATCCTGAAAGTCAGGATTGTCAGGATTCCTGTAACTTTTTTCTAAAGCTTTCTCTTTCAGAGACGTTAACCGTTTACCACATGACAAAATAATGGGCAGACCCAAATTGGGAGCATTTCCAAGGGACATAGTCAATATGGCACAAGTTATAGGATTTGTCTATTAAAAAAAGGGAAAACATTGTGGGGAAAAGAGAAAATGCTGGTTATCAGCATTTTCTCCTTTTCCCACAATATTTTCATAAGCCTTATCCTTTCAGACTTGTTGAAAGTCAGGATTGTGTGGTTCTGGATAAAGGTTTAGAAAATCCATGTGTCGCAGGGCAATCAAATTAGTTAGAGACAAATTAGCGTACGGTGATTATCTGTTTTGCTATTCCTGCTCGTAAAATCCTTTATTCCACCATACACAATGTTTTACGGCCTTGAGGTAACAGGCATTCGAAAAAATTGTGGTAAAAGGAGAAAATATTAGTACAGCGCATTTTCTCCTATATCCAGAATGGCGGATCCCCGGTAGCTCAGTCGGTAGCATGCAGGACTTGAGAACATGGGGTCGTGGGTTTGACGGTTTGATCCCTCGATCGGCAAATTTCTTTTTTGGAGGATTGATGGTAGACATTGCGACAGGATTCATTCCTCTACGTCGAGAAATGACCCGGGGGTCATTTTGTAATGGGGGTCATTTTTCTGCATTACACCCCCAACACCGGGGAAGTGGTGCGTCATAGCAGACAGGTCGAATCTTCGAAGAATATGACATGCGCAGACAACGGAGGAAAGAGTAAACGCCTTACCATATAATCCCGAGAGTTGACAACCCTAATTAAAGAAAGCCTTTGAAAACATTGTGTGAAAAGGAGAAAATGCTGGTAACCAGCATTTTTTCCTTTTCCCACATTTTTTTCTACTCAATCGAATAGAAATTTCATCATTCGAGCCACATCTTTATTGTCGTCTGCCAAGGCTTTGAATTTGGACATGCCGAGAATTTTGTCGTTTGGTAAAGAGTTAACACAATTACTACAATCTCGTTTTAACATTTTCTGAGTATCACGTGACTCGTTAGCAGTGTCTTGAAAAAAAAAAGATTGCGCGAGATTTTACGGGAACATTGATTAGCCTAATACAATTTAACAAATTCGCTAATTTTCTGCATAGAGCCCTCTTGCGTTCTTAGTACCGTTTCCTTCTTGTTTTTACGCTGTTTAACGACGTTCTCAACATTATTTCATTTATATCGCGGTGACCAATGCACATATTCAAGCTTTCCTGAAGTTCCTTTTACCAGCGCTTCGCAAGATATTCTTGCCAAGTCATTGGCTGCTTTCCCACATAACCATCGTGAAACAGTGATCAGCAATGAGAGAGGAATGGATCTTATCGCAATGAGGGCTATTCTTCAGCTATTTCCCTTGATACCTTACCAATACTACATTCGTCCTCATAAAGTGATTACTTGGTTTTTATCCTTGATCTTCTTGCACTACAAAGCCATATTCTTGTTTTAATATCTCAACTAAATCCTGTTCGATTGGTTTACCAATCGATGTGAAGGTATTTTCTAATAATTGTGGACAGAATTTGATAGTATACTTCAAGGAGGCCGTACACATATATCATAAATCCGGTTACATTTATCGCAACATACCTAATGGAATCAAGAATAAAATCAGAGGAATATAGGTAATTGCGCCAATCTGCTATTTGGATACCTTTTGTCTTTATCTGCCAAGGAGAATAATTTGATTTTTAGGAATGGTCCCCGTTGGCAGAGTTGGGGATTCAAACCAGCGATCCATATTTATAAGTCTAATACTCAAACAACTGCACTGCCAGGCTCAGGCTCAGCTCCTGCTGAATGAATAACACGAGTATTTCCGGGCGATAATAGAAATCAATATACAGCCGCCAAAATCTCACATTGTAGAATAGTTTGGAGCTACGATCAGACTCTAAGATGAGTGTAGCTTGGTATTGATCAACAACATCCGCAAAAGTGCCTTGAGGCACACTTAGTGGTCCAGAGGATAAAATTAAGACTTGAGGCATAAACAATACAGTGCTTGATTTAATCAAAGCGTTGAGAACGCTGAAGTGGTATTTGTCAAGAAAACCGCTGTGTGGAATTAATAATTTGAAAGAAAAAGAGAAATATTATTCAAATATTGGCTTGAAAGTCAATCAACTAAGCAAATGAATACCTTTTTGGTTTAAGGGAGAGTACTCATGACAAAGTTAGAATTATTTGTGTATTGGTGACCTCCCTTTGATCATTAGGAGGTGCAGGAGTAACGTCCCTTGCCCGAGTACGATCCATGATAAGTAGAGAGAGAAACTGTGTGAATAATCGAATAAACTTAAGTTTGTACCTGAAAATATGATTTTGAAATATCTCAGGCCGTTAACATTTCCAACATTACATTCAATAATTTCGATCTATAAATATTCATTCAATCAAATGGAATAGTGCGCAATCATGAGATGAACAAGCCATGGGACATACTGGTTTTGGAACTAATAAAGCCCAGGACCGAGCGATCGGTAGAAAAATTTTGTATCATTACGCAAATAGAAGACGATGAGCGAGTGAAACTAATTTCAATCAGGAATTAGTATTTCCACGATCGATGGCCTCACAAAGTGTATTTTAACATGCCATTTCTAATTTCATATCTACCGAAAAGATCATTTACCTGAGAAAATTGGGTTTAATTTGGTTTATTTCCTTCGGCTTTGCACAAAACACGATACATGGTCTTCAAAATTCAATATTGAATTCATAGTGGTATTGTCTTCGACAAATACTACAAAAAAGTGTAAAACATTATTACTCAGAATAACTAAAAAGTTACATCACATAGATATTGTCATAAAGACTTTACCACAGTATAACGATGGCTTTTAAAAATATTATACGCAGTAAAGTGTTAAAAATTATAAGCACAGTTTCGTACTTTTTTTTTTTCGGAAAAAAAAACCCCGTAAATTCTTTGCTTTTAGAGGACCAATCGAAAAACAAAAGTCACAAACCTCATTAACGGTATGGCCCTGAAAAATGCAGTGATTCTACGCCATGAACTTTGTGAGGAATGGCCTCCCACTCATCCATTAGGGCTTGAATGAGCTGCTGTCAGTTCCTAATGTGACGTAGACCGTCTTGCACTGCATGTACTACACGATCCCACAATTACGGTAACATCACTTTATGCCTGTAGAGAGGTTGACATCAACCGGTGTAAAGATATTGTCAACATATTAGTGAGCGATGAAACTCCCGTGGTGTTTTTTTTTACCAGCACACTATTACACTTTAAAGCGTCTTCATGTTAGAATAAAGACTGACTTTCATAAACCACAACATGGTTGTGAATGAATTTGGTAATACATGTCAACTATTAACAAAATCAAAATCGTCAATTTGCACGTGCAGTCCAGCTCGATAATGAGACCCCCCCCCCCCCAAGTCTCGGGACAATATAAGCACCTATGACTACACATTTAGGTTGAGAACGATATCGTACATTCTTTTTCGCATAGGAAACTACCGTTTCAAAGATAGAGGGGTGTGTACACTCTGATTCTAAGGTTAAGCATTGTGGGAAAAGCCATTTTCTCCCGTTGTCTGCGCATGTCATGCTCTTCGAAAGTTCGACCTGCCTTATATGACACATTGATCACTACCCCCAATATTGGGGGAATTGTAGTAATACACGCTATAGAACAGCAATGGAGAAAATGGCTTTTATCAAAACATTTGAGGAAAAATCAGGCCTGTTTTAGCTCCAGGTTTCTCTGAACTGCTGATCATAGCTGAATGAATCGCACTAGGTAACGTTTTATTGAGTAAAGGCTTATTTTAGTTTGAAATTCAAAGTCACAGTTGTCGCGTAGAAAAGTAGTCCGGTTCTGTACCCAGGATGCCCATATGGTGTCACACCACTAGTTTTGGGCTATATTGAAATGGAGTGAAATTGGCCATCTTTGAAGCCTCATAGATCGCTTAATGGCAAAACTTTTGCTTTCCCGTCTCTTTCTGTCTAAAGTATGCACATACTCCTTCGAAAAAATGCATTAAAAACATGTCGACCGATTGCGTTTTTTGGTAGATCTCAAAAACAGCGGGCACTCTAGAATTTTCCCTCTTAAAAACACCTTTTCACCCCTATGACCCCAATTTTTTTTTCCTCTAGCGACACAAAATAGTCCACTCAATATACAATAAAAACACATCTAAATGGTTCCCCAATGCCTAAATTTGAGGCAAATCTAAATTAAATACCACCAAGCCCTCTTAGCTTCATACAACAGTGTAACAAAAGTGCTACTGCAAATTTTCACTTGGGACTACCGGAAGCAGTCTTGCAGTTGTGCGACACCATATTAGATAGATGTGTATTTGTAGTTCTAATGGAGATAATGATTTTGTCCATTGCTACTTTAGAGGACGTATTAATACAATCCCCCCCAATATAGGGGGGAGTGATGCGACATATAAGACAGGTCGAATCTTCGAAGAATAGGACATGCGCAGACAACGGATAGATGTGCATTTGTAGAATGCATCTAGTGGTAGATAATGACTACCATGTTCACACGCAGCAAGAACGTATCAAATAGCCAACTAGATAAAAAGTTCATCCACTTTGAGTTAATAATAACAGCAGACAATCAGTCAAGAATAACAGAACAGAACAGAACAGAACAGAACAGAACAGAACAGAACAGAAATTTTAATAGTACATAAAGGCCTCTGGCCCAAAATACATCTCAGTACAATATCTATTTACATAAAATGTTAATAAATTAATAACAAACGTTTCTATCATGAATATCAAATAACAAACTTTATTGCAAATGTCTATGAATTCATTAGGCATGTTCAAATCTTTAACAACTAGGAAAGTTAAAACAAAGTGGTAATGTATGTTATATGGGTATTTATCTCTTTAAACCAAGCAACAAAAGATTAAACTTGTCCAAATTGAGGGCATGCAGAATACAAATACAATGTGCCTCAAACTATATAATTTTTTTTGAAGGAGTAAACGAAATATCGTTGTAATCAGCATTTTCCACTTTTCCCACAATGCTTTCAAAACCTTTATTCCACATGGTAAGTAAAACCTGGGATAATATATAAATAGGTTAATCAGTGGAGGTTAGCAACACCAGACTTGACCTTGTTGGCACGGTACTGTCCAGCTCGAACAGCTATCCTGAAAAAAAGATTGAATCTGTTAATTACATCAAATGAGAAACAAGTTTTTACCACTTATAGTAATCTCGCTCGATTTTGCTTCCTGGGAACTACACCAGTGCTCACGCCTATTATGTCAACAAGTGCGTCTGTTTCAACTGGAAACCGGAAGTGGGGTGTAAATGTTGGTATACCTTCCTTCAAACCGTTCAATAGTTTTGAGCCTTTGAAATGATCTAATGATTTGTTTGTATCATTTCGTGGGCGTTTTGGAATCCATTTGTAGATAACATATATCTATTTAGCTGCGCACAGCCTAGCAGCACAACTATTTTTGTACTCCTGATCTTTCAAACAAGAGCAACAAATGTGGATGCAAAAGCTTAGCTGCTGCTTCCTTTCACTTAATTGTTTGTCGAAAAATCGTATGGATGCGCCTTTTGATAGTAAAGAACTAGCCCAAGTTTTATGTAAATATCATCATTAATGACAGATATATACAAAAAGTTTAGGTTTTTGCACGACAACAACACTAGGCAGTTATCATGAAAATATTGATAATTAAGTTGACTTACTTTCTGGCTAAATATGGAAAATACTGAAAAAGGTAACAGTAGAGCAATTCTGGGTGGGGTGAAACCCAAACTTCATCTAACTTGTTGGCTGCTGCCGCAACCATTAATTTGGCACATCTTTCTGGCGTCATCCTCTTCCACTTCTTATCCATGGGCACGTTTAATTTCTGTTGAAAAAAAAAAAATTGTTCCGATCCTGTAAAAGATAACTTCTATTCTTTGAACCACATTTGATCTATCTTCTGCTAACACTTTCAGTCTTGACACTTAATCAAACAATCCAGTGTTTGAAAAACACCAAGAAAAAAGTCCATAGAAAAAAATTCTTGAAAAAAGCATAAATCTTGAAACCAGCATTTTCTCTTTTTCCTAACAGGTTTTCTACCCTTTCAAAGACAAACACCATTACTTGAAACAAAGTTTTATTTCTCGTTTTCAAATGTGTTTTAGGGCCTAATAGAATTTTATTGTCTGGTAAAGAGTTAACTGGATTTTATAGTTATAACTTAACTTGAATAATTAGATCTAATTATGTTACCTCGTCTGGACTGCCTGTGAAAGCATGTAGGAGAGCATCAGAAAACACGGGTCCTGGACAGGCTATTGTAACAATAATGTTATATGGATAACATTCTATTCTTAGTGTGTCAAAAAATCCCTGAAATTAAAGAAAAAAAAATTGAGACAGTGAGAAAATATGAAGAAGCAGAAGGAAGGAAGGCGTTTTGACTGCACTACACGAAAAATTAAACTCTTGTCAAAGTGGAAAGCACTTGTACGCAACAAACCCAGTGTGACCCAAATGATGGGATATAGTCATAAATATAACAAGTAGAAACATTTGTCAGAAAAAGAGAGAATTCAGGTTACCATCATGAGTTGTTTTTTTATTATCATTATTATTTTCTCACTGTATTTTCCTCACAACCGCTTCAAAAATCTATTTCTTAACGACGTATGTGACTTTTCTTTCTAACGGACATTTTTCTTTAATTTTGCTCATACAAAACTCGTCATGTCTCTGGTAGATTACAGTAAAAACGTTATAGGTCACCTTGCTTGTTAATTACCGGAAGAATATACAAATAATAGATTTAATTTAGAATAATTTTTTGAAATTCAATTAAGTTTTGAAAAAAAAAAAGTACATAAAAGCATAAAACTTTCTGAGTATTTTAAATGTACAAATTTGCATGTTTTATATGGACCACTGGGTTAAAAAGGGAGATATTTTGATCGAATTAAGGGTGCATCTTTGATAAATACATAATTTCTGGCAGATTTTTTTAAAATTTCCATGCTTATAGTATTTATAATTCTAGGCAATGGGGCAAAAATGACATCTAGCCGTGATTGTTTCGTCAGAAAACAGTGATAAAGGTAACTGTCGAAGTTAATTTTTTAATGGAAAAATATCAGATGAAATATCAGATGAAAGCTCAGCTAACAAGATGGGAAATGCTATCGACTACTCTAGGTAAACATCATTATACTTCAATGAATAAATGTTTTTTTTTTTCATGGCGCATCGACAGCTTTGGTCATTTAGAGCGCATATTCATGCATGAGTAATGTAGAATTTTGATTTAAAAGATAATTCAACAAATGACGACAGTCAAAAAGGGTTGAATTAAGAATAGTTATGTCTTGTGTAATCTTTATATGCATGAAAGAATTGAGTGACAGGGCAATCCCTATCAATATACTTCAAAATCGCGTAAAGTATATAAAAACGTTAAAGAGATACGTAGCTTTTAAGAGTTTTAAAATAAAAGACGGTGCGAAAAAGTATTCTTTAACCCATTACCTCATAATCCCTACTTTCGACTACCCTGAGAAAGAAGCCTCTAGAAAACATTGTGGGAAAAGGAGAAAATGCTGGTAACCAGCATTTTCTCCTTTTTCCACAATGTTTTATACCCATCTCAAAACGAATTTCAAATTTTCAGTCAATTTTATTTTGTCGTCTGCAAATGCTTTCAGTTTGGACCAGTGTAAATATTTTGTCGTTTGGTAAAAAGTAAAGTACTTAAAACTGTTTTGCATACCTGAATAGCGTGTTTAGCAGCAGTGTATGAGCCTGATCCTGGGGCTGCATATTTTCCCGCCACGCTACTGGTTACCAAAATATGGCCGCCACCGCCCGATCTCAAGTGAGGGAGAACGGCCTTGGTCAGTGATATCGGACCTAGGGTGTCCACCTCGAGCACCTGTTTGTCAACAGCGAATGATGTATCGATGATAACACTTCTCTGTGATCTTCCTGCGTTGTTGACCAGAATGTCAATCTGGAAACAAGAGCCATACAATAATCCCAAGTCGCTCACCTGTGATTTCAGTTTTTAATACTATATAACGACACCAATTAACTCTTTACCAAACGACAAATTTTTAGACTGGACTAAATTCAAAGTATCTAGAGACAACAAATTAAATCTTGTTAATATGATTTCTGACTGATAGGGTAGAAAATATTGTGAGAAAAGGAGAAAATGCTGGTAACCAGCATTTTCTCCTTTTCCCACAATGTTTTCATTTTTTTCTTCTCAGGGTCGTTAAAAGTCGGGGTTGTGTGGGAAAGGATTAAAGTACAAAATCTCAACTCTGCTCTTCACACTGATCTAATTTGTTTCGGTTAGATTAATTTACTTCAAATTTAGGCATTATCTGGCAAAAGGGGGCTTAATGAATACTGCATATTCTTGCATATTTCAAGTAAGTCGTCGCATAAATATCATTACACAATATCTACTACTTTTAACAACCGATTAAATCATGAGATAGACTGATCCTTGTGCATACAGAAAATTGACCGATAACGAAAAGTTTCGGACCAGATCAGTCTGCGCGGACTGCGGAGGCTGACCTGGTCGGTACTTTTCGCAGATGCATTAGTCCCCTTTTGCCAGAGCACGGCTCACATCTTTTTTTATTGCATAGTGTTTAAAGGTGGGTATTTAGGATTTTTTCATCTCACCAAATTAAAAAGTATATATATCACTAAAATTCATATGAAAAAATAATGCAAATCATCTATAATCAAGATTCATAAAATTACTTAAAAAAATTTTTTTTGATGGTGTTCCCTTAAAAGGCTACGTAGCCTCTTAAGCAATTTTTAGATTTCGCGCAAAAAATCAATATAGCATTTTGGGAATATCAGGTGACTGGCACGTGACTCATAAGGCTTGAATTCCATTACATAACAAACATGCAATAATTATTTTCCATAATGTTATCTTTAGACGCTATGTTTAAAAACATCGTCTGTGCATTCCTTTATGTAAATGAGCGAACTGATCATCTTAAAAAAAGAACGTGTCTCCCGTTGGTGTCAACCTGGGCTGTAGTAAATCTTTAATTTCTCGTGTTGTCGGATGCTTTTCGACTACTGAGTTTTATGAATGAAAATTAAAAGGCTTTGGGAGTATAAGGATGATTGTTTCGCATTTCTGTAAAATTTTCGTCCTGAAATCTGAAGGGCCACCTTTAACTCCGCTTTCAATGCCGTCTCAGTCATCTCACAGCGATAGCTCACATATTCATGTACAGGCCTAACCTAGGTTTCACCAGCACTAGGTTGGGGCTCTGAAGTGTCTTGTCAAAGGACAAATCCACCAAGAACACCAAAAACCCAGTGCTTCCAATGAGGCTGGAATCCAGTGCAACCAGGTTACGACCACTGCACTTTACAAGTGTGCCCACGGGGACCCCCAAATTTACAAGTGTGCAGACGGGGGACCCCCAAATTTACAAGTGTGCCCACGGGGGACCCCCAAATTTACAAGTGTGTACACGGGGGGGGAAATTTACAAGTGTGCCCAGGAAGGACCCCAGAATTTACGAGTGTGCTCAAAATTTATGGTATGGCCACTGTTAGTAAAAAAATTGTATAAGAGTATATAACTGTTCACCTTTTTGAAATATTTCATAACAGTTTCCGCGATGTTTTTGTGCGAGTCAAAATCCAGCAAGTCCAGTGGTTGAATCAGGACATCTTCACTTTTCAGTTTATTCTTTGAAATTTCTGTAAAATGATAAAATGTAGCTGCCAATACATTTCATAGGAAAAGGAGCCGGGCTGTAGCAAAAGGGGGTTATCGTCATATCGAGGGGTAAGTGTAAGACTATTGTAAGTGCATATACAATGTATATGCACTTACAATAGTCTTGCACTAACCCCTCGATATCTAATCATGGACCCATGAGGTCCATTTTGTCTGACAACCAAATAAACCTTTAAGTTACATGCTCCTTTAAAATGAATAAAATTGACAAATAGAAAAAAGAATCCTCTCGGGTCGGCATGCGCTATACCTTTTTCAAAAACATAAATCCCGTTTACACATCTAGTGTGGCTAAAAGATAATTGTCAGACACAAGAAATAAGGAAACAGCAAACAAGGCAACATTGAAAACGTAGATGGCAGAAAATAGCTACAAAAAATAATTTTCGTAGGTTATAAAGCGGATCTAATACGAGTGTTCATGTTATAATTGGCCTGCAAAAGGGAAAGGTCCCCGAAAATAACTCTTGGCTTAAAGTACTCGTTATTTTCGCATACCTTTCCCTTTTTCGGCAAATAGTTCCCCATATTAACCACACGCTGATGAAATAAATTCTATGTATTGGTCATAATCTTGCAACCGTCAGGGTCAACATTTGGCATGAAGATACAAGAATAATTAGTTTTATAAAGATAAATTCGATAAAAAACCGGCTGAAAACGAAAATGGATTTATCTTCAACTCACCCAAACAACGACGTTTGACTTCCTGTAAAATATTTTCACGTCTTGCAGACAGTATCAGTCGGCACCCCGCTGCAGCGAATTCATACGCAAGTGCTTCGCCAATACCGCTTGTACATCCGGTTACCCAGACAACTTTGTTCGCAAGGGATTCTGTAGAAATAAGGTGATAAATAGTTTAACCCATTTCCCCTGCAGGCATCTCTTTTGCCTCTCACAGCGGAATAATTCTTGACAACTTTGTGGATTAGGGAAGAATCGCGCGTAACGAGTCATTTTTATTATTTCTTTTCCAAAACTTCAACATTTTTGAAAGCGTTTATTGTCAGTTGTATCCATATATGATTCGTCAATTTGTCTACCAGGGCCTGTATTCACCAACCATTCTTAAGGATGTTCTTTGTCTTATTCTCTAAGTAACACAACTTCTGATTGGCTAAACCATTCGGTTTAGCCAATCAGAAGTTGTGTTACTTACAAATTTAGAAAACCTTGGAGAATAAGACAAAGAATATTCTCAAGAATGGTTGTTGAATACGGGCCCTGGTCTGTTTAACTTTGCTTGTCGACTTACACAGGCTGACATGGATAGATACTTTTTGCAGATGCATCAGGTCGCCTTATTACAAAGCATGGCTCATTTATCATGTACCCTGTAAATTATAGGTTGATATGTTCGTAGTATGTTTGTATAAACAAAGGGCTTTTCTTTGCTTTTTCAGACTGCAATGCGAGTTTGAAACAAGGGCATATTGAATTAATCTTCATACATCTATGACTATGCACCAACATCGGGGAGCAGAAACAGACGTAAAATACAGTGGAGGACGAGTTATGTATAATCTTCAGTAGTTATCATTGTTTTAAAATGAAAGGATGTCCTACAACCGTTTAGGTAAGTTCATTGACCCCTAGGCTGCAAAGCGCGACTCACTCACTTATTGTGGACAGTGTAGATCAAGATCAGACTGCACGTTCTCAGATCTTGAATCTACACGTTCTGATAAGGGTGTATTTTTCCCTCAAAACTAGCCTTGAAGTAGGTAAAATTGACTTTGTACTACTGGTTTGAAGATTTCATTTCATTACACCTCTGCAAAACGAATGTTTTCGGGGGTATACTGGAATCAGCCTGTCTGTCCGTGTGTCCGTCTCTGTACAAAATACCAGTAATTCCCTGTTTCTGACAAAGCGCTGGGGTGGTATTTAAGTCACATTCAGTGACAGCTCTAGTTTATTCAGTATGGTAAAGGTTAACAAATTTACAGAGGACTAAATCTGTATCCTGGTAAATAGTGAAAAAGAAAAAAAGTTCAAACCCGATGGTAAAACCAAAAACTTTGCTATTTCGAACTTAATTGGGGTGAAATGATATCTCCTTATCGGACAGTGTAGATTCAAGATCAGACTGCACTTTCTGTGCAGTCTGATCTGATTCTGCACTGTCCACAAAAGGTCGTGGAGTCGTGCCTAGTAGCTATAGGGTTTACCGATTATCTGACAAAATGTATGCATTTTTCTGTTTAAGTTCTTTTTAATCTTAGTTTTAGATAATAGTTATTTCAGACTAAATGATATCGTCACTGTAACCTTCATATCCTCACTCGTGATGATATCAATAGGATGCACTTAGTATCTTCAACTCTTAACCCCTTTACTCCATAGATACTCATTTCTACGCATTGCTTGTAGGAGCCTTTAGACAACATTGTGGCAAAAGGTGAAATTGCTCGTCACGAGCAATTTCACCTTTTGCCACAATGTTTTCTATGCTATCAAAAGGTGTCACACATAAGAAACAGCTTCATCCGTGCTGTTATTTAGGGTCAATTAGAGATACCATAGAAATGCCTTATGGGGTAAAGGGTTAACCACGTAACAAAGTTGTAGACTTGACCATGTTGAATACGTTCACACAACAATTTAGATACGGGACAAATTTTATGATCGGTTATTAAAAGGATAGAAAACATTCAGGGTGGGAAAAGTTGAAAAATGCTGGTTAAGTGCATTTTTTTTTTCCACGATGTTTTCAAAAGCCTTTTCCATATGATTGTTAAAATTTGGTATTCTTTGATAAGGCTTAATTATAGAGTCAACGGATAAATCCTTGTAAACTATGGGAAGATAGGCATTATAGTGATGACTATACCTGGTTTATTTCCAAAGAAAAGACTCCATGCCAATGTAAAATCACAGTCTTGTATGAAGTACAGCAGATATAGTACAAACAAAACTGTTATTGCAACGACGGCTAGGAAGTAAAGGTCCATTGTTTATTTCCAGCCCGCGGCGTCACCTGTCCAGTAGCTGTAACAGTAAACAAAACTTAACCCATTATCACACAATCCCTACTTTTGACGACCCTGAGAAAGAAGCCTTTAGAAAACATTGTGGGAAAAGGAGAAAATGCTGGTAACCAGCATTTTCTCCTTTTCCCATAATGCTTTCTACTCTTCACACACAAAAAAAACCCAAATTTTCAATCACTTTTATTTTGTCGTCTGCAAATGCTTTCATTTTGGACAAGCCTAAAATATTGTCGTTTGGTAAACAAAACTTAAAGAATTAAGCGAAAGTTTACAATTTTGCATCACGAAATTTTTAGGCACAGTCAGTACAATGGTACGATATTCTGCATAATGGGGTACTTTAATTGAATTTGCGTGTATTTATCACCGCCACCGGTTGCCCATATGGGTTATTTTAGACAGACAGCCGTAGGAATCGAACTCGCACCCTCGAGTGACCTGGAACATCACGTTAACGAGTCTTTTGCTCTATCAACTGAGCTACGCAGGCTGGTCATGGGGTACTTCAACCCTTTCCCAAACAATCCCTGGTTTTCACGGGTCAGGAATAGAAGCCTTTTGAAAACATTGTGGGAAGAGGAGAAAATGCTGTTAACCAGCATTTTCTCCTTTTCCCACAATGTTTCTACCCAATCATATAGAAAAATCATCTTTTTAGCAACTGTTAATTTGTCATCTGCAAAATGCTTTCCGATTTGGTCTGGTCCAAAATTTGCCGTTTGGGAAAGGGTTATACTCACGAAGATATTCGATCATTTAGCTCTCGCAAGAAGTAGTTTATGATCAGAAACTTTCAGACAAACGTTGTACAGATTGATGAAAATGACAATGTAAAAATCTGGGAAAAAAAGGGTGGAGAATTTTCGAGGAGAGTGTGAAGGATCTTATCCGCAGAAAATTTGTGAATTTCAGAGGCTATCAGGTGGCCTCTGGTGATGTTTCTTCTTTTTTTTGAAAAGTGCACGCAACTGTGTTTTTGCGTACAGGCAGATACGCCCCTGCCGGTCATTTCATCACCATAATACGAGTGCAAGATTTTCGGTTTTCTTACAGTGGCGTATGAATCAGGGCAATAAAGTCGCTTATCATGAAACTGATAAAACGGACTAAACGCCAACTTTGTCCCATTTAAATACATTCCCAGGGTTTGCGTCATATAATCAAACCATATACATGTATATCTTTCATGTAATATGTTGACTATGTACGTTTCTTTTACAGATTACTATATTTTTAGACTGGTCCATAAAGAAGCATTTGCAGACGACAAGGAAAATGTTGCTATTATAATGGGATTTCTTGTTGAAAGCCAAGGAAGTTCTATGTAAAAAGGAGAAAATGCTGGTATTCGGTATATTCTCCTTTTAATACAATATTTTCAAAGGCTAAGGGTCGTAAAAAATCGGGATTTGCAGGAAAAGTATTTAACTTTACATAACAATCAACTGCCATATACGGTACATCCCCCTTTTCATTCGATGTTTTCCCGATTATAAGAATATTTTTTGCAACAAAGAATGTAACAAATGAGACAGTATTGTGAACATGTGCGATTACACCTGATACATAGTCGTATATGAATCGTGTTCACAGATAATCAACACCACTTGTTAGACGATATGCAAAGCAGACGTTATCAATCTGGAAGATACCGGGTCACACCGGACTATGTACATGTAGTTCTTACGTTTTCTCAAACTCGGAATATGCGATGAAACACAACCCAATTATTTTCTGTATTTTAATCCTACCATCTTGAAATTCTTGTTGTAAAACTACTTCATAGAATCTTTTACAATGGAAAAATCGGAGTAGATCTACTCACATGTATACATGTACACCACTTGTTTAACAATCACTTAACTGTTCACTCACACCTAAATTACCCGGTGCAGGTGTATTTTCTACCCCTTGCAAATTCATCGAACCGATACCCAGACAACGAACCGATAACCCTGCCCGTCCCTCTTTCCCTCACGACAAGTGCTTCTAAAATTATAGACAGCAAGTGCTTCTAAAACAATAGACAGCTTTCTAACTGATTAAAAGACACCAGAAATATTTTCCAGAAAAGAATTCGTATTTTGGTGCAGGCTTACATAGACCTACGTGTTCCAAAAGTCAAAAGGTGGCCTGTTGCAAGACTAGAAAATGTTTAACTTTACCACGAACTAAATACTAGCAATTACAAATTTTAACGGCTCTGGTGTAGAAGATCCTCGAAAAACTTGCCGAAAAAAGGAGGGTATGCTGGTCAACAGCGTTTTCTCCTTTTTTCCCCACAATTTTTCTACCTTTTACTGACAATTCCTATCACTCGATACCTATTTGTCTTTTGTAAATGTTTTCAGTTTGGACATATTCTGAATTCTTTTCGTTGGTGAAAGTGTAAAGTAGGCTGTGACTTCAGAGTACAGTAAAGCATACCGACCAGAAAACGAGGCATTTCTATATAAGGAAGACCACTGGACCCGTATTCACCAACCATTTTTAAGAACGTTCTTATTCTTATTCTCCAGAATTTTCTACCTTTGTAAGTAACACAACTTCTGATTGGCTAAACCATTCGGTTTAGCCAATCAGGAGTTGTGTTACTTACAAATTTAGAAAACCCTGGATAATAAGACAAAGAATGTTCTCAAGAATGGTTGGTGAATTCATACGGGCCCTGGGCTCGAGTAACACATAAGACTACCATGAAAAAGTCTTTTATTTGTCCAAGAAGGAGTTCGAATATGGTTCTGTTTTCCTGGCTTTCTCGCGTCGAGCTACAGGGTTCCCACAACTTTCTGCTTGCAAAATTCCAGACTTTTTCCAGACTTTTTCCAGGATTTTTTTCAAAATTCAAGGTTTTTTGCAATAGAAAAACTGGAAATGCAAAACCTTTTGAAAGCTACTTTCTTTTATACATTCCTTGTCTTAATGAAAAATTAAGATTTAAAGAACATTCTAACTACACGATAGTTATTTCATTTCTTTACTTGGCTAGTTACAAAACTTCATATGACCAAATATAGATTCAGACCAGCCTATCCATACAGGCAGTTTAATAAGGATCCATGCTGTTCTCTTACAGTTTCTACAAGTAATGAAGAATTTGAAGGCAAATAGTATAGATCATTGTAAGACTACATAACCAGGCAAATTGGGAATAATAGGACCATGATGGTCCTATATCATTCACCTGAGTAATAAGTAGTAAAGATCTACAGTGAAGATAAATATCAAATATGGAAGTTCAAGGCCAATTCTGACAGGGTATGTAACTGTGCAAAAAGCATTTTCTTCTTTTCCCAAAATGCTTTCACAACCCTTCTTCTTCAGGGTCATTGAAAGTCAGGATTGTATTGTAAGGGACTGAATTAGCTTTAAGAGGCATTTCCTGGTCAAAATGGTGATCGAAAGACAGATTAAAAAACACCATTCGCTCATTGTTAAGACACAAATGAGACTTGTCTCAATAACTTTTTATCAAATTTCAAAGGATGTTGACTGAGACAGTAATCAAAGCCAAACTGGGAACCCTAGACTAACAGCTCACAACATTACTGACTAATTTATTGGAACTCGGTAAGTCCAGTATGTGAAAGGTAACCCCTGTGTCCATGACCTATCTTACAGAAGAAAATTGTATCACAAGACTATCCTAAGGAAGACATGTATGAAGTTTCATAAGTGCCAAGGACTTTAGAAGATAACCCTCAACGCGGATGGATGGGCCAACTGACTGTTATTGGTCCGTTTGAATCCCGGGGGAATCATATGAGCAATCTTGGTAGAGGTCCAATAGCAGATGCTGCATACCAAATATCAAACCTCTATCCCTTCTTGTTTTAATGAAAAAGATTTTTCAAAGTTTTCTTTCATTATTCCCATGTTCAAACTTGTGACCCCCGAGGTGGGGTCAGTTTTGACCACAGGGGCCTTATATGGACAATTTTTGTAGAGTCTACTAGGAGATGCTACATACCAATTATCAAAGCTCTATGCTTTCTAGTTTCAGAGAAGAAGATTTTCGAAGATTTTGCTCTTTTTTTCTTTGGTTGTCATGGCAACCAGAGTTATGGGTGGAATTTAATCTCTTGAACAACTTTGATAGAGATTCAAATAAGGAACATCCCTGCCAAGTTTCATCAAGATTGGCGCAGTGGTTTAGGAGGAGAAGATGTTAAGAAATTGTGGATGATGCACGACAGACATGGGGCGATCACAAAAGCTCACCTTGAGCACTTTGTGCTCAGGTGAGCTAAAAATGTGTTGTTTTCTTCTAACATTGGGAATTATTTTCTTTATGATTTGAGACACAGAATCAAGTCCTTGCATATCATTTACTATCATAATGCACAACAGTTCTGCTGTAAGCCTTCAAATAGAGGTACTTTTCCCTCTTCAGTCATTGAATCTAAAGCCTAATCCAAAAGTAGCATGGACCAACACGGGAGGTAACTCTAATTGTGTTATCGTTCTTGCGCCAAAAAAATGGTGCAAAATTTTTGCCCTTTTAGGGGGGTTGAATTACGCCAATTTTCGGTATTTTTTGCTGATTTTTTCCAGAAGAAAGACTTGTGGGACTGTAGCCAGGACATTTATGAACATGTGCACTTGACTCTCAGACCTGAACGATCTTTCTTTGACTTGGAAAAAAAACATTGAAAAACGAAATTTCGTTTTTTGTAAGGAAAGAGAAGGTGCACACATGTAAAACCTACCATTTCTTGTTTATTCACCATTTTTTTGATAAAATCAGTCAAGAATACTTATTAAAATGGTTGTGAAATGTGTTTTTACAGCTGTTTTCTGAGATAGGTACAGCTGATCGAGAAACCGGAAGTGACTTTTTCAAAATGGCCGCCTCTTATTTTTCCAATTAGAAAATAATTCGAGTTGCTATTTTCTGTTGTAAATCACAATCCAATCCTTGCAATCTGTCATTCTGGGTACAGAATCCATTTAAAATCAATAATTAGACGCATATGGCATTTTTTTAGTGTTTATTTATTTGTTAGATTGCTTCTGGCTTGTTCGTCCCAAAACCATTTCGTCCCAGGGCTTGTTCATCCCTGGGTTTTTTGCTCGGGCTTGTTTTCTAATCACCTAGAAATAACTTTGAATTTTCAATCACATTTATGTTGTTGTATTCAAATGTTAACAATTAGGACAGTCCAAAATTTTGTCATTTTGTAAAGAGTTAAAATGCTTGCAGTTCTATTGTCATTTTCTTCAGGAAAACAGTTATTCAACAAATTTTTAGTGAAATTTGTAAATTTGAATACTAGATAAAGCCTGAGGATGGATTGTTTTCTTCAAGAAAAAGTGGAATACTGTAGACATCATTCATATTTTAACCCCTTACCACACAATCCCAACTTTAACAGAAAAAACCTTTTCAAAACATTGAGGGAAAAGTAGAAAATGCTGGTAACCAGCATTTTCTCCCTTTTCCACAATATTTTTTACCCTTTCCAAACAGATTTCAACATTTTCGTCACATTTTTTTTTGTTGTCTGGTAATACTTTCAATTTTGACAATCTAGGATTTCGTTGTTTGGTAAAGAGTTAAATGAGCTAAAGGCCTCAAATTTCCTGTGCTATCGTATTCGAGTTATGATTTGTAAAGAATAATTTGTGGAAGTCCCCTTATTCACAATACTGAATACTGTGATAGGTGTATGGTGAGCAAACTTTGAAGTAAGAATAAAAAAAAAAAGATTGCCATGTGAAGTACTAATCATCTTAGTACAAGTCCCATCCAATTTTGTGAAAAAATGAATTTTGCCACCTTACCCACTCCCGTGCACTGATATGAGTAGGTAAGCAATAAAAAAAAAAAACATGTACATTTCTTCTAATTGCAAAAACTGTGACAGAGCCACCAAAAGAGAAAAAGAAGAGAGATGATTGAAAGTTTAAACTGTTAAGAGTTTAATGTTGATATTATGATTTCAATCAACTCTATGTGTTTTCTGTGCAAATTTGGTGCTCGGTGCACATGTTAAAAAAATTAATAAAAAATTAGATTGAAGTACAGGCATTACTTCTTGGGTTTTCTTTGTAGAGGATTGGTAGTAGGACTGGTTGATGCAGAAAGATCAACAATTTATTTGGATTTGACTTACTTTATAAGGTTGAGGTAAAATTTACAACTTTTCCCATAAAAATAATTTGGGTGTTTTTCAACGGATTGCAACTGACCATACTAAAAAATTCGTAAAAAAAAAAAGTACTGGTCCGATAAGGAAAAAGTTGAGTGTTTTGAACTTCTCAAACCCTACTCCTGGTATGTGGAAAGTTTCAGATTTCTATTCCAAAATTCAAAAAAATCATTGTTCCACCCTACCAAAAGTACCATGTTTTACTTTCACTTTACTTGTTCAGTTTTCATGACCTGAAATACATGAATAAATAAACAGGTCTTTTCAAAGGGCAATATCCCTGCTTTTAATGTTTCTGAAAATACGAATAATCGTAACGTTGTTAGATTTAATACTTGAAGTGTTTTGATCCATGATTGCAGACAAGCGCTTACTTTCAGTTTCTTCTGACTCGACAACCTCATCCCGACGAGAATCATAACTTGGCTTCATAAAGATAAAGTCTGTTAACCTTTCAGACCCCTATGGATATAAATTTTCAGTAATATTTACTGTTGTAGCTCATTTTCACGTTAATTCACTTCATCTCGTCCCCGGGAAAATACAAAGCGCAGTTGCATTGTATTTTAGGATAAGTACCGAGTTCTCCGAAATTAATACACTGGATCCCGGTTTATCTAAATATTACAATAACTTTTCCGGGACCAGCGAACCTAAAAAAAGACCGTAATGTATTTGGGAAATTCACCCTCTTCGACCCATGACGGTCTAGGATATGTATTGTAGAAAATATTGGGACCTTTATCCGAAAAATGGAGGACGCAGACCGGAGCTTATTATCGTCCTAACTTTTTGTTTCATACCCAAATCGTTTCGTACTTTTCCCGGTTTTTTCCCGATTTTTCATATATATAACAAAAATCAAGACTTTTTCAAGACCGGGAACAGGTTTTACGAAATTCCCGACTTTTTCCCGTTTTCCCGACTGCGTGGGAACCCTGGAGCTAACACTTGCGGGTTTTATCTCTCCTTTGGCTAAATACTGTTTGAACCCTCTACCCAACTATCCCTGGTTTTTACGACCCAGAGAGAGAAGTCTTCAGAAAACAATGTGGGAAAAAGGAGAAAATGCTAGTATCAGTGACTCATCTACTGATTGATTTAACCATAATAAGACCAACAATGCTGTTTGAATAGTTGCTGAATACGGACTCTGCTCTCGTACATTTTAGTATTCAAACGGGTCACTCTGAAACAGCATGGTAAAAAAAAGAAATCGGTGTGTTAAATATTTTTCCAAGACCATCATTGAGACAGGAAAAGACGGCTGTAATGGCATTATACCTTAACTCTTTACCAAACGACAGTATTTTAGCCTTGTCCAAATCGAAAGCATTTGCACACGACAAATAAAAGTGACTGAAAATTTAAAATTTGTTTTGTGAAGGGTGGAAAACATTGTGGGAAAAGGAGAAAATGCTGTATACCAGCATTTTCTCCTTTTCCCACAATGTTTTCAGAAGGCTCCTTTTTCAGGGTAGTGAAAACCAGGGATTGTTTGGGAAGGGTTAAAAGCTTATTGCGCTCTCTTCACACAGGGACAAACACGTGAAAAGGCAATTACATACAAACGACAACACTTGCAGTATTTATATTCCTTGCTTATGGAATTCATTTCCGATATTATTACTTATTTTGTGGAGTCCAGGGCTTTCTGACCTTTAAAAGAACAAGCTCTTACCTTTATCATACATATCGTCTTATAACGACCCCACTTTGAAATATGGTGGGTAAAGGAGAAAATGCTGGTAACCAGCATTTTCTCCTTTTCCCACATTTTTTTCAAAAGTGGGGTGGTTACCTATGGTAATCAGTATTTTCTCCCTTTTTACCCACAATGTTTTCTTTACATTCAGATAAATTTCACCACTTTTGCCTCATTTAATTTTTCGTCTGTAAGTCCTTTCAGTTTAGGCAAGTCTAAAACTTTGTCGGCTAGTAAAGACCTCATTATCTCCACACTTTCAATGAGGAAATACAGACCACATTTTACATGTACCTTTTTCATTTAGTTATGGATAGAATATCAGAGTAGCTGTTCTGTGCAGTCTGATCTTGATCTATACTGTACACAAAAGCAATTTCTTTTCAGCTTCAGTGTATATGTCTTTATGAAACTATCTTGTGTTTTCAATTGTTTTATGTTATAATGACTCTGTGGAAGAAGACTTTTCAAATCGTGGTGGGGGTGGGGGTGGGGAAAGAAGCAGATGCTGCTTACCAGCAATGTCTTCTTTTTCCAGATCTTTCAAGACAAATCTTTTTTTTTTTAACCCTTTACCACACAATGAACACTTAACACCCCTGAGGATGAAGCCTTTTAAAAACCACGAATTGTTTGGTAAAGGGTTAAGAACAGTTTTAGTCTTTACATCTGAGATTTTCTATATATTAAAAATATGAATATAACATCTGATTGACAATTCCTAATGGTTCTAAGAAATTGTTCTTATGAACGGTTGGTGAAAACATACATATATAATAGGTACCGAAAATCTTATGGTAATTAATTTGTTGAAGGACTGTTAGGTGATACATCAGGACTACGACACTTTTGGTGGTGAGGTTTTAAGACAGCAACAACGAAACAGTAACACAAATAATCTTAATCTCTCACAGTCATTTAAAGCTATGCCAAACAGCTCACTATGCCTAGATATTCACCAATAGCAACACGATCCGGATCTTTGGTCGCCTCATTTCTTGTCCCATCTTTCTGTTACTGTTTGTCATTTTCAGTTTCATCCATTGATTCATTTACATCACTCTCACCTCACCAGATATTACAGATATCTTCAATCCACTTTTGCTCCCATAATGTCCTCATTCTTTTCGAAAGTCTATGGGGTGAAAGGTTTCGTAATGACATGAATAAGTTATGCAATCTTCTGTCTCATTGACTGATTCTTTCCCATCGTACTTTTACATTTAATTTTTACGTATACTGTCACTTCACCTTTTCACCCTTTATCTCATATAAAATGTTACACTTATCCAAGTTGAAAGTATCTGCCAATGGCAAAAGAAGTGTGGCTAAAATGTTGATTTTATGTCTTTCAAAAGGTAAAAAACATTGTGGAAAAAGGAGAAAATGCTGGTAACCAGCATCTTCTCCATTTCCAACAATGTGTTCAACCCCTCCACTGGAAAGTTTCATTTTTTGTACCACATTTAGTTTGCCATCTGCACATGCTTTCAATTTCAACCAGTCTAAAATTCTGTCATTTCATAAGGTGCCAATTCTTGTTGTATGGTAAAGAGATAATGACAGCTTTCGATAGAAAACATATCACAATGACATCTTCCATTAACTCAGTCGTTCAATCTTCTGTATCATCCATTGAATCCTCCCCATCACTGTTATCGTTTGGATGTTCATCACTATCATTCTCATTATCACTGTCCGTGGTTTGTTGTTTTTTCCACATCTTTGCCATAGCCAAGAGTTTGAGATTGGGTTGGGCTGCTGCTTCATCCGGAAATATGTAGTCGTAATATTCTTCCCAACCTGCTTCAGACTGAAAATAAAATTGTGCTTAAACATGTTTTTCAGTGCTAAGTTCTGGTTACAACTTCATACATTTAACTTTGAGTAGCAGGCAAACCCATTAAAAAGGATGGAGACAATTGTGAAAATAATTGCATTGTTGCACGATTGGTCCAAGTGTTATTCGCTGTCAGAAAAATGAATTCTAAAACTAGAGTAAAAGATACCAAGTTGCTCCATCTTTTGTTCACTTTTTGCCTTGTTTTAGAAATATTTCTCTGTCAGCCTCTAAAACCTGCACTAGAGATTGTTTGGTGAAAGGCTAACAAGCTTTCTTTTGATATAGAGTTTTAACATATCATAAGAATGCACTAAACCTTCATTGGCCTGTAGGCTACTGGTTAGAGCCTCACCAGATTCTCTGGATTTTTCGCGGGAGTGCCTTTCAGCAAAACTCTTCAGAGCCTGAGCCTAGTACTGGTAAAACCCATGAAAATCATGCATATGTGAGCTGTCATCATGAAATGACTGAAATGATGTTTAAAACACCATTCAATCAATCAATAAATATATACATATTCAAAGTTGCATGATTTTTTTGGCAATCTATGCTGACAGATAAATGGACCTTCTTTCTTGGTACCTATCAGATACATGTACGTACATGTATGATCCAAATTTCACTTTGTTAAGTTTTTACATGTTCTTATAGATTAAGATTACACTAACAGCCACAGAGCAATAATTATGATGTTTTGAAACCTTACCCCATCCTCTGTCTGGATCTTCCTGCGCTTTTTAACTTTCTGTGGTAACAACTTCTCAACTTCTTTCTGTGATTCTTCATCTCCACATTCAGCCTGTATAATACATAGAAATAAAAACATTGCATTTTCTTTCTAAAAAGATTCACAAACAAAACTGCTTTTTCTGTGAATATCGGATATTATTTCATGCTTTTCAGTAATTCAGTGGGTTATTTCATATGATAAACCATGGTAAAGATAATTATGACAATTAAAATTAAGTGCTTTCAAAGCACCAGCATGGACCTGCGGTTTGGAATTTTCCCCTGTGGTACTGTTTTATAAACAATTTGTACATTTTTGCCAAAGAATTTTCAAATCTTTCTATACATGTTCAGAATTATGAAATTCATTAATTCTTTTTATGAAACTTTCGCAACTTTCTGATTTTTTGCAAGTCAAATTTTCATAACTCTTCAATTAACCCATTACCAAACGACAATATTTTAGACTGGTCCAAATTGAAAGCATTTGCAGACGACAAAAGAAAAGTGACTGAAAAGTTGAAATTTGTTTTGTGAAAGGTAGAAAACATTGTGTGAAAAGGAGAAAATGCTGGTTACCAGCATTTTCTCCTTTTCCCACAATGTTTTCTAAAGGCTTCTTTCTCAGTGGCGTCAAAAGTAGGGATTGTGTGGTAATGGGTTAAAGGTACAAACAGCAGTTCCCATGCACTGGTTACCTAGTAAAAACAAGACATACCATTCAACCCGAGAGAAACATTATTATTTTTTTCCATGAAAAAAAGAGAATGCTTTACCTCAAATCCTTGCCATGCCTCAAGAACCATTAGTCTCTCCTCCTTCTCCTCAGATCTCTTTAATGTTACAGATGCCTCTCGATATATTCTTCTTGCGTTTTTGATACACTCTGGCTCCCCTGTGGTCTTTTCAAATTGAGCAAAGCTTATCCAGACCTACAATGACAGTAAATTAAACTATTAACACATTTCCACACGATCCCTACTTTTGATGTCCCTGAGAAAGAAGCATTTAGAAAACATTGTGGGAAAAGGAAAAAATGCTGGTAACCAGCATTTTTTCCTTTTCCCTCAAAGTTTTCTACCTTCACAAAACAGATTTCAAAATTTCAGTAACTTTAATTTTGTTATCTGCAAATGCTGTCAATTTGGACCTATCATTTTGTCATTTGGTAATGAGTTAAAGAGATTATGAAAAATTGCAGTGCTTCTTTTTACTCTTTACCAAATGGGGTAGAGGGGTTGAAAATCTTATTGCACTGAGTTTAACACTGCTTTCATATCTTTCCAGACAACGGGCTGCTTTCCCGCAAAACCACTGCATATCCAGTTGCAATGACTATCATTAATCCTGGGAAAGAAATTGGCCAAGTCGGGGATTGAACCAGCAACTCTCTTCTGATGTCCTGTATGCTACCAGTGATCTTCCGCGACCTGCTTGAAAATCTTAGCAAAATGTTTAGAAAATGGTCACCTTAACTCTCGACCAAACACCTAAAATTTTAATGAAATACAAACAGAATAAAATGATGTAGACAAATGTCTTATACCTTTACATGTTGTGTTCTCTTCAACAAGCGTCTGTAGAGGTTTCTCACATTGTTATATTCTTCTTGTTCTATTTCAAAGTCAATATATGCTTTCCACAACACTTCAGGCATATCTAATTGTTTCTGTGATACTGCTAGTTCAAATATTGCCCTGGCTCTGTCCATATCCCCTAAAATACTCTCCAACTCTGCATACTGTCAAGAAAACATTAATCATATCACTATCATGGGAAAGGTATCAAAAAAAGTAACGACAGCTGTCACTGAATGTGACCTAAAATCCCCGCCAGTGCTTTGACAGAAACAGACAATTATTTATACGAAGATGGACATTCACATGGACAGACACATGGACAGACAAACAGGCTAATTCCAGTATACCCCAGAAAACATTCGTTTTGCTGGGGTATAAAAATAATAAACTTCTAAGAGTATCTTTGCATTTTGTAATTCTATCAAGACTCCTCAATCCTTTACCAAACAATCCCTGGTTTTTACTACCCAGAGGAAGAAGCCTTCTTAAACCATGGTAGGTAAAGGAGAAAATGCAGGTAACCAGCATTTTCTCCTTTTCCCACAAGTTTTCTACTCTTCAAGTTTCAATTTTTGAGTCACGTTTATTTTGTTGTCTGCAAATGCTTTCAATTTGGACACATCTAACATTTTGTTGTTTAGTAAAGAATTAACAAAACGAAAAAATTTGGAAAAGTCTTCATATTTTATTGTTTGTTGAAAGGTGAAACACACATCATCTAACCAAGCTTCCAGTTATTCTACAAGATAACAAATTTCCAAGCCACAAAATTTTCAGCTTGTTTAAATCGAAAGCATTTGCAGATGACAAAAGTGACAAAAGTGAAATTTGTTTTGTGAAGGGTGGCAAACATTGTGGGAAAAGGGGAAAATATTGGTTACCAGCATTTTCTCTTTTTCCCACAATGTTTTTTAAAGGCTTCTTTCTCTGGGTCGTCATAAGTAGACGTTGTGCGGTAATGAGTTAATGAGTTGTGAAGTGAGTTTGTGCACCCTAAAAAATGCCTGAAAAACTGTTTTCCCTACCTTCATCCAAGACATGCAGTTTTCTGACCCAAATTCAAGGAACTTTTCGTACAGTATTCTACATCTTTCAAACTCTCTCAGCTGGAGCTCCATATCTATATAACCACGGAACAGTTTGGTTTTTGGACATTTCCCAATAGCCACACCCTGTTTTATGAATAGAAAAACTTCTACAAATAAATTTATTTTAAACATATCTAGGTCTTGTCATAAAAATCCAACCTAGAGACTTATTCTGGAGCTCTTTCAAATGCTGTTCACTAAAAATAAGACAAAAGAAAGCATTGTAACTCAGTAAAATCTGCTCTGAATACATCACTTTTACATACCAATTATCAGTGTTTTCCTGATTTATTCCAATAACAATATCATCCAGACTATACGTATGTATTTTCCTAAATGATGTCCTATGAGAAAGTTCTTCTCACTGCCTTTTATGTAAAATACATTGAAATATACAGATTCAAGTAGGAAAATCAATAAACTTCCCCAAAGAATATCTGCAATTTAAATTAGTAAAAAGTTATATATTTGTGACCCCTTCTGCCAAAAGGGACCATCTGGGAACTGTAAATAGTGTCAATCCTGGTAAGACTGCACAGACTGTGCATGCTGAACAGGATTGTCACTTTTCGCTTTTGTGATATTTTCTGCATGAAAAGTGGTCATTCTACTTTAATATACAATAATTTTTTAACCAACAGCTTAAAATGACCTGCACTATCTTTTATCTGTTTTCATCTAATTGATGTGCAGGATTCCCAGATGGTCCCTTTTTGCATGATGGTCATACATGTATTTATTACCAGGTCAGCCTTTTCTGCTAACTTATTCAGACACTTCAAAAAGTATAAGACTACAAAAAATGTTGACTAATATGACTATCCATGAATTTTAACCTAGGCTGAAACTTTTGCTTTTCATAAATTTTCTGCATTGCAAAGAACCAGTGTATCCTATGACTCAAACAGTAGTTAGACAAAATTGATCTCATGAATCCACAACTACATGATACCTTGGTTGGTATCATGGGTCTCGGAAATGCATTAACCCATTACTACACAATCCCGAGTTTTGACGACCCTGAGAAAGAAGCCATTTGAAAACATTGTGGGAAAAGGAGAAAATGCATTTTCTCCTTTCCCCACAATGTTTTCTTCCCTTAAGTAAGAAATTTCAAATTTTCAGTCACTTTCATTTTGTCGTCTGCAAATGCTTTTGATGTGGAAAAGCCTAAAATATTGTCGTTTGGTTAAGAGTTAAGCCCCATTAGCCAAAGCATGGCTGTACATGTAGAAATAAAATCTTACCAAGACTTTTCTAGCTGCCTGTAGGTCTTTCTGCCGCACCTCAAACTGGGCAAACAGTAACCATATTTTGGCAAATGTAAATTTTTTGTGTGGAATGATATCTAAACAAGCTTTGTACACTTCACGTGTCTTATCAATATCTTCTGTTTCCAATTCTTCATACAATGCGTAATTGATCCACAAATAGATATATCTCCTCCATAAGCGTTTATCCTGAAATAAACGGACAAGAACCCATACACACAAGTGCATATAATTAAAATGGGAAAAAAGCAAAAAAATGAAAACATCAAGAGAAACAAGAGCTATCACTAAACGTGATTATACCCCCCACCAGCTCCTTGTCACAAAAACAAGTCTTTGTCACAGAATGCAGAATGGTATAGTACAAGAGTAAGAGTTGAAAAAAGTTCAAAGGAAGATAATTCCGTAACAAATCACAGCAAGGTCATAGAAATTGCACATGCACAACTTTACATATACGTGTGTACATAGGAACCCTGTGTGTAAATATGAATTTGTGTCTATGGATGGACAGACATCCATGGCGATTCCAGTATATCCTCCTCCACTACATTGTGGGGGCATAATTAAGTTAACAAAACTTGCCCTGAGAACTCTGTCCATAACTCCTTACCAAATGACAAAATTATAGACTTATCCAATTTGAAGGCATTTGCATACCACAAAATAAAAGTGACTCAAAAATGGAAACTTGACTTTAGTAAGAGTAGAAAACAGTGTGGGAAAAAGAGAAAATGCTGGTTACCAGCATTTTCTCCTTTTCCCACAATGTTTTTCAAAATACTTCTTCTTCAGGGTTGTTGAAAGTTGGAATTGTGTGGTAAGGGTTTAAATGTAGAACTGTACCTGAGCAGGTGGGATGTTTGCAATAGCTCTTTCATATGTGTCTCTGATTTGTTCCATGTTGCCATCTGCCTCCAGCAATCTTAGATAATCAAACCAGGCATCATAGTTCAGGGGGTTACTTTTCACTTCCTGAAAGTACAGATTTGTATGAAGTCTTAATACATGCACTTTGAAAAAGTAAGTTTGTCTGATTTTAAACAAAGATTTTCTTTTAAATATTTCTTTTTTTCTCCTGCGCTATAGGAAGCTTTGTTTAGAAAAGAACAGTCATGAGTGAAAAACAGTACTTAAAAATAACAGGTTACTAGCAGTTTCTCCTTTTCTCACTGTGGTTTACAAAAACCCTCTTCTCAGGTCTTAAAACTCAGGATTGTATGGTAAAGGGTTAACTCTTTACCACATAACAAAATTTTAGACTGGTCCAAACTGAAAGCATTTGCAGATGACAGAACAAAGGTGAATGAACAGTTGAAATTTGTTTTGGTAAAGGTAGAAAACATTGTGGTCAAAGGAGAAAATGCTGGTTACAAGCATTTTCTCCTTTTCCCACAATGTTTTCAAAAGGCTTCTTTCACAGGGTCATTAAAAGTTGGGACTGTGTGGTAAAGGGATCAGAAAAGGAATAATTGTGATGAAACTGCTGTATTAATGAAACTCTGCACAAAAGGATCTGTTTACCTCCTCATATTTGAACCTCCTCTTGCTGACAATCACATCCTCGATGGCTGTTCTGGACCCAAACTTCTTCTCATGGATTGTGTAATTCTTGTAGATTTCCTCACAACGGTCTTTAGGTAAGTGATCTAGTGCATACTTGTATATAACCCTTGCTCTCTCATGCTGAAAGAATCAGATTACATGTAAATCAATATTCAGACCCAATTTGCACAAAAACTATTCCTTTTTTGTAACTTACAGTACCTTTTCTTGAAGTCTGTCCAAAACCCTCTCTTATGTTGAAAGATTAAAATAAGCTTATTGCCTTAGAAAACCCATTCACAGCTGATGATTTTACAAATATACCAATAATCTGCATCAAAACTATGTTATATATGATAACCACAACTAAAAGCAATGTCGTTAAACCGGTAATTGATTCTAAAGATTAATTTTTCATTTAACACAATATTTTGAAATGCAACAAGTGCTTTATTAACTTTTTATAATCACATTAGACTGCTCTTCCTATCGCTTTTGCCTAAAGGGGGTTTAATGCATATCTATTATGGATCCATAAAATACATTCAAACAATCAACTTGATCTTGAAGTATTAATGGTCCATTGATATGTATATGATTTACTAAAAGCAGAAAGTATCGACTAATGTCAGACTGCCGGGGCTGCACAGGCTGGCACTAGTCGATACTTTTTTCAAATGAATTAAACCTCCTTTTCACAGACCATGGATCATTTAGACACTTATAAATCCTTATTTCCAACATGTTGAGACCTTTTGAAGCTAACAGCATACATACGAGCCTAGCTCCTCTGTTTGGATAAAAAACATTGTTGGTAAAGGAGATGATGTTGGTTACCAGCATTTTCTCCTATTTCAATTATCTTTTCAAGCCCATTTCTTTCAGGATCATTAAGGTACAAACTTGTTTGGTAAAGTGTTTAAGATCTTATAATAATTGCCTGTTATCTTACCTCTTTCTGACCTTCCTCAAATTTTGCGAAAGCTGATATCAACTTTTCATCCATATTATCCTCCCCAAAGTACTCAATGGATCTTTCATAGATAGACCGAGCACTATTTATGTAGCTGTTTTTCTCCTCAAATTTGGCATATTTGATCCAGTTTTTGACCTCAGGGTGGGTAATTACAAGTGAATAAACGTTAAGGAATCATATCTAGAGTTAATTTAATTAAACTTGCATTAACAGACAATCTGCGGTAAATGACCCACTTTCTCACTGCCGTTGCATGGTTTCTGAATAAAAGTTTGACTGTTAATCAAATGTGCAGTCTGATCGTGGATCTACGCTGCCCAATATGTTGAAGTATTCTGGGTAAAAACAGACCTAAAATACTGTTGCAGATTTATGCCTTATCATAAATTGCTTGCATCAAGTTTCATTTACTCTTCACCAAAAAACAAATCTTTAGACAATTGATCGGATTTTTTCTTTGAAAGGGCAAAAAACATTGTAAGAAAGTTGATATGCCATTATCCAGGACTGTCTCCATTTCTCACATTATTTTTGAAAGTCTTTCACCTCGAAAGTGTGCAGTAAATGATTAAATTTTTTTCTGGAAAAAAAAGTACATGTATAGGCAAAAGGATATATCTCTCATATATCATTCTTGCTCTATCCAGTTCTTTGTATCTCAGTTCAAAGTTGATGTAGGAATGCCAGGCTTGTTCCTCCGGCTCCCATTCCATCCATCTTTCGAACACTTGTCTGCATCCTGTAAAAATATATTGTTGTATATTTCAGCTCATTTCATTTAAGGTATCTTTTTGTACTTCATATCTGACATGCAAGAAAATGCTTTGCAAGTGGATTTATTTTAATGGATTGTATGGCATTTTACACTGTTTCAACATTTTTCAGTTACCATACGTCTTGGTATTGTTTTCATGTACTCAAAACATTAAAGTCCATCTTTAGTCAACAGAATACATCATCTCAACACATCTTCAGTTATATTTCTACAGCGGCCCTTAGAATACTAAATAAACCCTGTAGACTATTAAAATTAAGAAATATGTTGCAACTTATTGCAATATAATGGTTGCTTCTATACTGTTGCAGAAAAGCAGACAGTGCAGATCAAAGATCAGACTGCACATTTTGTGCAGTCTGATCTTTGACCTACACTGGCTGCAATGGCAACTTTGGTTATGAAATGCATTTTATGAGTGAATGACTCACCAGCAATATTCCCCAGCATTTCCTCCATATATGTGTATTTATACCAGAATTGGTTTGCTCTAGGTAGAATTGTGATGGCTCTGTCCCATATATTTCTAGCATGGTTGATCTGTCGACATCTGCAACAATATTTTAAATTCTAGAATACATGAGCCCTGCTCTGACGAAAGGGGGCTTAATGCATCTCCGAGATGCATGATACTAAGCATGCCTTCCCATCTTCTTGGACCCATAATGTCCATCTTGTCCAACAACAGACTGAACCATGAGGTAGACTGGTCCTTTGTCATACAGAGAATTGACCAATAGCAAAAAGTTTTGGGCCAGGTCATCCTGCACACAAAGCGCAGGCTGACCTGGGTCAATACTTTTTGGAGATGCATTTAGCCCCCTTTTTGCAGAGTAGGCTTGTATAGTTCGACAAATATCAGCACCTGCTAACCCTTTACCACACAATCCTGACTTTTAACACCCCTGTGAAAGAAGCCCTTTGAAAACATTGTGGGAAATGGAGAAAATCCTGGTAACCAGCATTTTCTCCTTTTCCCGCAATGTTTTCTTCCCTTCCTAAAACAAATTTCAATTCTTTAGTCACATTTACGTTGTCATCTGCAAATGCGTTCAATTTGGACCAGTCTTGAATTTTGTTGTTTGGTAAAGAGTTAAGTACCTAACAGTATATTTATCAACTGGTAGGAGTTTTTTTTGGGCAAAGCAATCTTGGTGTCTTGTTTGTTATGTTTCATGTCAAAAAAATACTTACCATATAAAAGAGTTCCATGTAATTTTTAAAACAGTACAGGTAGTTGTGCCAGTCAAGTGCTAGCTCAGACTTTTCACTGGCCTTTCTCATGCAATGGTCATTTGATCACCACCAAATGAATAAAAGGTGAAAAGCGCTTAAATTTTAATTTCAAACATATAGAATATTTCTGGGTCCAAATTCAACGCTTTTTTTCTTTTTCCACAGATTTTTCTATCATTTTCAAGACAACTCCCATAACTTGAGTCACATCTGATTTGTTGTCTGGAAATGCCATAAATCTATATACACAAGTAAGGAACAGCTGCCAGACAGTGCCTATTTTACCCAAAATTGGAGGAAATCTGACTGCGCCAGTCTGGCAGCAAGTGAAATTGAGTGACAGCAGCTGAAAATTGGGTTGTCAGACAATCGATGGTTAAACCTATTAATCATGTAACTGTACCTCATTTCCATTTCTGCATATTTCAGCCATACTGTGATGTTTCTGTGATCCACATCCAGAGCTCTTTCATAAACAGATCTAGCCCTGAAATACAATAAAAATATCACTTAAACCTTTTACTACATAACCCCGAGTTTTAGCAACCTTAAGGAACTTGTCCTTTGAAAACTTTGTGAGAAAAGTTTAAAAAATGAGGTAAACAGAACTTCTTCTTGTTTTGGTTCTAGACACCTTTATCTAGCCTCATTAACCCTTTACCACACAATGACAACTTTTGACAACCCTGACAGCGAAAGATTGAGAAAACATTGTGGGAAAAGGAGAAAATGCTGGTAACCAGCATTTTCTCCTTTTTCCACAGTGTTTTCAAAAGTCTTCTTTATCAGGGTCGTCAAAACGTCTTCTATCCTTTTAAAGACAAATTTCATCATTTGAGGTATGTGCAAATGCCTTCAGTTTGGACCAGCCTAAAATACTGACTTTAGGAAATGAGTTAAATACCACAGAAAACATTGTGAGAAAAAGAGCAAATGCAGATTATCCCTTTACTAAACAATCCCTTGTTTTCATGACCCTGGAAAAAATGACTTTTGAAAACATTGTGGGAAAAGCAGAAAATGCTGGTAACCAGCATTTTATCCTTTTCCCACAATGTTTTCTGCCCTATCAGAGGGCTATAGCTCACTAGTACAATTGTTGCATTTGTCTTCAGCACTCTTTGTGACTTTGAAAAAGTCTTAAAACTTGTCATTTAGGAAAGCGTTAACCACATTTTCTACATTTCCCACAATATTTTACAGTACTTCGTTCCTTTGTTTTCAAAATTCCTCTCTCAATGCAGTGTTAAAATGTTACTTCAATCATTTGGTAATGGGTTGATAAGTAACTCTGCCATTATTACCTTTGAATTTCTTTCTGACTTTCTTCCCACCCAGCATATTTTATCCAATTAGTCATCAAAGTTCTGTTCTTTCTGATATTGTCCTCAAACATCTAAAATGTACAAAAACATCTATGGAGAAAGGATAAAAACTGAAATTTCAAAGGAAAAATCGTTAAGGCACTAATGTTTACCCTATTGGCCTAATATGGTCAACAACAATATGCTGGATAAAAACTGCCCTCCTTGGGGACTGAATCTCTTTTCGATTTGTATCCATCATCTTCTTCACCAGAGTTGAAGACTGACTGTGCTGCAGAACTCATAATATATTACATGTATGTGTTTTTAACATGGATTTGTCCCTTTGTATGCAAAACAGCTACACTATTACCAACACAAAAGGGAATTTTTAAGTAAAAAATATACAAAACCATATGTTTTCTCTATGACTTTCTGTCTATATCTTAACCCTTTCCTAAACAATCCCTGGTTTTTACGGGTCTGGAATAGTAGCCTTTTGAAAACACTGTGGGAAAAGGAGAAAATGCTGGTAACCAGCATTTTCTCCTTTTCCCACAATGTTTTCTACCCTATCATAGACAGAATTCATCTTTTCAGCAAGAGTTAATTTGTCGTCTGCAAATGCCTTCAATTTGGTCTACTCCAAAAGTTTGTCGTTTGGGAAAGGGTTAATTTAAAGCCATCTTTATATGTGATTAACTCTTATCCTAGTACGGAAGTGAACTCTTTACCTGACAACAAAATTTTTGACTAGTCCAAATTGAAAGCATTTGCAGATGACAAAATGAATGTGAATCAAAAACTGAAATTTGAATTGGAAAGGGTAGAAAACATTGAGGGAAGAGGAGAAAATGCTGGTTACCAGCATTTTCTCCTTTTCCCACAATGTTTTCAAAAGGCTTCTATATAAGGGTCGTAAAAACCAGGGATTGTTTGGTAAAGGGTTAAATGGAACTTTCAAGCCAATAGTAACCATCCAAATAAAGCTACATCAAACTTGTTATTTGGAGAAAAATATCTCCTTATCTAATAGTGTAGATCAAGATCATATTGCATTTCCTGTGCTGTCTGATCTTAATTTACACTGTTTGCATAAGGTCAATGAGTCCCTCTTAGCATCTTCAGGGTTGAGAAATTAGCCAACTTAATCAAATTTTTCTGAAAAAAAAAAAATTAAAAATGAAATAGTGTTTGGTATGTATTTGTTTAGTAAAATATATGAAATGTAAAACCATTTATAGTTTAATCTAACAGTGCTTCTCAATGTATTAAGAATTAAATTACAAACCTTTCTTTGTCGTCGCTGATATTCCAACAACTCATCCGGATCTGATATCTTCTGTTTAGGAGGCTGTAGGAGAGAAGTGCAGATTCATCAAATCTTTATCACATGACAAAAATTAGACTTGTGACGATGATGTATAGAAACAACAAATGAGGGTGCCCTGATAGTTATTTCAATAGCTTGCAAATCTATCTGACAGTATCTCTCTTTGAAATGAATAGAAAATGGGAACCATGCTCTGGCAAAATGGGATTTAATGCATTATACATTATAGCATATCAGCTCATAACTGTGTATGAGAAGGCATGGGACTGTAGAAGGTAAGAAATTACCATACAATACATGTATTATCCTGCATTATCTTCTATACAACAGAGCTCCAGATAAGAGGGAGTGACAGTTTTCTAAATCCATTATTTCTTTTCCAAACCCTATGTTGTGGGTACTCATTAAATCGTCTTGATGAGACAATTTTAATGAGTACCCATAACATAGGGTTAAATAAAGGATAATTTTCCATTTCAAAATTTCAATTTTGAAATCAAAATCACTCCCTCTATTTAGAGCCCTGATACAATCTGAACTGTAAGTGGTTCAAAAGGTTGATCCCCGGACATCAACATAAGTAAAAGTGTAACACATGACTATAATAAAAACAATGTGAAGAAAGGCGTAATCGCTTGAAATAATCGACCTTTTGTTTAACTGCGCTTTTCTAAATAACTTTTCTTTTTAAATATGAAAAAAAAGTTTGGACGACTACAGAACAATGAATTCTACTGAGATACTTACTGGTGGAACAAGTTCTAATTCTCTCTCTTTGGCTTCTCTTAAAAGTTGTTCAGCTGTTATCTGTACTGGTGCAGGCATTTTGTTTTTGACCTATAAGATATGAAATAAGTATCATGGTCATTTACTGCATGGCAGAACTGAAAAGTCCCTAAGCGATGAACCAACAAACTGTAGATTTTCAAATGTGGCTATGAGTTGGTGAAATGGAAATCTGGTTCAGTCTAAGTTCTGTTACTATCTGCTCTTTTTAAGTAAAAGACGTACATTTCCAAAATACACGATTGAACGTCTGGTTGTGAAGTATTAATGTTGACACCCAACCAAACAATTCAACAACTTTATGAAAACATTATGAAAACAAACTTTTCTACCTGTAAAAAAAAATGAGTCACATTAGCCAATTGCAAGTGCCTTCAATTTGGACAAGTCATAACCTTTGTTGCTTAGTACAGAGGTAAAGAACATTTGTCCTACTCCTTATACAACTTACAATATAACACTTTATTCAAACATGTTCTGAACATTTAAATCAGGTGTGGGTAAACTCTGTTGAGGAAGAAAGAATTAGCCTAACTGAATGAAAAGAATAATATGATGACAGAAATAATGTCCTATATCAAATCTTAAATATAATGGCATTTACATATAATTGTGTTTTAGGTAAAAAAGTACAATTACAGAATGTGTAAGCCAAACGTCAGAGCACGAAAACACATTATAATTCAATGAAACATTGTACCTTAGCAACTTTTGGCATCTTCTTCTTGTCTTCTTTCGATTCCATGTCTGGGTCCATCATTTTGATAATATTTACTGTTATTCACCTCTTTCCACAATATGTAAATTTGAGCAAAGCTTCGATGTTGATACTTTTGTTTTTTGGAAAAAACGGCGTTGCGTGAAATTGGCAACAACATAAGAAACACATGAAAGCGTAGTTTATTATACGGCCTCCAGCGACCGTCGTCCTCAGCAAGAGAGAGGGACAGCGAGAGAGCTCAATATTTTGACTTGTCTTATAAAAATATATCGCCAAGTTTCATTGCAAGAGTTTGTCTACCTCTTTCATCGCAATAATTGCTTCTCTCTGACTGCCTTTTGAAAAAGTGGATGGAAATGAAATGAATAATGGTAAGCACCATTTTCTCAATTCTCCAATGTACATTTTTTTTTCTTGCTAGCCAGAAGGTTTTGAAGAAGCAGTATATAGACTTTTTACCTGGAGTGACAGTTGTTTAATGATGCTGTAAGACGAAGGTAAATGTCATATTTTTTAACTCGTTACTATACGACAACATTTAAGGCTTGTCCAAATCAAAAGCATTTGCAGACTACATGATAAAAGTGACTGAAACTTGTTTTGTGAAGAGTAGAAAACATTGAGGGAAAAAATGAAAAAATGCTGGTTACCAGCATTTTCTCCTTTTCCCACAATGTTTTCCAAAGGCTTCTTTTTTAGGGTTGTCAAAAGTAGGGATGGTGTGGTAAAGGGTTAAAAGTTGCCCACACAATCCTCAGGCTTGATTGTAGTTATAAATACTAGTGGAGAAGGTTTGTGAAAACTTTGTAGGAAAAAGAGAATATGTTGCTAATCAACATTTTTATTTTCCCACGATGCTTCAATTGACCTTTCTGCCGATTTTAATTGACGGGTCTTTCAACGTCTTATCGGTCGATGAAAACGCAGCACGCAGCATTGGGCGTCATGTAAACAAAAAAGTCTGACACATTTTCTGGTATGTTTGTCAGGTTTCACAACAGGTCAGTCTAAAATTTTATGAGTTAGTTAAGAGATTATCTAGATTTAACTATTTATTCATGAAGAGTAGAACTTAGCCTTGAATCCTCTAAATTCCTGTTTAGGACCAAGAAAAAGTTTTTTTTTTCTGTGTGTGTGTGGGGAGTGGGGGGGGGGGGGGTTGGTGGACTGGTTTCGTTTTCACGGTTAGCCATTCCTAAATTAAAACCTGAATCTTCTGTCATCCAAATGTAAAAAAATTGCAAGTATTTGAAGTTAGTCTGCGTGACCTCGGCCAAAACTTTCTGCCATTAGTCGATTTTCTGCATGAATACTTTTCCTCGTGACTGAATAGGTTATTTGACAAAAAGTAAATCGTATAGCTTGAAACACGCGAAAAGGGTCATTCGGAAATTTGTGTAATGTATCGTCTCGGATCAGCCTGTGCAGTCTGCGTAGGCTAATCCGAGACGGCACTTTACGACTTCATTAGATTTTGTGCAACAGTAGACTTGCACAAAACAGAAAATTACATCGAAACGGAAAGTGTTGTTTCGGATTAGCCTGCGCAGAGTGCGCAGGCTGATCCGAGACGACACTTTACGCAAATGTTCGGATGCCCCTTCTCACGTGTTTGCATGCCGTATTATGACTTGCTTGATAATGAAGTACCTTTTTTTTTCGAGAGCATGGCGAGAATTATTGGAAAATAGATATACCGATGGCCTTTTTGGCAAGAAGTTACCATAAAAAATCAGACAGCTTAAATTCAAGCTTAGAACCCATGCTCTCCTCAGTCTGATCTCAGCCTGCACTACTTAAGATGGAAAATTGAGTTTTTTTGGTGTGTACTTTTATTTTGTAGAGCACAGAAGTAATGAAAGGGATACACTCCCCTAGGAAAATCAGCTGAAATAGTACCCATTCATAACTATTTAGTGAAGAAACACAAATGAGCGGATACGTAGTGTGGATAACAGATTAAACATGTCCTTTGCAGTCTAATCTTGATCCGTACATTCTGCGGAGGGGAATAAAGCGGGTTCCCTAGCTTTTGGGGTTAAGGGTAGACAAACGGTTGTACATGTTTATTAATGCAACCTTTCTAATCTACATGGTCAACAAATATGGACTTGAGCTTCATCTTGTATTTTTAGAATTAGACATATTGTTCCAGACCAAATGTAATTCAACATAATTGTAAGCTGTGGTACTGATTTTGTTCCTTATTGCAGCAAAATGCTTTCTAAAAATTGGGCTGAGACAGAAGATATATTGTGGTAGATTCGAAATTTATACACGACGTCATATCCGGTGTACCGGAAGTCTTCGGTTCGGCTTTTGCATAGCAACCTGCATCGGTGAAAACAAACTTTATGTTTTGATCAAGTTTTTTATCGGTTGAAAATAACCGGTGTCTACAAAGGCATTGGCAAAGAGTTTATATCGCCCTCACATGGAAAGTTAAAGATCTTTGTGTCCTTTATCGGAGGGTTATACTAGCTGTGACTGGAATCAGTTTAGTGTCCCCATCCCTCTAACACTTCTATGCTGTATGTGGACGCTCCTAACCGTCGAGAACACACCCAGACAGTTCAAGTCTCATGGCTATCTGATTCTCCCAAGTCACCGGGTGGATACGAATGCACTTAGCCAGGATATTTGGATAAATATATTGAAATCTTTTCGAGTCGCTGTCTGTGTTAGCGTTGAAAACCTAGGAATAAATAGATAGGATAGAAAAATCTCAGTAATTCAAATAGATAGGAAAGAAAGAATTCGGCGATCCAAATAGATAGGAAAGAAAAATCTCGGTAATTCAGATGGATAGGAAAGAAGAAAGAAAAAAATCTCGGTAAATAGAATACATTCGAGGTAATTCGAGGTATTGCTAATAAACCGACCTTTTGAGATTTGTAGAATATTTTCTAAAATGAGACTCAGCTGAGCCAAAAGTACCTATCTTAGTAATCTACTTTACTATAAATTCTTTTAACCCTTTACCAGACGACCAAATTTTGCCTTGTCCAAATTGAAGGTCTCTGCAGACGACAATATCAATTCTTTCCCAGAGTCGTTGAAAGTCGGCATATGTGGCAAAGGGTTAAACTCTTCACGAGGTTACAAAAAATGGCTACTCTTTCACTCTGAATGTACATGTACTTGTAGACAGCAAATCATATCTTACTCAGATCTTTTGAATTATTCGAGGTAGGATAGAAGAGATGTAGGAAAAGGAGGATGATACCTTAGGCAAATTACATGCGATCAACTGTTGTGATCCATCGAAATATTGATTGTTTTGCGAGTTTAACGCTGTTTCAACATTATTTCAGCCATATTTGTAATGCCAGTTGATCTAGTTTTACGTTCCCGCGTATGATATACACATACACGAAATCTGCTATAGCTATCCAAAGGTGTTTTTTTTTTAACCTTAATTTTGTCGTCTGCAACTGCTTCCAGTTTGAACTAGTCTAAAATGATGTCGTTTGGTAAAGAGTTAAACTCCCTTTTGGCAGAGCACTGCTCAAATAAGAAAGATATTACCATCGGGGAGCCACCGGTATTTCGAATGTAGCTCATATTTGAACAGTATGTTCCGTACGAAACATGATAGGTTTTCACCCAGGCGTCCTCGCCGTGGTATCCCCTCATGATGACAGCAAGGATGCTGTAAACTTCTGGTAACTTCACCTGTGTGAGGAATTGTTAAAGTGTGGAATCTGAGTAAACCTCAACTTTTTACCAAACAACAAATCTTTCGACTGGTCCAAACTGAAAGCACTTGCAGACGACAAAATAACTGTAACTCAAAAAGTAAAATTAGTTTCCAGGAGGATAGAAACCATTGAAAATATTGTGGGAAAAGGAGAAAATGCTGATAGACAGCATTTTTTTCTTTTCCCACAATGTTTTCTTCCCTTCCTAAAACAAATCTCAACTCCTTAGTCTCATTTATTTTTTCGTCTGCAAATGCTTTCAATTTGGACCAGTCTAAAGTTTTGTTGTTTGGTAAAGAGTTAAAGGAAAACTATTTGAACATGTAGCCACCAGTGGATCGTTAACGTTTGTTTGAAAGCCTGAAATGCTTTATGGACTTAAGGTCGCAGACCCCTAATACCTTTAATAGTGCTGCATTGCATAAAGTTTTCTTGATAGTTGATAAATACGGATTTATACAGGTACAATACTTTTGCACATTTTTAACCGACCAGAAAATTTCTTTATGCCTATCTTGAGTTTCTTTTAGTTTCCAGAAAAGGGAGGTAATTACTATCTCTCTCTGTAATGAAAATATAGTGTATTCTAAAGGCTTCTTTCTCAGGGTCGTCAAAAGTAGGGATTGTGTGGTGATGGGTTAAAATACTGTTATTTTATTCTTATCATTTAAGGAAATGTCGTTTTTAACAGCGTAGTTGAAAAATTTACAAAAATAAATTGTTTTCATTGCTTTTTAGCTGGAGGATATGTGGTCTACCAGCCAAAAGTGTGTTGTATTAAAACTGCGCTTGTTAAAAAAAAGGAACTATACTCTATTAAATCATATTTGTGTATCCATTAGGTTTATTCGGCGCTCTTGGGCTCAACAAACCTGAATAAATTGATTTGTGTTGTTGTCTCCTGCAATCCAGCCTCCCCCGTGAAAGGTTCCGTTTGTAACTGTCTCTATACGGGCCCATTTCGGCGCATAATAATCTGCAGCAAGCGTCGCATTGCTCTTTTTCGAGGAAGCTGAGAACACACTATCAGGTAACGGTATGCCATCAATCATCGACATACTGCAGGGTGCTGGCGAGTTAAAAAAGGTAAAAAAGAAGTGAAATACTTTGGTGTCTGTTGTTTGTTTGTTTTTGTGTTTGAGTCTCTGTCTCTTCTCACCTCTTTTTCTTCCCTCATCTCTGTCTTTCTGTCTCTCTGTCTGTCTCTGTCTCTGTCTCTGTCTCTCTCTCTCTCTCCTTCTCTACTCTTCCTTCCTTCCTGTCTCTGGCCAAACCCACTCTCTCTATCTCAATCAAGCAAGCAAAGAAAACACAAACAAACAAACAAACAAACAAACAAACGATACCACTGACATAATGAGAGAGAGAGAAAGAGTTATACCTCGACGCGTAGTAGTCGTGCCTGGTTGTTGACCAGAAGTCGTGACTGTTTGTTGACCGGAAGTGGCGCTTGTTTGTTGACCGGAAGTCGTGCCTGTTTCTGTCAGTGCAGGTTCTTATGCAATAATAAACAAAGTGGCTTCCTTACGAAAGAAGCGAGGAGAGGTTAGCACCAATCTTTTTAAATAGTTTATTGGCTTTTTTTTTATTTCAATATATTGTGGTGCGTGTAGCCTGTAAAACGCTTTCATAATGTTTATCGGCCCAGTTTGGTCCAAAGGCAAAGTAGAAATGCGCTTATTTGAATCATACCATTTAAGACTATGATAATTATTATGAAGATTATTATCTATTGTACAGTCAATCCAATAGTTGTTGGAAAAAAAATGTGAATTTCAAAGCTGGGTAAACGTCAAGTCGCTATACATTTTGTTTACTTTTTATCTGTATTATTTTTCTGCCAGCGTCTTAAACTTGGACAAACCGCACAATAACAGACTGTTAATAAGTTAATCCCATATTTTAACTCTTTAAAAAAGTTGTGGCCGGACCCCTTTACCAATGTACATGTGTCATTAAATACACTAGAAATTTTGTTTTAGGTATCATATGGGTAAAGATGATTCATATAATTGGCTTGCAACACGCGAAAAGGTACAATCGGACATTTGCGTGAAGTGTCGTTTCGAATCAGTCTGCGCAGTCCGCGCAGGATAATCCGAGACGACACTTTACGATATTATTAGATTCTGTGCCACAGTAGACTTGCACAAAACAGAAAATTTCATCAGAACGGAAAGTGCCGTCTCGGATCAGCCTGCGCGGACTGCGCAGGCTGATCCGAGACGACACTTTACTCAAATGTCCGTATGCCCCTTTTCGCGTGTTCCAGGCTTTATCATATGGCAACGAAATGAGTCATGCTCCGGCAAAAGGGGGCTTAATGCATCCACGTCATGTATTGCACCAAGCAAGTTATCACCTAATTATACATCTCTAATATCCGTTTTGAATCGCGAGGTACACTGGTCCTTTGAAATACATAAAATTTACCCATAATGAAAAACTTCGACCCAGGTCAGCCTGCGCGGACTGCGCAGGATGACATGGGTCGATGCTTTTGGCAAAAGCTCCCTTTTTCACGGAGCAAAGGGTAAAAGCGTTTAAACTGAAACTGAAAGGGTTAAGGCTGATCGCTGGTCATCCTGTGTAAATCGACATTAGATATTAAAGATAACGTAATGATCAGTAGGTATCTCTTAGATCGGTTTACATCGCTGTAAAGAGATCATCAATAATGCAATGAAAATTAAACGTTTGCCATATATATATATATCATTTTGGACAGAATTATACGTACCCAGAGGCAATTTATATTTGAGACGAACGGAGAAGTACCGGTAATACTTCTCAACGTTTTAACAGAATTTTAACAACTGCCCCACCCCCATCCGTTGTCTGTGCATGTGATATTCTTAGAAGATTTGACCTGTCTTATATGATGCATCACTCTCCTCCCCAAAATTGGAGAGAATGTAGTAATACGTGCGATAAAGTAGCAATGGAGAAAATGGCTTTTATCAATACGTTTGAGGAGAGATCAGGCCTGTTGTAGCTCCAGATTTCTCTAAACTGTTGATCAAAGCTGAATGAATCGCACTACGTGGCGTTTTATTGAGTAAATGTTTATTTTAGTTTTAAATTCAAAGGAAAAGTAGTCCTCTGTATCCAGGATGCCCAAATTAGATAGATGTGTATTTGTACAATGCCATCTAGCGGGAGATAATGGACCCCCATCCAGCCTCAACCCCCATTACTGTGAGCTTGACTTAAAAGCCTCTGTCCGAAAATTCACTTCTGAACCTTGCATCACCAAAGTGACTCATATATAAAATGGGCCAGGCTCTGTAAAAAAAGGGGGTTTAACCTTTTACCACATAACAAAATTATAGACCCATGCATATTGAAGTCAATTGCAGACAAAAATAGTTACAACTCTAATGGTCGGATCTGTTTCCGATTGGGTAGAAAACATTGTGGAAAAAGGGAGAAAATGCTGGTTACCAGCATTTTCTCCTTTTCCCACAATGTTTTCCAAAGCTGTATTTTCTTAGGGTCGTTAGAAGTCGTGATTGTGTGGTTAAGGCTGAAGCATCTTCAAAAAGTATTGCACTCCGCGAAGGCTGATCTGGATCAAGGTGGGTAATTTGATATTCCGGGTGGCAATTATCCAGGTGGCAAAAGTCGAGCCCCGATAGCTCTGTCGATAGCATGCAGGGTTTGAGGGGTCGCTAATTCCATTCCCGGCTCGGCCAATTTCTTTCCAAGGATTTATGACAGTCATTGCGACAGGATTCCTTGTTCTTTCACCACTGACCGTTGTTTCGACTGACCACTGTTTCGACACTGGTTATGTGGGAAAGTAGCCAGTGGGTTAGAAAGAATACTGTGCAAAGTGCTAATAAAACAAACACTAGGAAAGCTCCGACAGGAGCACTGGCAATTGTGATATAAATTAAATAATGTTGAATAGGTTTTATTAAACACCATATCGTCGGTTTACTTCCAAAACCTCGTAACTACAGCTTGTAACAAGCTGTAGTTACGAGGTTTTGGAAGTAAACCGACGATATAATGAAGCAGTCAACCACTAGCAAAAGTTTAACTCTTTACCACACTTTTACCCTACCTTACTTTACCCTTTACAGTTTACCCTACTTTTAACGACCCTGAGAAAGAAAACATTGTGGGAAAAGGAGAAAATGCTGGTAACCAGCATTTTCTCCTTTTCCCACAATATTTTCTACCTAATCAAAGTCAGAAATCATCATATTAACACGATTTAATTTGTTGTATGCAGATGCTTTGAATGTAGTCTAGTCCAAAAATTTGTCGTATGGTAATGAGTTAATAGGGCTATTGTCCTAAAGAGCAACTGTCCATACGCCAAGGCACCTACCCATTAAATGGTCACATACATGGGATTCCCCATTTGGTACACAGCCCTCGTGAATTTGGCAAGGTTTCGTCGTACAGGGACCGCCATGAAACTGAAAATTTCAAAAGATGAACATCAGAGTGAGTGAGATTTTGCTTCGAGTGACGAGAAACAAGATACTTGATATAACTATTATAATTATTTAAAAAAAAAAAAAAACTATTGCGAGAAATCGAAGTTTCATGAAAATTTATCTAGATAAAATAAAAAGATAAAATCTTCAGGAATCTTTGATTTGTTGCAAAAGTTAACTGAAACAAACATGATGGTTATCTCGTATCTCGTGGCAGAAGTATACCATCTTACTATAGTAACGTAAAACTTACTTTGTCTGCGCATGTCATATTCTTCGAAGATTCGACCTGTCTTTCATGACGCATCACCCATTCCCCGATACTTGGGAAAAGTAGGGCTTATACCGAAGCTAAACTGAAGCCTGTAGGGACTGTTTTAATAAATGGCCGATGCATAGGTTACCTGCTGGCTGATCATAACTGAATGAATTGCAACAGGTAGCTATTTCATTTTGAGTAAACGTTCATTATATTTTGAAATTCAAAGTAACGATTGTCGTATTGAAAAAAAAAAACTAGTCCACTTATGTACCCAGAATGCCTATATTAGATAGATGTTTATTTGTAGAATGCCATCTAGCGGGAGATAACGGTAAAACTTGCGCATTTTTATTTCGTAACTACCTTAGTAAAACGGGGCCCGGGTACTTAACTCTTTACAAAATTTTGGACTTGACGAAATTGAAAGCATTTGCAGACGACAAAATAAATGTGAATCAAAAATTGAAAATTGATTTGGAAAGGGTAATTCACAACTAGATGGAAATATGACGTCATTTACCTTACATTTCTCACACTTGACGTAATATTGTAATGCGTTGCTATGCGGGGGGTGGGGGGGTACGCCACGGGGAATAACGGAAAATAACTGTAATGGATTTTGATAAAACTCCTTCCAGAAAGATTAAAAGCATGGAATAAATAGAACATTTTTTTTCGGTGAAAGATCGGAATTTATTCTATCTCATGAATACCACCGGTAATATTTTCACCCATGGCTGCGCCACTCGTGAAAATATTACTGATGTTCACTCGATGAAATAAATTTCGAAAAAACAAATATCCTCTATATCAATCGACCCACTGCAATGACTAACAGCCGTTTAGGGCTGTCGCCAGTTTGGGAAAACCGGTGGTGACGACAAACAGGAGCACTGTATGCGGATACCATGGTTCGGTTGCTACTGCTTGGCTTTCAGTGAAAATTCTAAGTAAAGAAGGTGCATAATTGTGTCAAAAATACTTCCATGATTACCTGCCCTTGGGTATAGTTTCTCTTTGATGGTTAACAACTTGTCCAAGTTTGAATTACATATTTTTAGTAGTAAAAGAGATGTAATCACACCCAAACAGCCAAGCTAATAAACGCCAAACAAACAAGTTACCTCTGTCCAATCTACAAGATCCATATGAATAAAGCTTTGACAGGTCGCCAATGAGCCCAGATCGGCTCCCGCTCCGGCGAACAAGTTGCACCGTCTTGTTTTGAAATTGTAGTCCAAAGATTCACAAGCGGTAACTTGTCTGCAAAGTTCCAAACACCTGTACAGTCTCACGTCCTGAACGACAGTATTCGGTGTACCGTTTACACACTTATTCAGCATTCCGTCAGGCACATGGTATACTTGACCGGTTGCCTTGTCCAGGAAGCACGTGAGTAGGGCCAGCACAAATGCGTTTAGGACTGAACCCATTTTCAGTCTTACTTTACAATCGTAAGCTAATGTTAGCTCGTTAACCCCCAAATGAGCTTTGCGTACCTCAACAACTTGATTGAATTTGGATAATTTCGACCCGTACTCACCAACAAACTACATTGTCAGACTAATTCTTAAAATTTATCTTTTTCAAAGTAACGCAATTTCTGATTGGCTAAACCAAATGGTTTAGACAATCAGAAAATGCGTTACTTTCTAAATTTAGGTTTAGACCAAGGTTGCTTTTTAGACTGGTTGGTGAATAAGGGCCCTGGCAGCAGCTAGAATAAACTTTGGTTACATGAATGTATTTATCTGTTATTTTAGAGCATTTCCTCCTCTTACCACGATTAATCATAAGTCTAGACAATGCCATGCAAAAAATAGTTAAGGAAAAATGATAACAAAATGAAAATAAGTAAGTAAATAAATAAATAAATTTCCATTAGTTTTGTGTGAGATAAATTAACAAAATTATTCATATAAGCAGAAAGATATCCAAAATGTTTATCAATTATAGCCGCAATGATGCACTGACACGGTAGTTTCAAAGTCAATTTGTAATGCAATAAATTATTGATAAATCTTAACCGCACCAACGCAAATTAACAGTTTCAGGGCGAACGGCAAAACTGAGGCATTTGCAGATGGTTTAGATCAAGATCGGACTGCACAGTCCGCACAGGCAGACATGGGTTGAAACATTTTGCTACTTGTAAATTTTCTGCATGTCTAAGGACAGTTATACCAGACAGACAGACAGACAGACAGACAGACAGACAATTTATTCAAGTACTTAATAATACAACACAGTACTACAATATCATCATAATGTACAGGGTGAAAATATATACACACATTATGTTAAATTTACCAAACGACAAAATGTAGACTATACCAAATTAAAAGCACTTGCAGACGACAATTTAGTTGTTTATAATTGCAATGATCGAACTACTCTAAATAAAACGATAGAAAACAGTGTGAAAAGAAAAAAAAAACAATGGTTACCCATGTTTTATATACCATCTGATTCAGTCAGCTGTCAGACAAAATGGACTTTAACTCCTAGGCTGGATAATTGCGACTCACTGACATTTTGCGGACGGTGTTGACTAAGATCAGACTGCACAAAAGACGGTCGAAGACAAATCCCTCAATTTTTTTTTATCCCAAACACCTTAAATCAAATTTTATCTTTGTTTACACGCTTTAATTCTAACAGACAACGTAATAATTATTGACTCTTTCTCAAACGACAACATTTTATACTGATACAAATTGAAAGCATTTGCAGACGAAAAAATAAATGTGAATCAAACATTGAAAATTAAACTGGAAAGGGTAGAAAACACTATGGGAAAAGGAGAAAATGCTGGTTACCAGCATTTTCTCTTTTTCCCATAATGTTTTCAGAAGGCTCCTATCTCAGGGTCGTAAAAAACCAGGGATTGTTTGGTAAAGGGTTAAGAGACCTATCCAGATTGAAAGCATTTACAGAGGAAGGATTCAGTGTCACTCTGCTGCTGCAAAAATATCTGTGAAAGGATAGGACATATTTCAGGGAAAGGAAAGCAGATGACAAATTTAGTTTGACTAATCATGGGACTTGTTTATGGAAGGGAAAATATTGTTAGAAAGAAGAGAGTGCTGGTTATCGGCATGTTCTTCTTTTCGCACAATGTTTTCGAAAACCTTCCTTTTAGGGATCGTTAGAACTCGGAATTGTGTGGTAAAGGTTTACCTATGTCCATTCTTTGTTGATAAGAAAAGATAATCGTGAGCACCTGTGTAATTTCATGCAAACGTCATTCGTTCTTCAGCATGTTGAACTTCAGCATGTTACCAAGTCGCTTGTTAATAACGGTACTCATGATCCCAACAGTAAAATGTCAAGAGGGTGGCGTATCTACTGTTTCAACCGCAGAAATCAAAAGATTGACCACAGAGGTATGTGCTAACTTCTATACAAAACAGGAGAAAATCATAGGCGAACTAACGGCTCAATTCAAGGCGACGATTGTGGAATTAAAAGAAGAGTTTTCATTGAAATATGACATCCTTGCCAGAAAATACGAGGAGAGCAAGGTTAGCATTCAGACACTGGAGCAAAACATCGAATCGCAGTCCAGACTAACCTCAATGGTTTCCGCGGAAAATTCATTGACAATAGCGACGGAAAAGGCAAATAAAACAATTTTCGATGTAGCTGCGACAGACATGCTCAGAGATACAGAATTCAACCGAGAAAAGCGCAAAGATACAGAATTCAAGGAGAAAAAGCACAGAGATACAGAATTCAACCGGGAAAAGCGCAAAGATACAGAATTCAAAAAGAAAAAGCGCAGAGATACAGATTTCAACCGGGAAAAGCACAGTAATAACACAATGATAGCCGATGACAGTGCAGAGAACAATGGCCATATGCGCATGTCTGCGCATGCCCGAAACGTTCAAAATTCGGCAACAAATACTGCCTTCTCGGTCTATCTGAGTCACGAAGAAAAGCGTTTGTCACATAACCACATCCTGAAATTTGATGGTGTTGTTTTAAACCTTGGCAATGACTATAACCCGGTAACAGGAATCTACACTGTTCCAGTAACCGGTATTTACGTATTCCATTTTTTCATTGAGACTTATTCAATGGAAAAACTTATTGCCTCTCTAATGGTTGACGGTATTCAACAAACTTCCGCTATTGTAGAGATACGGACACTTCCACAGAGTTTAAGTGGAGGCAACTCACTTGTAATTCGTCTTGAGGCAGGCCAGTTAGTGTGGATTGAGAATATAAACGACAATGAAGATTACTATGGAAATTCCGGACTTGGACTGACAACTTTTTCTGGTTATTATTTACGATAAACTATTGACAGAAGAATGTGCGTTTTTTTTTTTCTTAATTTTCATTGACACTCTACAAATATACATATGAGGTATGCGTTGGCAATTAGGGGCTAAATGCAGCTCCAGGATACATTATATTAATCAAGTTATTAAATTACTGTGCATCCATCAAATCAACATTGTAGAACAACTATCTAAATCATGAGATACACTGGTCCTTTGACATGCAGCAAGTGGACCAGTAGCAAAAAAAGTTTTGACCCATGTCAACCTGCGCGGACTGCACATGCTGATACGGCTCGATACTTTTTGCAGATACATTAAGCCCCCTTTTCCAAGAGCATGACTCATTTTTTATTCCAAAAAACGCAGTCAAATGGCAAAAATGAATGCAATTCGTCAGTTTTCTGTGTGTACAAGGACCTTGATTGGTTGGTTGGTTGTAGCGGGGTTTAACGCCGCTTTAACAGCTAAGGTCATATCATGGAGGTCGGTGACGCACATATGTTTCCTGGCTTTCTCACACCAGTACTAACATAAATTTCCTTTCAAAGCCACTGACTACTTTTCTCACGAGCTTCAGCAGAGGTGAGAGGTGAAAATACGTCAGAAAGAAACTTCGCCGCAACTGGGTATCGAAATCACAACCACCAGGTCATGAGTCACAAATGGATTTTACGAGTCCGTAATTATGTGATGAATTGGTTGATTTAATGCATTACATGATTTAACCCATTACCACACAATCCCTACTTTTGACGACCCTGAGAAAGAAGCCTTAGGAAAAATTGTTGGAAAAGAAGAAAATGCTGGTAACCAGCAATATCTCCTTTTCTCATAATGTTTTCTTCTTTTTCCAGTACTTCGCACATTTTCTCAGGCTACTGGCTGTTTTTCCATATAACGTTCGTCGAAAAAGTGATCAGCAGTCTGAGAGAATGGATCCTGTTGGAAAGACTATCATCAATTCTTAGGGATTTGGACCACTGACTCCCTGGTCTCAAGTGCTGCATGCTGCCGACCGCGCTTACAGGACATCGTCGACCACTTTTGGTAAAAGATGTAAGGAATACGTTGTCTGTGTATGTTGGATTCTTCGAAGATTCGACCCGTCTTATATGACGCATCACTCTCCCCGATATTCGGGAAACCGTAGTATTACCCGCTATAAAGTAGCAATGGAGAAAATAGCTTTTATCAATACGTTTGAGGAGAAATGAGGCCTGTTTTAGCTCCAGATTTCTCTAAACTGCTGATCATAGCTGAGTGAATCGCACGGGGTAGGGTTTTATTGAGTAAACGTTTATTTCAGTTTGAAATTCAAAGTAACGATTGTCGCGTAGGAAAGTGGTTCGGTTCTGTACCCAGGATGCCCAAATTAGATAGATGAGTATTTATAGAATGCCATCTAGCGGGAGATAAGGATAAGGAATAAGGAATAATGTGCAATATAAAGCGTACAAAATGGTATTTATTGCTTAATTTATAGACAATTCATAATTATTCACAAAAAACATAAACTATGACCAAAAAATTAACAAACCTTTATAAATCGATACATTTGAGCTGTGCTCTGTAAAAACATCTGCAAAAAGTATCGAAATAGGACAGCCTGCACAGTACGCGCAGTCCGTATCGATACTTTTTGTTTTTTGATAATTCTTCTGCATGCCAAGGACCATTCTACCTCATTGTTGAGTCAGATGTTGAACACAATTAAATTATGGAACGATAATCATATACTGACATGCTTGGTTTAAATGAATCACGAAGATGCATTAACCTTTTACCGAACAATCACTGTTTTTTACGACCCAGAGGAAAAAGCCTTCTGAAAACATTTGTGGGAAAAGGAGAAAATGCTGGTAACCAGCATTTTCTCCTTTTCCCACAATGTTTTCTATTTTTCGAAATTCAAGTTTCAATTTTCGAATCACGTTTATATTATTTCGTCTGCAAATACTTTCAATTTGGAAAAGTCTAAAATGTTGTCGTTTGGTAATGAGTTAAAGCCCCTTTTCGTGGATACACATCCTGTCCTCTTTGTTTGAAACGTTGTTTTGCTGTCATTTTTGACAAAATGTACCGAAAAACCGTTGTATAAGAACTTGCATAGATCTATCATCGACCCCTTTCGAATATCGATAAGTGGGGAATCGTTATTTGAGTACATCGTCGACAACTTTTTCCCGAAAATTATCCCAGTTTATATGTTCATCTACGGCTGATCTCACTTGTACAGTGTTCGGATAAGGTTGTATCTGTAACGAAAATAAATAAAATCGTGAGGTCTCAAGAGCGAAACAAGTAGTTAAGATTCATGATTTCACACCAGCAATCTAATTTCTGATGCAATCGCTGAAATAGTACCACGTGAGTACATAATATCTGAATCCGTATTGGACTCTGAAGAGTCCCGAATATGGACTTTCTCAAGACGAGTTAAGAGTTCTGAATATGGATTTTTCAAAACGAGGTCAGCGTCCACTCGTCACAACTCGGCTGATTCCCTACCAACATCTAACTTCGCCAGTTTAACGGCCGTTTCCATTTGAACTGCGAATCACGTGATCTTATAAATGGCGTGCCACTGTCAGTCGTTTAGCAACGACATAAATAAACTCGATGAAATTATTCACATCTGTCTATCTGTCGGTGAAAACTTCAATCGAAATTGATTAACCTTGTTAAAAAATGAATGTACGAACTGTTGGTTAACTGAAATATTAGTGTAGTTAGAAAGATTTGGATAGAAAATTGAAACTCAAAGTGTCTTTTTTTAAAAGGAACCTCACAATTTTCAGAAGAGTAAACTGCCGTATTTCCAGACGATGAGATGCACCGATCTGGTGCATATCGATCAAACAGATATACGGATTTGATGGCTCCATCATCCGAGATATGCCTAGTGGGCCAGAGTCCCGAACAGCGATATTTTTCCTGGAAGAGCTGTCTATCGATGTCCATTGCCATAAAGCAACTTCAAACTGTTTCAAGCTAAGCATAAATACCAAAATGTTTCTGACGAGAAGCTTTAATAAAATGAGTCCAGGGGATAGCGGACATACCGAAATGTGTCCTGAGTCTAGTGAAATACCAAAATGTGTCCAAGGCAAAGCATGAATACCAAAATGTGTCCAAAGAGAAGCAGGAACAACAAACTATGCCTCAGGAGAAGCATACTAAAATGTGTTCCGAGTCAAGCGTAAACACCAAAATGTGTCCCTAGTCCCATGTAAATTACAAAATGTGTCCCTAGTCAAGCGTAAACACCAAAATGTGTCCCGAGTCCAGCGTAAATACCAAAATGTGTCCCGAGTCAAGCGTAAACATTAAAATGTGTCCCGAGTCCCGCGTAAATACCAAAATGTGTCGCGGTTCCAGCATAAATACCAAAATGTGTCCTGAGTCAAGCGTAAACACCAAAATGTGTCCTGAGTCCTGCGTAAATACCAAAATGTGTCCTGAGTCAAGGGTAAATACCAAAATGTGTCCTGAGTCAAACCTAAATACAAAAATGTGTACTGAGTCAAACCTAAATACCAAAATGTGTCCTGTGTCAAGCATAAACACCAAAATGTGTCCCGAGTCCCGCATAAATACCCAAATGTGTCCTGAGTCAAACCTAAATACAAAAATGTGTACTGAGTCAAACCTAAATACCAAAATGAGTACTGAGTCAAACTTAAATACCAAAAATGTGTCCTGAGTCAAGCGTAAATAAAAAACAAATGTGTCCTGAGTCAAGCGTAAATACCAAAATGTGTCCTGGGTCAAGCGTAAATACAAAAGTGTGTCCTGGGTCAAGCCTAAATACAAAAGTGTGTCCTGGGTCAAACCTAAATACAAAAGTGTGTCCTGAGTCAAACGTAAATACAAAAGTGTGTCCTGAGTCAAGCGTAAATACATAAATGTGTCCTGTGTCAAGCGTAAATACAAAAGTGTGTCCTGGAACAAGCGTAAATACCAAATTGTGTCCTGGGTCAAGCCTAAATACAAAAATGTGTCTTGGGTCAAACCTAAATACATAAATGTGTCATGGGTCAAACCTAAATACAAAAATGTGTCCTGAGTCAAGCCTAAATACATAAATGTGTCCTGGGTCGAACCTAAATACAAAAATGTGTCCTGAGTCGAGCCTAAATACAAAGATGTGTCCTGAGTCGAGCCTAAATACATAAATGTGTCCAGTGTCGAGCCAAAATACAAAAATGTGTCCTGAGTCAAGCGTAAATACATAAATGTGTCCTGGGTCGAGCCTAAATACATAAATGTGTCCTGGGTCGAGCCAAACTACAAAAATGTGTTCTGAGTGCAGCCTAAATACATAAATGTGTCCTGGGTCGAACCTAAATACAAAAATGTGTCCTGAGTCGAGCCTAAATACAAAGATGTGTCCTGAGTCGAGCCTAAATACATAAATGTGTCCAGTGTCGAGCCAAAATACAAAAATGTGTCCTGAGTCAAGCGTAAATACATAAATGTGTCCTGGGTCGAGCCTAAATACATAAATGTGTCCTGGGTCGAGCCAAACTACAAAAATGTGTTCTGAGTGCAGCCTAAATACAAAAATGTGTCCTGGGTCCAACCTAAATACAAAAATGTGCCCTTGGTCTAGCGTAAATACAAAAATGTGTCCTTGGTCGAGCGTAAATACAAAAATGTGTCCTGTGTCGAGCGTAAATACAAAAATGTGTCCTGGGTCGAACGTAAATACAAAAATGTGTTCTGGGTCGAAACTTAATACAAAAATGTGTCCTGGGTCGACCCTTAATACAAAAATGTGTCCTGAGTCGAGCCTAAATACATAAATGTGTCCTGAGTCCAGCCTAAATACAAAAATGTGTCCTGAGTCAAACCTAAATACCAAAATGTGTCCTGGGTCAAACCTAAATACCAAAATGTGTCCCGAGTCAAGCGTAAACACCAAAATATGTCCCGAGTCCCGCGTAAATACCAAAATATGTCCCGAGTCCAGCGTTTATGTGTCCTGAGTCAAGCGTAAATAAAAAACAAATGTGTCCTGAGTCAAGCGTAAATACCAAAATGTGTCCTGGGTCAAGCGTAAATACAAAAGTGTGTCCTGGGTCAAGCGTGAATACAAAAGTGTGTCCTGGGTCAAGCCTAAATACCAAATTGTGTCCTGAGTCAAACCTACATACAAAAATGTGTCCTGAGTCAAGCGTAAACACCAAAATGTGTTCTGAGTCAAGCCTAAATACAAAAATGTGTCCTGGGTCAAGCGTAAATACAAAAATGTGTCCTGGGTCAAGTCTAAAAACCAAAATATGTCCTGAGTCCAGCGTAAATACAAAAATGTGTCCTTGGTCAAGTGTAAATACAAACGTGTGTCCTGGGTCAAGTGTAAATACCAAAATGTGTCCTTGGTCAAGCCTAAATACCAAAATGGGTCCTGAGTCAAGCCTAAATACCAAAATGTGTCCTGAGTCAAGCCTAAATACCAAAATGGGTCCTGAGTCAAGCGTAAATACAAAAATGTGTCCTGGGTCAAGCGTTAATACCAAAATGTGTCCTGAGTCAAGCCTAAATACCAAAATGTGTCCTGAGCCGAGCCTTAATACCAAAATGTGTCCTGAGTCGAGCGTAAATACCAAAATGTGTCCTGAGTAAAGCGTAAATACCAAAATGTGTCCTGGGTCAAGCGTAAATACCAAAATGTGTCCAAACGTAAATACCAAAATGTATCCTGGGTCAAGCGTAAATACGAAAATGTGTCCTGTGTCCAACGTAAATACCAAAATGTGTCCTGAGTCCAGCGTAAATACAAAAATGTGTCCTGGGTCTAGCGTAAATACCAAAATGTGTCCTGAGTCCAGCGTAAATACAAAAATGTGTCCTGGGTCAAGCGTAAATACCAAAATGTGTCCTGAGTCAAGCGTGAATACCAAAATGTGTCCTGAGTCAAACCTACATACAAAAATGTGTCCTGAGTCAAGCGTAAACACCAAAATGTGTTCTGAGTCAAGCCTAAATACAAAAATGTGTCCTGGGTCAAGCGTAAATACAAAAATGTGTCCTGGGTCAAGTCTAAAAACCAAAATATGTCCTGAGTCCAGCGTAAATACAAAAATGTGTCCTTGGTCAAGTGTAAATACAAACGTGTGTCCTGGGTCAAGTGTAAATACCAAAATGTGTCCTTGGTCAAGCCTAAATACCAAAATGGGTCCTGAGTCAAGCCTAAATACCAAAATGTGTCCTGAGTCAAGCCTAAATACCAAAATGGGTCCTGAGTCAAGCGTAAATACAAAAATGTGTCCTGGGTCAAGCGTTAATACCAAAATGTGTCCTGAGTCAAGCCTAAATACCAAAATGTGTCCTGAGCCGAGCCTTAATACCAAAATGTGTCCTGAGTCGAGCGTAAATACCAAAATGTGTCCTGAGTAAAGCGTAAATACCAAAATGTGTCCTGGGTCAAGCGTAAATACCAAAATGTGTCCAAACGTAAATACCAAAATGTATCCTGGGTCAAGCGTAAATACGAAAATGTGTCCTGTGTCCAACGTAAATACCAAAATGTGTCCTGGGTCTAGCGTAAATACCAAAATGTGTCCTGAGTCTAGCGTAAATACCAAAATGTGTCCTGGGTCTAGCGTAAATACCAAAATGTGTCCTGAGTCAAGCGTGAATACCAAAATGTGTCCTGAGTCAAGCGTAAATACCAAAATGTGTCCTGAGTCCAGCGTAAATACAAAAATGTGTCCTGGGTCAAGCGTAAATACCAAAATGTGTCCTGAGTCAAGCGTGAATACCAAAATGTGTCCTGAGTCAAGCGTGAATACCAAAATGTGTCCTGGGTCAAGCGTAAATACCAAAATGTGTCCTGGGTCAAGCGTAAATACAAAAAGTGTCCTGAATCAAACCTAAATAAAAAAATGTGTCCTGGGTCAAGCGTAAATACCAAAATGTGTCCTGGGTCAAGCGTAAATACCAAAATGTGTCCTGGTTCAAGCCTAAATACAAAAATGTGTCCTGGGTCAAGTCTAAAAACCAAAATGTGTACTGAAAATACGAAAATGTGTCCTGAGTCCAGCGTAAATACAAAAATGTGTCCTGAGTCAATCTTTCAAAGTCAAAACAGGCTAAAACGAATGTAGGACTCCCTTAGGTCTTATAAATTACCAAGGTCATGTAGAGTACTTCAGTTTTCACATTCTATACTGAAAAACGAACTCACATTGTTTTTCAGTCTATGAGTAATTGTGCTGTCGAGCTGGTCTTTCAGAAACTGTTTGGATACCAGAACACACTCGGCACCATTGCTTATCTGCAACAAAATTTTACCATAGAGATAATGAACGAAGGAGACTTACAACCAGAGAGAGAGAGAGAGAGAGAGAGAGAGAGAGAGACAGAGACAGAGACAGTGACACACACACACCCACACACAGACAGACAGAGAGAGAGAGAGGTATTTTGAGTGCTCTACCAATGTAGCGATAACGGGTAGTCAAACATTTGAGCCATGCTCTGCCAGAGGAGGATTTAACTCTTTACCAAACGACAAAATTTTATACTCGTCCAAATCAAATGCATTTGCAGACAACAATTTAAACGTGACTGAAATGATAGATTGTCTTTCATAAAAAAGATGGAAATAGATGTTTATTGTAAAACAAGTACAGAGTTGTATACATTCACAAAAAGTGGCAGCAAAAACAAAACATAAAACTGAGGGCCTATAACGAGATCTAGAGCGAGTATGGAGTAGAAAACATTGTGGGAAAGGAGCAAAGGCTGGTTCCCAGTATTTCCTCTTCTACCCATATTCTTTTTTTTCCAGCCAGTCTTTTCATTAGGGTGTTAAAACTCGGAACCATGTGGTAAACAGATAAAATTCTTCTCTTTCATGATCTTCTGATTGTCAAAGACAATTCGCCATTTTGAAGGATTGGTGAATATTTGCAGGATCTGTATTCACCAAACATTCTTAACCGTCTCACTAACCTTTTGCGGACAATCTAGATCAAGATCAGACTGCACAGAACGTGCAGTCTGTTCTTGGATCTACACTGTCCGATGAGAAAACATCTTTCCCCCCAAAGGTACTATTGGAAAAGCAAAATTTGGGTTTTTACATTCGGTTTAAAATTTTGATGCAAGTTGTTTAACAGGATAAGGGTTAAGAATATGCTTGGTCTAAATATAACTAAATGGTTTAGCCAATCAGTATGGGTATTACTTTCAAATCTAGAAAATTATTGAGAATAAGTTGGTTGGTCGGTTGTATTGGGGTTTAACAGCACTTTAACTGATAAGGTCATAATTATCATGGCGAACGGTCGGTGACGCACATGTGTTTCCTGGCTTTCTCACACCAGTACTAACACAACTTTCTTTCCAAAGCCACCGACTACTTTTCTCACATGCTTTAGCAGAGGTGAGAGGCGAAAAAACGCCGGAAAGAAAGTTCGGCTCAACCGGGTATCGAACTCACAACTATCAGGTCATGAGTCCGATTATTGAGAATAAAACTCAGAACACTCTTAATAATGATTGGTGAAAACGGACCCATTTGTTGGTAAAACAATCTAAATTACTTTTTTCAAATATATCAAACTTTCAAACAAGATACTCACTTGGAAAAACTTTTCAGTGCAAGTTCATGAAGGTAGGAATACCAGAGAATCATACAAAGTTGTATCAGCTGATACAGAGATAAATAGCTTTTTATAGATATACTGAATGGTACGAACTGGTTAGAAAATCCTTTGTAGGTTGTACATTTACTTACCAGGCTTAGGTTTGGAGTATTTTCGTAAACAAGAGGATGCATTCCCTGAAAAACAGAACGAGATTTTCTTTGACAAATGTGATCCATCACGCAAAAAGGGGCCATCTGGGAATTCTGTACATCAGTTAGATGAAAACAGATCAATGGTAGTGCAGGTCAATTTAAGTTGATAATTCAAAAATGATTGTATAACAAGGCCCTCCCTTGTTTAGAGCCAAATTTCGGTGTTCATCAAGAACAATTTAAATCGATTTTATCTTGAGAGAGAGAGAGAGAGAGAGAGAGAGAGACAGAGAGACAGACATACAGACAGACTTACACACAGAGTACAATGTGGCGATGAGGTAAGCACAGAATTTGTTCACAGCGAGAAACTGTCTGTAGTGACTGTCTTCTCTACTTTCAACGATGCTTTTGAAGTTTTATCGATATTTGTAACGATGGATATGTGGATTATGGGGGTATTTTGCCACGAGAAAGACTAATTTTCGAGGTCACTTACGAATACTTCGTTCTCGTTGACCATTCCAAGCCTCACGTAAAACAAGGAGCAAGTCGTGGTATCACTAGACTGGTTCTCTAACAATTTAGTTCGGTTGTGTATTTCTGGATCCGACGCTGTAGAGCTCCGTTTCCGGTCTAATCGCCAGTCATCGGAATCCGACGAGGCAGAGCTAACTTTTGAGTGTATGTCGGTAACAGAATTGACCAGCGGGCTTTGACCGAGCCTGGGAGACTGGAGACAATCAGGAGATTCACAAAGAACAGTTTTATGTCGGGTTAAAATTGGGTTTTCAGGAGTCGAGCTTTGGGTTAGTTTATTTGAGGATCTCGGCGAGGCTTTCGAGTGTTTCCGTCTGAGCTTCGAGGAACATCGGTCCATGCTGTCCTGTCTCCGAAGTTTATGTATCGTTGGTGTCTAGAAATGAAAATAAATAATATGAAAATGTCTATAAAAGGTTACAAATGCGTATTTGAGTCAAATGTCGACATTGATTGGTAAAGGGTTAACCCTTTCCCAAACAAGCCCTTGTTTTTACGTGTCTGCAGTACAAGTCTTTTGAAAACACCGTGGGAAAAGAAGAAATTGCTCATAAAGAGCAATTTCTCCTTTTCCCACAGTGTTTTCTACTCATTTGGAGAACTTTCTTCTATTTTTATCAAATTTAAATTGTCGTCTTCAAACTCTTTTAAGTTTGGAAGAGTCTACAATTTGTCGTTTGGGAAAGGGTTAAGCTTACCTCTATTCTGGGTTGATCCTGCGCTTGGTTCTGCATCTGCATCTGCACCATCGAAGTTCGACCTGAAAGCATATTCAGAACGTTTATCCCTCTGTGAGTTCATTACTGTGCAAAACACATTCGTATAAGCCTCATCTTACTTATTGTCTTCAAGTGCTTTTATGTTGGGCAATTCTATTTTTTTTTTTTTTTTTGTTAATTGGCATGGTTTCGTTAAAGCTAAAGAAACGATTAGATCAAGATCGTACCACACGAAGGTCTCGCCTGATCTTTATCTTTGGTTTTGGCACATGAAATCAGCATGATGAACTACGCAACTTACCAGGATTTAAGGCAGGCAATGATGTGACTGATCTCTCCAGTCCAGGTCGCTGTTTCTGTTTCTGTAAAATCAGAGTTTCAGACTTTGGCATTCGTATGCATATCACTATTACAGCCTTACATTCTTTTGCCATAGAATCATGGAACATTCAAAAGCATATGTAACATTGAAAATAATAATGAGTGATTTTTCCAATGAATTTTGACATACCTTTTCTATAGATTGCATTTATTTTTATTTTCAGTTTTGAAATACCTTTTCCATAGATTGAGATCTTTTAAATTCATTTTGACATTACTTTTCCATTGCATTATAACATATTTTTTCCATTGATTTCAAATTTTCTACTGCATTTTAACATACCTTTTTAATAGATTACGATTTTCCAATGTATTTTGACATACGCCATAGAATGGGATTTTTCCGAGGCATTTTGAATTACCTTTTCTATATATTGCGATTTTTCCGATACATTTTGACATACCTTTTCCATAGATTGCATTTTTTCCAATGCATTTTGACATACCTTTTCCATAGATTGCGATTTTTCCGATGCATTTTGACATACCTGTTCAATAGATTGCAATTTTTTTCAATGCATTTTGACATACCTTTTCTATAGATTGCGATTTTTCCAATGCATTTTAATATACCTTTTTCATAGGTAGCGATTTTGCAATGCTTTTTTATGTATCTTTTCCATAGATTGCAATTTCTTTTCAATTAATTTTGACATACCTGTTCCATAAATTGCAATTTTTCAATGCATTTTGACCCACCTTTTCTAGAAATTCCTATTTTTCCCAATGCATTTTGACATACCTTTTCCATAGATTGTGACAGATCATCAGTGGAAGCACTCTTTAGGACATCTGACAAGGAAAAACACACAATAATATAGAGGTCAGTCTGAATGTAGGATAGACTTTTCTTACATAACTCCATGTTTTTTTTTTAAATGTTTTTAAGCCAAAGCTTAATAAAAGTTTTGTCGACTTTTGATAAAATTTTATCTCCAACCCCAATTCATGCCAGAATCTATATTTGTTACTTTAAACCACGTCGTCTCTTTATAAACACTCTCGTGTTTTCACGTCACAGCGAAAGAAACATTTCAAAACTAGTACAGGAGAAAAGCCGCTGCTGGGAACCAGCAAGGCTTCTTTCCAGACAATGTTTCCAATCCTTTCCCGCACAACAAAATTTTAGACCTGTCCAAACCCAAAGCCTCTACAGACCACAAATTCAAATATGGCCCAAGCTGTTTAGGTAGAAAACATTGAGGGAAAAAGGAGAAAATGCTGGTTACCAGCATTTTCTCCTTTTCCCACAATGTTTTCTAAAGCCTTTTTCTTTGGAAGCGTAAAAGGTTGGGATCACGTGGTAGAGAGATGTCCCTTTATAGCTATAACTGACTGGTTCCCTACCGTTTTTGGTTCTACTGATGGCTGGGAGAAGAAATGACCCAGTCCCTGTGGTTAGCTTCGGTTTTGAGTTCACCTTTGGATTGTTTAATAGACCCTGTTTGTTTGACTTTACCCCGTCTTTGAGAGCTTGATAAATCTGGCAGGAACCCTGTGAAATATACAGATGGTTTTAAAGTAGTAGACCCGTAACAATTCTAGTGCAGTATGGGATAAAATTTTGTGACAGTTGATAAATACAGATTTATACAGATATAATACTTTTTGCACATTTTTAACCGGCCAGAAATTCCTTTGATATCTATCTTGAAATCATTTGTAGATATTTTTGTTAGTTTCCCAGAAAGGGAGGTAATTAATACCTCTCTTTGTAATGAAAATATAGTTGTTTTAGATTATATATAGTAATCCTAAGAAGGAAAAAAGGAAAAAAGTGGCTTAGTTAAAGTAGTACAATAATACTCATTTTGAATGTATATCAAATTTTGTAGGATAATATTATAGTGGAAATAGCTGTTTTCTAAATTACGGGTCAACTACCTTAAAACATTTTTCCCTACAAAATAAATTCAGCCATACTTTTACAAAAGGAAGGTTTATTCCATCTGCCAAAAATGTCAACTAATGTCGAAACTTTTTTGCTTATTGTATTTTTTTTTCATATTTTTGGATCATTCTACCTAATCTATAGGTGGGTTATTGGACAAATTGGATCCGTAACCATACAAATAACTGCTTTGTGTTATGCGTCATTGGATGATGCATTAAACCCCCTTTTCTCAGAGTATTGCTCATCTATTACTGTAAAAACCAGGGCTCATATTCACCAACCATTCTTAAGAACAGTCTTTGTCTTATTCTCCAGAATTTTCTAAATTGAAAGTAACACAACTTCTGATTGGCTAAACCATTCGGTTTAGCCAATCAGAAGTTGTGTTACAAATATGGAAAATCTTGGAGAAAAAGACTAAGAATTTTCTCAAAAATAGTTAGTGAATACAGGCCCAGAATGTATATTTTTACAAAGTTAATTGTTGTCTAATCTACTTACCGATCTAACGACGTAGACCCATTCCGATTCGTTGCTGTTTTTAACAATGACCGCACCACGACGGTAGTAATGTACAGCCATCGAGAAATGATATGTCTGCAACAGCTCTAGTGGAAAATCGCGTAATTCTGGTATTTTTCTGGGAAAGAAAAATCGGTAAAAAATTATATCAAACAGTCTCGTGTTAGATTTACAAATTACATGTTAGAATTGATTTTACTGGGTATAAAATTTAGGGAAAAAGCGTATATTGTTTCATGATAGACTCCATGTTGCATAGAGTGGAGGAGGGGTATACTTGAATCGTCATGGATGTCTGTCCGTCCATCCGTCCGTCCGTCCGTCTATCCGTCCTTACGAGCCCGACACTGTGGGGTTAGGGGTAACTGTACATTTAGTCTCTATGGGGTCCATACCGTCCATCTGGTAGGTATGCAGTTAGGTTTTGGGCTAATGGGGTTACAAAAGGTGCTCTTGTGGGGTTGTTTGGGTTGCATTGAATAAAGAGCAATTCGACCTCACAAGGTCCGGCTTGTAAGACCGTCCGTCCGTCTGTGGACATAAATTCGTCCGGAGCAATACTCCAGCACTTTTCAGGTACTGAACTCAAGTTCACACACCGTGTTCCTATATATATGAAATTGTGCAGTTTTCATGACCCTGCTGCAATTTGTTGCAGAGTTATCTCCCCTTGAGCTTTTTTCAACTCTTACTTTTGCACCGAACCATTCTGCATTCTGTGACAAGACCTGTTTTTGTGACAAGGAGCTCGTGTGGATCATATCACGTTTAGTGATAGCTCTAGTTTTGTGTCTGATCTTGATCTAAATCGTCGGGAAAATCTATTGAAGTCAACATAGACAGTGAAAAAAAAGAGTTCCTACCTCAAATATTCTATAGATCCCAGTCCTCCTGCCGCATTGAATATGTCTAGAAATGTATCCCTGTCCAGTCCCAGTACTTCTACTGGCTCCCGGCACACAACAGTCGCAGCCCGGTCTGAGTTTGTCAGAATTTCCTTCTCCTGAAAAGATCACATTTATTTTTAAACTTTTGACCATCCTACCCCACGTTTCAACGACATTTGTAAGAGAAGGCTTTTTCTACCCTATCAAATTCAGAAATCACCATTTAACTCTTTACAAAACGATAAAATGTTAGACTTACCCGAAATGAAACCTTTTGTAGACGACAAGATTAATGTTACTCATTTTAATTTGGAAGGGGTAGTCTAGAAAACATTTTCTCCTTTTCCTACAATGTTTTCAATAGGCTTCTTTCTCAGGGTAGTAAAAACCAGGAATTGTATGGTAAAGGGTTAAGCTACATTTGAGCCGTGATATAGGAAAATGGAGCTTAATGCGTCTTCGTTATATATGATGCCAGCCCTTATTGAGCGTTAACTCTTTACCACACGAGAAAATTTTAGACTGGTCCAAATTGAAAGCATTTGCAGACGGCATAATAAAGGTGACTGAAAAATTGAAATTTGTTCGGGGAAGGGTAGAAAACACTGTGGGAAAAGGAGAAAATGCTGGTTACCAGCATTTTCTCCTTTTCCCACAGTGTTTTCAAAAGGCTTCTTCCTCAGGGGCGTGAAAAGTAGGGATTGTGTGGTAATGAGTTAAATAAAGTTAATATTTTGACTGCTATATTCAGCAAAAAAGTAGTGTATAGTACCATTCTGAAGGGAGCTTGTACGTACCCCTAGTGTGTCTCCCGGCTTTAGATAGGCCGTGACGGGACGGTTCGTGGTGGTATACACTTCGTCATATACAGTCTCAATGTCCCTGTATACAGCTGTAAAAGTTAAATGGATTCAAATTTTCATTAACACTGTTCCTATAAATAGCATACTGGCAACTCCTCTATACAGTGTAGAGGGAGTCGCCAAAGTGCTATTTATAGTAACGGTGTCCGATAATGAAAATTTCGTAATCTCGTAATGGACCAATGGAGCTTCAGAGATCTATGCTTAAAGGCACATTTCCTTGCGATGTATTGTCTAATAAGCATATTCAGGCTTTCGTTTCTCATTTTCTTTTCCTGTTATGGGAAGATAAAAGGGTTAACCCTTATCCTTCTTAATAAATTAACTTCGTCTTTCAAGCTGATAGTAATAAACCAGAATACTGCTGTTTAATTCTTTACCAAACAACAAAATTTTAGACTGGTCCAAACTGGGAACACTTGCATACGACAGTAGAAAGTTAACTCAAAAATTGAAATTTGTTTCTGGCAGGGTAGAAAACATTGTGGGAAAAGGAGATATAGGAAAATGGAGCTTTGCCCACAATGTTTTCAAAAGGCTTCTATCTCAGGATCCTAAAAACCAAGGAATTGTTTGGTAAAGGGTTACACTAGGGTTTTTTTTGTTGATAAATATCTCCATATCGGTCAGTGTAGATCCAAGATCAGACTGCACCTTCCGTACAGTCTGATCTTGATCTTCACTATCCGCAAAAGGTCAGCGAGTCTCGCTTAGTAGCCTAATTTTTTATAGCGATATGAAAATATTATTGCCTTACCTAGACCAGATAATATGAGGTAATAGAATTCTGCTTTGTTGCCTTCTTTTACCAGAACTTGGGAACTCTGAAATCTGAAATAGAAATGTTTAACCCTTTACCACACAATCCCGAGCTGTATCGGCCTTGAGAAAACAGGCCTTTTAAAATATTGTAGGAAAATGAGAAAATGCGGGTAACCAACATTTTCTCCTAATTCCTACATTCACACCCCCCCCCCAATCAAAGACAAATACCTTCATTTGAACCACGTTAATCTTATAATATCGTATGCAATGCTTTCAATTTATACATGTTTAAATTTCTTCGTTTGGTAAACTTCTAAGCATTATCCATAATATAATTGAAAAAAAAAGTCTTCAATTCACCTGTATAGGGTATTCCTTTGAAGGAAAAATCTTCTGAATTAATGCAGTTCAAAAACACCATAATTCTCCTTTAGTCGCCTTGGTACCAGTCTGATAATCTTTTGAACATAGATATATTTTCTCAAATAGTAACGGAAGGGATTACCGGATTATTGCCAAAGAATGATTACTTATGAAACATGCTTGGGTACAATACTGCATTGTATTGGATGGTTACAGCAGAACCAGTCTATATTTTGGACGAGGAGACAGTCAAGCCCAAAATTTGGACTGGTTTTGCAGTGTTCTTTCTTCTTTCCCCACAATGTATCCTATCCTTTCAAGTACAAATCCCAGCAATACAGAGGCATGTGGAATTTATCGTCTGCGAATGTTTCCAATCTGGACATATTCAAAATTTGTTAGCCTGGTATAGAGATGTGCAAAAAAAAACTATACTCACTTGGCGTACCATCCTTTCTTACAGAGCTCTGATTGGACAGCAGCTGGGTAGCTTGAGAACCGTGTGAAAGTCCTTAACATATACATTAGCTGTAATAAATAAATTGTAGGTTAGTCATGCACGGTGAAAAGGGGACTTGAAATATCTGCAAAAAGTTTCGACTCATGTCAGCCTGCGCAGTCCGCGCAGGCTGACATGGGTCGAAACTTTTTGTAAATTTTCTGCATGTCTGTAACTCACGATACACTTGGTTGCAAGACAAAATGATTTTCATGGATCCATCATTATGTAATGACTAGCTATGTAGAGTGCCTCACGGAGATGTATTAACTTATTTCCACACAGTCCCTACTTTTGAGGACCCTGAGAAAGAAACCTTTGGAAATCATTGTGGAAAAGGAGAAAATGCTGGTAACCGGCATTTTCTCCTTTTCCCACATTTATTTCTACCTTATCAAAGTAAGAAATCGTCACATTAACAAGATTTAATTTTTGTGTCTGCAGATGCGTTGAATTTGGACCAGCATTTTCTCCTTTTTCCCCCACAATGTTTTCTACCCTTCACAAAACAAATTTCAAATTTTCAGTCACTTTTATTTTGTCGTCTGCAAATGCTTTCGACTTGGACAAACCTTAACATTTTGTCGTTTGGTAATGAATTAAACCCTCTGTCGCCAAAGCATGGATCAAAGAAACATATACTATATAAAACTTCAAAAGCCACAACAAAATTATGCGATTCTGCCTTAAATTTAATTCCCATGGAATATACATTTTCACCGCCAATTCTTCTAGTATATGCCAAAATCGACATATACGTGTACATTTTTATTTATTTTCTGTTCCAGTCGACTAAAGAAAGTACAATACACGTGCATTTTGCGCCAAGTGAGTTCCACGTGCAGCAAGAGATTTTCCGCAGGTACCGCTTACACTCAGAGAGTTGAGTGAAAGCTTGACCGTCATTTTAGTGAGTGTATTGTTCAGGAAAGCCTCGTTGAAAATGCTGGGATTTAAAAATAAAAGTGCGGGGGACAGACAGTTGGATTTTAGGAAACTGGCAAGTCTATGGAAGGAAACCCTTGCCTTTAACTGCGCTCTTGTACAAGAGCTAGATTGTGGAGGAATTTTTTTTTTCAAACAGGTACGTCTGTGTCAGTGTTTCGTTGTTTTCTTTCGTTTTCCATTAGTAAACATGGTCTTTGCACCTTACATTATAGGCGTTTTGGATCAACATCAGACGAAAGGATGAGTGAAAAAGTTCGAACGTCCGAAAAACAATAAATTGGTGTTTTATTTCATTATAACTCTTTACCAAACGGCAAAATTTTAGACTAGTCCAAATTGAAAGCATTTGCAGGCGACAATTTCATTCTGGCTTAGATGGTGCAATTTTTCTTTGGTTACCAGCATTTTCTCCTTTTCGAACAATGTTTTCAAAGGGCTTCTTACCAAGAGGTGTTAAAAGTCGGAATGGTGTGGTAAAGAGTTGAAGAAAGAAAGAAAGAAAGAAGTGTGACAAGTGAAAAGAACAATACTACCTTATTTATTTGTAAATCGGACCTGTCACATGACGGTGTATCGAGACAAGACTTCATGGCGGCCGTGTTAGATTTCTAGAAAAGAAAATTTGTCATCGAGAAACAGTTGTTGTTTAACGGATGTAGGATTCGAGATTGATTGATAGATTGACTGATTAATTGTGTTTCACATTATTTAAGTTATACCACTGCCATAGGTAACCTATTCATAAGTGTCCCTAGTTTGTACTAAAACCAGGCCATGGCTTTGAAGTGGCTTGTCAAAAGAGTATTTCCATGGAAAGCCCTGTGGAGGATCGAACCCTTGACAACTGGGCTGCAAGGCTAACAGTATAAATCTAAAAGCAACATTGTCCAATAAACGTGTCAAAGATGAGACTTCATTTTCTTTTATGTAAAACCTTGATACCATCCGCCAAAGGATCTATAAATGTACTAACGGTAACGTTACTGGGTTATCCCTTTACTGGGAAATCCCCTGAGGTAGAAGGATTTAGAAAACATGGTGGGAAAAGGAGAAAATGCTGGTTACCAGCAGCATTTTCTTCTTTTCATACAGTGTTTCCTTCAGTTTCAAAGACAAATTCCATCATTTAAGCAGCAACTGATTCGTCTTCTGCAAGCTTCTTGGAATTTGAACAAAGTCCAAAAATGATTTTGACTAGGTCAGTTTTCGCGGACTATGCAGTCTGATATGGGTCGATATCTTTCGTAGATGCATTAAACTGTCCTCTAACCCTTGTGCTGCTAATTGCGACTCTCTGACCTTCTGCGGACAGTGTAGATCAAGATCAGACTGCACAGAACGTGCAGTCTGATCTTGGATCTACACTGTCCGAGAAGGAGATATTGTTCTCCAACACATAACTTTGGGAATTTCAATATATGAGTTTTTATTATCGAATTGAAAATTTCATTTTAGTTATTTACCAGGTTTAAACAGATAAGTATAGTTATGTGTGTGTGAAAGATATAACTTATTTATGCATGAAAACGAAATAGTTACATTCCTCTTTTAATCTTCGACCCACTAACTGCAACAGTTTTCAGTATTTGAGCTAAAGATTATGCAAGTATATTCTTAACATTTTACTTTATCTACCATTACTAGGAAGAAAGCTTTCGAAAACATTGTAGGACAAAGAGAACAGCTGGTAAAGTTTCATTGATTGTTATATTACGGTAGCCAGACCACCTATCAATGCTTTCCTGGAGACTCTTTTACCAGTGCTCATAACAGTTTTCTTTCCAAGCCATTGGCTGCTTTTCCACATAGCCATCGTCAAAACAATGGTCGGCGGTGAGAGAGGAGGGAATCCTGTCGCAATGAATTATCATCGATCATCGGAAAGAAAATGGCCAAACTGGGGATCGAACCAGCTACCCTCTGTTCTCAAGTCCTGCACGGTACCGACTGAGAAACCGGAACTGATCAGCAGCTGATCTTTTATCTGTAACGTCGGCTAATTTAGGCAAGAATGTAAGGTTAGAAAACTGCCTGAGTTTCAGTTGGTTGTAATATTAGCCCCGATTTTTTTTCAAGGAAAATATTTCCTTTTTAGACAGTGTAGATACATGATCAGACTGCAGTCTATGCAGTCTGATCGTGCATCTACACTGTCCGCCAAAGGTCCTTCAGTCGCGCTAAGAATCCCAAGAGGTAAACAGTTTTAGGTTGAAAGGGTTAAAAACCACATTGAGGTATGCAAATCCCTTTTGTTTTTGAGCGATAGGAATGCATAAGATATACAGCTCTGTCTTGTTCAAACTTACAGTTTATGAAACCTCACACATAGCATGTTTTATGACAAAAACGATGACAAGAAATTAAAAAAAAAAATGCTCCATACAGTTTTTAGCAATGAGTAAGATACTCTTTTCTTACACGGACCAATTACTATTACCACTATTATAATAACCTAACATGTTAATTGCCATAACCATGTTTGAGAGTAACTGTAAAATTGTCGTCCAAAATAAAATAAAAAAAGGAAAGGAATATATAAGAAATCCAAAAGTGAAAATGGGTGACTCTAAAAAATATAATTTCATAAAAGGAATGACCAAATCTAAGTTGCAAGAACTTGTGATCAGACCCTGTTGCCTAGTCATTTGATTAGGCCTATGTATATTGTTCTGTATTGTAAATTCTGTTTTTGTAACCAAACTTGGCAATATCATACGTTTAAACGGACCAATCGCCATCACAGACGCTATAAGAAAATATTTTGGTAAACGGAAACTGTTCAGGTCCGCTTAGGTCAGTGGTTAAGGCTTTGGATTTTTAATACAAACGTCCTCTGTTCAAGTCTCATCCGAGGCAATGCGTTTGTAGGAGTGTCCTTAGATAAGCCACTTCAAAGCCCAAACCTAAGACTGGTGAAACATAGCCACTACGTGACTGCAGTCGAAAGCTTTTCGTGTCAATGTGGGAAAAGGGAAGTTTTTTAGCTCCAACAATGTTTTCTTTTCCCTTAAAAAAAAAACTTTTCATATTTTTTGTGCCTTACGTATGAATATTTTTGGAAAATATAGACATTGTCTGAGGCAAATTTTGGCATTTGCCGAAGAAAGCCGTTAAACCTCTTTCGTTTTCTAAACTAAATAATATTATATTCAACATTTTCCCCTGAGTTCCTAAAGAAAACTTTTGATGCATTTGCGATGGTTTTGGTCAACATTCCCAAGCAGACGGTGTGGATTAGACTGCATTTTGGTTACAGCCTGATTTAAATCTACACCATCCAAAGGCGCTTTAAACCATCATTGATAGTGAAAGAAAAAATTAAATGGTACGTGCTGCCTTTCAGCAAGAAAGAATTTCACAAGTGAGTGTTATGTCTCGTCCTTGGTTGGTTTTCTTTTATTGTCTGTGTTCTGTATTAGGTGATTCGTCAAGCGATGTTCATTTAAACTTCGTTGCTTGGTAGGCTACGGTCCGTGATGAGATTAAATTTTAGCGTATCTAAAAACGTTTCTCTTCACAATGAGAGACGATATGTGAAAAGGGGGCTTAATGCATCTGCGAAACGTTTCATCCAAGGTCAGCCTGCACAGTCCGCCGAAACCTTCCGCTATTGGTCAATTTTTTGTAGGTTCAGATACCAGTCCACCTCATGATTAAGTCGGTAACTTAACCCATTACCACGCAATCCCTACTTTTGACGGCCTTTAGAAAGAAGCCTTTAGAAAACATTGTGGGAAAAGGAGAAAATGCTGGTTATCAGCTGGTTTCCCACAGTGTTTTCTACCCTTCACAAAACAAATTTCAAATTTTCAGTCACTTTTATTATGTCGTCTGCAAATGTTTTCAGTTTGGACAAGCCTAAAATATTGTCGTTTTGGAACGTCTTAAAGAAATATGACTATCGTGGTTCCATACTTATGTGACGAACATGTTAGGTGACTATCGTGGTTCCATACTTATGTGACGAATTACATGCTATCATGCATCACGGAGATGCATTCCCCCGGCCCCACCCCCACCCCCATCCCCCGGCCCCACCCCCACCCCCTTTTGCCAGAACATGGCTCTATTTAACCCTTTCCCAAACAACAAATTTTGGACCCTTCCAAACTGAAAGATTTTGCAGGTGACAATTTTAGATTGGGAGAAAATTGCAGAAAGTTCTCAAAAAGGGTAGAAAACACTGTGGGAAAAGGAGAAATTGCTCGTAACGAGCAATTTCTCCTTTTCCCACAGTGTTCTCAAAGACTTTTACTGCAGACACGTAAACACCAGGGCTTGTTTAGGAGAGGGTTAACTTTCATAATATACTGGTGTATGGTGTAGCTGTGCAGAGTCGATTTCACACATCGAACGTCTTTAGAAGATTCGAATCCCTTGAAACTACCCACATCATGGCACGAACTCCAGGTCCAGTTTCACGATAAAGCTTTAGTCGCTAATTTCGCTCAAATCTGTTAACAGACTCATTTTTTCCGAAATAAGCAGAGTTCGTGATTTTAGATATATTTCAGTAGTATTGTCAAAACTTACGGAAACGTTCTCGAAACCTAGGTTGACACGGCAAACTCAACCCGGCAAAATAAAGGGTTTTAGTTAGTTAAGAAACTTATGCTCAAAATACTAATGTGGGAAATTCCAGCAGTTTCTATTTCTTGCAGAGTTTTCAGAAGTTTCCTTTCAAGGGGTCTTTAAAAAGCTGGTTCGTTTTGTAAATGGTTAAATACACCATGGGTAGAATATCATGTTGGGAAAAAATGGCCAAATAACCTAAAAACATGACGGTCAAAATCCGTTTTATCAAATTTTGGATTACTCACCTGGCCTAATGACTTGAATGCATTGACATCGAATTTCAGCTCGTACTCGGATCCTCCGGGTCTGTTGTTGTCTACGTTAGCCTCCGTGTCCATGAAAAATAGGATCTTGTCTCGTCGGTTTAGCGGAATGCTATGACGGCTGGTAAGAAATAAAAAAGCGACAACTGATTGGTTGACTAAACGGTTTAGCCACTCAAAAGTTGTGTTTTTTTTTTTTCAAATTTAGAAAATGTAAGATAAAAAGACATGAGAATGTTCTTAAGAATGGTTGGTGAGTATGGTATCAGGACATTTGCCCCCTGGACATCTGCCTCCTGCACTTGTGCCCCCGGGCATTTGCCCCCTTAGGACACCTGCCCCCTGGACATCTGCCACCCGGGCATTTGCCCCCGTAGGACATCTGCCCCCCTAGTACATCTGCCCCCTGGACATCTGCCACCCGGACATTCGCCCCCGTACACTAGGACGTCTGCCTCCTTAGGACATTTGCCCCCTCGGACATTTGCCCCCTGGACATCTGCTCCCGGACATTCGCCCCCTTAAAACATCCCCCGGATATTTGCCCTGGTAGGACATCTACCCCCGGATATTTGCCCTGGTAGGACATCTACCCCCGGATATTTGCCCCTGTAGGACAATTGCCTCCTGGGAAAAGATGAACCTCTTCTAAATGATGTTGAAAAACTAATAACATCCTGAATTTTGCTTTATTTTTCTTAAAATGAAAAAAAAGAATTTTAATCGGGGTTTACAGCAGGCGTGCCAGATGAGTAACTGACTCTATAGTTATCATACTGGAAGTTTGATATTAAAACTGAATCAATTAATCAGCCGAAGATTTTCAGCAAAATAGCACTTAACGATCCAACAGCTGAGAAGTCTTTTTCATAGTGCCGGTCAAATTTACCATGTACAATATTCATGTATATCTCAAAGTTGCTTTTTTGAGATTGTCCCTTAAAGGGGCTCGACGTCCAAGTTGTAAACAAACTGAGGGTCAGGTGTCCAGGGGTCAGATGTCCTAAGGGGCAGATGTATGGGGAGCACATGTCCTAAGGGGACACATATCCTAAGGGGGCACATGTCTGGGGGCAGATGTCCTAAGGGGGCACATATCCTAAGGGGGCACATGTCTGGGGGGCACATGTCCTAAGGGGGCACATATCCTAAGGGGGCACATGTCTGGGGGCAGATGTCCTAGGTTGGCAGATGTCCGGGGGGCAAACGTCCAGGTGGCAGGTGTCCTAAGGGGGGCAAAAGTCTGGGGGCACAAGTCCGGGGGCAAATATCCTAGACCCGGTGAGTATGGTCCTAACATTTTCTCCTTCTCCCAAAATGTGTTCTACCCTTTAAAAGACGAAAATTCATCATTTGAGTCCTAGTTTTTGTTGTTTTCAGTAACGTCTTCACTTTAATATAAGTCTTAGCTTATGTTGTGTGGTAATGGGTTAATCAAAGAAATCTGCGGAAGGATTGTTTGTAGAATCCGCTAACTGTTCTTAGAATGAAACTGCAAATCATTACCAATTTTTGGCGCGTCAAAGTCAGTAGAGCATGATCGGCCTGCAATAATAATTGGCTTGCAACATACGAAAAGGAGCATTCTGACAATCCGCCCAGCCTAATCCGAAACGACACTTTCCGTTTTTTTTAAGTAATTTTCTGTTTTGCACAAGTCTGTTGATCAAAATTTAATGTAGACATAAAGTGTCGTTTCGGATCAGCCTGCGCGGACTACGCAGGCTGATCCGAGACGACACTTTCGGCAAATGTCCAAATGACCCTTTTTCCGTGTTGCAAGCCAATTATTGAACAGGTAGAACTTGATATGGCTCCGCATTCTCCAACCATTCTTAAGAATATGGTAAGTCTTATTCTCGAAGGTTTTCAACATTTGAAAGTAATACGACCTCTGATTGGTTAAACCAAGCGATTTAGCCAATCAGAAGTTGTGTTACTTTCCAATTTAGGAAGTTCTGAAGAAGAAGACCGAGGTTGTTTTTGAGAATTGTTATTAGATGCAGGCTCCGATCTCTTCACAAAGCACTCCGATGATTCCTTGTTACTTGAGTAAAATTTTGTCAAATTTCTAATGAATCTTACCATGGGAATATTTGTCTGGCTATGATCACAAACTCTACCATTCGTCTGAAGCGATCCAAACCCTGAAATATTCATCAAAATGGTGTTTTATTAAATTATTGTTTATTTAAAACCGGTGAAAAATTATCATAATTTACACATATGCACAAGCATCGGAAAACTTAACTGTAAGTAAATGATTCAAGAATTTACTGGTAACTTAAAAATGCATCGGCACACTCCATACTTTAAAAAAAGTGACCTGATTTTGAAAGCCTTTCAGACAAAAACATTTTGTTGTAATAAATTTGCTGGAGGTATCTTGTGGTAGTCTTTCGACAGGCTGTTAAGAGCCTTATAGCTAAAAAATAAAGTTCTTCAAAAATTTGCTGTAACTGATTTGTCCGGAGTATCTTGTGTTAATCTACCGACAAGCTGCTTGGAACGTCTGGTCGTAAAAAGCAGGATTAATGGACAAAAATAGCATTATCAGTGCAAACTACATCAAGAAGAAGATGACGTTTGGGGAGATATTGAGGCTTACTTTTCTTCCAGTCTTTTGGAATCTCCAAATCGAGGTTTTAGTCTCCTTCCCGTCGTCATCGTCGCCATCTTGTCCGGCTTCGTCTTCGTCGAATTCACATTCTGCTAGAAACAAGCGATTGGACTTGTTAACTGATGGAAGTTCATTACCTTTGTATTCGTTTAGCGTATCTTTAACAAGTTGTTGAACTAAATCAGACTTTCTAAATGCTCGAGGCGAATCTGGCACTGTTGAATCACGACTTTTGGCACCGATAAGAAACGGGTTTAACTTGATTTCTGTCCTCACGACATTGTCGTCCGCTTTTTGGTCTTTCTGTTTCGTTTTTCTGCTTTGTGTGCGTTTTGTTTTTCTATAGATTGTCGTAAATTCCTCTTCCTCAAATTGCACGTGTTCTTCTTCTTCCATTTTCTACATTGATTGATTGATAACACTTTTGTGAAGATGTCTTTGAAATTATGACGAAATTTTGGCGCATGCATCACCAGCAGGTTAGAAAACATTGTGGGGAAAAGGAGAAAATGCTGGTTATCAGCATTTTCTCCTTTTACTACAATGTTTTCAAGAGTCTTCTATCTCAGGCTCGTGAGATCCAGGAATTGTTTGGTAAAGGTTTAAGACACCAAGATCAAGACTGTGACACAAAGAACAAGCCAGATTTGACTGCATGTATATTCGTACGATGTTGATACTTAGGAGACCTTATCGATATTTTTATCCTAATTTCCTTTCAGTTTTGTTTAAACATAATTATTTTACATCGATTGAAAAACAAGTTGTAACAACTAATGATACTAATCTCTCTAGATTTTGCTTTCTAGAAACTACACCTGTACTCTCGCCGAAAGTGTGGGCCAATGAAAAATCCCAAAGTTGACACCCGATCCCGGGTATCGAACTCAAGACCTTGTGGTTATGAGGCCGACGCTCTACTCACAGCCACGGACACCACAAAAAAACCTTCCCTACAACCAATGAATAAAAACATATTTAAGATCTAGAATTTTACTTTTCACAATGCAACCTTCGACAGATTGGCACAAATTAGTCCCAATAATACTGTTTGTATGGTACTGAACCGTCTCTCTGACGACAGAATATATTGAACATTTACTTTAATGTCTTTATGACGTCAAGCAAACTGTGACACCCCCTTTAACTTGCCATCGACGGCGCAAAACCCCGATACAAAACGACATTATCTTTGACTTTTCCAAATTGACAGCGTTTGGAGAAGACTAATTGGACGGAGAAGACTAATTGGATGTGGCTGATATTTTTGGATTTGCATGTAAAAGTAGATATAAATATCTTGTGGTAAAAAGAGAAAATAATGTTTATGGTTATCAGTATTATCTCCGTTTCCAAAGTTTTTTTTAGGGTCGTAAAAGCACGAGACCGTCTGTAAAGGGTTAACCATTTACTCATTAAGGTATTCCTATGGCATCTCTGATTGACCATAAATAGTAGCAAGGATGAATCCGTTTCTTATGTGTAAATGACACCTTTTGATAGCATAGAAAACATTATGACAAAAGGTGAAATTGCTCGTCACGAGCAATTTCACCTATTGCCACAATGTTTTCCAAAGGCTCCTACAAACAATGTGTAGAAATGAGTATCTATGGAGTAAAGGGTTAACCCTTTTCCCAAACAATCCCTGCTTTTTACGACCCTGCGATAGAGGCCTTTAGAAAACATTGTGTGCAAAGGAGAAAATGGTGGTAACCAGCATTTTCTCCTTTTCCAACAATGTTTTCTAACCTGCTGGAAACAAATTTCAAATTTTTAAGTTACTTAAGTTATTTTGTCGTCTGCAACTTTTAATTTCGACAAGTCTAAAATTTTGTTGTTTGGTAAAGAATTAACAGTATTCTGTTCTTAGATACGGTAATGATCTAAATAGACGTTTAGATTCGGTCATGTCTCTATAGATTACATTTTTTAACCCTTTACTCCATAAGGCATTTCTATGGTATCTCTAAGTGACCCTAAATAACAGCAAGAATGAAGCCATCTTTTATGTTTATATGACACCTTTTGATAGCATAGAAAACATTGTGACAAAAGGTGAAATTGCTCGTCACGAGCAATTTCACCTTTTGCCACAATGCTTTCCAAAGGCTCCTACAAGCAATGTGTAGAAATGAGTATTTATGGAGTAAAGGGTTCAGTCAGCTCAACTAGATTTTGTTCCTTTCTTTTTTCTTTAATCTGACCCTGCTAAATATAGGAAATGAAATTTTCAAACCAATAGTAACCCCCCCCCCCCCTCCTAGTTGCTGTTTTAAAGATATCTACTTACCGCACAGTATAGACCCAAGATCAGAGAACACAGAATATGCAGTCTGATCTTGATCTACATTGTTCGCAAAAGGTCAGTCAGTGATATGCGCCAAGCAGCCCTGGGTTCAGTCTTTACCAAGTGACATTTACCAAACATGATCAATTTTCTGTTTTGTTGCTTGCATTTTAGCAAGAAATCGTTCTGCTTTGTCCTATGATTGCATTTTTGTCGTATTTTTGGCACGTTTTCCGTGGTATTTCGATTTAAATAAGGAGGCAAGTTCACCATTCCATGCTTTCCCATAGTTTGTTTAACTAGCACAGTAACTTCGTAGACACTGAGCAATCAATTGGGTCAGATTAACTGAGCTACTAATGGTTAGGATACTCTATGAAAAATGGATGTATGCATGGATGAATGGATGGATGGATGGATGTGTTTTCAGATAGATAGATAGATAGAGAGAGAGAGAGAGAGAGAGAGAGATGGCATCAGAACAGAACTTAAGGTCAAAGACTCTAAGCCCACGTCCCTAAATAAACGAAAACTGTCAAATAAAAATAGTGTGAACAACGGGTATTGGGAATGTATGACAGATTGTATATTTCATTTATTCAATAACAGAGCCGGTTCGAGCGCGAACAACACGTTTGGTTGTCGTCTGCCGGTACATGAACTGAAGAGATGTACGTTTTAATGATATTAAACACTTCTTTTCGAATTTGAAAGTACGAGAACCTGTAGTTCAATAAACTTGTTGGCTCCCATAGCTGTTGGCTAAAATGTTTGAATTTGGAGTCACGAGCTCTTTTCCTTCACCCATAATTCTGTTGGTATCTTTAACGCATGACAAAAGTTTAGATTTGTCCTGTCTGGAAGCGTTTGCAGACGACAATTTTATGAAATGTAGCTTTATGGTTGAAATCTGTATTGAAGATTAAACGCATTGTGGCCAAAAGAGTGCTGGTAACCAGCCTTTTCTCCTTTCCCCTTTTCAAAGACAAATGCCTTAATCTTGGCCACATTAATGTTTCGTCTGCAAGCTACTAGAGTATCAATTTTGATAGGTCTAAATTTTGTCGTCTATTGGACAGTTAAATATCGGTGTGGGGGGTTCAGGTTAAGGATCGAGAATTATTCCCACTTTATTTACAGACTGCGCTCATTTATTTGTTTTTCTCACTTTCACTTGTCGCAACCTTTTACAAGAACAGATGTACTTGCAAAGTGTACTAATGTGCACCGTTAGAGACTGAGAGGGACAGAGACAAAATCCTATCGATCACTCAATCGATCGCCCAACCTACCAACCAACAAACTAACCAACCAACCAAATAAACAAACAAACATCACAATCAATTGATCCATCAACCCATCGATCGATCAATCAATCAGTCGACCAATCAATCAATCAATAAAAAAAATAACAAATCAATCAATCAGTGAATTAATTGATCAATAGATTTATCAATCAATCAATCAATAGATAAAACAATAAATAGGTCAATCAATCAATCAATCAATCAATCAGGCATTCAATTGATCGATCAATCAATCAATTAATAGAAAAAATACATCAACAACAAATCGATCATTCGGTCAATCATTCGATCGATCAATCAATTTCAATCTAAATCAACCAATCAATAGAAAAAAAATCGTTCAATCAATTCATCGATCGGTTAATCAATCATCAATCGATCAATCGATCAATCAGTCAATTAACTTACCCCGTAAGGAAGACATCCGAATATTGATTAAATAATCCAGTGCAGTTGATGAAATGTTTGTAAACTTAAAGCCAAACCACTCCAACGTTATCTTTTTGTATCTGCTAACAATTCACTGTTTACATTTCACCCTCTCTTATCTGCTTCTTTGCATAATCATTCATTTTTTGTGCGAGTTCAAATGCGGATATATACAGTCATATTTCAGTATTAAAGCCCTACAACGGCCAAAAGTAAACAATGTGTGTTAAAAAATGTCTTAAGCCATTCTCTTGCAAAAGGAGGCTTATTGCATCTCCCGTGATGCATTGTACCAGGCAAAACATCATGTCATTATTGGCCATAAAATACATTTTTAACACAAACAACTGAATCGTGGGATATACTTGTTCTTTGACGTGCAGAAAATTTATGAGGAGCAAACACTTTCGGCTCCTGGCCGCCTGTGCGGACTGCGCAAGCTGACTTGAGTCGATACTTTTTGCAGGTGCATTAGGCACCTTTTTCACATTTTACATTTGAATTTAAATCTTATCAGTTAAAAGTATTGTAATTATTGTGAAGATAGATAGATAGATAGATAGATAGATAGATAGATAAGTTAACTTTAAAGCCAGTATTTGAACAATATTTCTCTTTTTCTTTCAAATTATTAATTCCACACAACGGGTTCCTTGACAAATACCACTCCAGTGTTCTCAACGCTTTGATTTCTGCGAGTTACTGCGACAGACTGTACGATAACAGATTATCATCTTCAAAAAAGATATTATTCCATACTTTGAAATGGTATGATTTATATTTAGAACTTGGAATCATTTGGTGAAAAATATATTCCCATAGTGGCCAGTTATTAACAATGCGAGTGTTTTTTAGAACTGTTCCAAATGCAGAGCCCAGCCTATTTTTTTTCCAAAAAGTTGATGACAGGCATTGCGACAGGATTCATTCCTCTCTCACCACTGATCATTGTTTGGAAGATGGTTGTGTGGGATAGAAGCCATTGGCATGGAAATAGTACAGTGCGAAGTACTTGTTACTGATTGATTTATTGATTGGTTCTTTTCGCCGCTTTGGACATTATTTCAGTTCTATCTCTGCAACAACCCACACATTCATATATTTCCTAGGCTAGGGCTTTGTTGTTTCTTGCCCACAAAAAACTTGGATCCAGTGAAGCTCGAACTCATGGCCCCCAGATTACGAGTCCTACACTTTACCGCTGAGCCATTACTGGTATAACATAGGCCGGTGTAATGCAGGGAAATGACCCTCCCCTACAAAATGAACCATGGGTTATTTCTCTACGTAGAGGAATAACCAGGGTCATTATTCTACGTAGAGAAATAACCCCAGGGTCATTATTCTACCTAGAGAAATGAACCCAAAGGGTTATTTCTTTACGTAGAATTATGACCCGGGTAATTTTCCGTAGTCAAGGAAATGTGCACTAGCCGAGGTGGTATAACTGAAATAATATTGAAAACGATGTCATACACCCTTCAAAGAAACGAAAGATAAAAAAAAGAAAAATCTAATTATTTGTTCCACTCTTTTATCAGGCGACAAAATTTTAGCCTTTTTCAAATTGGAAGCTTTTGCAGTCTACTGTTTCAGGGTAAAGATTAAAGAAGATGGTCTGTTTTCGTGCATGTATCGTGAAAACCAAGAGTTAATGTTTATGTAAACGATTTAATGCATTGTTTTGAATATCTTTTATAAATTTCGAGAGCTAACTTTGTGCATAAATAATGCATCTTTAGGCAAATTTAAATGGCCGTTTAAACGGCTTTCTTTATTTCAGTTTTATTACGGTGCCAGCTGATCTGGTAACGTTTCTTCAGCGGCACTTGTACTATTATAGTTATGCTGAAACTCTTCATTAGTACATTGTTTTGCCAACGGACACACCAATGCGACTGTCATCGCGGAGGGGGTGGGGGGAGGGGGGAGAACATGAACCTTTTGCAGAAAAAAGCTGGTGAATAGCCTTCTCTACCTTTTCTATACTACTCAGCATTTGCTAGGGATCAATTCGATACGTCAATACAGGAATATGCTACATAAAAACAGTTTTGCTTAAGAAATATTCATTTCCTTAGATAGTTTATATCATCAGTGTGGCAATCTTATGTACTGAAAAACTATACCAAATGCATGCCGTGCATACATATAGGCTCAGTATAAGACGGTGATCCCTAGCAAATGTTGAGTAGTATATTAATGCTGTTTACCCTTGATAGCACTGGAAGTTTATTTTGTAGTCTGAAACAGCTATCCATCTAGACAGGTTCACGACCCCTGGCTTGGCCAATTTCTTTTCGAGGATTTATGATAGTCACTTCGAGAGGACTCAATCCTCTCCCACCGCTGACCATTGTTTCGACTATGGTTTTGTGGGAAAGCAGCCGATGGCTTGGGAAAAAAATGTACGCATGGATAGGTGCACTGGCCGCCGCGATATAACTGAAATAATGTTGAAAACGGCGTTGAATAAAAGTGACTAAAAATTTGAAATTTGTTTTGTGAAGAGTAGAAAACATTGGGGGAAAGGAGAAAATGCTGGTTACCAGCATTTTCTCCTTTTCCCACAACGTTTTCTAAAGGCTTCTTTCTCAGGGGCGTCAAAAGTAGTATTTAAAACGAAACAAGAGGACCCTTGTGGCCATGTATCACCCCTGTGCCGTTTTAAATAAATGTTCAAAAACGAAAATGAAATTACAAGTCGTGTGATAGACGTTTAACCCATTACCACACAACCCCTACTTTTGACGACCCTGAGAAAGAAGCCTTTAGAAAACATTGTGGGAAAAGGAGAAAATGCTGGTAACCAGCGTTTTCTCCTTTTCCCACAATGTTTTCTAGCCTTCAAAAAAAAAAAAACATTTCAAATTATCAGTCACTTTTATTTTGTCGTCTGCAAATGCTTTCGATTTGGACAAGCCAAAAATTTTGTCATCTGGTAACGAGTTTAATAAATATGCCATACACGTAAATGAAATTACAGAGTCCTGTAGTAGAAGGTTAAACGAATTAGTTACCAAAATAACAATCTTACAAATTTAAAGAGAAAAGAAAAAAAAAAGTTTATTTTCTCTGATTGAACGTTGTTTTACGCCACTTTCAACATTTTTTCAGTCATATCACGGCAACAGCTCATATTTATGTATTTTCCGGGTTTCACGAACACAAGAATAGGGCTCTGAAGTGTCTTGTCAGAGGGCACTCGCAAAAAACCAAGTCAGGATCTAGCGAGGCTCGAACCCTTGACCTCCATACTGAATGAATGAATGAATGAATGAATAGCTTTTAAGGCCTTAGGTCATATTGGGCGAACTTACTTTAGTAAACAATAATGCGAGGTGAAAATAATATACATGTGCAACAACGTAAGACAAACTTGATAAGTGAGGAATGGACAAAACACAAAATGATGCCCATTTTGTCGCCTTTTACGACATGCATGCTGTCACGTTTGTTCCGCCAGATGAAATGGCAGATGTGACGATCGCGGGACTGCAGTGGTTTTTTTCTTATACCCCCGATTAAACCACACGGGGTCCCATAGGCCAATTGATTCCAATTCCAAACTCTATTTACATGAAGAAAGAAACATACGAGGAACAAGAACTACCCAGCCTGCTGCAATCCTACGAATTACGAGGAAAGCAGCCATTCGTCTCTAATTTTAGTCGTCAATACGACATGCCATAGAGAAAGGCCGAGGTCCTATTCTATAAAGTAAAAAACACCCCAGGACCCCCGGGGAAGGACCTCCATACACTCGAGTCATGAGCCATACACTTTACCACAGAGCCAAGTAGGACCCCTAGGATTTTTTCCATGACCTGGTTACCAGCATTTTCTCCTTTTCCCACAATGTTTTCAAAAACTACCTCAGAGTTGATAAAGCTCAACAAAGTGTGGTAAAAGACTAAACGCACTAGTTACTAGGTGACTGATCTTTGAAATTTTAAGAGGGGAAATAAAAAACCTTCAAAGACCATCTATTTCACCACTTTTATCACAAATAGTTAAAACCATAAGTTTTGGTGTATAAATACAAATTCTAACATATAGTAAAAAGTACAAGTTCCAAAGAGATTTAAAAAAAAAAAAATGTGCAAAAATGTTTGACCTGGTTGGAAAACAGTTATGATCAACATTGAGAGAGGTATTGAAAAAAAAATCACACACAATTTCCTAGAATAGATTTGCGCAAACAATTTTGATAATATCTTTCTAAAATTATTGATAATAAGAACAAATGCAGGTATCTACATAACAGCTATGTGAAAACGTTTTGGTATATAGAAGTAATGCTCATTATGAGCATTTTCTCCATTTGCTACATAATTTTGAACAGAGGTCTGTAACTAGTGGTAAAAAATCAGCAGCAGGTATTCACTCTTTACCAAACGACAAAATTTTGGACTTGTCCAAATTAAAAGCATTTGCAGACAACAAAATAAATATGACTCTAAAATTGGAATTTGACTTTAGAAGGGTAGAAAACATTGTGGTAAAAGGAAAAAATGCTAGTTACCAGCATTTTCTCCTTTTACCACAATATTTTCAGACGGCTTCTTCCCATGGGTCACAGAAACCAGGGATTGTATGGTAAATGGTTAGCTCTTTACTAAACAACAATTTTGGATAAATTTCCAAACTGATGCCTTTCCTTACTACAAATTAAATGTGGCTCAGGATTTGTTTTTGAAAAAGGAGAAAATTTTGTGGGAAAAGGAGAAAATTTTCTCCTTTTCCCGCAACATTTTCTGAAAAGTCTTCAGGCTCACGATCATTTTATGGCACAGGATTAATCATTTTAAAGATAACATTATGAAAGGAACCCGTGAAATGATACAAGCATTTTCAGAGGCAATACCACATACCAGATTTTTTCACAAGAAGGAAACTTTTGTCATGTTCACGAGTGGAACATTCTCTTGAAAGTTATTTTCGCTAAATATTCCAACAATCTTGAAATCCTTCCTTTGATATGAAACATGCCAGCAGAGTGAACTTTCGTGATAAAATATTTAGTTTTCTTGCTTGCTTGGTGCTTGATGGCATTTTCAATACCATTTTAGTCACCAGTATGTTACAGCAGCCAGCGATCTGTCCATGCTTTCCTACACATTCTTTTACCATAACTTTGCACAATATTTTTCCTAAGCCAATGGCTACTTTCCCACAAAACTGTCCAAACAATGGTCAGCAGTGATAGAGGAATGAATCCTGTCGTGATGACAATCATTTATCCTTGGAACAATATCCGCAAAGCCGAGGCTTTGAGCTGGCAAGGTCTAGATGTCAAACACTGTATGTTCAAAGTCTGAGCTTTTGCCACTATCTGGCTTTCATATAACAGCACACTAGATATAAAATATAACTGACCCATGCTCTGGCAAAAGGAGACTTAATGCATCTCCGTAATACCTTGCACATATTATTTAACCCTTTACCACACAATGACGAGATTTAACGACCCTGAGAAAGACGCCATTTGAAAACATAGTGGAAAAAGGAGAAAATGCTGGTAACCAGCATTTTCTCCTTTTTCCACAAAGTTTTCTACCCCATCAAGGCACAATTGCACCATTTCAGCCACTTTAAAATTGTTGTCTGCAAATGCTTTCAATTCAGTTAGGTCTAAAATTTTGCCGTGTTGTAACCAGTTAATCATGATTCTATAAAATTCACCGTGTCTAACAAATGAATCAAGAGGTACACTGGTCCTTGAAGATACAGAAAATTGACCAATAGCAAAAGGTTTCGGCCCAGGTCAGCCTGCGCGTACTGCGCAGGCTGACCTGGGTCGATACTTTTTGCAGATGCATTAAGCCCCTTTTACACAAGTCATGGCTCACAGACAAAGATGAAACGAGGTTGTTACAAATGCAAGCTCTAAAATGCTTCCTGGTAAAAACCTGCAGGAAATGACAGAGAAAAGTCATCCTTCTAAAATATAGGTGAGCAGCATGAATTAACAAATAACCTTTGGTATATCATGGTTTATCATTCAATGAAACATGGTTGTGAGTCATGAGGAACAATGAATAATTCATGAAGGTGATAGTTTGAGTGGTTTATTTATTTCGCCTCGTAGCTCACAACATCATTTATTGAACGATTTACCACAGCAGAAAGAAGATTATTTCAATTCTAAGATGACCAACTTCTAATGTCAGAAAACAAGTTCATACTATAGTAAAACTGCAGATGCAGTTTATATTCCATTGAATAACTTAACTCTTTACCAGATCACAAAATTTTAGCCCTGTTCAAATTGACAGCATTTGCAGACCACAATTTCAATGTGGCTAAAATGGTGCAATTGTTTATTGATAGGGTAGAAAACATTGTGGGAAAAGGAGAAAATGCTGGTTACCAGCATTTTCTCCTTTTCCCACAATGTTTTCAAAAGGCTTCTTTCTCAGGGTTGTCAAAAGTCGTCATTGTGTGGTAAAGGGTTAATACAGAATGTCACTCTCAGGCCTCCTAGCAGGCCAAAACAAAAATAAAGGTTTTTATAAAGGCTCCAATGTATGAAAATAAAGGCCTTTTAGTGTAAAATATGAAAATATAAAGAGTAAAAAAAGGCTATTTTTGTCGAAGTTCTCATTTCTTTATTAAACCCACAGTCATACCAAAGTCATTTTTTGATGTTATATACTGTTTGAATTATGCAATATAATACAAACCTTATTTAATGTGTATACCTACTTTCTCTGCATATTTATATCATACATAGCTCCTGTTTTACAGTGTTAGATCTACATCACCTTTGTTCAGAATGCTGTAGCTTCACCAAACCTTGTCCATCATTACAGTAGTACAAACATCTCACCAGACCATTTCAAGTATCCAGGTCCATGGCACATAATGCTGATAACATGACACCATCCATGGTTTGGTGAGTGCACTACTGCAAACAGCTACTGCATGGTAGTCTGGTGAATACAACAGCATTCTGAAAAACTCAAGATGAAAGAAACAAAAGCAGCATTGTTTAACTACACATAAAAGAAGGTAAAATGCAGAACAAAATCCATTACTTGCTTTAAGGTAGCACGGCAACCAGTCAGAGCAAGTATAAAGGTTTTGAGTGAGAATTACAGGCTATTTTGACGTTTTAAAGGTTTTCTGGGGAAATGTAAAGGTTTTAAAGGTTTGCTCTGAAATTAAAGGTTTTTAAAGGTTTTAAAGGTTTCACTAGGAGGCCTGCACTCTATATAGAATGATGTAGATTTTACTGTGCTTTCTTTGCACTGTGTTTATAGAGTCGAAATCATGTGCCATGATAGAATTCACTCTTTATCAGACGATAAAATGAGATAAATGTCCAAATTAAAAGCATTTACAGACGACATATTAGATGTGGCTCATTTGCCTTAAAATAAGTAGAAAACATAGTGGGAAAGGGAGAAAATGCTGGTTACCAGCATTTTCTCCTTTTCCCCATTATGTTTTGAAAAGGGTATCTCTCTGGGTTGTTACAACTGACAGTATGGTGAAGAATTAAGGGCTATACTGTGAAATCATGTGACAGCAGCAATTTCTCCTTTTCCTTCTACAACAGTGTTTTCAGAAACTTGTGTGTTTCAAGACTAAAATTTTTTCTGCAGGAAGGGTTATGTGTTCGGGAGTACATGTGTATAATGTTGGGTAATGCCTATGTGACTATCAGTCCTCATCTTTATCTAAAACCTCGTCTTCATTTGTTCTTGAATCAAGAATATCTTCATTTCTCTGATTACTGTCTATCAATGGAGCATCTGAAAAATTAAAAGTAATTTATTTATATCTATATGAGCAATACTATGAGGTTATATTTTACAATGCTAAGGTACGATACTATGAGGTTATTTAACATGTTTGGGTCCAATACCGAGTTCTATTGGACGAGTTCATTGAAGAATCGGTCTATAATTGACCTTTCTGCCGATTTTGATAGACAAGTCTTCCAAAGTCTTATCGGCCAATGAAAAAGCAGCTATGGGCATCATGCAAACAAAAAAGTAAAACACAATTTGTTATAGAAATGTGATAATATGATCGTGTCTATATAATGATTGATAACACAATAGCTGTTTCTATAAATTAAAATTTAAAAAAAAAACATTGTTGTTATTAACCTAGAGTGAAATATCAACTGGAATAAAACTGAAATAAATGCTCTTTCTCTTTGTATTCGACACCATTTTTTGGTTAGCTTGTCAGGCTTGACAATTGATATACCAGGTTACTAAAGGGGTTGGGGTGGGGGGGCAAACTCGCATTTACAGAAAGATCAATTTGAACCAGGCAACAGCCAAATCCAAAACGAAAATACCATAACCACCGAGCTAGAGAGATATCTCCCTAATGCAGATGTTAGGTGTTGAATTTAAATCAGGATGAAGCCATGCATGAAGGAGTGGTCTCCCATAACATAGTCTGAAGTCTGTTACGACACTGTTAAGTCTGTTAAACACTAAGATTTTCAAGGGAAAGCAGGCTTACCTTCAGTAGCCAGACTGTCATTTGAAGAGTTAATACTGCCTGCAGTAGCTCTCCGTGACACGTTGGAATGGTGCGATGATGCACTATCAAATGTTTCTATGGTTACTGCCGTAGATGCATCACTCATACTAACATTCACAGTGTCTATTGAACCAAATATTTCCGACACACCATCTCTGTTGTTTATAGTGCTGGTTGTGATCACTGAATGTCTATTGGAATTTTCTCCACTTTGAGATTGGTTTCCACGGAGATTTGAGGGAATGCTGGGTAAGGGACGATACTCTCCGACTTGACCTGATCCAGACCTTGGACCAAAGTGACTGGTATGATTAGGCTGGTTTCGCATAGCCTCTTCATAAGAGGGTAAAGCTACATTTCCAACTGGGTTATTTTCATATCCAATTAATAAAACACGATCGTGCTCATCCAGAGGGTTGCTGTGGACTCTTGAGTAGGGTGGTGGGGTAGATGAAGGCCTACACAATCTAGGTGGGTGGGGTTTTCTTCGACGAAACACCATTATAACCATTATAAGTAACAGAACTCCCAGCACACTACAGGCTGTTGCTACAACAATAGCCAGGGTACTCATATGTGATTGGTTCTCTGATGAAGTGTCTGGTTTTGAACTTATCTCCGTCTCTGTAAATTAAATGATTTTGGAAACATTACATATTTAACCCTTTACCACATGGCAAAATTTTGGACATATTCAAATTGAAAGTACTTTCAGATGACAATTTCCGAATGGCTCAAATGACGCACTTTTTCCTTTATTAGTAGGGGTGAAACAATACGGTAAAAAGTGTATTGCAATATATCGCAATACGGCTGACCCGTATTGCGATACGTATTGCAATACGCTCTATATGCTGACATTTAGCATATCTGACCACTTGTAGTCACTGTTAGGGTTGCATATGCTAAAAAAATGACTAGTCAGTCTTTAACACAGACTAGACTGAAATGACAAAGAAATTAAGAATTATCCATAGAAACAAGTAAATGACTCAGTGACATTTCAAGTCATGTTCTTTTTCAAAAATATTAGCATGTCAACCTTGTCAGCACCCAGAGAAGCCCTACGTGCTGACAAAAAGTCGCCAGCAGTACTGAACCCTCGCTCAGAGGGCGCACTTGTTTATGTAGAAACCAGTCAGGGCTACTCTACCGAACTTTGGGAGCTCAACAGAGAAGACAGTGCAATGCACTAACTTACTCTGTTAAACACAAATACTTTCCCGCTTATCTACCGCGAGAAAAAACGCGAAATAAGTGTGGGCAAAGTTATAGGAAATGAATAACAAACTTTGTTGGTTCAAAATCAGTAATACGGTCGACGGTTATTTGGAGTTCGTATCCGCGGCGAATTTGAGGCGGTCATAATTTTACCTTAACACCGGTGACACCGCCTGTAGAAAAAATAAACAACTTTCGCTTTCGTAAATCTTTCAGATTGTTGAAAAACGACCGATTTCTGACCGAATTTTGGGGAAAACCGGACTTTCTAATGCAATTACGAGAAGTTGACATATTGAAGAAATACCGATACGGTAAAATTCGTACCGGTTTCGGTTTTTTCTTTGAACAGACCGCGGTTAATCGGTATATCGGTAAACTGTTTCACCACTATTTATTAGGGTAGAAAATTTTGTGGGAAAAGGAGAAAATGCTGGTTACCAGCATTTCCTCCTTTTCCCACAATGTTTTCAAAATGCTTCTTCCTCAGGGAAGTTAAAAGTCGTGATTGTGTGATGAAAGGTTAAGAAATAATCTAATTTCTATCGTGGTTTATCATTCAATAAACCACAGTTGTTAGACCTAACCAGTTGTGTGTTTATTGAGCCAAATTCACATGTCATGTTAGAATACAAATTATCTCATAGATATCTGTAAAAAAATTTCAAAACAAAGACTGCAAACCATTGAGTGTTTGGAACACAAATGTGCATGAACCTCTTATCTTCACGAGCCAAAGTTACAATCACTACCTGGATCTTACCTCGGTGGAACGAGCCCGATTTCGAGATTTCCGCGATATGCTCCCTACTGAATGCTGCTTATTATCTCCCTTTACATTATATTTCTTATAGCCAATGAAATATCGTTTTACAAACCATTACGAATACAATAATTTAACATGAAGCAATGACCACAAACATACTTCGACATTCCATAGTCAGGTGCTGGGATACCTAAAACCTCCGATAATTGATTGATCACACTGAAACTTTCTGTAAATATTGTTCGTTTGTCTTTTTCGCTAATAAATCATTACAGATCCATCAACGGAGGTATTCATGTTTACCTTCTATTTTTATCCGAAAGGTCGCGACCTTGTTCTATTTTTATCAGATAAAATGCTAGGAGCAATTTGATTTTATGCAGCTACAGCTACATGTAGCTGCAACCAATGAAAATGCATATCCGAAGAATGTCGAAATCAAGCTAGATCTGCCAAGTGTAGAGTAGCATAGTGGATCATCACCCTTGGCTTGCGAAGATGGAATGTCTGTGCATTTCAAAATGCTGACTAACAGCCAGGCCCATGGAAACATTTGAATGCAGCTGTATAATGGACAGTGTGAGCATTACCTTTTTTTAAATTCAAGGCTGGTTTAACCTTTTACCAAACAATTTGAAGTTTTAAAGACTCTGAAGAAAAAAGCCTCTTGAAAACATTGTGGATAAAGGCTAAGTGCTGGATACCACTGTGTCCAATGTTTTATCAAAAAAATTTAAACTGCTTCAAATTCAATGCATTTGCAGACAACAGATGAAATGATATTTAAATGATGAATTTGTTTTAGAGAGGGTAAAAAACATTTTAGTAAATAGAGAAATTGAAGTTTACCACCATTTTCTTGCCCACCCAGTTGGCTCAGTGGTGAGCGTGTCAGACTCGTGACCTGGTGGTTGTGAGTTCAATACCTGGTTGAGGCGAACTTTCTTCCCGGCGTATTTTCACCTTTCACCTCTGCTGAAGCATGTGAGAAAAGTAGTTGGTGGCTTCGGAAAGAAAATTGTAAGTACTAGTGTGAGAAAGCCAGGAAACACATGTGCATGACCAACCATCATGATATGACCTTAGCTGTTAGTGGCGTTAAACCCCAATAGAACCAACCAGCCACCATTTTCCCCTTTTTCCACGATGTTGTCGATTGCCTTTACACCGGAGTTGATAAAATTTGGGATTGTGTAGTAAGGCCTTATTCAAATACATGACACAATCCATACTTACCTTGCACACATGTTGGCATCACATAATCCCAGTTACCATTCCTACCACATGTGACTATGGACTGACCAATCAGTTTGAAGCCCTCGTTACAGACACATTCTACATGTAGACCCCAGAAGAACGGTTCACAGTACTGCAAATCACTTTTACTTTCACAGAAACAGTTACCATTGGCAATGCTGGATACCTTGGGACAGTATGTGGTAGAGTCTGAAAGCAATTGAGAATAGATACAAAATTGTATAGAACTCTTTATAATCTTTTGTTTTTAACAACCTGTAGAAAGAGGCTTTTTGAAAACATTGTGGAAAAAGGAGAAAATACTTGTGACCAGCATTTTCTCCTTTTTTCAACCATATTTTTTATTGTGACAGGGGACTTCAGTCAATTAGTATCAATTTTTAATTTTTCATTTGGGGACACTTTCAATTTGGAAGGGTCTAAAATTGACCCTGATTAGTATTTTCTCCTTATCCAACAATGTTCTCTAAACTATTAACCCTTTACCTGATATGCCAATTTGAGACTCTTCCATTTCAGCTGCAAATAAAGATATGAGGTCAAAAATATGGACAAATAAGGATACACATATATGATTGAGTGGAAAACATTGTGGGAAAAGGAGAAATTGCTCGTTACGAGCAATTTCTCCTTTTTCCACAATGTTTTCAAAAGCTGTCTGTTGTTGATGCCTCAAAATGAGTATCTATGGAGTAAAGGGTTAGAGACAGCATCAGCTAAGCTAATTTATTTCATCATCTGCTTTTGTTTTCAGTTTGGACCCATCTTAACTTTTATCATCAGGTGTTAAGTGTTCATAAACTACAAACCTTCCTCTGGTATGCACTCTGGTGGATAATGGGACCATTTTGGACCCTCAAGACAGACGAGGGTCGCTGGTCCCCTCAGTTTGTAGCCTGCACTACACTTATAGGTGATCTCTGAGCCTAATTTATATTGATAAGCAGTGTCTACACTTGGTAGATAAAACACACCATTTGCAATCTTTTGTGGCGGGCTACACTTTTCCATCACAACTGAAAGAAGAATAAGCAAGTGCAATGAATTTGTGTCTTAGAGTACACTAAGTAGAAGAAATTCTTGTGTGTGTGGGTTTTTTTTTTTTGTTTTTTTTGTGTGTGTGAAAAATCAAAATTCATGCCATCGAGTGAACATCATTGGTAATATATGTATTTTTGTTAGTGGAACAGCCACCATTGAAAATATTACTGATGATGTTTATAAAATGAAACAAAAAAACTGATCGAAAAAAAAAATCTTTCATACTTCTTACCCCTTTTTTGTTGCGACTTTCATCAAAATCCTGGAGTAGTTTTTCGTATCGTACCTCACTCCACATAGCAACACATTACAATATTACTCAACTCCTTACCAAACAACAAAATTTTAGGTTTGTCCAAATTGAAAACATTTGCAGACGAAAAAATAAAAGTGACTGGAAATTTGAAATTTATTTTTGTGAAGGGTAGAAAACATTGTGGGAAAAGGAGAAAATGCTGGTAACCAGCATTTTCTCCTTTTCCAACAATGTCTTCTAACCTTTCAGAAATGAATTCTAATTTTTGATTTACCTTTATTTTGTTGTCTATAAGTGCTTTCAATTTGGAGAAGTCTAAAATTTTGTTGTGTGGCGGAGAGTTAACCGTCATGTAATAAAGTAGTTGAACTAGGTTACACTGTTCATTTGTTGTCAATAATTCATACAAAAACACAATATAAGACGAGAGTGCCACAAAAGTCTCCCTTTTGACAGTTAACAATTTGTCTGGGTTTGATGTAAACATCTTCAGTAATAAAAGGGACTTTAACAAATTGTCGAGGTTTTTTTGCATGACTATGACAAGATTGGAGATAATGACACCAAGGCTACAACAATGCCTGAACATTTTCTCCCACAGTATCTCTCATCATCTTTTTATGTGCGCCCAATATGACCAGAGCTGTCGAGAAGCCGTAAAACTCAATCCATCCATCAATCCATCCACTCCATCCATCCATCCATCCAATCCGTCCCCTCCATCCCTCCCTCCCATCCATCCATCTTCTTGAAAAAGCCATAGTAAAACTGGGGGAAAAAATTAATTCTTACTGCAAGATGGTAGAATTCCTTCCCACTCTCCTTTCTTACAGGTTAGTTGTCTAACCTGATCATTGACAAGTGAATATCCTGTGGAACACTGATAATACACCGACTGTCCGTCTAAAAACATTCCATTTGTATTTAACAGCAAACTGAGGCTATTGACACTAATTTGGCTGTGTGGAATTTCAGGTGGATTGCTGCATACTTGAACTGCATAAGAAAAACACTTTAAGATGAATACATATTAACCCATTACCACACAATCCCTAATTTTGACGACCCTGAGAAAGAAGCCTTTACAAAACATTGTGGGAAAAAGGAGAAAATGCTGGTAACCAGCATTTTCTCCTTTTCCCACAGTGTTTTCTACCCTTCTCAAAAGTAAATTCAAATTTTCAGTCACTTTTATTTCATCGTCTGCAAATGCCTTCGACTTGTTCACAAACTAAAATTTTGACGTTCGGAAATGAGTTAACTATGTACCATATTTTTCCAAATAAAAGCGCCCTCTCTTAACAGTAAACACCCCCCCCCTTTTCCTTTTTATCATGGTAACCTCATGTACATTAGTTGACTACAATGACAATTTGTGAAGAATTTGATAAATATTCACACTAATTTGATTAATATTTCCTCTTTGCAATTACTAAAACACAAAGATTAACAAAATAGGTCAGACTTTCTGATTTGCAAATTGGGTACAAAATAAAGGCTTCATACCTATGTTATGCATAGCGTTGGGAGCTTTTATTATGAGAAATACAGTATGTATACTAAATCTAAACATTTGATACATGCATTCTGCAAATGCTTTCAATTTTGACAGCGATAAAATTTTGTCTTCTGGTAACAGGTTACAGAATCCCATACCTGTACACTGTGGATCTACATGTAAGCTATTTCCGTAGTACCAGCGTCCATCTGGTTTACAATGAAGAACTATGTCCCTCACATAAGAACCTTCTATCTGCATTGCGTATGAATTCGTACATTCGACACTTATACTTTCTCCCACCTGAAACTGGCTTTGGTACTTGTATCTGATGTTACCGTTCACAACAAAAGGTTTTTGGCACTTCTCATTTTCTGAAAAGATTGATTAACTGATTATGTTGAATGCCTTTTTCAACATTATTTCAATTATGTTCCTGCCTCCAGTGCACGCATCCATGTTATCCTCAAGTTTCTTTAACTCTTTACCACAAAATCATGACTTTTAACACCTTTGTATAAGAAGCCTTTTGAAAACATTGTGGGAAAAGGAGAAAATGCTGGTTACCAGCATTTTCTCCTTTTCCCACAATGTTTTCTACCCTTCCAAAAACAAATGTCAATTTTTCAGTCACATTTATTTGTCTTCTGCAAACGCTTTCAATTTGGACCAGTCCAAAATTTTGTCATTTGGTAAGGAATAACCAGTGCTTGGCGCAATTATTTCCCAAGCCACTGGCTGCTTTTCCATATAACCATCGTCAAAAAAATGATCAGTGGTGAGGGAGGAATGAATCCTGTCACAATGAAAATCACCCATCCTCGGAAGACCACGGCTATGCTGGGGATTCTAACGACAGACTCCATTTCTCCAGTCCTACACTTCTGACTCACAATGTTTTCGATATCGACCAGTCCAAAGTTTTATTGGCTGGTAAAGAGTCAACAGCCATGAATTTGCCAATTTTTATACAGCACCAGAGAGCTACAATGTTTCTAAACAAGAAAGCTACATCTACAGTGTTCTTAGTACCTGTTCAACCTAAGAGGCGCTGGACCAATTGCCTATAAGCTCTGTTACAATACTACAATACATAGATCCCTGCAAATCTGTACACATCAACACTGTTCTTGCAAACATGAAAGTTTGCAACAAATACATTGCTGAAATACAAACCTGTGCGGACAAATATCCTCATTTTTTAGGTTTAAAAGATGAATACCATAACCACTGAGCTAAAGAGATATCTCCTTAATGCAGTTGTTAGGTATTGTATTCATTTCAGGACTGAATGGTATCCTGTAACACTGTAATCTATTTTAGAGCTAGAAGTTATTCAATGAGTCTTCACAAGATGATTCCAATTCGGTATTTGTTTTCTCTTAACTTGTTACCACACGAGAAAATGTTAGACTGGTCCAAATTGAAAGCATTTGCAGACGACAAAATTAAGGTGACTGAAAAATAGAAATTTGTTCTGGGAAGGGCAGAAAACACTGTGGAAAAAGGAGAAAATGCTGGTTATCAGCATTTTCTCCTTTTCCCAGAGTGTTTTCAAAAGGCTTCTTTCTCAGGGACGTCAAAAGTAGGGATTGTGTGGTAATGGGTTAATATTTGTGAAAAAAATCTCCTTGTCTGTCTGAGTTATGACTTGTTAAAGAAAAGAAAATATGGCTTACCATACTTGGTAGAGACACAACTGGGCGTTTCAGGCGGATCCCAGGTCCCATTTTTGGTGCACTCCTGTTTCGGGGGACCTTTTAATGTGAACCCTTGACTACAGGTGTAGTGAACCACCTTTGGGTTATGCTCGAAGGACATTAACCCAACAGAGGAGAATTCTGTGGGATTCAGGCAAAGATCACTATAATCTGAAATACAAAAACAGTGCTGGTTATATACACTTGTTAATAATACTTTCACCACATTACTGTTGGGCCTACATGTATGTCTACGCTTATCAAAAAATCTCTACAATTTGATTATTTCTATGGTGACTAAACCTTTACCAAACAATCCCTGATTTTTACGACCCCGAGATAGAAGCATTTTGAAAACATAGTGGGAAAAGGAGAAAATGCTGGTAACCAGCATTTTCTCCTTTTCCCACATTGTTTTTTACCTGCTGGAAACAAATTTCAACTTTTGAGTTACGTTTATTTTGCTGTGTGCAAGTACTTCAAATTTGGACCAGTCTAAAATTTTGTTGTTTGGTAAAGAGTTAACTGTATCACTACTGAATAAATAAAGAGCATTAAACTGCATTTGTAGCCACTGGGTAAAATTTACTCAATGCAGTTTCACTACAAGATCAAGACATGATTCCTTTATAATACAGATTGTAAATCAAACATCAGACCTCACGGAACATGCAGTCTGATCTTGATTTACATTGTCCACAAAAGCTTCTGCTGTTGTATATGGCAAGGAAAGAGTTAATGCCCGCTATATCAGATGCACTGCAGCAGCCAATGCACCTAGGCTATCCATGCATTCTTTCAGTTTCTTGATACAGTAATTGTATGGTGTTTAACTCTTTACCAAACAACAAAATTTTAAGCCAGTCAAAACTGGAAGCAATTTAAGATGACAAAATTAAGATGATTCAAAAAATGAAATTTGTTTTGGGAAAAGACGAAACCATTGTGGGGGAAGGAGAAAATACAGATTACCAGCATTTTATTGATTTCCCACAATGTTTTCAGAAGGTGTCTTTCTCGGGGTCATGAAAACCAGGGATTGTTGGGTAAAAGGTTAACACCTTTTCAACTTTATTTCAGTTATATATCTCGGCGGCCAATGTGCCTATCAAAGCTTTCCTGGTGTCTCTATTACCCGTACACCACACTATTTTCTTTCCGAGCAACTGGCTGCTTTCCCACATAACCATCATCAAAACAATGGTCATCTGTGGGTAAGGAAAGAAAATGGCCGAGACAGAGATCAAACCCATGACTGCCAGTTCTCAAGTCCAGTATGCAACCCACTGAGCCACTGGGGCTTGGCTCCTACAGTTTCTTTTAACATTAATTCAGCCAACATTCTTCCCATGCTTTCTCCAATGAGATTACCGTTAGTAAATTATTCATATTAAATGTGGATAATTATACAATTATTACAAAGCAGACCAGTCCAATTCACCTACATTAAGTCTTAACCACACAATTCTGAGTTTAACCCTTTACCAAACGACAAAATTTCAGACTGGTCCAAATTGAGAGCATGTGCAAACGACAAAATAAACGTAACTCAAAAACTGCGTCGGCCTCATAACCTAAGGGTCCTGAGTTCGATACCTGGAAGCGGGTGTCAACTTTGGGATTTTTCATTGGCCCACACAATCGGCGCGAATACTGGTGTAGTTCCCAGGAAGCAGAATCGAGAGAGATTAGTATAAGTTGTAAGAACTTGTTTCTCAATCAATGTAAAATAAATATGTTTAAACTAAAATTTAAACTAAAAACTGCAATTTGTTTCCAGCAGAGTAGAAAACATTGTGGGGAAAGGAGAAAATGCTGGTACCCAGCATTTTCTCCATTTCCCACAATATTTTCAAGGGTTGTAAAAACTACGGATTGTTTGGAAAAGAGTTAAGGGCCCTGAAAGTCAGGCATATGAAAACATAGGAGGAGGAAGAGGAGAAAATCTGATTAACCTATATTTTCTTTTTTCTCCCACAGTATTTTGTATTCCTTTGTATGATACATGTACATCCATTCATTTGATTCTGTATATATCTGAAAATGCTTTGGATTTGGCCCAGTCTTGTATTTACTCTCCCGATAAAAGGGTTAACCCTTTATCATATATAGACTTTAGACTTGTCCAAATTCAAGACTTTGCAGAAAGACCAAATAATGTCACCAAACAATGGAATCATGTTTTGGAAAGAGCAGAAAACATTGTGGGAAAAGAGGAAAATGCTGGTTACCAGCATTTTCTCCTTTTCTCACAATGTTTTCAAAAGCTGTCTATTGGAGGGTTGTAAAAACCCTGATTGCCTGGTGATGTAGTGTTTTACTTCATTATACCTTCTGTAACTCCTCCTGAAGAAGCGCCCAATAGTGTCATCATTACAAACATAAAAACTTCTGCTGCTGTAAGTAACTCCTCCATGATGTTATTTTTTCCACACCTTACTTCAAGGCCTTATCTGAAACAGTAATCAAGATGATTGTCAAATGTCACCAAATCCGAAGTTTTAACCTTTATGTGCTTTTTGAAAATATTGTGGGGAAAGGAGAAAAATTATTGCTGTTTACAATCGTTTACTCCTTTATCCGCAGTAGTTTCAAAAGTAAAAGATGTTGGTATCGAACTGCATTCAGATTTAAAATTGAACCATTTTCATAAGTAAGGATGTTAATGTGGAGATGACAACTCTATTGTTGCTTCAAAAGTTAGTGGATCATCCAATGGCCAATAAAAAAATTAAAAAAAAGAAAGAGCATTTAGACAAGTAATATAATATCAAAAAAAATTATGCCAGTCAGTAGTACTTTGGGACCAGACTCATTTGAAAAGTGATTTAACTCTTTATCACATAATCTCGACTTTTGACAACCCTGAGAAAGAAAGCTTTTGAAAACACAGTGGGAAAAGGAGAAAATGCTGGTAAACAGCATTTTCTCCTATTTCAACATTGTCTTCTACCCTTCCCAAATCGTATTTCAATTTTTGATTCACATTTAGTTTGTCATCTGCAAATGCTTTAAATTTAGAATAGTCCAAAATTTTGTCGTTTGGTAAAGAGTTAAAATGCATTTTTCCATTGCTATTTAGCCTGTAACTCTTTGCAAGATGACAAAATTTATGACTGTTCCAAGTTGAAAGCCTCTGCAGATGACAAAATCACAGGGACTAAAGAATTTAAATTTGTTTTGGGAAGAGTGGAAAACATTGTGGGAAAAAGAGAAAATGTTGGTTACCAGTATTGTCTCTTTTTCCTCAATGTTTTCAAATGCCTTCTTCATCAGGGTCATTGGAAGTCAGGATTGTGTGGTAAAGAGTAAAGGGTTATTCCAAGATGTAATCCAACAGACAGTGGAGTAATTACCCAATCAATGTCAACAAAACAAAAGATATAACAGTAACAGTTATAGTGTTTATTCTAGAGCGGAATAGCAGGGCGCGCCGCCCTGCCCCTTTTTCACTCCGCCCTTCTGCCCTCGAATCTGTGAACACCCGCCCTGTTGCCCTTATCAAATACATACAAAACTTGTTTGTGTATTGTTCTGGTTTCAGAACAAACCACCGGGCTACATGGGCAAAAAACTCATCTTCAGTGTATCGGCTCCGTCTCGTCAAGCTTGCACAGTCACAAAAAGTCGCCATAAATTTCTTCCGACCTGACTATATTCATGAAATACAGCCAATCTAAGGCTAAGGGTGACACTAATTATCTTTATCAACTTCGTCAGTTAAGACAGAACAGCAGGGTGTTATAATCCTTCTCTGTCATTAACTTGCTAACCCATCCCTTTATCCCTCGAAACCCCGACTTTTTTCCCCCACAGGTACTTAAACGTCCGCTAATTTCTTTAAATGACGTCACACAATCAGTGAAATTTATCAATACTTGAATAGTTTGAAAATAAAGCTGAATTAACTCTTATTGCAACTGGAGATTATCATTTCGTATATTTTTTGCATAAATTACAAGAATGGATGGTAAACCAAAGTTGCCAACTATCTTGAACATACTCGATGTTTGCTATTCAAGCATCGGCAATTTTTTTAAAAGCAAAATCTGCATTGCAGTGTTCTATTTTTAGCAGTCTATTTATAGAATGGCTATGCAGTAGTACATTACTCCATCAGTAGGCCTGCCTACACATTTTGTAATTCTTTCTATATAATAATTAAAGTTTTTTTGATTTATTGTCATTTCTTAAAACAGCTGAGAAGAAGGTTTTTTTTTCTAATTACTATGGACATTTTTTGTTATCTGACGAGAAGTTAGGTAGTGGACCTGTAATAGAAAACAGCTATTTCCACAATATTATTATCCTACACAATTTGCTAAAATGAGTATTATTGTACTACTTTAAGCGAGCCAATTTTTTCCTTTTTTTCCTTCCTAGAATTATTATTTATAAATCCAAAACCATTGTATTCTCATTACAAAGCAAATTAATAATTACCTCCCTTTTCTGAAAACTAACAAAAGTATCAACAATTGTTTTTAAGATAGACATCAAAGGCATTTCTAGTTGGTCAAAAATATGCATAAGTATTTTATCTGTATAAATCCGTATTTATCAACTATCTAAAACTTTTATTCCATGCTACACCAGAAGTGTTACGGGTCTACTACATTAAAGCTAAGTGTGACAGTGCATCATGGGATCATAAATTACATGGCAATCAAAACCTGTATAGTCAGATTGTGTTGCTTTGAGTCTATGAGTTGATAAGAATCTTTTCTTATTCTTTTCTTTAATATGCAATTCATATCCAAAGTTATAATTAGAACTTGTTTCGAAAAGAGTGAAAGACACTGATTTGCCTTTATCATTCAACAAGGCAAGTTTCCTCCCTGCCCCTGTTTCCTGCCTCCCTGCCCCTTTTTCCTGCCTCCCTGCCCTTTTTCCTGGTCTAGAATAATCACTACAGTTATCTTAAGTCTTTACCACAACAAAATATTAGGCTTGTCCAAACTCAAAGTATTTGCTAACAACAATTTATATGTGCCCCAATTCATTCAGTTTGTTCTTGAAAAGTTAGAAAACACTGTGGGAAACAGAGAAAATGCTGGTAAACAGCATTTTCTCCTTTTCCAACAGTGTTTTCATAAGTCTTATTTCCCGAAGTTGTTAAAATTTGGGACTGTGTGGTAAATAATTAACCTTTTTCCAATCAATCCTTTGTGTTAATGACCTCGGAAAAAAAAAAAGACTGTGCGAGGAAAACTCTGTCAGAAGGTAGGAAATGCAGGTACCCAGGAGTGGGTCAGATTGAAAGGGCGTAAAAAGTTATGAACGTTAAACACATTCACGATCGGAACATCTCTTTTTATAAAGCCAAAACAAAACAAGGAAATCTTTTCAGCACGACAACGAAAACTGGTAAAAACTAAAACTGGGTCAATGCCTGTATCGAAACAATGTGGATTATTTTGTTGCCTTTAGTAGGAAGGGTATACTTCACTTAAGAAAGAATAAAACAATGAGAACTGTGTTAACCTATCACCACTATTCTGACATTACCCTCTGCTAGAGAATAAAAAGTGAAGTGTTTTCACCCTCAGTTTATCATTCTTGACTGATTTTCACTTTGCGCATTTCCGGATATTGACAACCGGTGTTGATGTAAACAGATCCGGATTGAAGGTTTGTCTAAATCACATCAAGCAGGGATGGGTAGGTGGCCAAAGTAGTGGGGGCGGGGTTTATTAAAACATACATTTTCATGACGGCACATGCTATAGAGGGTTTTATCCGTTTTCTAAATAAGTCATATTCTTCTATTAGAAGAATATGACTTATTTAGAAGTTCTAAGTAAAAAGTATGTATGGTGAATTGAAAAAAAAAAAAACAATGGATAAAATGAAGTGCAATTTGTATAACCCATTACCACAAATTCCCTACTTTTGACGCCCCTGAGAAAGAAGCCTTTTGAAAACACTGAGGGAAAAGGAGAAAATGCTGGTAACCAGCATTTTCTCCTTTTCCCACAGTGTTTTCTACCCGTCCCAGAACAAATTTCAATTTTTTAGTCAACTTTATTTTGTCGTCTGCAAATGCTTTCAATTTGGACCAGTCAAAAATTTTCTCGTGTGGTAAAGAGTTAAACTAAATGTCTGGAATCCAAGTCAAATTTGAAAGTTTTTAAGTACGCCTCGATGTATTACCCAATCCTAGCAAACTCGAGGAAATGTGACTAATAATGTGGACTTTGTTGGGTAAACAATACTGAGTCATCAAATGGCTTCTTTTTCTGAATGTTTTACAAGATTTTCTTCACTTTTAATGGAATTCAATTCTTTGATGAATCAAACAATCTTTGCAAGTTTCAACAGAATTGGATCAACACTGAACTTCATTGCCTGAACAAGACATGGAAGTTTTAAACTTCGAATGGCTACTTTGCCCACGCTGATTATCATTTTTTTTTTTTTTTTAAATCAATAGATCTAGGGTTCAAGCCGTTCATGATACAATGTAACTGCAAGTTTAATAAATATCCGGCAACAATGCTGACTTCATCGCATTAACAACAAATTGGAAATTTTCAACATTAAATGGCTACATTTCCCATAGTGATTTTCAGAATTTTTTTCAAAATTTATAAGGTTTTTAAAAGCCATTGAACAGATAAAGCAACTGTGTAAGTTTCATGAAAATCTGACTTCAAATGGTGACTTCATAACATAATCTGAAGAAATGGAAATATTCATCTGCAAAAGGCTACTTTTCCCATACTGTTTTCTGGATTTTTTTAGCTATTTATAAGATTAACAAACTGTGCTAGTTTTACAAAAATCTGATAACAAATGCAGACTTTATTACAGTAAGAAGAAATGGAAACCTTCAACTTTAAATGGCTACTTTTCTCATATTGTTGGTTGGGTTTATTTCAAAATCAATAGGGCTGTTCAAAGCTATTGATAACATAAAAGAAACAGTACAAGTTTCACTGAAACCTGACCACAAATGTAGACTTAATGGCATAAACAAGAAATGGAAATTTCAGACTTGAAATGGCTGCTTTTCTTATACTATCAGTTGGAATTCTATCAAAATTGATAAGTATCAAGCTATTGATGAGATAAAGAAATTGTGTAAGTTTCACGAAAATCTGATGAGAAATGCAGACCTTATGGCATAAAATAAAAGATTAACAGCTGGACAGATGGACAGACAGACACACAGACAGACACACACACAGACGAAAGGACGCACGCACACACAGCGAAATACCCGCCATGACATAGACAGTGAAGTTAAAAACAAGAGAAAGCTCCTTAAGATCGCTGTGGATCGGTCTTTCAAGAGTCTGTCCCAGATACGTTCACTATCAGACTCCTTTGTTATTTTATGGTCAAAGGGAGAAAACTCAAACAATCTGGTATCCAATAATTATTAAGAGTACTCTCCCTTTTTGTTACCCCCCCCTCTAGGAATAGTCTTTTTTTCAACCATTACAAACAGTCATACCGAAACTTAAGAACCGGTGCAGGGTTAATTTATACCCATGTGGTCGATCGAAAAATCCTGACTTCTGTTAACACTTATTCTGCTAAGTAAGTAAAGTGAGACTTTCAAGCCGATTTTGAAACCAAATCTTTGCTTTTTCAAAGGGGTTTTCTTTTGAAAAAATGTTTTGAATAAACCGTGTAGATGCAAGTTCATTTACAACTGCACCCGAGTTAAGTCTATGTTGATGGTTTCCCCGCTGGTATTTTTCAGTCATAGGCAGGATGCTGTTGCGTTGTTTTAATTAAATCAATTAATTGTCTCAGGGATTAAAGGATCATATTAATAGAAAGTGAACCCTCCCTCTTACAACCCACTTCCACTTGAAAAAAAAAAACGGGGGGGGGGAGGGTGGGGGGGGGGGTTCTAAACTGGTATCTACATTGATAAATCGTGAAAAAGGATAGCTTTCGTCTCCTTTTATTGGAAGATTCAGACTGTATGCTTGATTCTGTTCCCTGTTCCTTACGGTCAATGATAAAAAAAAAATAATTTGAATTTGACAATTCAGCCCATATTAACGATATTCATTATTAACCTCGAAAATCTAATTGAACGAAAACATGTCGTTGGTTCATAAGTTTAAATATTCTAACACAATTAAGCTTATTTATCGTATACAATCATCAGTTGATACATTTAATAGTAAAAATTACATTTGGATTCTGCGTGAGCTCTTACTTTGATATCCGAATTGTTAATTCCAAGTTTAAATTTCGGCGGTCGGCTTGTTTACAAATGTGATGATATATAAGGGAGACTACCACCTGTTTACGAAATAGTAACCACGCCTGCAATTATTATTCGTATTTTTTTGTCTTCTATCATGACATTTTCAGAAGTAGCAGCAACTGCAGTCCTGTCTTAAACCTTACCAGAAATAATGACAGCTCTACAAACATTTCCACCCCCCCCCATACAGATCGTCTTCACAAGCTCTGTACAATGTTTATTCGTCTTCGGTTTTATGCTGGCTACAAATGTAAGGGAAGTAACTCTGCCATGAAAAAGTGAGGTCAGTACATACGAGTTTTCTCCCTTCGACCATAAAATTACTCCTAATTTTAGCCTGTTTTGGTTCGTGCCATACACAACTTCCCATTGACGTAAATCAGTGTAAATAGAGTGGAGAGAGGTAAAAATGTTCATGAAATACAGGAACTTCTAAAAGCTGCATTAATTAATATGAAAATAGGCAAAGCCTAGAAACGGGCGAAAGAGACTTTTTTTCTAAGACATATACAACCATAATCCGTACAACAACGAATCTGTGCACATGTTTATTTCACACTTCTCAGTAAAACTTTGATGGCAGTAGATACATGTATACTGCTTTGACTACCAAACGACAAATTCTACACTCTTCTAAATTGAAAACTTCTGCAAAAAAAAAAAAACCTTCGAAAGTGAAACAAATGAAACAATAGCCGCCAACAGGGTCGGAAAGATTGTGGAAAAAAAAAAAAAACACGCTTGTTACCAGAATTTTCTCCTTTTCCCGCGAAGTCCTAAGAATCCTTCTTGTTCAGGTTCGTTTAGACTTGGGACTGTGTTGTAGAGAGTTAACTTGCGAAGAAATTTAACTCCAGATTATCAAACACAAAATATAAACTCTGCATGGGAAAACACACACGTTTCTTTACTTTATTTATGCCTTTTCAACAGATGTACCAAAAAAAAAAAATTACATCGCAATAACGGCAAAAGATAAAAACTGACAACATGGTGGTAAACTATCATTATATGTATCAGTGGAAAACTCGTACCCTTGAGATTGGGGTACGAGTTCTCCAGGGTACGACTTCTCCTGATACCAGATCTAGTTGTGTTAACTGCATAGTAGTAAAACATTGTGGAAAATGGAACATATCAATTTTGCTGTAAATCTTAATGTTTCATTTACTGTTGCTTTAAGCAGAAATGAATCTATGAAATAATAGAATACTTCATTCATTTTTATTTCTTATTTTACATGGGCATGAGTAACAGGGATTTTCAAAAGACAAGAAGTTTTGTTAACAAGGGACACAATTTTTGTCTTGTTATATGACAATAAAAAAGAAAAGATGTAGAATAAAGATACAATGTTTTAATGAATACTTTTTTCCCCAGAAAGCTACATACAGCTCTATAACGTTACTTTGTCAATATTGATTATGTAAACATCATGGCAAACTATTTTTACCAAAACAAAAACAAAATTTTGGATTGAACCAAACTGAAAGTATTTGCAGACGACATGATTAATTAAGGCTCAAACGATGATATTTGTTTTTGATAAGGCGGAAAACATTGCGGGAAAAGGAGAAAATGCTGGTTACCAGCATTTTCTCCTTTTCCCCACAATGTTTTCAAAAGCCTTCTCTTACAAGGTCATTAAAACTGTGGATTGTGTGGTAAAGGTTTGTAAAGCTGACGAGTAGAATGATAAACCGGTTGCAACGCGCAATGTGAAATGTATGGCACCGGTGGAATATAAGCGATTGATTGATGTCATATGCAAAAAGAAAAAATCTTCTATTTCCATGATGTTTCCATTCAGCAGGTAATAAGCGCTTCTTTTTGTGTTTTTTTCTTCGATTTTGAGAAGAATAAATGTGACGTTTTCATTCACCGATCTTAAGTGGTATCATAAAACAGACCATATCCTCTCCTTTGTCGTCTTGTATTTCCCACTTGGCTTCAAATCCGAGCTGAAAATAAAGGGAAACCGTTCATTCACACTTGGGACATACTATGTGAAAAGGGGGTTTAATGCATCTTGCATTCCGTGCAAGATGACCTAGAACCAAACTTCTTTGTTTTTGGTAAATTCCCTACATGTCAAAGGACCAGTCTACAGTTGGAGCCAGTCGGTTTTTACATGCACGTGATTTTACGGATCCGTAAGTATACCAAAATACATCACAGAAATGCATTAAACCGAATTTTGCTGGTCCATGACTCATTTTTTTATCCGCCCTTGAACAACTCTAAGGAAGTTTTTTTTTTTTTAACAATATCGGAAAAAAAGGATAAAATAAATGCTGATTAGCGGTATATTCTCTTTCCCCCCACCCCTCACCAATTTGTTCGTCCTCTGTAAATACTTTCAAATCTGACAAGCCCAAATGCGCTGTCAAGTATAAAGTTACTCATATATGAATGGACCATGCCCTTTGAAAAGGGGGCTTAATTAATCATCTTGATGTATTATACCGAGCAAGTCCTCACATGATTATGGGTCCCTTAACTCTTTACCACATGAGAAAATTTTGGACCAGTCCAGATTGAAAGAATTTGCAGACGACAAAATAAAGGTGAATCAAAAATTGAAATTTGATGTGGAAAGGGTAGGAGACATTGTGGGAAAAGGAGAAAATGCTGGTTACCAGCATTTTCTCCTTTTCCCACAATGCTTTCTATAGGCTTCTTTCTCAGGGTCGTATTTGATTCTTCGTATTAATAACTTATGTATATCTATTGTAAAGACATTGAATCATTAGTTATATAGATTCGAAGCAGACAAAAAGTTTCCTAAAAGAAAGAAAGAAAGAAAGATAGGTAGGTAGGTAGGTATAGTAGGTAAGTAGGTAGGTAGATAGGTAGGTAGGTAGATAGATAGCTAGATAGAAAGATAGATAGATTGATTGATTTAAATTAAAAAAAAAATGCTACAAATAAGCTCTTGAAAATTCTATGATAAGGGTAGAGAAAACATTGTGGGAAAAGGAGAAAATGCTGGTCACCAGCATTTTCTTCTTTTCCCACAATGTTTTCAAAAGGCTTTCTGGTCAGGATATTTCAAACTTTGTTCTGTGTGGTAAAATGTTCAAATGGGTAAAATGAGCGACCCCATAGGCCTTACCAGTGGTTCCAGCTTCGCTATTTCTATTGTGTTAGAGTAGGTCACGGTTGCCCCACCTTCAATGGGACAGGCCAAATGCCCACTGTTGCAACTGTCCCAAGCAACATTGAGTGGTATACTCGTAAGAGCAAAGAGAGCGTGGGCCACAGTCTTTGCTGTTTTTGTTGATTCCGCTGAAAAATGATCCATTAAAAGAGAAAAATATGAGCAATACTCTGGCAAAAGGGGGCTTAATGCAGCCTCATGGTCCATGATACCAAGCAAGCCTGCATGATAATTTATCATAACTACATGTATTGATCCAAGTTTGCGACATGTTTTTAACAACTGACTTAGTCATGAAGTACACTGGTCCTTGCATACACAGAAAATTGACCAATAACGAAAAGTTTCGGCCGAGGTCAGCCTGCGCAGATTGCGCAGTCTGACCTGGTCGATACTTTTCGCAGATACATTAAGTTCCCTTTTCACAGAAACAAGTTCCTACAATTTATACTAATCTCTCTCGATTCTGCTTCCTGGGAACTACACCAGGTACTCGCACCGAATCATTCGGCATACTTGGGAGCCATCCAAATTAGATGTAGGTACGGAATCGACCGAGTTATGACGAGTGGCGCCGAATGTGTGGGCCAATGAAGGGTCCCAAAGTTGACACCCGCTCCCGGGTATCGAACTCCGGACCTTCTGGTTACAAAGCTAACGATCTACCTCATAACCACGGACATCACCAGTGAAATGAAATGATTGACTGATTGATTTGTTGATTGGTTGATTGATTTGTGTTTAACGCCGCTTTCAACATGATTTCAATCATATCACAGCGACCGTGCAATTAATCATGCATGTCCTTGGTTTCACAGTCACTGTGATATGACCAAATAATGCTGAAAGCGGCGTAAAACAATAATCAATCAATAAAGTTTACCTGGTACGAAGGTTACGTTAACCGAGTAACTTTGACCCCGGTGTAAAGTACACGGATCGGTTTCGCACGGCGTGATGTCTAAATCCTTGATGGTAGCGCTTGAACCTAGACATGAGAAATAAACAAGAAGAAACTAAAATCAAAGAACCAAATTCAATTTAACTCTTTACCAAACGACAGAATTTTAGACTAGTCCAAATTGGAAGCATTTGCAGACGACAAAATTCATGTGACTTAAAAAGTGAAGTTTGTTTCGGGAAGGGTAGAAAACATTGCGGGAAAAGAAGAAAATGCTGGTTACCAGCATTTTCTTCTTTTCCCACAATGTTTTCAGAAGGCTTCTTTCTTAGAGTCGTGTTGGGTAAAGGGTTGAAAAGACAACCGAAAATTATCAGTCAACAAGACGTAGTTTTTGTCATCGTCTTCAGCGTCGCCATTATCCTCATCTTCCACATCATCATCATCATCGTCACTATTACGATAACCATTCTTCATGGTTGTTATTGTTGTAACTATTTAGGCCTATGCTGTCACCGTCGTTATTGCTTCCCCCTTTCTGGTAAAAGAAATTCCATGTGCTAGGTACTGGTAAAAGAAATTTCCTGTGTGCAATACTGGTAAAAATTCCTTGTGCATGGTACAAGTAAAAGAAATTCATTGTGCGCTGTACTAGTAAGAGAAGCTTCTGGTGCGGGCTACCACTAAAAGAATATCCTTGTACGCTATACTGGTAAAGGAAATTCGTTGTGTGCGGTACTAGCGAGATAATTTTCTTTCGCATGGTACATGTAAAGAAAATTCCTTGTGCATGGTACAGCTAAAAGAATTCCTTGTGTGCAGTACTTGTAAATAAAATTTATTGAGGGCTGTACTGGTAAATGAAATTCTTTGTGTGCGGTACTAGTAAAATAAATTTCTTGTGCGCAGTACTGGTAAAGGAAAGTCCTTGTGTGCGGCACTGGTAAATGAAATTCATTTTGTGCAGTACTGGTAAAAGAAATTGGCTGTCTGCGGCACTGGTAAATGAAATTCATTGTGTGCACTACTGGTAAAAGAAATTCATTGTGCGCAGTACTGGTCAAAGAAATTCATTTTGTGCAGTACTGGTCAATGTAATACCTTGTGCGCGGTACTGGTAAATGAAATTGATTGGGTGCAGTACTGGTCAAAGAAATACATTGTGTGTAGTACTTGTTAAAGAAATTCCCCGTGTGTAGTACTAGTCAGAAAAATTCCAGGAAAACCGCCTTGGTCCACCTTCCGTTGTAATACAGCTGAACTAATAAATAAAAGACAAAAACGAACCGACATAAACACGAAATGATAAAATACCACCTGTCCCAATTCTTAACTACATGTACCTAACGGAGAAGGCTGTTGAAAATACTGTGGGAAAAAGAGAAAATGCTGGTAACCAGCATTTTCTCCTTTCCCCACAATGTTTTCTGTCCATTCACTGACAAATTTAATCATTTGAGCAGAATATTTAATGTCCTCTGCAAATGCTTTGAAATTGGACAAGTCCAAAATTTCGTAAAGGGTTGATAATCTTACCACAGTTTCTGTATCCAAGTTGTAGAGAATAACATAGTTGTACCATCAAAACTAGCAGGACTGTGGCCCGAAAGAAAATCTCCATTTTAAGCACAAATTCGAAAAACTGTGCGTCACGCGATAGGTTGTGTACAAGGGATACAGTCTGGACAGTTGATTATAATAATTTAACAAGTGCTTTTAAAGACATTCGTCGCTCTACCAATGTTAAAGGGACACTTGCTACTTTCTTATATCTTTGACAGGCAACATTTTTTTTAAAAATTATACTACAAGGAAATTTCTCGCGATCTGATTGGATAATATGCCCCGAACATACATATCATGTACACTGGCAAGACCAACGTAAAAGCATTTTCCCTTTCGGGAGCCCCGTATACATGACTACACTATCAACACAACAAAATGGTGGCGTCGATCAAGATTAAAATCAATTAATTATGCGCAAAGCTGCACATTTTATCACGTCTTACCAAGGTTTCAGTGACGTCAGTTCCCAGTGACGTCAATTTTTATTGAATAGGGGCACTCAGAAGGGCAATACTACTCAATCAACGTACTCAATTAAAAGAAAAAACTGGTAAAACACGCTTAATAAACGTTGGAATGGTAAAACTTTGCAGTTTAATAAAATCGCTGTATATACAGTCAGGTGGCGGAGACTTGGAAACTTGTTCACTGCCTTCAGCTCGGGGTGATTCACCACAGTCGTGAACAAGTTTCCAAGTCCCCTGACAGTACAACTATTAATGTAGCTCAAATGATGTATTTTCTTTCATAAAGGCAAGCAGTACATCAATCATGTGACTTTTTTATTCACGGGGAGAGGACCTTTTTTTATCATTTCCCCTTTGAAAATTCTAAATAATTCTTACGAAACTGTGAATTAGTTACCAGAATACACGTCAGTGAATTACATTAGACGTAAATTTGATCAAAACTTTTGATTTACCGGCTGATTTCAACCTAAAAACTTGTAGTGGTTTCAAATGCTACCAGAGTTTTGGTCTTTCGCAATGTTCAAGTCTATCAAAAGACTTCTTTCCCAAGAGCGTAAAACCACGAAACTGCTTAGTAAGGGTTTTTCGAGCCTCAGTAGCTAAGATGGTGAGATGCAGGTCAAGCCACCAAGGGGTTATAAGTTCGAATCGCAGGATAGCCCACAATCCTTTCCACGGAGTTGACGTGCGCAAAAAAAAAAAAAAAAACCGCGTGTTATGACGTACTTAAATAAGATGCCTAAAGAAAACATTGTAGGAAAAGAATAAAAGTGCTTATATGCAGATTTTATTTCTCTTCCGTCTACAGCTTTTTTTTAGTATTTTAAAGACAGACCCTATCATTTCAGTAACAGTAAATCTGTCTGATAATTTTAAGTTTTAAAGGCCGACGAGTCCTACTGTATGTTTAATGTCACTTCAACATTCAGTCGTATCACGATAGCCACTGCACCTATCCATTTAAGTTCCTAAAGTTGGAAAGAGAGTCGTGTAAGCACTCAGCACTGTGTGAGAAAGCCAGGAAACACGTACATGCATAGGTGCAATGATTGTCGTGATATGATTTTGAAACCCCCAAATACAAACAAACGTGAGTGGAAGCTGGCCTTTAATCATCGAAACTGCAAATATTTGCAAAATTTTACTACTATCAGATAATTCTTGGGCTGGACCCACGTTTTTCACAGAAAGATCCGGGAACCATGCTGAGCAGAGACATCGTACGATAAATAATAGATATTAATAGTAATTTAACCAATTACCACACAATCCCTCTTTTTTTCGGGGCTTTAAAACTCGAAATTGAGTAGTAAGAGGTAAATATTTTACTGAAAGACACATTTTAGACTAGAGTCGAAATTCAAAGCATTTTTCGGCCAAAAAGTAAAAATATGACAACTTTTTACCAAACGACAAAATTTTAGACTTGTTCAAATTGAGACCATTAGCAGACGACAAAATAAATATGACTCAAAAATTATAACTGGACTATAATTAGACTGAAGTGTAGAAAACATTTTGGAAAAAGGAGAAAATGCTGGTTACCAGCATTTTCTCCTTTTCCCACATTTTTTTTCCCACTAAGTTTAATTCTTCCTTTTTTACGACCCAGAGGAAAAGGCCTTCTGAAAACATTATGGAGAAAGGAGAAAATGCTGACCAGTAGCCAGCATTTTCTCCTTTTTCCACAATGCTTCCTACTCTCCTAAAGCCAAGATTCAATTTTTTGAGGCACGTTTAAAGCAAGTCAAGAACTTTGTCGTTCGGTAAAGAATTAAATGGACAAAAGTAAAACAATTTCAGTCAGAGAATCAATCACAATTTTATTCATAAGTCTACGGCGTGTGCATAGTAAGCGTAACGACCTTCAAACTATGAAAATAGCGGTTCAGTTCTTCAATACATGTATATCCATCTTGTTTGTCTATTAATAAGCCGAATCTTCTTCAGGTCGAATCTTGTCCACTTTTTGGCCGAATTTTCTTGGGGCAGAATAATCAGCCTAGAAAAAAGAGTTCGTTCATGACGGTAGAAGTAAATTCCGAGAAAAATTGGAGACGTACGGAATATGGCGAGGTTTGCACATTAATAACATCATTTATCATATTTTGCTCAATCATCACCTATAATAATTCGCTTTTTTTTTTAAATTCTATTGTAGTTGTAAAATTCGTTATTATCAACGATTCTCTTTAAAATATATATATATGTATAAAAAATTACTCCTGTGATTCTCTTGTGTTTCCAGAGAAATCGTTCCCAAGCAGTTAAGGACGATTTCTCCAGGGGACGATTTCTCGTAACATCGTTCACTTCCGGTCTAGCCTAAATTGAAACTAAATTCTCGCAACAAAGAAAGGGAAGGGAGAAAGACGGCAAATCAAGGAAAAGTGATGTGCAGGAAGCTACATATCACATTATATATATAAGGGCGGGCCTATATAAGTAAGAAGGACAAAATGAAATTCGCTTAGCGGCACAAGTTGAAAAACGAATATTGGCATGGGTTGAAGAAGATTCGGACCCAAGAATATTCGGCCAGAAGTAAAAAGTTGAGAAGATTCGGACCCAAAGATTCGACCCTCACGGGAGTAGATTCGGTGCATGTGCGAAAAAGATTCGGCCCTAGTTTCAGATTATAAGTATTGCATGAAGAATAAAACGTTACTGATGTGCCATTTAAACAAAAAATGATATATTTTTCTTCTAAAGAATTAACTAGTCTCTGTAATGAGACACTATGGTGATTTTTGTTTTTTATAATTTGAACATTTATTGTGCACCATATCGTCTTAAGTCAATCACAGATTTTTCAGTTGCAAAGATAAAGTACTATACTGCCTTTCTGTGTCATCGGTTTAATTTGTATTGTACTTTGTAGCGAAATCCAATTAAATTTAAGTAATTAACATAACCAAAGACCAATCATTAAACGTTTCATTACCTGAAAAGCTTGTAGCAGTTGTTTAAAACAGGTAAATCTCAGAAGAGATACTGACAAAATTTATCGTGCATGGCTGCCATTTTGGGTATTTTTGGGAATGTAAATAACTCGAGTAACAGATGAAATGCACGGTTTTCTCTTAAAGGTGGGTATTTAGAATTTTTACATCTCACCAAATTGAAAAATATATTTATCACTGAAATTCATATGAAAAAATAATACAAATCATCAATAATTAAGATTCATAAAATTACAAAAAAAATTTTTTTTTGATGGTATTCCCTTAAAAGGCTACGTAGCCTCTTAAGGTATTTTTAGATTTTGCGCCAAAAATCAATAAAGCATTGTGGGAATGTCAAGTGACTGGCACGTGACTCATAACGCTTTAATTCCCTATCATAACAAACATGTAATAATTATTTTCCATAATGGCTTCTTCGGATGCTATGTTTGAAGCTTCTTCTGTGTATTCCTGTAAGTAAATGAGCAAACTGATCATCTAAAAATAGAATGTGTCTCCCGTTGGTGTCAACCTGGACCGTAGTAAATCTCTAATTTCTCTTGTTGTCGGACGGTTTTCGACTACTGGGGTTTTATGAATGAAAATTAAAAGGCTTTGGAAGTATAAGGATGATTTTTTTTGCACTTTTGTAAAATTTTTGTCCCAAAATCTAAAGGGCCACCTTTAAGTTTAGCATTTAAATTGGAAATATTTGTATTTCAGACAAAGGATTATTAAACATACAAGCAATAGGTAGGTTTAAATCCTAATTTTGAGCTCTATTTGCAAAATTATGAGAGTTCAAACTTGAGCACAAAATCTGGGTGGAACTTTCAACTGGTTTTGTCTTGATCGTTTCCGTACCCAGAGGCGATCAGTCAAAAACTTCTAAAGTAACATCGCCTTTGGGAACAGTTATCTGAACTAAAGAATTAACATTCACTTGCAATGAACGATCTGACAGATTTCAATTAAGTTTGGCACACTTTCATGACTGTCAGACTTAATGCATCAGCGAAAAGTATTGACCTAGGTCAGCCTGCACCTGCACAGACTGTGCAGGCTGCCGTGGGCCGAAACTTTTCGCCATTGGTCAATTTTCTTTATATCGAAGGACCAGTGTACCTCAATCCTGATTAGGCCGGTTTTTGAAAAATGAATTTGATAGATTTAGAATTATGTGATGACTTGCTTGGTATCATGGATCGTGGACATGCATTTATTAACTCATTACCAGACGACAATACATGTATTATAGGCTTGTCCAAATTGAAAGCACTTGCAGACGACAAAATAAAAGTGACTGAAAATTCGAAAATTGTTTTGTGAAGAGTAGGAAACATGGTGGGAAAGGGAGAAAATGCTGGTAAATGCTGACAATATTATAGGCTTGTCCAAATTGAAAGCATTTGCAGACGACAAAATAAAAGTGACTGAAAATTCGAAAATTGTTTTGTTAAGAATAGAAAGTATTATGGGAAAGGGAGAAAATGCTGGTTACCAGCATTTTCTCCTTTTCCCACAATGTTTTTTAAAGGCTTCTTTCTCAGGGTCGTCAAAAGTAGGGATTGTGTGGTAATGGGTTTAAAGCCCCTTTTCTCATAATGTGGCTCATATTATGTATGCTACTTATGATATAATATTCTGTGGTAGTTTATCATTCAGTAAACTATGGTTGTGAGTTACGAGGCAAATAAATAATCCACAAGGGCAATAGTCATTTTTGGGAATGGAGATCTTTGTTTTATTTTTACTTCAGTTCAGTTTACTTGTTATTATCAGTATCTTGATGTTATTAATGTTTCAACCAGTGCTAGCCTGTGGAGATGGTATGCCTAGCTCAAGGATGGCTGACAGTGCTATCAGAGCTTGAAGTAGGATCTCCTGATAACAAACCCTTTGCTTTGATCATATAGTTGAGAATTGTCCACAGGATACAAAACAGTGAAGATGACATGGAACTTTAAAATGGTATTTTACAAAATGTAGTTGAAGAGGCTTTCTGTAATTCAGATACACCAGTGGTCTAGAACTGAGCCCGTATTCACCAACCATTCTTAACTCATTACCACACGAGAAAAATTTAGACTGGTCCAAATTGAAAGCATTTGCAGACGACAAATTAAAGGCGACTGAAAGATTGAAATTTGCTCTGGGAAGGGTAGAAAACACTGTGGGAAAAGGAGAAAATGCTGGTTACCAGCATTTTCTCCTTTTCCCACAGTGTTTTCAAAAGGCTTCTTTCTCAGGGGCGTCTAAAGTAGGGATTGAGTGGTAATGGGTTAAGAATGTTCTTTGCTTTAATCTCCATAATCTTCTACACGGTTTAGCCAAACAGAAGTTGTGTTACTTACAAATTTAGAAAACCTTGGAGAATAAGACTAAGAATATTCTCAAGAATGGTTGGTGAATATGGGCGTGGTTAGTGGTTACACAAATTGTTGTTTACCCTTGACCACACAGCCCTGACTTTTACCAACCCCGAGAAAGAATTCTTTTGAAAACATGATGGGAAACTGGAAAATTGCAGGCGACCAGCAATTTCTCCTCTTCCTCACAATGTTTTCTACACTATCAAATAAAAGTTATCTTGGTTTGTTTCTGTGACTGCTTCTCTGTTATCAGGGCTCCGGAAAACCGACAAAATGCCGGTCCAGACCGATTTTTGAGTAGCCGGACCGATTGGAATTCCGAAAATATACCTATAAATCGGTCAAAGTTTTTTCAAAGCAATTCATACATCTATATTCGCGTATAACACCAACTACAAATAAAAATTCCACAAAACACAGCTAGGATCCAGGGTTTTCACACATTACATCCATGTGACTATACAAGCGTGGAGAATATCCGATAACGAGTTTACCCGCAAGGCACAGATTAGGTTTACCCGCAAGTGGACTGCTGGTTCTTACGTCATATATTGTGTTCGCTGTTGGCCAATATTTTTGTTTCAGTTTCATGCTTGACCGAGCAAATGATATCGAGTTTGCATAATGTACAATTTTTGCTTGTGAATGGGGTTTTAGAACCGACAATAATTCTAAACATGTTTGAAGTTTGAGGCCGTGTCTTTAAAATAAAGGTCATCAAACATTGCGTCAATTTTAATTGCCGATACTCGTGAAACAAATTTGTATTACTCAAAAAAAGAGAAGCGTATTTATAAAACAAGACGAGTATGGCTGTTAGTGGTGGGCCGATGATCGACTGTAGTCGAAAGTCAGTTGGATTTGGCTTCCGATTCCGATAATCGATTGAGAAATCCGGGAATCGATTGTAGTCGGTTGCTAAGCTGGCTTGGTGCCAAAACTTGAATTCTGGTTTTTAGCGCTTGGTTTTGTGACTATTATTAATCACAATCTTGGATTAAACAAAGTGGATAACAAACACGAAAATTTGCTGAAAAATGAGAAGCAAATCTTTGTCCATGGATGTCTTGACAAAAGTTGACAACTCGGCAAGCTTCCTAGAGCCCGAATTTTGACATTTGGAAATTTGAAATGACCTGTCTTTGACGGTGAAAGATATCTGCCTAAATGTCAATCTGAGGCATGAAATTATCGTCTAGAACTTCATATAAACTAGCTTGCGTGCATCTGGCATAAATATGGGTTAAACACAATCAGTATGAAATGCGAAGTACACTGGGATGTCAGGTAATGAAGCTGGTGAGTCATTTATGACAAGAGTAACAAAGGCTTTATTCCTCTTACCTCGTGTAAAGTGACAGCACTTTTTTATGTTACTTGCTATTTAAACTGACTAAATGATGTCAAATCATGTAGTAATACTTCTCCAGAAACTAACTGACAAGAAAAAATAGATCGCCAAAAAAAGCGCGAAAACCCATGATACTACAATGAGCAGCATGGGGTCGTCCGATCAGAGGGACTTCAAACTATCTTCTTATCTTTAATAATGAATTTTAAAAGTGAATTTAGACAAATTTCTGAATAGAGCAATAAGCGAAAGCTAAAATTCTGTTCATGAGTGGAAATAATGATGTTTTATGAAATAATTTATAGGGGGGGGGGGGGGGGGGGTCGTCTGCAAATGTTTGAACTATTACGATCGGGGTGGGGTATGTCAGACGTAAACATAGACTTCATTTAATATGCCGGGGGGGGGGGGGCGTTGGTTACGGCCTGGACCGATTGAGATCGAAAAATTTCCGGAGCCCTGTCTGTTATACTTACCTCAGTAGCCTGTGCTTTGTGTGGTAAAGACTTAAAAAGAGTTAATTAAATACATGAAATATACTATAATGAGTATAATCAATGTGAAAAGAATTTGTAAATTAGAAAGTGTGCCAGGAGGAATTGCTTGTCATGGGCATTTTTTCATTCCTTCACTTATCTTTTCAAATTGTCTAGTATAATTATGATGATCAAGGTGTTATTCCATTTGTTTGTTTTTCTTACAGAATTGCATTTGCCAATGAACTATAAAGATGAAGGTAACTACAAGAAGAAAGGTTGTCTTGCTGGCTCGAAGCATAACAGTGGAACCAGTGCTATTTTTGTACATGTATGTGACATTTACAAGCTTTGTTACTGTGCAAGCCCTGGTATATGACAAAGTTTGTTTACTGAATTTCAACTCTACAGTGTGTGATAACTTGAAGAATGAAACATTCAAGGAACAAGAAGACACAGTTCAGAAAATTACATCCCATTGGCTTCTGTACATGAACTTGGCAATGGGAATTCCATCGCTCTTTGTTGTTGGTCTATTTTTAGGACCTTGGGGTGACCGTGTTGGAAGGAAAATCCCTGTTATCTTCCCTCTGATTGGCCAGATTTTGGCGGGAATAAGTAATATACTAAATGCTCACTACATCAATGCACCATTGGCTTATATTCTGATAGGAAATTTCCTGAATGGTTTGTTTGGAGGATATATTGCAGCGTTAATGGCAAATTATAGTTACATAGCTCATGTTTCAACTTTCCAGACTAAAACCGTAAAAATTGGAATCTTAGAAGCAATGATATTTTTATCAGGAACAATTGGAACTGCCTTGTCAGGGGTACTGCTTGACAGGACAAGTTATGTTTTTGTTTTTGTATTGATAACTGGTGTAACTTTTCTTGCACTGATTTATACTGTTGTAAGGGTTGAAAATATCAAACCAGAGAGAAATCAGTTGTCTGAAGAAAATCCTGGATGCTGCAAAGGCTTGATTTTAGGATCAATCAAGGATGTGATATTTTGTGTCTACAACAAACGAAGAAGTACAGAGTTCACTATTCTAGCTGTGTTGATGTTTGTCATGTTTTTAGTGATGCTTAATACAGTCGGTATGTACCAATAAGTTTCTTTAACATTTTGTTGTGTGTGTATGTAGGGGTGGTTTTTTTTTTAATGAATCCTACTTTACTGACCATCATCAATCCTCCGAAAGAAATTGGCTGAGCCAGGGGTCATAGCCAGGGATTGAACCCTGGACCCCGTGTTCTCAAGTCCTGCATGCAATAGACTGAGCTACCTTGGCTCTGTTCAAAGGATGCATATAAATGAAGCTTAAAAGATGTGATATGTCCTTGAAAGGGTAGAAAACAATGGATGAAAAGGAAAAAATACTTGTTGCCAGTATTTTCAATACAACCAGCCAACCAACTGACCAATCAACCAAACAAACACTTACTTTTTTTCCCCACACACTGAAAAGCTCATTACGGCGTAGTGAAGGTCTAACTGTTTCCCAACAATCCTGTGTTTTAACAACCCCCAAAAAAGTAGCCTTTTGAAGACATCACGGAAAAAGGAGAAAATGCGGGTAACCAGCATTTAATCCTTTTCCCACAATGTTTTCTGCCCTTCCCACAACAAAATTGAAAATTAAATCATATTTGTTTTGTCGTGTGCAAATCTTTTTATTTAGACAAGTCTAAAAATTCCTTGATAAGAAATTAAGTTTCCCTGTTTATACTAAACATTTATATAATTTTTTAGGTGAAAACGACATTATCCTGATATTTACACGACACCCACCATTAGCGTGGTCACAGACGACATTAGGACTGTTCAAAGGACTGGAGACATTCCTGCGTGGTATTGCAGTCCTTACTCTACTACCAGTCTGTAAATGGAAGCTGAAGTTACAAGATACCAGTCTAGCAATTATTGGACTATTTTCTAGAACTGTGTCTTTCGTCATTATGGGAGTTGGTAGAACAACATCTCTCTTCTTTTTAGGTAAGAACTTTACCAAACAAGGAAATTTTGGACTCAACCAATTCAAAAGCATTTGCAGATAACAAATAAAGTGTGGCACAAACATTGATTTCTGTCATCGCTAAGATACAAATCTTGTGGGAAAAGGAGATATATAGGATCTGATATAAGTTGGCTTTTGAAATCGGATTTTATAAAACGAGTCTAGGGAAATGTTATTAAGCGAGCCTTTGGCGAGCTTAATAACATTTTTCGTTGACATGTGTAATAAAATTTTATCTCAAATGCCCAGGATTGTCAGATTCTTTTTATCACATAAGTATATTTCACAAAATATAGATCAGATGATGCAAAAACATTCTTAAATGCACCCATGGTATTTTCCATGAGATCCATTTACATGTACTTGTAAGTGATGCATACTAAATAACATCTAAAATGACATCACACAAATGTGATATCAAAGGTGTATAAGATAAGAAAGTTCGTAGCTGGTATATTACACTAAAAACAAGGGAGATTATGTGATGAAAAGCTGGTTACCAGCTTTTTCCCTATTTGTTATCAAGTGTTTTGTTATCAAGTGTTTTGTTATCAAGTGCCTTCCGTTTCAGTTTTGTTTAACCCATCACCACACAACGGGACAGGGTTCGACATTAACATTTTTTTCAACTAGACCAGTGGACCAGTACTTTGAAATTTTTACTAGACCAGTTCAGATTTCTACTAGACCATTTTTGCAAAATGAGGAAAAATATGAAATAGGTCTAATTCTATGTTTTTTTCCTTGTCAATTTACCACAATTGTGAAAAAGGACAATATGATGTTAAGTAATGATCAATGAATGTTTCTCCATTAATTTATTTGAATTACAATTTTTTCGCCAGAGGAAAAAAAATAGCCTTACTCATTTTAAAACCAATATCAGAAACACATTCTAGTCTAACTTAAGCTCAAATAACAGAATATGAGTTTATAAGGACAAAACCATAGTGATATAATATGAGCTATAAATCTGGGGGTAAGATTTCAAAATTAGGGGGCATGACAATAATGTTTCCAAACTAGAAGTAAAGTATTCATTTTGATGATGTTTTGCACCACAAAAGTATATCATATTAAGATACCTGTGGAAATTCACTGTTCAAAGTCATTAAAAAGCTGACAGACAGTCTGAAGTGACTCTTATAGGACAATGTCAAAAGGAACATTGTGTTGTGTCATGGGTTTCCGTGCTTTTTGCAACGAGTCTTTTTTTTTAATGCGTGTTAGTTTATGGACAGGTTTTTACACATGATTTGACAAAAATTATTAATAAGAGTAGCAAGTAATTTCAAAAACAGTCATTTTGCAAAAGTTAAGCGGATAATGGATTCTCTTGCTTTTTTTTTTTCCTTATGTGAGGTCTCGCGTGTAACGAAAATTTGTTACGTGAATTTCAATTTTATTACGTGATTTACGCAACAGTATGCGTGAGTTGAAACACTTTTATCTAGATCTATTTTTTTTCGATCAATTTGTTTTTAGCTTTGCATTAGGACTCTGCTTCTCCATGATCAGATTTTATTTTGAAGTGATGCAAGCTTGGCATTTTCCACACTTGTCTGTTCCGTTGTCTATGTAAACATCTTGGCGACTCATTTTCGGTTGTCGTCAAATTGAAACTATGGTATTCCAAGAAAAAGAGCTAGACATAGGAAATACTTGCTTAAAAATCAAATACTCTGACAAAATTATGAAAACCAGATTAAATTTATGACATATCCTTGACGAAGTATAGCCCGTAGATTCCAGTCTACTAAATCTATTTTCGGCTCGAGTTGGTTTTTCCACTGAAAATAATGACAACCGCGCATGCGCGATGGGCTTCCTGTAGAATTTGTCACTAAATTGTCGCTTGTTGGACAAAGTCACAAGCTACATGTATGTAAGCGATCTTTTTCGAGGAACAGCATGCTAGGTCGATTTTTGTCACATATGCCAAGCATTTAAACTGATACTTAACTTATTGTCTCGATTTTTGCACTAGACCATTCGAGCTAGCTGGACGCACTCACTACTAGCCCGAACCGATTGTTTGCAAGACAATGTCGTTCGGACGTGCCTTAATGTCGAACCCTGTGGGATTTTAGACTTGTCCGAATTGAAAGCATTTGCTGATGACAGTTTCAATGTGGCTCATATAAAATTAGTTTTCTTTGAGAGGGTAGAAAACATTGTTGGAAAAGGAGAAAATGCTGGTAACCAGCATTTTCTCCTTTTCCCACAATGTTTTCAAAAGCCATCTCTGTCAGGGGTGTTAAAAGTTGTCATTGTGTGGTAAAGGGTTAATCTTGGAGTTGCTTACTTGAGCATTTACATAAAGTTAATTCTTAACCACACAATCCCGACTTTTAATGACCCTAAGAAAGAATCTTTTTGAAAACATTGTGGGAAAAGGAAAAAATGCTGGTAACCAGCATTTCTCCTTTTTCCACAGTGTTTTCTACTCTAAACAAATTTCAAATTTTCAGTGACTTTTATTTTGTCGTCTGCAAATGCTTTCAATTTGGACTAGTCTAAAATTTTGTCATTTGGTAAAGAGTTAACAAGAGAATTTATCAGTCTTTCGATTGTATAGGTAATCATCATTTACATGATTTGTTGGTTAAATTTCAGCGGCAGTATCAGGTGTACTACAGGGTTTTTCATCTGCAGCTATTAGATCAATGAGTTCAAGTTTGGTGGATCTCAGTGAACAAGGTACATGCATTGTTCTGACTTCATTTCCCTTTTCTATTGCAAACCGTTTTTATACAAAAGTGTGATTAAGTTTTTCTTTCATACCTCCATTAAAACGAAAAAAGTTCTCTTCATTCCTTCTAATTTAATATCACAGACAACAAATACTGTGAAACCATTAATATTCGGTGAGTACTAATTTTCGTTGATTTCGTGGGTAGGCAAGTCCACGAATTCAAGTTCCCAACGAAAGATGGGTCCTTGGCCATCTTCAACTAAGTTTGGTTCGGCTTCATTAATAACGAACGTGACGACGCTAATGTTAAAATGTACACACACCCTATCGAACAGAAAGTTATTTACACCTTAGATTATTTGTTCCTATAAAGATTTTGTTGAGACTTAACAGTTACCGAGTAAAAATAGTGATTCTCCATTGCCTTAACTTAATTTCTTTTTTGTTATCCCGGCGACGACGGCATCAACACTGCATGTTGAAAAATTACATACACACATCGAGTCAAGTAATCCATGTTTATTTTCTATTGTTGCATTTCAGCTGCGAGGATTTTTTTTTTGCAAACAGCCAAACCAAATTTCTGCCGACTACACAAAACATATGACACGACTGCCTAGGTGTTTTTGAAACAGCCATTTCTAATCGCAATGTGACCATAGATTTCGTAGGCTGAAAACAGCCGTAAATTAGTACAACAAACGTTTGTTTTACAACCCTCTTGCTCGAATGACCTACACGTTACGTCATTGATCTACCCGAAATCAAAATTTTACTGCAAACGCGTGTGTACCTGCAACAGGCATAAAATCATGTTGACGGATGGCTTGTTTTAAATTAGGGTCGTTCTAATATTGAATTTGGTGACGACAAGATGGCGGATTTCAAGGTGTTGTTGGACGGTGTCAGACTAAACAGAACTTGCAGTCTGATCGTCGATCTATCTCGTGCAGTTGAACAAGCTCGTATAAGAAAGCAACTTTAGGAAGATTGAATGGAAGCCGAAACTTAAGTCTACTACAATTTTGACCCTTCACGCTTGTTCTAAATATAGATCTAGATGCAAATTTATCGGAGTTCACACCTACTATTTCGGACATACTTTTGGACAACAGTGTAAAACGTATCATTTCAGTAACGACTCGAGCTCTAAACAAAATATCTCTTTCCATCTGTCACAATATATCAGCGAATATGCGACAAGCAGTCTTGTTTTGCCAAGTGACCAAGACATGTGGGAAGGGTAGATTCGGAAGTCAGCAGTTTCAAAGCAGACGATTCTGAAAACGTCGTCGTATCTTTTACGGCATAAAATTTGATTGTAAACTGTGACTACAGGACTAAATAATAACGGTGTAAATTGTAAATAATTACGCATGTCTTAATTGATAGACTCGAGACCGGCGATTAGATTATCAGATAAGTGTCATAAACTTTACACCCTTTACACTCAATACACTCGATATCTGTATACTTGTCATCGATCGAGTCCCGTCTTATGTTATCTTTTTTTCTTTCACACATTTTATTGATGAACAGTTACGATTTTTTTATATAATTTTTTTTTTTCGTTTGGAAATTGAAAATCAACGAATTTACGGTCCAACGAAAATGCCGAATTTGAAAAATCCACGAAATTTCATACCAACGAAATAATATGAATCCACAGTATGCACTTGAATAATACTAACTGCTTTTTCATTGAAAATATACTATTGAGTATTTATTTAACCCTTTCCCAAATAATCCCTGGTTTTTACGGGTCTGGAATTGAAAACATTGTGGGAAAAGGAGAAAATGCTGGTAACCAGCATTTTCTCCTTTTCCCACAATGTTTTCTACCCTATCATAGACAGAAATCATCTTTTCAACATGAGTTGAATTGGCGTCTGCAAATGATTTCAATTTAGTCAAGTCCAAAAGTTATTCATTTGGGAAAGGGTTAATGTCCATTTCATTCATAATTATTCATAGCACAGTAAAACTGCTGGTTCATTACGTAGTAATGATGTAAATTTGTGATGTCATTGCAGTATTGAACATTTGCAGGTTCAATAGATTTATTATTAGAAGTTCAGTACTCTAGAACTAAGTTTAAAATAAGATTGTTAGAACCCAGTAAAGTGACAATGAGTTTTCAGCGCTCTCGCTGAATTTACTGTTGGATATTTTTTCAATATTTAGGGCAAATAAATTAAGCTAGTAATTTGAACTTCGGACTTGATAAAGATAAAAAAAAAATGGAAAGAAAACCATTATAAGATCTCGTATACATATTTGTTTACGTTACTATGACTGCAAAAGTAGTCACGGCACTGCTGAAAATTTTATTTCATAGACCTATGAAATTTTTTTTTCAGCCAATCAGAACTCGCCATTGTGTATGAAAACAACTAATATTGAATTATTTACTGTTAAAATAAGTTTCGGAATCAAATGGACAGCAAGTGAGGGTTCACATGCATAAGTGTATAGAAGTAATTCTTTACCACACAATCATGACTTTTAACATCAATGTGAAAGAAGCCTTTTGAAAACATTGTGGGAACAGGAGAAAATGCTGGTAACCAACATTTTCTCCTTTTCCCACAATGTGTTGTTCTCTTCCTAAACAAATTTTATTTCTTTAATCACATTCATTATTGTCATTTGCAAATGCCTTTGATTTGGACCAGTCTAAAATTTTGTCGTTTGGTAAAGAGTTAATCAGAGAACCACTCTTTCTACTCATTTTATCTTAACTCTTTACCAAACAACAAAATTTTAGACTGGCCCAAACTGAACGCTCTTGCAGACGGCAAATTAAATGTAAATCAAAAATGACATTTGTTTCCAGCAGGGTAGAAAACATTGTAGGAAAAGGAGAAAATGCTGGTTACCAGCATTTTCTCCTTTTCCCACAATGTTTTCAAAAGGCTTCTATTTCAGGGTCGTTAAAAACCAGGGATTGTTTGGTAAAGGGTTAAATGGTTGCTTCTGTTTCAATTTCAGCAAAAGTGTTTAGTTTGATGGCCATTTTTGAAAGTATTGCATCCTTGGCTGCCACAAGTATCTATAACAGCCTGTACAGTATTACGTTAGATTTTTATTCGGGCTTCTGTTTCCTGATGGCCGCAGGAATAACATTGATATGCATCTTAATAATGAGGTTTGTTTCTCTCTCTACCTTTTTACTCTACAGAGCTCCATATAAGAGGGAGTGATGGTAACCTAAATCCATTATTTTTCTCAAAAACCCTATGTTGTGGGTACTCATTAGAATCGTCTCGTTGAGACGATTCTAATGAGTACCCACAACATAGGGTTTAGGGGAGTATAATCAATATATTCAATTTTGAAGTCAAAGTCACTCCTTCTGTCTGGAATTTTGTACTTGTTACTCGTTATCAAATGGCAAAATTTTAGACTTATCCAAATTGAAAGCATTTCAGATGTGAAAAAAAAAAAAAAATGTGACTAAACATTATTGTGCAAAGTATTGGTGAACAGAAACTAATGGAAGGCATTGATAGGTGCATTGCCTGCAATGATATAACTGAAATAATGTTGACACAGAGTTAAAAACCATACAGACAATGAGATATTGCAAGTTGGCAGCATTAGGATACCTCAAAGAAATACTCTTAGGAACATAGATTTGGGTAATGGTCCATTTACCGCTATTGTTTCCTTGTTCATATAATTCAAAACATCATTTTATCACATAACCTCCCTTATTTTCACTGCTATATATTCATTACTTATTTTCTTATCTTCTGCATGTTTGATATCACAATAGTGTGACATCATTGGTGACCACAGCATTTTCTCCTTTTCCCACAATGTTTTCAAAAGCCTTATGTGTGGTAATGAGTTAACTCATTACCACTCCACAAAATTTTAGGTTTGAAATTTATTTTGGGATGGGTAGAAAACATTGTTGGAAAAGGAGAAAATGCTGGTTACCAGCATTTTCTCCTTTTTCCACAAAGTTTTCTAAAGGCTTCTTTCTCAGGGTCGTCAAAAGTAGGGATTGTATGGTAATGGGTTAATGAACTTGTAGAAAAAGTTGTAGGAAAAGGAGAAAATCCTGTTTACCAGCATTTCCATTTCTCGTAGTGTTTTCGAAAGCTTTTTACGCCATGGTCCAGGGTCATTAACCCTTTCCAAAACGACAAACTTTTGGACAAGACCAAATTGAAAGCATTTGCAGACTACTATTCAACTCTTGCTGAAAAGATGATTTCTGTCAATGATAGGGTAGAAAACATTGTGGGAAAAGGAGAAAATGCTGGTTACCAGCATTTTCTCCTTTTCCCACGATGTTTTCAAAAGGCTACTATTCCAGACTGGTAAAAACCAGGGATTGTTTGGGAAAGGGTTAAGCATGGGATTGTTTGGACATACAAAAAATTTAATTTATGTATTGAAAACAGATTTTGACCCTTGTTGTCATAGTAAGACTATGCAGGCTGTCATGGGACCATAATTTTTGCAGATGCACTAAGTACCTTTTTTTACTTAGCATTACTAATTTTCTTTGTAAATTGTTTCAGTGTTTTACATTACAAGTTACCTAGTCAACTGTTGTACAGAACTTTAGAGGAGGATCCTGGGAAAGAAATAGGAAATGAACAGCCTGTAAATGGAAATCTTGAAGACGACGACTAGGTACAACTGTATTATAGGTCATAAATTTATATTTCATTGTTTTTTGAATGTCAACATTTTTGTGCCTTTCTCTATTTACCTTAATGTCCCTTATTATTGCGTCCCTCTCAAATTAATCCCCCCCCCCCCCCCCAGCTTTTTTTTTCTAAACCAGGTTTTCCAAACTAATTTACACATTTTTGTGTGTCTGGAAAATGTGATGTGTTATAAAGTGTATAGTGCTTATCTCAAAACCAGTTGATTTGTCAATTTTCTAAAGCATGATCAATGTTCTAAACATACACATGTAATTTTATATCATCCTTTCTTTACACAAATTTTGATCTGTATGTTGAAATAAAGTTGACTACAAAATATAGTTATGTTTGCTGTGCAATATACTCATTAACCTTTTACACCATAAGGTATTTCTATGGTATCTCTAATTGACCCTAAATAACAGCAAGGATGAAGCCATTTCTTATGTGTAAATGACACCTTTTGATAGCATAGAAAACATTGTGACAAAAGGTGAAATTGCTCGTGACGAGCAATTTCACCTTTTGCCACAATGTTTTCCAAAGGCTCCTGCAAGCAATGTGTAGAAATGAGTATCTATGGAGCAAAGGGTTAAAAATGTTCATACCATACATACATTTGTGACCAGGGTTGTGTGATGTTGCTTTACACTTCTTTCATGGAAGTAAATACGGTTGTAATTGTGTAAAGTGCAAATTGTGTGCTAGGATATTTTTTATTTATTCCAACCGATAACTTGTGAAATATTGTTATGTGATAAAAAGAACCTGACAGTTGTTGACTATGGAGATTAAGAGGATAATTTTTTTTCTTGATAAGCAAAGGCCATATTTTCACTTGTGGCTTTGACATTCATGAAAATATACCTTTTGCTTTTCATTCAATGAAAGAAATTTTGAACATACAATTATGGTATTTCTGTCATGATCATCACTTTAACTTTCCTATCTATGTCTAATTTTTGTTTATCGTGAAAACAATGTGATTTTCAATCAAAATAGATCTAACCAATGTAGTTCAGAGGTCCAGATAAGAGATGGTATTGTAAATCCATTATTTGAGATATGGCCTGTGAAATGAAACACTTTAGGCAATTGGGGCAATGACAATATTTCATCGACAACCTAGACAAATCGGCAATGACAATATTTTGAAAAACTTTGACAGTCGATGGCTATATAGTAATTTCACATAATATTTCAAAGATAACTTTTGATGATTGGGCAAAGATAAATCTCACAGACAATTTCGTCAGTTCAGGCTATGACAAGTATAATATATAGAAAGCTTATTCCTTTCGAATTCAACAATTGAATTTACAAACACATTTTCTATTTTCATTCTTATTTATTGTGTGGCAGAAACTAGCCATGGCTTTTGACCATATAATTACAACAAAAACTCAATGAATAAATCAACTTTGAAGAAAGGCTTATGACCCCTGGGTACATCTGACCATAGCCTGTCTTTCAAATCAATTCTGCAGTCTAGGACAGACCGCCAATGGGGCGCAAAGCGCCATACCATGTAGGAAATGGCCTAGAACAGCGAATCTGTTTGAAAGACCCCTTAGGTGAGATCCTCCAACTGAGAACCATTATAATTTAAAGAAAACCGATTTGTAATACCAATGGAAAGTTCAGAAGCTATACTTTTTTGGGGGTATCCTTCAAGCATTTGTGCAAGACATTCCACATTAATTGGTGTTTTGCCTAGGCCTGTAATAATTGCCAGTAGGTTGTCCTCCCGTAGCAAGTCGAGGCATTCTGCTTCCAAAATTGTTTGCACTCTGGTGTCCTTGTCGACCAGAATTGAACTACAGGTTTGGGAAGCGCATTCCATATGGTGCAAAAGACCTAAAAGATGTAGATGGTCTGATAATAGAACCAGTGCTACATGCAATAACTGGATGTGGCTCTGAACATCTTAAACGAATATGTTTATATGCACAAGTTGACCTAACACACCAACCATTGTTATAATCATAACATTTACAAAACTGATTGTGCTGATTCACAAGATGCTGTGAAACAGGACCTCCAGCATGAAACATATATAACAACCAGAGCTCCTGCTCCTCATCTCTCCAAGGGATAGCACTATTAATTAACTTCTTAACCCAAAACTGTTTGTCATAACAACACCAACCCGCACTACCATATCGATAGGCCCCTAAATGAATGAAGCTCATGTATTTTAGCAAATTTTGAATTTCTTCTGGACGGTTGAGACAATACATGCTAATAAATGTCATACAAGCACCTGTCCATTGCTCATTGTTGTTTATTTTTTGCAATGTCTGATGTTTCTTAATAAACATCTCACCATTTTTTATTTCAACTTTTGTTTCCTCTCCAAAGTTCTTTGGAGACGCCCAAAGGCTGCTGAAATCCACATATTCATCATTAAGAATTTTTTGTCTACTGCAAATGTGACCCTAGACACTACTGTTCAAAGAAAAGGCAAAACTTGTACCAAATGAATCCTGACTGGCAGCTGCTGTATCAAGTATTATGGGAATTCCCATTACTGTGGTTGCATCATTGTTTTCACCAACAGTCTGTGCCAGCATCTGTGGCAACGTCTTTGTTTGAAGTTGTGGTCACCTCCTCCACCAGTGTTAAAGTCTCGGGAAGGTTTGTGTGTTTGCCTCTTCTTCGACTTGGTAGCTTCTGCGGTAGTAACTGGCATCGGTGCTGACTTCGTTGACGGCTTCATTGAGGTTTTTGTCTTCTCCCCTTCCTTCTGGATGACATTCTGGAAAACAAGTTGCTGTCAAAAAAAAAATTTATGTCTCTTTTTCATTAATGCACCTATATAGTAAAAGGAGCTACCAACAACCTAGTTCTATGTCATGTATGGTACATGTATATGCCTTCTCAAGAAATGTACCTATTGTTCAACAAATTAAAACTAATGGCTGCTGACAGTGAAATATACCAGTAAGGAAAGACTTAATTTAGTACAGTATATAATATTTGCAATATAATTTTCTTTATCACTGTTATTACATTAATATTATTAATCTTAATCTATTTAACTATTGAACCAATCCCATTGATATGATATATAGAAGGTATTTATTACATAATATTGAAGAATGAAACAACTTGATAATGATATATTTCCTCCAAGACAACAACCGAAAACAAGAATCTGGGTAAGGCTTGCTTTTTGGTAGGGCTTCAAATTTTTGCATTCAGGCATTTAATTTACTTTAGAATATTGGGTATGTCCCTCATTTGGAATTTATACTAATATGATTGTTCGAAATATGCCTCAACTCACACCAGAAATTTTATAGCTTAAATTTAGAAACTACTTGCCAAGACCCAACTCCCTAGAAATGACTTAATTCAAGTCTTAACTCCCACACAACATTCAAAAGCCCTGGATAAGATTCATAAAATTTACAATTATCAAATCCTGTAACTCAACTTGTAGTTTGACAACCTGGTATAAAAACTACCTATCTAAAAACAAATGTTCCTACTAAAACAAAAATGGGCATGATATGTTTCTAAAAATAGAATATCGCCTTGTGATATTATGCACTAAATCTGCTCAACAAAACCGTCAAATTCTGTCTTTAAGCGTTGAGTGCAGACTCCCGACATTACACCTGCCATTAAATTTGCATGTAAACAACAGAATTTTTTTAAAGCCGTGAATTGATCTTTATAGATTTTCTTTAAACTAAAGAAATTCAGATTTTGCCCTCACAGAGCTGTCTACCTTTTTCGCTGACACCGAAGAGCCGGTCTGATATAGTAACAATGTCATAAAAAATACGCTTTAATCAAAATTAGGTATGGAACATCAGCTGGGCCACTCAAATAATTGGCGTTCTGTCGATTAACGACAAATTCTATTATTTTGTTTCCAAACCCTTTGTTATAGGTAATCATGAGAATTGTCTTGATGAGACGATTCTAATGAGAACCCATAAGATAAGGTTTAGTGGAAAATAATTAACAATTTTGATTTTGAAATCAGGATCACTCTCTGTCTGGAGCTCTGGTAGGTGGATATGGAGGACAAGCTGTAAAAATGGTGACATGAGCAATGTTGACTGTTTCATTAAACATGATGTTCCCCTTCTCAAAATTCATTTATGTATAACCCTTTACCACACAGCAAAGTTTCATACATGTCTACATTGAGGAAATTCACAAAGGAAAAATTGACAGGTTTTCAAATAGTGACATTTGTTCTTGATTAGGTAGAAAACATTATGGAAAAAGGAGAAAATGCTGGTTATCAGCATTTGTCCTTTTCCCACAATGTTTTCAAAAGCCTTCTTTCTCAGGGTTGTTAAAAGGTAGGATTGTGTGGTAAAGGGTAAATAAATATCCTGTGGTAATGTCAAAAATAGAAGTTGTAACTTTCACCTATGAATTATAACATTCAAAGGTTAACTATAAGAATATAATTCACTTACATACCATTAAGAAAAATTAGAGATTTGTGGTTAACCATATAAATCATTTGCAGATTATATCGGTATAAATGCCGTTGTCTGCGCATGTCATATTCTTTGAAAATTTGACCTGTCTCATATGATGCATCACTCTTCTGTATTGGAGAGATTGTAGTAATAAACGTTATAAAGTAGCAATGGAGAAAATAGCTTTTATCAATATGTTATAGGAAAAATCAGGCCTGTTTTAGCTCCAGAGTTCTCTAAACTGCTGATTATAGCTGAATGAATCGCACCAGGTTGCATTTTATTGAGTAAACGTTTATTCTAGTTTGAAATTCAGAGTAACGCTTGTCAAAAAGAAAAGTAATCTGGTTCTGTACCCAGGATGCCCAAATTAGATAGATGAGTATTTGTAGAATGCCATGTATTGAAAGATAATGGTACAAATGCAGATTGTTTTTGGTATCAAATGTGGATAATAAATTTATTATTTTTGCAGATAACTCTTCCGTCGGCCACATTTAAGTTTATTGGTAAACTGCAATGCACCCTGCTCACCACAGGGAGATGATAGTAGGATTTTGATCTGGATAATGTTTGTTGAGGTTAAAAACTATGATGAAATATTTAAACAATTATGATTACATGGTTACACAACGATGAATGTGTGCCCAATTCTGCTAAAAGTGCACCTCCAGCCCATACCTATATTATGTAGTTGAGAACAGATAGCCATTTTGCTATTGTCACATCACTATCTTCCTTAGTTGATAAGGCAGCCATCCAATACAAATGATACTGTATATCAGGCTTTTAATCCAGGCTGTTAACTCTAAGTAGTCTTTCTCTTTTGAAAGAGCCACAAGTTTCTTCTTTAGTCCTAATGATAAAAACAAAAAAAGCAGTTATATATTTAGTCTTGTAGTAATGAACCCAGATGTTTACAGCAAAGATTAAGATCAGACAGCACATAACATGCAGTCTGATCTTGGATCTACACCATCCTTCATTGCCAGGTATTGTGACCCCCCCCCCAAAAAAAAAAAGAAAAAAAAAAAAAAAAAACTTGGCAAATGCAATAAACATCTACATCTCTTTTCTTCTGAGAATGTATCTTTCAGTTATGTAGTATAAACAGAATAATTTTTCTTATGAAGATATCTCTAAAACCACAGGCATAAATGTCATTTTAATGTGTTACAAAGGAATCAATCATCTGTTGCAAAGTAGTAGGTCAAGGTAATATCAAAGCATTCTGTGGAAGATGCTGCACAGACATACAGCAATACTGAAAAAGAGCAAATGGAATGAAGTCATTCCTTACAGCAACCATTTCAATCCTTTCATTACAGTGTGTGCATCATGCACCTCACGTTATTTCCAGCAAGCTTAACTTTAGTACATTGCACAAAGCTGTAAATGATATCAAATTAAAAGTTATGTATACTTTTAGCAACATGCCAGACATCAAAACCATGTTCAGTCTGTGATAGATTTTCTTTTATTCATTTCACTATCTGTGTATTGCGGTCAGTGATGATGGACTTGATTTCAATGTTGTTTTGCTTAAAATGCTCTACACTCCCGACCAATCCTTCTTATTTCATGTGTGAGCTACTCTTCATTTCATTACTCTGAAAAAAATTTCCATAACATAAATTAGGCTTTTGGAAAAAAAATATATATGAAAAACCAGCACCAGTTGAATTTTTCATATATTGATATTTCTTTTACAGCTTAAAGAAACAACAGTTTATGTCCCATAGGAACACTTAACCCTCTTACACACAATCTTAGGTTTTAACAATCCAGACAGAAATGGCCTTTGACAACAATTTAGGAAAAGGAAAAAGGTGCTGATCAGCCGACATTTTCTCATACAATGAATATTCTCTAAACTTTCAAAGACAGATTCCTTCATTTGCACTACAATTTAAAAAAAGTGGGCATAACTGTGTCAAAAAAATACTTTTACAGTTACTCCCCTTCATTGTATAGGTTTCCCTTTTCGACCCTCAACAAATTGATCAAGTTGAAGGCAAAAATCTTAAGTAATAACACAAAGATACTATAAAATGTCTAAACATCTAAGTTTTTTTGCACAGGAGCCAGACAAGAACAATGCCAGGACTAAAACAATACCTCAACTTTTTCTTAGAAAATTTCCAAGCTAAAAATTTTTACAATAACTGTACCTGCACCAACTGAACATCTACAACAGCACCTTCCTCTAGGTCTAACATGGTGTAACTCCCAAACTTGGCACTGTGTCCAGGGTGTGTATTCAACCATTCTTTGTCTTACTTCTCAAGATTTTCTGACTGTGAAAGTAACCGAACTTCTTCAATGTGAAAGTAACAAAACTTCTGATTGGCTAAACCATTTGGTTTAGCCAATCAGAAGTTCTGTTACTTTCACATTGACAAATTTCTGAAGAATAAGACTAAAATTGTTGGTGAATATGGCCCCAGATGTGTCAGCACCTACAACTATTGCCTGTCCTTGTGCTTGAACCTCACTTATGTAGTCCTCTTGGTAATTGTTCCACAAATATGCAATTGCAGGATGTAAAAAGTATCTCTGGTGTTTCATGTAGGTTGATGCACTTATTGCTGACACCTTCATAAATTTTAGCTTTCATAGTGCCTTGTTTGGAAATAACCCGGAAAATAATATGCCTGCAGAGATGATTAAATTTCCAGCTGGTTTATTACCCACAAAAGGTTGGTGAAACCAAAAACACTCATGGCTCCATGCAAGGCACTTCTGTTCCGTTTTTACCAGTGAGCCATTAACATACACTAGTTCGCCTTCAATGGGTCAGAATCACTTCTGGCATATGTTTAATAACTCTCAACAAGTTTCTCTCAAACACGATGAATTTAGCTTCTGATTCAGGATTCAGGTTGTTTTAGGCTGGTCTGGTTCTGACCTGCTTAATAAAAAAGAAAAACATAACCATTTACGTACTTATGGTTGTCATCTGACCCATAAAATTGATACTCTCCTGTTTTATGTGTCATATGCCATTAAAGTTTAGATTGTTATGTTTAAGAAGCTGGATATCTAAGTCGGATATATCCCTGTTCTGATATGATGCAATGATAACTGTACACTTTCAAAATGGTGTATACATGGCAATAAATGAACCACAAGTATTTGTTTTTAGGCTTTTCAGAATTTTGACTGCTAAATGACTTAAAACAGAAGAATTTAAAAACAAGAATTACCTCTCCTGATCTCCATATTCAGTGGACAGTCCTCTACACGATTGGATCTTATGCCTGTGATACCTAAACTGCTGAGTTTGTCGACAAGGCGCAATGAATTAAATATGTTATCAAATTTAAGGTGGTAGCCGTTGTCTTTTTTCAGCTCTGCTAATAAATCCATGACCCATCACCCATGCCAAGTTGATGGCTGTCAGCAGCTTGTCGTCCACATGCTCCTTGGTAGGTTCAAACCGTAATTGGGTGTTAAGTGCCAACATTTTGTATCCAAACGTTATAGGTTTTCCACGTATGAACTGCTTTGCACCAAGCCTGCCATAATAGGGTATCATGCTTTCATCAATAGATAAGTTATTTCTTTTTGAAAGTAAAGAAGGAACCTTTCATTCAGCATTGCCAGCAAAGGTCTAACTTAAAGGATAGTTGGAGAAAATGATCATAATAAACCAAATAACCCATATGTTTCTATGTTTACATTAGATTTAGTCTATAAATAAACTTTAATGAAAAACGCTCATTGTTTGAATTTAGATCTAGATTTAGAGTAAAGCCATGCATTACTGACCCCCTTCTGTTATTGACACTTTGCTTGGATCTGTTATTTACAATCTTGTTGGTTGTTAACATGAAATGACACAAAGATGATATCATGACGTCTCTCTTTCCATCATCACAAGATATCAATAAGAAATCAATGGGTGTTTTTAGTGTTTACAGAATTTCCATCCAGAATTATCAATGCAAATAGGAGAGTACCTAAAAAGTTTGTAGCTATGTGCTTTAAAGCTTTCTGAATTATTTTGATACTTCAACATGACACTAGGTACATTCAACACATTTTCAATAATTTCAGTGCAAAAAGAGTTGTTAGGGCCACTGCAATCCAGTGCACGGCTTCTGTAAAGGTGTACAAGGACCTTATTAGCTGGCATACTGTTCTGTCTTACAGGGTTTAACCATTTACCTCGTCTTGCCGAGGTTTGTGTAGGAGAGGCGTTGTGCTGATTTCAATATGTGTCATTAGGACCGCATCATCCGTCAACTGTAATCACTCTGGTTTTGTTCCCATTTGTTCCATTTGAAATCTGTATTTAAATGGAATGCACTCTTCAGTGAAATGGTTTGAACATAATGCAGAATATTGTGTAGGTCCACTCAAAACTCTTTTGACTTGAATGAAATTTGTCCATCTGTTTCTTCTCAGGCCTCTTTGAAAATAATGTAAGGAAATACCATCCACATTAGTATTCCTACAGTTAGCGGTAACACCCCTAACACCAGTACCTTTGGGCTTACAAATGCAGTTAAGCGGTTTATAAAAAAGATAGAATTAGTGGAAGTGTCTAGTATATACCTTCTTCCATTTATTCGCAAAGGTTTTCAGCTGTAATATTTTATCAAATTTTCTTCCAATTGTGGCTCCAGGGATGATTAGGTGTTTGTAGTTTGACATACTTAGCTGCTTGTACTTTTTTCAAGACCTCAAAAATTGTGAATATGGTATGGTAGGCAGTATAAAACTGTTTATCAGAATGTGAATGTAACAATCCTGTACCATTATTCATAGCATTCATAACATGGTTCTTCAGGCCAAATTATTGATGGAAACTTTGATTGATTTTATTGTTTACTCTATTGCTTAGTAATTATACTGTTATATTGGTAAAGTGATTATCTTTATAAAAGATTTAAGCAGTTATACATAGAATTCATCAAAAAAATATTGGTGAGCAGAGTTCACTGCATCATGAGGGGAATGGAAGAGGAGCCCATTTCAGGTTTCTTTTCAAAGTTTCTTTATTTGCAGTCTTTATTAGCTTATAATAGTGCTTTTCTGTGACAAAAACTTATTTCTTGACATGTAGCTGTGGTGGGGAGGGGGGGCAGGTTGGGTTGGGGGTTGTATTCACCACCTTTAGTGATAGCTCTAGTTTGCAAGAGAGAAAATGATGTGGGATTTGTCTTTGGCATGCAGGCATAAAGCTTTCTTTCCATTCAATCTGTAGTTGATAATTTTTGTGCATGATTTTTAAATGCAACTCCAGTTACATCAGGCTTATTTAACAACTCCAGTTACATCAGGCTTATTTAACAGGTCGCTGTATCTTTTTCCATGTGAATCTCTTCCCTATAGCCATTCCCAAATTTTGCTACAAATATTTCTAAATAATATTAGGAAATTCTATTGAAAACTTAACTTTAACATTTGTCAACAACTAACATACAAAAAGGTTTACAGCTTCTATAAATACATTAACTCAATTTCTATGGAGAAAATATTGAGTACAAAACATTTTGGTGTCAAAACAATTCTGTGTCATTTCCATTCATTTAAAACTTGGCATTTCAGAACAGTGTTACCTGTTGATTAAACAAAGAAAATTGTTTCACTTACACTGTGGTGGGCTCTAAGTTTCTTTATGCTAGCGAAATTGTGTGACTGCACTGGAAAGCGTATGCAACATGTCTGACAATATACATGGAAAAATAAAAGGTGGCCTATCAAGGTAACCTGGGTAACTCACCAAAATACTAAGAGTATTACTATGTTCCAGAACAACTGGAGTACCTGAAATTGAAAAAATGTAAACCTGTTTGTAGCTCTGCAGAGGATATCACTCTTACTGGTCTCACTGCTGGGTCCCCAGCTAGCAACTCCTCCATAACATCAAAATATTGCCAGCTTCTTTTGTTGGAGTCACAAATGAATTGTTCCTAGAATTGAATTGATTGTTAAATGAGGGTTTTAATATCAATTAATGTTCCTTTTTTAGCTCACCTTAGCACAACATGCTCAAGAGGAGCTTTTAGGATCACTTGGTGTCCGTCGTCCATCAGTACGTTGTGCGTCATCAACAACTCTTTAAACATCAAGTCCTCCTAAACCGCAAGGCCAATTTGGACCAAACTTGGCTGGAATGTTCCTTGGGAGGTCCTCTTAAAAAAAATTGATCACAGAATTTGATTCCATCAAAAACTCTGGTTGCCATGGCAACCAAATGAAATTTTCTAGGAAATTCTTTAAAAATCTTTTCCTCAGAAACCACTGGTCAGATTTTAAAATAATTTCACAGAAATGTTCCTTTGGTGACCCTTTTCAAAACTTGTTGGTGAAATTTTGATCCGTCAAGAAACGTGGCTCTGGTGAAAGGGGGCTACTTGCACCATACAGAAATAAAGGAATTCTTAAAAATTCTTCTCCACTAAACCTGCTAGTCAGATTTTGAAATAATTTCATAAAGATGTTCCTTTGGTGACCCTTTTCAAAAATTGTTCGTGAAATTTTGATCCGTCAAGAAGCATGGCTCATGTGAATAGGGGCTACTTGCACTATATTGAAATGAAGAAAGTCTTAAAAATTCTTCTTCTCTGAAACGGCTGGTCAGATTTTGAAATAATTTCACAGAGGTGTTCCTTCGATGACCTTTTCAAAAATTGTTCGTGAAATTTTGATCCATCAAGAAACATGGCTCTGGCGAATGGGGGCTACTTGCAATATACAGAATTGAAGAAATTCTTAACAATTAGAAATTACTCTTCTCTTAAATGATTGGTCAGATTTTGAAATAATTTCACAGAGGTGTTCCTATAATGACCCTTTTCAAAAACTGTTTGTGAAATTCTGATCCATCTGGAAAAGTTGCTCTGATGAGTGGGGCTACTTGCACTATACACAAATGAAGGAATTCTTAAAAATTCTTCTCTGAAACCGCTGGTCAGATTTTGAAATAAAGTTCACATAGACGTTTCTTGGGTTAACCTTTTCAAAAATTGTTTGTGAAATTTGATCCATCAAGCATCATGGCTCTGGTGAATGGGGGCTACTTGCACTATACAGAAATAAAGGAATTCTTTAAAATTCTTCTTCACTAAAACTGCCAGTTAGAATTTGAAATAATTTCACAGAGATATTCCTTGGCTGATCCTTTTCAAAATTTATCCGTGAAATTTTGATCCGTCAAGCATCATGGCTGTGGTGAATGGGGGCTACTTGCACTATACGGAAATGAAGAAATTCGTAAAAATTCTTCTTCTCTGAAATGGCCAGTCAGAATTTGAAATAATTTCACAGGAATGTTCCTTGGGTGACCCTCTTTGCGAAATTTTGATCCGTCAGTAAACATGGCTCTGGTGAATGGGGACTACTTGTACTTAATGACCATAAGGAAATTCTTTAAAATTTTTCTTCTCTGAAATGGCTGATCAGATTTTGAAATAATTTCACAGAAATGTTCCTTAGCTGACCCTTTTAAAAAATTGCTCGAAAAAAAGTTTGATCCATAAAGAAACATGGCTTTGGTGGGTGTGGGTTATTTACATAATACAGACATGAAGAAACTCTTAAAAATTTCTTCTCTGAAATGGCTGATTAGATTTTGATAAAAATTGGCAATGGTCCTCTCAAAAATTCAAGTGAGCGATCCAGGGCCATCTTGGCTCTCTTGTTTGATATTTTACAACTAGTACCAGGTGGCATTTTCGTAACTTCTACAAACTGCGATTTGTCGAGAATTTCAGAAACAATGTGTGTCTCTGATTTACATCTTTCCAGGGGATATTCAAAAGTATCTTCATCAAACCATGCAGAAATAAATGACTCTTGAATATAACTGGCTTGGTCTTCTCTTTACTCAGTCACATATTTCACCTTAAATGAAGAGCTCAGATTCTTTTGCGATAGTGATACGCGTATGCTAGACCGATGGTGAGATGGGAATGCTATCGATTTAATTGTTGATTCAACCTTACAATGTAACAACAGAAATATGAATATAAATCTATTAAAACAAAAACATATCATTCATGTCATAGCCAAAACCGTGACATCCAGCCAAAAAACAGAATTTACTGTAAAAAAGCTGTATCCCAGAACAGTCAAGCGGTTGACTCCGTGGGGTACTAGGGATTTCGTATGAACTACCATTATAGAAACAATATTATTACATAGCTAAACAAAGTGTACCTGTCATCTAGGCGTACTTGCTAGAACTGACTCCTTCTCGGTCTATCTACCAGTACTTTATTAGTGCTCTCATCTGATTGGTCAATCCTTCGTAAACGTGTCATAACAACTTTGTTGCAGGTGCGTATCAAGAAGACAAAGCTTTTCCACTATACTGTGTTCCGTGGAAAAGAAATATATTTTATATATCTTCATTACACGGTGATGGAATATCAGAAACTGAAGTATTTTCTGCAACATTATCAACGGCTGTATTGGCCTTACATCTTTCTTCCTGACCTTTCTTTTTTTTTTTTCAAAATAATCACATTTATGGTAGACTGTATCCTGCTGTAAGGGACATTCATTTATTTCTTGACTAGTAACTTTCACATGGTTGTAAGAATCTGTTGATTCAAAAGACTTTGTTGAAGTTTCTGTGAAACTGGTGTTGATCTAGTCTCTTCAAGGGTACCAAATTTACAGAGAAATCTTTTACCCTTCCCTAAAGAATGCATTAGCCTTCACCATATGTTTTCCACTGCCAAAATGACGTTTCCAATAAAATTGCGTTATGTATGTGTTGCAAGCTCAACAAAAGTGTTTGTCTTCCTGTCTGTTCATAGTGGTGTGTATTGTTGATTGTTTAAGAAAGAAGGTAAAATGTCAATGCTTACTTTTGATTCACAAAGAGCATCAGAAATATCTTTAGACAATTTAATTTGCCTTTTAGCTTACCTAAGCACAACATGCTCAAGGGGAGCTTTTAGGACCACCCGGCGTCCTCGTCTGATGTCCGTTGTCTGTCATGCATCAGTGTGTCGTGCGTCGTCAATATCTCTTTAAACATCAACTTCTCCTAAACCGCTGGGCCAATTTGGACCAAACTTAGCTGGAATGTTCCTTGGGAGGTCCTCTTTATATAATGTTCACAGAATTGATTCTATCAAAAACTCTGGTTGCTGTGGCAACCAAATGGAATTTTTTAGGGAATTCTTTAAAAATCTTCTCCGATGAAACCGCTGATCAGATTTTTAAAAAATGTCCACAGAAATGTGCCTTGGTTGACCCTTTTCAAAAACTGTTCCTGAAATTTTGATCCGTCAAGAAATGTGACTTGGGTGAATAGGGGTTAGTTGCACTAAAAAGAAATGAAGGAATTCTTTAAAATTCTTTTTCTCTGAAACGGCTGGTCAGATTTTGAAATAATTTCACAGAGATGTTCATTGGATGACCCTTTTCAAAAATTTTCATGAAATTTTGATCCATCAAGAACCATGGCTGTGGCGAATGGGGGCTACTTGCTTTGCTATGTATGGAAATGAAGAAATTCTTAATTCTTCTTCTCTGAAACAGCATGTTAGATTTTGAAATAATTTCACAGCAATGCGCCTTGGATGATCCTTTTCAAAAATTGTCCATGAAATTTTGATCCTTTAGTAAACAGCTCTGGTGAATGGGGACTACTTGTTCTATATGGCCATAAAGAAATTCTTTAAAATTCTTCTTCTCTGAAATGGCTGATCAGATTTTGAAATAATTTAAAAGAAATGTTCCTTAGCTGACCATTTTCAAAATGTGCTCGAGAAATTTTGATCCATCTAGAAACATGGCTCTGATGGCTGTGGGCTATTTACACTATACAGACATGAAGAAATTCTTAGAAACTCTTATTTTCTGAAATGGCTGATTAGATTTTGAAATAAATTGGCTGTGGGCCTCTCAAAAATTCAGGTGAGCAATCCAGGGCCATCTTGGCCCTCTAGTTTCCTGTCATGATAATGATTATTGATAATGTTTTGCTTGTTGTGCGATAACTAATGATATTGTGTCGTTCAACATACACAATATTTTGTGATATCTCAGTTCACAGTGCATGTTTTGAAAACATTCAGATGTAACTGAAAAGTCTAAGGTATCCACCTGTGCTTGTACTATTTACTCCCTATATAGGTCAGTATCCAAGTCTTTAATCTTTGTTTTCCTTTCCACCAATGTTTTTGAAAACATATTTGGATTACAAAGTCAAACTGGCCTGGTAAAGGATGAACACAAAGTAGAAAAAAAATACAGTTATCTTAATCCAAATCTGGTAAAAAAGTATATAATTCCAACCTGGAAAACTAATAATATATCCATCTTTTCACTGTAATCCTTTGCACATTATTTCCACAGATATTGTTCCAGCTTATTAACACAGTTAAACATTTAAACTTACATTGAAAACCAACCTGGAAAACTAATAATATATCCATCTTTTCACTGTAATCCTTTGCACATTATTTCCACAGATATTGTTCCAGCTTAATAACACAGTTAAACATTTAAACTTACATTGAAAACCTTTGCACATTATTTCCACAGATATTGTTCCAGCTTATTAACACAGTTAAACATTTAACCTTACATTGAAAACATCAGTAGATAGCAAATGAACTAAGACGCAAAATGCAACTTATATTTCTAGAATAATGAAAATTGTGAGGGAAAAGGACGAAATGCTTGCACTACGGACTTTTTGTTTTTCCCGCAAATATTTTCATATGCATTTACTTCATACTATAGAAAAACACATGTTTTTCCAGGGAAAACTCAAGTATCCAACACTTGCTGTAATCCTTTTTACAAGTTTCACAAATGTTATTCCATCAAATTGTAGATGAAAACTTTATCAGAACAATATTATGGATATCACTGTCAACTTATCCTTCATATTCAGTTCTGGTCCTTTTTTTCGGCCTCCTTGTGATTTCTGTAAACATATCAATAGTCATGTTGCCATAGTTATATGTAATGTAATTGAAAGGGACTCTCCTTCAAGTTTCAAGAGAAAGAAACAATAGTTCCTTACCAATTATTTTTTTTTCTTTTTCTTTTACAAATTTCTGTATTCCACAGCCAGTTTACTAAACTGTATGGCTTAATGATAAATTTAAAGTGATTTCCATTCCACAGTATATCTTGTAAAGTGCTCAGAGTGAGCTATTGTGATAGTGCTGTCACTGCTGTGTCCGCCGTCCGTCGTGGGTTGTCCGTGTGATCCTATTGCTTCTTGGGGTAGAAGGAAAAATATGAATGTGTTGTGTTTTTTCTACATTTTATTAGTCTACATGAATATCGTATAGTGGTTTACATCTTTCTAAGAGTAACTCAAATGCTAAAATCCTCGTCTTAGCTGTGGGCGCCGGTATTTATAGTTCTGTAACCTGAGCCCAACCTGGATACCATAGCATCTGATCACGTTGGACAGTCATGAGCCAGAACGTTATATAAATTAAGTCGTGCATTTATGGATGTACCCTAGATGTTCCAATGGGTCATTGTCCTGCGTTTAATAGGTTAATTAGGCAGTAGATATCCAATTTCTTTTTTTGACTCTTATAGTTTCACATTTGCCCACACCTAAAAAGATCTTATGCTGAAGTAAGATCTGCACCAAATCTTACGGGAATATACATTTAATAAATTTTGAATTATGAAATATGACGAACTATCGTTAAACAGTACGAATTGACATAAAGGAAAGGAAATAAAACCAAATATAGAATCAAACACTCTAAAACACAATCAAGAATACACACACAAAACAAAAGGTAAAACAAAATAAAGTTCAGATAAAATTGTATATACAGTTCTAGAAACACATATCTAAAAATATCTTCGTTCTGGTCGTCGTTTTCTTAGAGAGGGCCGATTGTCTCTTCGAAGACTCTCTAACACAGCTTGAGTCCGTGGGGTTGGCATCGTTGGTATATTGTTGAAGTACATCTGTCTTTGACATAGCCAGGTCGCACTATCAATGGCAATATCCGTTGCCAGTCTTGTTCTTAGTTTTGGCGGCAAGTTGGGTAAATATCGCTCAATTGTTCTCTCTGCAGAGCGAGATATTTCATGTACCAATTGTCCCCAATTTAATTCCATAATGATTGTAAATAATTTCTGTAAGCACAGCACAGTTGTAATACTCAACGTCTAACGACAAATGGTTAGCAAATACTATGTTCAAAATGGTTTTTAGATAACTGTTGATAACCCTTAACTGTTTTTGATAGTGTCCAGCAACATAATTACTCTATAAATGAAAATTGTCCAGCTTATCTTCTTATCTGCTCGTTTAATTTACAAATAATCGAGAGCAAAACTGCTCACTGTTCTCCTCACTGGTACGTGAGAAAATGTCCTTTTCGTTTGTATTCGTTTGTGAAACGGCAGGTAGTAGACTTCTACCCTTCTCCCTCGTTTGGAGCTCAACTTCAGTTGGAACCGTCTCATGTTGCTTAGTCCTCCATACATTACGTAACCATTCTGGCAGCCAGGCACATTCACGTGCATATTTATATTTACAACAACACAAAATGATAATGATGACGATCACTAGAGCAAGGCTTAGGCTAGCATTGGACCATAAAGACCATAACCGCTTAGGATCAGAATCAACAACTTTGGCCATTTGAAGCTCCCTGAGTAAAGAGTTAAGGGGCATATTGTCAATTTCAGAAAGAGTTGGTGGTAAGTGAATGACAGTATCATTGGGAAATTTTTCCCGAAATGGTTTCCAAACCGCAGTATCCGAGAAATTAGCATTAATCAAGTCCAAACTGCTTCTTTCAGAGACATAAAATCTTCCCACGACAAAAGGGGTATTGATAGTAAAATATTTATTTGAAGCGGCATATCTATTATACTAAAGGGTGGATCTGACCTGAGCTCTTGAATGTCTTCAGCACACACAAGGGAAAAGATCAGATGTGTTTCAGCCAAAATTAACCAGCTAGTTCCATATAAGGATTGTGTTGTAGGCAAAAGGGTCTTGACGACTTCGGTCGTACAAAATGAAGAAATATCATTTCCTATATTCATGAAAAGGTTAATGATGCATAATTGACCTAACCCTACAGGGTAGATCGTGCTTTGTACATTGCAAAACTGAAAATTCACTTGACTGCAAGTTTCAATTTGGTTATCTGTGAGTAACAGATAATTTTTTCGAGCTTTAACTATGAGAAATCCGTTAGCCTCTAATTTGTACTTGGCCAATAAACTCAGCTTTTGCGAACCATTAATAGGTACTGGTGGTGGTACAGGTACAGACTTAACTTTGTAAACTTCATAGTTTTGGTCTCTTCTTGTCTTAGGGATGGACAAGACAACAATAATTTTTCCATTCCAAAAATAAGTGGTTCCTCCCAGATATCTATAGTACATCCATAAATCTTTTCTAGGATCACAAATCAGAGAGATTTAGGTGCAGCCAGTTGGATATCCAATAATAATTTTCTCAATCGTAAAGGGTTTATAGTTCTTATTGAAATTTTGCCAGCTGCTAACGAGTCTATCTTGGCTTGCAAATTGAGAAGATAATATTTTGCATCCTTAACAAGCATTTTGATCTCGTCTAAAACTAAATTTAAGCACGCAAATACTTCAATAAAACGCCTGTTTTCAGTGATTTTATGTTCAAGTTCATGTTTAATTTTAGTAAATTTCAAGTCCATTTCATGAATGCTTTTTGTTATGCTGATTATTGATTGTCGATTCTCTTTAACAAACACCCTTGACTCATTCATTATAGAAAGTGCTTGTTCTATACTACATGTATGACCTGTTTTTGATTTCGTGAGAGAACTGATACCTGATGCCTGATTTGAATTAAATCAGCATCTGTAACAACTCTGAATAACCAAGATAAACCTTAGCCTATGAAAGGAAGGAGTGATCTCTTTGCACGTGATGTGGGAAATTTATGCATTTGCATCAATTTGTTTCACCTCGGTTTTGATACTGGCCTTTAATTTCTTAAGAAAATCAATTTCTTTTTGTAAACCCATGAGTGCATTTTTAAAAGCCTCAAAATCTTCAGTTTCTCTCATTTGGTAAGGCTATGCTTATGACTGCCTCAACCTGCTTCATGTCCTCACGCGTCAAAGACATAAATTGCTCAAAGTCATCAAAGTCAATTATAATAGAAAGTAGCCACTTTGCTCAGGCTATCGAAACCTCATTAGTTTTATCAAAAATAACATTATCCCTAACAAGAAACGCACATGAAAAATAATTCTGACCGATAAAACACGCTGCCAGAATGATTAACATTAATTGCCACATGGTTATCAGAAACAATAATTGTATATACAGTTATTTACATTTTTATCTACACTGAAGCCTCTTAAAAGCACCACAAACCCATTAATATTAATTAGGCACTGTGATAGGACCATGTCCGTACTTTCTGTAACCTTTGTGTGTTTTTCTTGTCATACTTAGACCTTGAGATGTTGGATATAGGGCTGTAAATATCATTTACGTCCATATCTTCAGGACCGGTAAAGTATGACTCGGTCGAATCTCCCGAATCTATGGGTATATGTTTATCTTCCTCATTAACCCAGTTTTGTCTTGACCGAATTTTGTCTCTTCATTCAGCCAAAGGTATATCATCCTCCGAACTGCTATCAGAGCGTGCTCTCCGATACCTCCTAGTAACATAACCTCGCCTTTTAGGGCAATGACCTAGATCTGAATCTGATTCAGAACTTGAACTCGTATTTGGTGGTACTACGTAGTTAGAGGGCCTTAACCTTTTTCCTGTTTTATTTTTAGGAATTTCCCATTAGTTTATATCTGCATATCTAAGATGTTGTGCGTGAACTTTCACCGTTGACCCATCTAATTGGTTTTTGATAACAAAGGTCACTGGTGAAGTCTGTTCAAGGATACGGTAATAAGGTTGCCATTTTGGATCAAGTTTTAACTTTCTCGCGTGATTTCGGTAATAAACAGGGTCACCTACTTTTAAGGTCACATCCTTAGCTTTGCTATTAATATTTTGATTTCTTTTTTCCATTGCTTTTCTTCTATTCTGGTGTACAAGGAGAAATGCCTTATGTTGTTGTTCCAAAGCTATTTTATGAGGTTCTTCGCCTTGATATTTGCGTCTTGGTTTTAGCAAGTTATCTATTGGTACCACAACTTCTCTATTAAATAAAAGGAAGAATGGTTACATTTTAGTGCTTTCGTTTACCCCAAATCTTATTGCAGCAAGCGCTTGATTGAGATATAAATCCCACAATGAGCCATTTGCTTTGACCTTTTTAGAAATGACATCAACAAGTGTTCTGTGATATCTCTCGATTAACCCATTACTTTGTGGATGATAAAAGATGGCGACATGATGAATGTTCATAAATGCCAAAGTTTCTTTTACAACTGAATTTACATTTTCTGACCCATTATCAGATGGAATTTCATGTGGACAAGAATATCTTGGAAAGATTTCATCTATAATTAGATTTGCTATGGTTTGAGCTGACTTGCCTGGGCATGCAAATGCCTCTGGATAACCTGAGAATAAGTCAATGAAGGACACAATGTACTGATTTCCTGAAAGAGCTGTAGGGTAAGGACCACTCGTGTCGATTTCACACTTAGCCCAGGCAAATGGAGGTATGTCCGTTTCTTGAACAGGTGGTTTACTTTTTTGACTACTACCTAACTGACAGGTAACGCACTTATTCACAAAAGAAGAAACATCTTTGAAAAGATTTGGCCAATAGTATTTACAGTGTATAGCATCATGTGTTTTATCCATACCCAAGTGCCCTAATGTAGAATGATATTCGACCATTATCTTATCTTTCAAGTGTTCTGGTATGTATAGTCTCAAAATTGGATCAGTATCAGTTTTGGATACATAATACAGGATATTATCAAGGACAATAAACTTTTTAGCCACGGACAGAGAAAGTGTATCATTTTTAAGACTGTCTTTAATCTTCAGCAATGTTTCACCTTTTTCTTGCTCTTCAACCATGTTAAAGGTTGAGTTTAATGTGGGTTTCTTGACTTTGTCATTTAAATCTGGTTGACATCATGCAAACTCCTTTGGATAAAATCGGTTAGAGTTCAATGCACTGATTTCATAGGTCATTAGCTCATCGTTTAACAATTCATCAGTGGCCAAATGTGGCACACGTGATAGGAGATCGGCGACCAAATTATCCTTTCCTGCAAGATACTCTATCTTACAGTTATAGCCAGCAATTGACAACGCCCATAATGATATCTTCTTATTTCAAATTGGTGACTCCAACAAGTACTAAAGAGGTCGATGATCACACTTTATGGTGAACTCGGCATTATGCAGATAATGATCTAGTTTCTGCAAACTATGATAAATAGCATATGCTTCTTTTTCATTAGTAGACCAACGGGTTTGAGTATCACTCAATCTATGGGAGAGATAATACACTGGGCGTTCTATTTTAGACCCGGATTCTTCAAAAACCTGAGTCAGGCAAGCTCCAATGCATTTATCACTTGCTTCAGTGTAAAGGGTGTAAGGTAATTGTGGGTCAGGGAAGGACAAGAGAGGTAATTGAACTATGATATCCTTTAATTTATCAAATGGTAATTGACCCTTCACCTCCCATTTGAACTTTGCATACTTTCTGGTCAATGCTATTATTGGTTCAGCTATTTGGGAAAACTGAGGAATAAATTTTCTGTAATAACTACACATACCTATAAAACTTCGAACTTCCTTGACACTTGTAGGTGGGGGTAATGACCTGATTACATTTATCTTGTTTTGTTCTGGCTGAACGCCATTCTCATTGATAACAAAGCCTAAATAATTGGTTTCCTTTTTCAGAAGGCTGCATTTCTTTAGTTTGAGACGTAGATTGTGTTTACTTAAACGGTCAAAAACCATCTGTATATGCTTCATAAGATCGGTCAATGACTCTGAGTAGATAAGGACATCATCTAAGTATGCCACTGAAAATTCGGTCAGGCCTTCAAGGACCCGATTCATTAATTCTTGGAAGATAGCTGGAGATAGCTGGAGCATTTGTGAGTCCAAAGGGCATAACATTGAACTCAAACAGTCCTTTATGACATGTGAAAGCTGTTTTCTCTTTATCAGCATCGTCCATTAACACTTGCCAGTAACCTGATTTCAAGTCTAACGAAGTAAAGTACTTTGCCTTGCCTAATAGGGCTAGAATATCATCGATTACGGGAAGGGGATAAGACTTCAATTTTGTCATGTTATTCAATTTCCGAAATTCAACACAAAAACGTTTTGTTCCATCTTTCTTATCTACAATTACTACAGGGAATGACCAATCAGACCTACTTCTGCTGACAATCTATGCCTCTAGCATTTCATCAACTGCTTTATCAATCACTTTCCTATTATTTGATTGGGCCCGATAAGGTTTCAGTTTTATAGGAGAATGACCTTGGGTATCAATTTTCATATGAACGGTATCAGTGTGTCTAAGTTCAGCATCTGTTTTCACAAACAAGTCACAATTTCTTTCCAATAATCTAATTACCTGTTACCTATGTTCTGATGGGACATTAACCTTATCAAACTCATTAGTGTCAGTAATTGAGCCAGTTTGAATGTTATGAGTTTGATGGACGTAAGTAATTTCCGAAACACTAATTGGACTGATACGAGCTATGGGTGTGCCTGGTTTAATTGATAAGGTCTTGTTGGTGGTGTTTATCAACAGGAGAGGTACTCTACGATTTTTCGAGAGTTTGGCTACAGTATTTGTGATTAACAAACCTGGCTCACTTCCAAGAGACCTACTTTCAAAAGGTGAAACTTCATAATCGTTCTCAGTCACAAAGGCAGGGTGATTACGAACCTTGCACTGGCAAATATGAGCTGTTTGTGGGGGAATTTTAACTTCGGTCTTAACTCGAGCAATGGACGCTATGTGTATATCATCAACTAAAGGGATGTTAGTCTCATGAGCATGGATACAAGAGAGATCATGGTACACTCGTACTCCACGTGACTTCAACCAATCTAACCCAATTATAACATTACGGTTGTGATTTTGAACAACATAGAACTTGTGACTCATTTTTAGTCCTCCTAACATAAACTTGAAATCTGCATAACCATCAACATGGAGTGGCATGTTTCCAGCAGTTGCCAAATTTAGACTGTGTTTATAAAGTTTTGGTTTTATTTTAAAAGAATGATAAACACGGCGACTTATAAGTGATACTTCAGCTCCAGAATCCAATAAAGCCCTATACTTCTGTTTTTCAAATTTAATCAATAGAGAATTTGGTCCATTTAAGACAAAGTTTACAAAAACTTTGGGTTTGTGTTGCTTTTTCTTACTTCTTGAATTGGCTTCTACATTCGAGAAGGTTCCGAGTTAACAGACTTTTTATTGTATTTGGCACATTCGTCTGCATAGTGGCCTAATTTTCCACATTTGAAACAAGTAATCTGATCACGACGTCTTGCCTGTTTAGCTTTAGCCTCATTAACACTAACTGACTGTAACTGTTGCAGCCTTTTCCTACAATCTTTAATGTGATGCCCACGTTTTTTGCAATAGTGACATTCGCCTTTATTTCTGGCATGGTCAACTTCCATAGGCATTTGACACTGATTACCAGAAACTGCCTGCTCGTTTTTAGATTGATTTAACCGTAGCTGAAATCGTTTTTGCAAATTTTGCTCTCTTGATGCAATTGTCACAGCTGCATTTAGGGTGTCTGGGTTATCTCTCATTACTTTCAATTTCATTCCATCCCAGTACAAGCCGTCAACAAAGTACCCGACCAACTGTTTTTGAATGGCATCATTAGCCTGCCCCTCAAAGGCGTCCTCTTCCAAAGCCAAAAGTCTTTCTGCATAAACATGGACGGTTTCCTGAGATTTTTGCTTAACCTTACGGAGCAACAATAATGCATGTTGAGAATCTACAACCTCCCCAAAACTAGACTTTAAATCGACCTTAATTCGATTCCAGTCAAAAGTAGGATGTTCATCCATGTAACGTTTCATGTAATTGCTAACAGGGCCTCGACTAGCCTGATAAGCTATCAATTTTATCTTTTCATCATGAATCCCCGTCAAAGTTGCAAATTTTTCTATACTTTTAACCCAATCCTTAAATTCTTTGGGGTTGCTACCATCAAAATTTTAGACAACTTTAGCAATGCCTTGAGCCCCCATAGTGGTTGTCAAATGGTTCATCTGTTCATCAAAAGATTTGAAAAGTTGAATACCTGTTCTGCCATAATGAGTCACGAAATGAAAAGGAAAGCAACTTACATTTTTCTGCTCCAGATCCAAATTCACTCAAAACACAATTGACAGCACGTTTACATCTGTTTTCACAGAGTCCAAAACATTGTCCAGAAACCAGGTTCTATCAGTTTTTATTCCAAAATTATGAAAATTTTGGAAATATCTGCCGGCACGGCACCAAAAATAAACATGTCTACCCCTTATGTGATCCTAATGCTTCTTGGGGTAGAAGGAAAAATATGAATGTGTTGTGTTTTTTCTATATTTTATTAGTCTACATGAATATCGTATAGTGGTTTACATCTTTCTAAGAGTAGCTCAAATGCTAAAATCCTCGTCTTAGCGCCGGTATTTATAGTTATGTAACCTGAGCCCAACCTGGATACCATAGCAGCTGATCACTTTGGACAGTCATGAGTCAGAGTGTTACATAAATCGAGTCATGCATTTATGGAGTGTACCCTAGATGTTCCAATGGGTCATTGTCCTGCGTTTAATAGGTTAATTAGCCAGTAGATATCCAATTTCTTTTTTTGACTCTTATAGTTTCACAGTCTGTCGTCAACCTTTTACCTTGTGTACCCTCTAGAGGCCACATTTTTTTATCCGATACTCATGAAACTTGGTCAGACTGTTTGCCTTGATAAAATATTGGATGAGTTGGAAAGTGGGTCATATTGGGTCAAAAACTAGGTCACTAGGTCAAATCTTAGAAAAACATTTTGTACACTCTAGAGGCCACATTTTCAGTCCAATACTCATGAAAGTTGGTCAGAATGTTTGCCATGATAAAATCTCAGACGACTGTGAAATGGGTCATGTCAGGTCGAAAACTAGGTCACTAGGTCAAATCTTAGAAAAAACTTGTGTACGCTCTTAAGGCCACATTTTCAGTCCAATAATCATGAAACATAATCAGAATGTTTGCCTCGATAATATCTCAGACTAGTTAGTAAATGGGTCATGTCTGGTCAAAAACTAGGTCACTAGGTCATATCTTATAAAAAACCTTGTGGATGCTCTAGAGGCCATATTTCAGTCCAATACTCATGAAACTTGGTCAGAATGTTTGTAAAGAGTTTGATAATGGGTAATTGTCAGGTCCAAAACGAGGTCACTTGGTCAAATCTTAGAAAAACCTTTTGTATGCAATAAAGGCCACATTTGCAGTCCAATATTCATGAAACGTGGTCAGAATGTTTTTCTTACTGATATCTCAAAAGTGTTTGATAATGGGTAATGTCTGATTAAAAACTAGGTCACTGGGAAAGTAGATTGAAAATGGTTCATGTTTGGTCAGGTGAGCGATTTCAAGGCCATCACAGCCCTCTTGTTTTAAATTTTGTTACTGTTGATCTTAAATTAAAGAAAGAAGTTTAAAGTTGTTATTGTTTTTATGTTTGTATTCGGAATGCTACTATGATTCCAGAAAAAAAAAGAAAGAAAAAGGGAAAACTTAAGACATTCATGGTGTTAAATACTAATTGTCTTTCTTACCTCGATGCGCCATAAAACAACATTCATTCATTCTTTCTTACCTGTGACATACTAGGCTGATTGTCCTCTTCATCAGCACTGCTTATTAGATCAACAGCAGGAATTGTTGACTGGTTGTTTGTTGCACTGCAGGTTTCGCTTGCTTTCCGTGTTATGAGCAAGTTTCTTGTACATGTGCCCAGCTG